>JAWNPC010000389.1:3332500-4532500 GCA_035045365.1 Drosophila leonis
GCTTTGTCGTGTGCCTTTGGTCTATTGTCAAAAAAAAAAAAACTGATTATTAATTCATTTTTGCTGCCAAAAAATATATATATATGTGTATGATTTTGTGTGTGTGTGCGTGTGACACCTACTCTTACCCTCGATTCCCTCGAGCCGCCCCCCTTTGGCCATTTGCTTAGCACTTGGCTGGGGCAGCAAAGCCAACATACAGAAATCAGCATAATCATCACTTCACAATTATGAAAAGTCATAACAACAATTATTATTTTGTTGTTGCTATGCGTATTTGTTGTTGTTGTTGTTGTGCTGTACTTAAGCGCGAGCTGCTGTGCCACAAGCAGCATCAAATAGGAAAACATCAATTTTATTGCCGCAGATATGGTAATTTTTTGTTGCTGCTCTTAACTTGCCTTTAATTATTGTTGCTGTCTACAATATTTTAATTTTTTTTTCTTAGTTATTTTTGTAGTACAAGTTTCAGGAAGTTTTTGGCAACTGTTAATTAATGAGAGCGTTTGTTATTTGTTTATTTATTATTGTTGTTGTTTTAACAACATGTTTTTGTTGCTGATTAAAACAGAAATTATCTCATTTGCTATCAAAACTTATGGCAGGCATTACGTTTGAAGTGATCGTGATCTAAGGGCTAAAGGCTGAGAAAAACATTTTTGGATTAAAAAATTTAATAGTATAATGTAATAAAAATATAAAATAACCAAAAAAACAAATAGAAAAACTATTTCTTTGAGTAATATATATTTAAACAAAGATCAATTTTGATAAATCTACAAAAAAAATACATAAAGAATACAAAAAATAAAAATAAAATAAAATAAAATAAATATAAATACAAATTAAAAAAGAAAAAACTAAATTTAAAAGTATAAAAAATTTAATAAATAAAAATATAAAATTAAATTTAAAAAAATAAAATTTTAAAAATAGTAAAAAAAAACAAAATTAAGTTAATAAATTAATAAAAAGTTAAATAATAGAAAATAAAAAAATGTAGAAAAAAATATAAACAAAAAAACAATTAAAAAAAAATAAAATAATAATATAAATACAAATTAAAAAAGAAAAAACTAAATTTAAAAGTATAAAAAATTAAATAAATAAAAATATAAAAAATCAAATAAATAAAAATATAAAAAAAAAATAAAATTTTAAAAATAGTAAAAAAAAAAAAACAAAATTTAATCAATAAATAAATAAAAAGTTAAGTAATAGAAAATAAAAAAATGTAGAAAAATTAAAAAAAAAAAAGCAATAAAAAAAATAAAATAAAAAATAATTTAAATACAAATTAAAAAAGAAAAAACTAAATTTAAAAGTATAAAAACTTAAATAAATAAAAATAATATAATAATATAATGAATATAATAATATAATAAATATAATAATATAATAAATATAATAATAATAATAATAATAATAATAAAAAATAAAATAAAAAAAAAGAATTTTATATATAGTAAAAAAAACAAAATTAAATCAGTAAATAAATAAAAAGTTAAATAATAGAAAACAAAATATAAAATAAATAAATTTAGAACAAAATATAAACGAAAAAACAAACCATAAATGCTTTATTTAATATAAATTTAATATAACTTTTATTTCATATTTTATTAATTTATAAATATTCAATCTGTTAAGTTTTTCAATAGTGAACAATATAATAATGAATTTTATTTATTTAAAAATTTTGAAAACACTGTTTTATATTTATAAAAGTAATTGCATTAGTTCATCATTTACAATATTATGTATGTATGTGTTTAAAAATATATATTTTTTAATGTATTTCAAATATTTTCTATAGTCTAACAATGGTGGCTACTAATTGATAATTATCGATGAATTCCTATTGTTTATATAATCATAAAATCATTAAATATTTGAAACATTTCATTAAGTATTATGTATTTCATATAATATTTCTGAGAAACTAATCATAATAATGTTAATATATACATGGTTAGTAATATTATGCACGTAGTTATATTTTCTGCTATATTATGCACTTCTTCTGCTTACATCATGCCCCTTTGGCGCCAATTAAAATAGGGTATAGGACGGGCAACATTTGATTCACGCTCTGCTCATACAACTTATACATGACTTCGATGAATTTCAAGCGAACATTTGTGAACCTAATTCCCACGCTCATAAGAAACGGATACTGATTATCATTTGTAATGTGACTCATACGCGGCGTAAGCCGCTTATAAATTTCTGTCTGCCAATTGTGATGCCAAAATTCAAATATTATTTCGATTTTTACAATACATAAAACTATATATACCTATATATATTTATACATATATATGCTTACATCTGTTTCAATTGACAATTACATAAAAAAAAGTCAATTCGAAATGCTGTCAACAGACAATTCACAATCGGCCTTAAACTCGAGCCAAGGTTTGCGTTTGCGCCCAAAATAGGAAAATCCAATCGAAAAATGTCTACGCAGCGTCTGCGTCTGCGATCGATCATAAAAAGTCATTAAACTGCCGAACTTATACGATTTCCCAGTTGGTGGCTGATCGCAATTCAACACGTTGCTTTTGGGCTTGGCAACTGAGTTGATTTCTTTTTCTTCTTTCAACCGGTTCAATTTGTTGAACTATTTGCAATGCTAATTGTTAGGTGGGGGATTAGAGCGCCATTATAATGTAGATATTCATCGGATTCGAGGGGCAGGCGCATGATACAGCAAATGTGAAAGGTATTCATAGAGAGCAAAGGGAACGGATATACTCCTAATGAACTAAGGCAGTTGATTATATAGAACAACTTTATTTAATGCCATTTGTAGTTCATTTATATCAGCATTTATAAAGCATATTGACACACACTTGAATGCCCACTTGACAACTACTTGACAAACACAACAATTTAACGGTTCATTTGACAAGCAGACCCTGGCCGCAACCTGGCCTGTCTGTTCAGCAGCAACAACAATGCAAATGCAACACCTTCAACAACTGCAACAGCAACAAATTTGCAGCCTTCGCAGTTATGAAATGCAATTGAAAAATCACTTCCTGTCGCAGCCGGAAATTGTTGCAGCTGCCTGGCTGCCTGGTTGCAACGCGTCAAACTGACCGCCACGCAGCGTATGCGTAACGTGTGTGCAACGCATTGCAACTTGTCGCTGCCTGACTGCAGCCCACACGTTGCACGTTCGTTGGCTTCGTTCGCACTTTGCAATTCATTGTCAATGGCTCGACGCTCGCTCAAGCTAACCTTACATAACTACAACAACAACAACAACAGCAACAGCAACAACTGCTAAGCACAAGCCAAGTCGAGTGAGCGGCTTATAAGTGCTGCAACAACAACAACAACAACATCGCATAATCAATTGCTGCAGTTGCTGCTCAGCTATAGCAACACCAACACCAACAGACACAAATGTTTGCATATTTTGTTAACATTCGTCAACATTTTCCGGTTTACAACAGCGCACGCGCTTTCGAACAGCTACCAATTTAGCGAGTGTGCGAGTTGCGAGGGGCATTTCAAAAGTTCTAACATTGCATATAAAAAGTAGTGGCTTAAGAATGAAACTATATATTTGAATTGTAGAATGATGAATACATTAATGATTAGATATCTTTAAAAAGAAAAGAGAGAGAGAGAGGAGAGATAAGAGAAAGACAGAGAGAAAGAGTGGGACAGAGACAAAGAGAGTGAAGAGAGAGTCAAAGACAAATACTGAGCGAAAGACAAAAAGAGAAACAAAGACAGAGAGCGAGGGATGCAGAGAAACAGACAGTGAGAGAGAGAGCGAAAGAGCGAAAGCGAAAGAGAAAGAGAAAAAGAAAGAGACATAAACGCAGACACAGAAAGTCAGAAAAAAACGTTTTAATTTGCGGACTACATATTATATAGGCCAATCCGATAATAATAACTAAATAAATTTGCGTTGGTTTTTTAGCTGTTTCAATTTTTAAATTAAATTTTTGTAATTTAAGTAATTATTAATTTATTTATTGAAAAAAATACTCAAAAACAATAAATTATGAATTTAAATAGTTTTCAAAACTATTTTTTTAAATTTATGTACATATATTTTATAAACATTTTCTCTAGATGTTTTGAATATCTGTATAAAAAGAAGAAGGAAGAATTCATTGAAAGAAATTATACAAATATTATAAATAATAAAGCAAGAGTTAGCAAACCAAACTAATCAAACCAACCTCTTATTTATATTGTTGATTTTTAAAATTAATTTTTTATTTGTTTGCTTCTTTTTTTCTTTACTTAGTTTAGCATTACATTTGCATAATTTATGAATAATATTTTGTATTTGCTTTGCTCCTATAAAAAACTCTTGCAATCTTCAGTTGTTGTATAAAGAGTCGTATATGAATATCAGAGTTATGACTCTATGATAATTGTATTTAAGCTTGAAGAGCGGCATGGGCTGAATAGTCAGAAGAAGATCATAAGAAATATATAAATACATATATACATATATATATATATATTTATATCCGATCAGCCGCCCCATGAAGAAACCTAATCAATGCTCGCTTTAATTTTGTGCTTTTGCCTTTCGAAACGTTGAAAGATCGCTTGGGCAGCGGCCCACGCGCTTTGATTTTTAAACAATTTGTGCTTTTAATTCTGAAAGCATTTTGGTTTATGCAAACCATTAATCTTCTTTATTTTTTTTTTGGCTTTTTTGGTGTTACTTTTTAACAGTTAAAAGGGGACTTCATCATCATCATCATCATCAAAAGACTCCACAGTCAAAACTCAAATGATATATGATTTTAATTTTTTTTTCTCCTTTGTTTGTTGTGGAGTCGCGCACGTTGCCAAAGTGTCTGGCACCGAGTGACAAAATATGCAAAAAAAAAAAAATGAAGAGGAATAATAACGACAACAAAAATAAATAAAAATAAACAAGAATAAAAACAAAGAATAGAAAAAAAAAGAAAAAAAGGCATAAACATGCTGAGAGACGATCTCTTCTGACGGCATCTTGAAGTAAAAGGCATCAAATTCTTCTTATTTTTTCGAAAGTCAACAAGAATACGTCAGCGACAGATGGCTTTAAATAATTTAAATCATATAAAAAATATATATAAATAATACAATAGAAGATGACTCAACTGAGTTCCAAGTTAGCTTAGCATAAAATGTAGTCTTATGCTTAAGCCCAAATTGATTTACGTAAAAGGAAGCAAAAGTTAATTTAAGTAGTGGAAAAATTTGAAAAATAATATTATAAAAAAAAAAAAAAAAAAAAAAAAAAAAAAAAAAAAAAAAAAAAAAAAAAAAAAGAAAAAAAAGCTAAACTTTTTTAAGTTCTGCTCTTTATCTACTGATATTGATTATAATTACAATTTAGTTTAGTTTATTGCAAATGTATAAAATATATATATTTATATATATATATATATATATATTATATATATATATATATATATTTGTATTCTTTTGAAAATAAAGTGCTATAAATATGTTATTTTGTGCACTGTTAATAGCTCTCTGTTAACTGTAACATAATCCCCACTTCTAAGTATTTCCCAATTCAGCTTTTCTTCACCTCTCTGTAGTCAAAGCAAAATATGTTTATTTTATTTTCTAGTTTAAATAGGGAATATTGAGGAATAGTGAGAAACTCTCACACAAATTATATTTTATAGCTCTGTTTTAAGCTCCCTGTGACTCTCTTAATGTTACTCTCCCCAATCAATATCTCTCTCTCTCTCTCTCTCTCTCTTTTTTTCTCTCTCTCTCTCTCTCTCTCTCTCTATCTGCAATCAAAGCTGTATAACTTTTTGTTTTGTTTGCAGCTATTCGCTGTTAAAATTCGCTCTGTTGCTACAGAGCAACTATCCTATTGATCCCCAATCAATCTCTCCCTCTTCTATCTGCAGTCAAAGCTAAACTAAATAAATATTTGTTTATTTAGCATAATGCAAAATTGTGAGGAAGTCTTCAATATATCATATCTTATATATTCATAACATTTATTCACTAGAATTAACATATTATGTTAAGCTATACACTGTTAACTTGCTGTAACCTTAACATGGCTCACAGCATGTCTGTTATTAATTTCTAACTGTCCCTCCTCTCTCTCTCTACTCAACAGCCATACCCATTGGCAACTGGACGCAGCCAGACATTGACTACAACGAACGCTTCAGCTGGGAGGGAGCGAACGATATGAGCGCCAATTATCGCCTGGCTCTGCAGCGCGGCTTGCCCTTTCCCATACTCACGGTGGCCGAGTATTTTAGCTTGGGTCGCGAGGGCTTCTCGTGGGGTGGTCAGTATCGTGCCGCTGGCTACTTTGCCAGCATCATGCTGTGGGCCTCGCTGGCCTCGTGGCTGCTGATGAATTTGCTGCTGTTGGCGGTGCCGCGCTATGGCGCCTATCTGAAGGCCTTGACTGGCGCCCTGCTCGTCAGCACAGCAGTGGGCTACCACTGTCTGTTGCCGCAGCGGCCGTTGGTCATCTTTCTGGAGGGCGGTCGACTGGAGTTTCACTTTGGCTGGTGCTACTGGCTGGTCCTGGTTGCAGGTGAGTTAGTAATTCACTCTCTCTCGCTCCCTCTCTCATGTCTCTCCCATTTGCAGGTATTCTCTGCTTTATTGCCGGCGTGCTGATCTCCATTATTGATCTGGTCTGGCCGCACACGTTCTCCACTGTGCTGGAAGTGTACTATGGCACGCCGTACGATCGCCATGTCATACTGGAGGAGTCGAGCGATGTGCGCTATCGCAAGCCGCGCAACAGTCGCGGTCTCGAGGAGCCGCCTGGCCTCGGCTCGCGCATTCTGCGTCGCCTCAGCTCCAAGGCGCGTGATATGCAACAGCATGCCACGGCGCCGCGGCGTGGCAGTCCCGCCGGCGTCTCCAGCAGCGGTGTAGAGAACAAAGCATTTCAGGGCGATGTACCCAAGAGTCCTTGGCGTCATCCCTTTCGACGTGCCCAACAGCTGCCGCACACGTCGCACTCCACGCAATCGCACCCGCTGCACCAGCATCATCATCAGCAGCAGCTGCAGTTTGTGGGCGGCGGTCCAGTCGGCGCACATCCCATGCATCATATGCAGCGCACCCTCTCACAGGACTCGGGCTCCAGCATAGCCTCCGCTGCCGTGCAAATATCACCTTTGCACAAGCATGCCATGGCCCGGATGTTGCCGTAATTTCAATTGAAATCTCTTATCTATATACGCAAGATAAATCAAATCATTTTCTTATTCTTTGCAGTAATCCGCCTGTGGAACGCATTCGCGATATGGATCACTGGTAATGTGCTGGGACACAATCCTTTGGCGAGTCCTCAACGAATTCTTGGCAATTCAGCAAACTCTAATTGACAACAAATATGAAACAGAAACAACAAGAAAAAAACGCTACAAAACAATTTGTGATAATTTCTTAATTTAAAAACAAAGAGAAGGAAGAAGAAAACTAAGCAAAAACAAAACAAAAAAACAAAAAATTAAAATAATTGACAAGATTGCATAATTTACCTGACGTACTTATATATTATACAAATTTAAAACAACTTAAGTTTAATTAAATTATTCTATTAGATTTAAGTTAAACAAAATTGTAATTTGTAAAGCTATCATCGAGACGTGATGTTCACTTGTGATAAGATAAGATAAATCTTCTGCCACACGACGGACACAGAATGCGTGCATTTTAGTTATATATATATATGTAAATATATATAAATCTATACGATTCGACACATACGAATATAGATATAGATATATATATATATATTTCTGTTAATTATAAAATGAATTCCATGCCAGTGTATGTAACGTTTAGCTTACTATTTTAAATGAAAAAAAAGTGTGTTTAAACTAAGTTTTTAAGTTGTGACGATGTTTTTAAAGTATAAATATATAAAGAGCAAGAAATGCAACGACCTAAAACCAGGACTACTACAATGCAGAGCGAAGTTTGGGATTGATTTGTATATGGAAAGAGGTGGATTATTGTTACAGGAAATCTATATTTATTTTGTTAGCTAACAAACTTCTTCAACAAGTCTTAGCTTTGTATTGAATATTTTGTAGGTAAGCATATTAACTTGATATCATTTATATCATAAATTCCTATAAATAATACCCATACTTAATACCCCTCTTAACTAATGCTCAACAAATACATTCTCTTTCATCTGTCTAACTCACATATTACAATTTCAGCTTGATAAGGAAAATACTTTTGGAAAACTTCAACTAAATTGGATATTTTTTAAAAACATTTTTAGGATTCTTTTCTCACTACTTTCATGTCATCATCATCATCATCATTTTATGTAAGTAACTCAAATTACACAACTTTTCAACTCATCTATGCACCGCTTTCAAACCTCTTTAATCTATAATTTAAAATTGCATTTATGAATGAAAAAATCATCTATTTCTTATACATTACTATCATGATTATATTTCTTAAAATAATTCAATTCTTTTATTAGATTTGATTTGGCCTTATGTTTCGACAGTAATTAAAATCATTGATAAGTTTTTCAATTGTGATTAGAATTCATAAAAACAATAAACAGGTAAAAAGGTAATTAAAATGTCTTATCAACTGATTGAATCCCCCCAGTGCACACCTGTTACAGGCTTAGATATGGCAATTGATAGATAATACACGGGAAAAATATATTTATAAATTTTTTTTATATATAATTATAATTAAAAACCTTTATTTAATGAAGTATAAAGAGTAGATAAGTTTTTTTTTAAACAGTGAAAGTCGTTTAGATAAGCATAAAACATTTATAGAGCAAGTTAGCATGTTGCAGTGAGGCGCACCAACTGAATAATACCCGTTCTCTTGGAGTCTGCATTAAGTTAATAAACAAGTAAAAAAAAAACCAAACTCTTGTCGGGTTGTCTGACTAGGAGATACCCTGAACCTCGAATGATGTGTGTTTTTATTATTGAATATTCAAATATTTACCATACACCGAAAAAGAGGAAGAGAATCGATCGACTGATCACCAAGCGGTCCGGAATGCGACTGAAGAAATGCTGCTGCCGGCTGTCCTTATATAGGGCGCAAGCCACTCAAAGTCGAGCTCAACTCATGTGCCTTGCTCTCAGTTAGTTTTTACACACGATGCATTAGTTGACCAATCAGAATACCTCCTGCTGCCTGCTTCAAGTGTACTCTCTTTCTGATATAAATACCAACGAGCACACACACACACGCACACTTCAGCTGATTTTCTTCAGCTCTTATGATGTTTGATGTTCGATCCACATAGACAGTCAAACATACAGATTGACTAATGGACAGACAGAGAGACACAGACAGACAGACAGACAAATCGTACAAACTGATGGGCCTCATCAAGAATCTATGCTTCATAGGCACTGTGAGCTAAATATATATATGTGTATATATATATATTGACAATCAAACAGCATATTAGTCTCTAGATCATATAGGTTCGGAGATGAACATACCGACATACGGACGGACGGACGGACAGGGCTAAATCGACTCAGCTTGTCGTCCTGATCAAGAAGGTATGTATACTTTATGGGATCTGCCACGTCTCCTTCTGTCTGTTACATACATTTAAAAAAAACCAATATACCCTGTTTTCCCATTTTCAATGGGTTCAGGGTATACAAAAATTTGGAGCTGTCGCTTCCAAATTTTGAAGAGTTTCCAATTTGCTATATATTCGAGTATATATTTCCAAATAATAGTGTTTGTCTTATACTACATATAGTATTGCCCGATTTACCACGCCCCTAGTGGGCGTTTGGGAATAATTTTAATCTAATATAATAGTAATATATAATAATCTTATAATTTTTATACCCTGAACCCATTGAAAATGGGAAATCAGGGTATAATGTTTTTGTGAAAATGTATGTAACAGGCAGAAGGAGACATGGCAGACCCCATAAAGTATATATATTCTTGATCACCGCGACAAACTGAGTCGATATAGCCATGTCCGTCTGTCCGTCCGTCCGTCCGTCCGTCCGTGTGAACGCAGTGATCTCGCAAACCACAAAAGCTAGAGATCTGAAATTTTAAATGTATACTCGTGTATATCCTACGCAGTACGAGTTTATCATTTTTTTTCGATAACTCATCCCATTTCCTTATTATCGATCAAAATCGATAACTTTTCTTCGTTTTTGAATACCGTTATAGCTATAGATTTCAGATTTACTGTGTGTATCCGTGTAATGGGTACAAACATTTTGCAATTTTTGGATTTTGGATACCACGCCCCCTTCCCCCCAAATTTGAAAAAAACGTATTTCAAATACTAGAGACTTGTTCTTTGGCAAATACATACATATGAATGTCATTATTACGCTGTAAAAGTTTGATTACGAAAGTCCATCTAGAAGCAAACCTATTTAACAAATAAGTTTCCAAAATATAGCCCATACTGCAGCCCAAGCGCTGCCCGCGCGCAGTCGCTGCGTTAACTGCGCAGTAGCAGAGAAAGTGCTTGTGCGTGCGTGTGCATGTGTGTGTGTGTGCATGTGTTGTTTGTGTATATGTATATATAAAAGAAGCGTAAAATGATTTGAATATCGCATCTTCGCAGGGTTCAGGGTATCTCTTAGTCGAGCAGTCTCGACTAGAGCACTCTTACTTGTTCAAGTAAGCGAAATAGTTTACGTTCAAGAATTTCATATACCTTATATGATAGGTATGGATAGTATATGGTATGGTATAGGATAGGTTAATCCATTTGCTTAAAAATTATTCTTACACTCTCCATGTTATAAAACTAACATCGTATATTTTATGTGCTTTGAGGTTTTTGAAGATCTTTCATATGATCAATAATATTGTAGATTGTTGTCAGGATCATTTTATACTCTGTAAATTAAGTGAAGATATTTTTTTGTGGATTTTTTCTAAGACTTTTTTTTATTGAAAAACTTGAAACCTTTTTAAAGCTACCCATACATTTCCAGTGTTATTATTCCATTTACCATTGTTGCTAGCAATGTTTTCCAGCTTTTGTTAAAATGTTCTCATATTCTGATATTTCAATATGAACATATATTTTGTTGTATTACATTTCGTCGATGCACTTATTGATACTTGGCAAAAAGTTATCATAGCTTTCAACCACCTCATTGGTGGCATCAACGAAACAGGTTTCCGTAGTCTCTGGCAACTTGGCGATCAGCTTGAGGGTTTTGTTGATCTTGCGGGTCAGCTTCATGACAGCCTCAAAGAGTTTCCAGAAACACTTGCCAGATGTCATTTTGCCATCCTTATCGGCGGCGCAAAGGCTGCTGTTCAGATGAATGATATCGTTGCATATGTTGATGATGTCCTTGCAGGATTTTACAATTTTGGCCACGTCTTTGGGCACCGCCAGGCCGCAGGCTTCAATAGAATCCACATATTTCGTGGTCGCTATCAAAACCTCAACAACTGTTTTTAACGTGCAATTGACGCCTTGAACCGTCGTCAAAACTTTCATTAGAATTTTCTCCATTGTCTTGATGAAGCCATCGTCGCCATAGAGTTCCACCTCCTCGAAGCCAAAGGAGTTCTCATTGATAGTGTTGGCCTGCAATTAAATAGAAGCTTGTTTAATATCAGAGAATATCAAGTTTTGCATGCTGCTCCCACAACTCACATTAGTGCTCAACAGGCAGCTGCCAGAGACGAGCACCAGCAGGCAAAGAGTTAAACTTCTCATATTGAATGCTTCACGTGGAATGTTCAGTTCCCCAAACGACTTTCCGCTTTTAAAGAGCTCATCTATCTCTATGATTTGCTCATATCAGTCGAGTGCTTTCAATGCTCTAACTGATTTATCTATTTCTTTGTATATTATATTATAATTGATATAAAAAAAGAACTATTTCTTAGATTAGATATCGAAACTAATTAAAGAAAAATAATTCCCTTTGTTACTTAAATTTTGAAATGACTCAATATAGAATTAATTGTCTCTGGTTTTGACTCGTTGGCTTTTAATGTCTTATCAACAGTTTAAAATAATTTAATGCCAAATTCAAATATAAAAAGAAACTAGTGTTGGATAATTTTGAAAATGAGTTTTTTTTTGTTAATATAAAATATAAAAGATTTTTAAAGAATTTTTGTACTACAAATACTCATTAAAAATTTTTGTATTTATAAAATTAAATTAGTTTTTGTCGACCTAAATGGAAAAAGCTAATATACCCAGTTATCGGTTATAATTCATTATTGTATATTATATTTAATTCATGAAAAAAGAACAAAAAAACATATATTTTTACATTTTTTGTACATGTTTTTTTAGTTTTTGTTTATAATATATAAGATTTTTGATTGTATTATTATATTTAATGCACAAATTCAAACAAAAGAATTTTTTTGAAATCTACTCCATTTTTTCAAGGGTATTTACACTTCTATACTCAAAGCTCTTACACTCTTAACTAACTAAATAACTATATGTATTGCTATTGGCATTTTAAAGCTTTGCATTTGCATCCTCCTTGTGTCTTTTGTACAAACACAATATAGCTGTCTCACTTTAACAAACTTTAGCACTCAGCAAAAATTCCATTTGAGCGCAAGCGATCAGTGCTCATTTGCTTCAGCTGTACCTCTTTCTCTTCTAATTGAGTCACAATTCTCTCTTTACATACATATGTATGTATGTATGTCTGCATGTATGTAAGTTCATTTGGCAAGCGTCGCGCTGGCATGTAGCAAGCTGTTATATTTTGAGCAAAGAAAGCTTTGCTCTTGAAGAACTCCCTTCTCTCTGTCTATCTGTCTCTCACTCTCTTCTTTAAAACATAAATATAAATCAATTATGTTCAAACGTGTGTGCATATAAATAAAAGCAAATAAAATGTACTTCATATGCACAGCTGTAAATAGACAGTTATATTGCCAGACACACACACACGCACACACAGGGACAGAGTCCTGTTATCGCACGCTCTTTGGTTTAGTTGCAGAAATCAAGATTTATGACATTTTTATTACAAAAACGAGCGCCGTTTGTTGTGGGAGCGACTGTAAAAATAATACATAGAACACACACACACACACACACACACACAGTAAAGTGCAGTGGTAGGTAGGCACAGGGGGCTAGAGCAGGACAGAGACTGTTTGGGCGACTGCCCGCTAACTGCTGACTTTAAAAATATGCAGCCAGGCGCATCAAGGCCTTATTTGTACTCACTCTCTCGCTCGCACTTGCTAAGGCTGAGCATGCTTTGGCTCTGGTTACTGCTGCCGCCGCATGCAACGGAAGGCGCATAATTCACAAAACAACGGGACAACGTAGGCAGAGGAGAGCGAAGGCAGGCACGTTCGCTCGCTCGCTCTCTCACTTTACTGATTGTTGTTGGCAGTTAGCATTTGGCAAATGCAATGCGAAAAATCTGTGCACCCGGACCTTAGGACGCGTTTTTGACTCTCCATTTTAATATAAACAAATTGCAGCGCCTCTTATTTATGATTTCTGTTTTTTTTTTCTACTCGCAAGCTGTTTCTGCTGCTTCTTCTGCTTCTTCTACTTCTTCTTCTCCTGGCTGCAGTGACTGCGCCATTTCTTTTATTGTGGCCTGGATTTTTTTTGCGTTTTGTTTTGTTTGCTGCTCCAATAAATCTGCTAGAAATATGTTGAAAAAAATAAAATAAAAATAAAAAATAATATCTCACATTTCAATATGAGAATTTTTTTTTTTTACACATTTAATGTAGTTCAGTTTTAGAGTGCTGCCAAAAACTTAAATGCAATTTTAATATTATAAAATATTGTCAAATATTTCTAATGTTGATTTTAAATATTTATTGTATTTTGTTCTCTCTCTTTAAATTCCATTAACAATACGCATCAATTTGCATCGATCACTGGGCTAACAAAATGTCCAAAAATACAAAACAGAATAACGGCAAATAGAAAAAAAAAAAAAACAATAAAATAACAAAAAATAAAAATGGCGAATGGCATGAAAAATAAGATAAATTCCAAACAGCAGCTGCGCTAACGAGCATCTCAGAATAGGTGGAAGGGGTTGGCTCCTTGGGGGCGTGGAAGGGAGACAGCGTTCGATGGAGTGAGTGGGATGGAATGATTGCTGCAATTTTTAGTTTTCTTGTCAAGCAGCGAACGCAAACTGTGCTGAGTAATGCGCCTGGGAGAGACAGACACAGAGAGCGAGAGAGAGAGTGAAAGGGAGACAGAAAAGTTGACGGCACTTTTGGCTTTTCGCTTAATACAAATGAAAATGGATGAGCTACTAAATGTTGTCACTGTTGCTGCTGCTGCTGCATCGAGTGCATCAAATGGAATGAGCAGAACAATAGCAGTAGCTAAACCTTAACCACCTTCCCCCTCTCTTATATTCTTTAGACTAAGCTACGCTTCGGCCGTTTCTTAGTTGTAAATTCGATGTCAGGCAATTGTGTTGTGTGTGTGTGTTCGTGAGTGTGTGTTTGTGTGTGTGCGTGTGCCTGCCCTTTGAATGTTTTCTCACACTCTTGCTCTCCCTCTCACGCTGCCGCTGAAGTGCATGTGTTTGTCTTTGTTTTTTTATGCCATTTATTTATTTAAGTCAATTTCGTTGAGTGTGTTTGAACATTTTGTTGCAATTCGTTTTTGGGTTTTGCTGCTGTTTTCCTTTAGAATGCCCTGCAATAAGAATAGCAAGCATAGTGTTGCTTGGTTGCACATATGGATTATGGCTTAAATTTGAAAAGATTTATTTTGTTTTTCACTAATTTGCAACTCAATTCTTGATATATATTGAATTTATAGTTGTAAAATTTGTCTACAGGGTATCTTAGGCCTGTTCAAAATTAAATATGTTTTTTCTTTTAAAATGTTCTATAATATATAAATATATCAAATATATACTTTAGCATACAGCTTGCTTTTGCCAATTACAGGGTATTTGTTAGTCACTCATTTACAGTAGTAGCATTTACAGTTGCTTTTTATGCCATTTTTTGTTTTTTTGTTCGCATCTTCTGTGAGAAACTTGATGACAATTTTTACTTTGAGTGATTGCAGCGGCATCGGCTGCAGCTGCAACTAAATGAGAGAGAGAGAGATGGCAAATGAAGGGTGGGGGAGAGTGGGAGAGTGAGTATTGGTGTAAGTTCACTAAGGCAATAAAGAAGCGCACTTGCGAAGAAGAAGAAAAAACATAGATATGTGGAACACACATACATGTGTAAGCGTATGTCAGTGTTGGAAAACATTCAAGTTAATTGGCTGGTATTGCAGCGCACTGATTTTAAGTGTGTGCCAAAGCTGGAAAGGCAAAAGTGCTCAAATTGGAAGTTAGAGATAATTATCATATAAGAATAACTTCTTATTGGAACTACAAACATATTCCAAATATTGCAATTGAATATAGACAGCTATAAATAAATTAATAAATATATTTATTTAAGCTGTATTAAGATATGAACTTGTTTGCTTTTGCATAATTAATTAATTTAATTCATTTATTTAATTAACAAATTACATTAAAAGTTAGCATAATTTAACAGCGACTCTAAGCAGATAGCCAAGACAGCAACCATTTACTTATGCCTTTTTTCACTTGCTCTCTGCTATGCATAGTGCTCGTTTTTTCTGTTAGATGGCGTTTTGTGTGCGCTGTTCTGTGAGAGAAGAGCCTACGAAAGTCTTATACGGCGCGCAACAAGCATAATGTTAAGCAACAGTGCGCTGTTAAATGTGCCAATTGAGAGATCATCAATTTATATATATTATTTAATATATATATATATATTGTATTATAGTCACTAGTTTTCCAGCACTTATATTTGAAAACATTACTTACTTTTGATATGCAGCTCAATTTTATTTTGTTGTAATTTTATATTTGTAAAACATTAACTAGAAATATGGCTGATCACACGTAGATAATGCTCAAAAGACTGAGAGCTGTTGCCATTGGCTCCTTGTTAAGAGACTCAACAGTAACATTTGCCTGTGCATTTACAGCCGCTTAGCAGTGTGCAGCTGTCTCTCTCTCTCTTAGTCGCTCTCTCGCCATCGTTGCTTCGTATTCAGCAGCCTCCATGCATGCTCGTTTCTGCACTTCGTGTTGTTGTGCCCGTTTCTAGCCGTCGTGCGTTGTCGTCCTCTCGTATGCTCGTTTGCCTACGTACGCAACGCACGCTTCGTGTTTTGTCTGAACGATGCTTAACGAAGCGGCTGTTGTCCGTTCTAGCTTCAGTTGAAGCTCAGCCGTCGGAGTGTACTGAACATATGCGGAAATGCTGTCGCTTGTCTCGCGCATAAATCGTGTTCGTTCGTAACGGAGAATTCGGTAAAACGACGCAAATCGAAGACACAACAAAATTACAATTATCAAAGCGTTTATTAAACACAAACAAAACTCAGAAGCAGCCGAAACAAATATAACAAAACAAATTTGCAATTGCAGTGGCTGGTAACGGTAAACGGCGCGTATGTGTGAGCATATGCATATGCATATGCATATCTATGTATGTATTGTATTTACAGTTAGTGCTTGAGCTTTGAGAATTTCGTTTACAGTTATAGTCAAGTGAAGTGAAGTGAAGTGAAGTACAGTAAAGTAAACCGCTCCACTCTTTGCTAACTTTCGTCACTTGCTTTAATTGTTGTGCTCTGCTCTATTTGGGCATATATTAAAAACGTGCCAACAACAACAGCAACAGCAACTCGACTGTGTGTGTGTGTGTGTGAGTGTGTTTTGTTCTAGCTGTTGTTCCGGTTTAACTCCTTGGTCACGTGGCCAAAAAGTTTGAGCCATGTTTTGTGAAGGCCCAAACCACTGCTGCCCTTGTGCGTGACACAGTTCAGCAACAATAACAACAATAAACAACCACAACAATAGCAACTACAACAACAACAACAACAACTTAAGGATTATCAGTTCACCAGGCCAAAACTCAATTTGTTGGCCAGGTAAGTTTTAGCGTTATATTTCCAACAGCTGCTTTAAAGTAGCTGCTCAATATTTGTTTGCGGCCAGACTCAGGTTTTTTTTGCGGTACTTTAAGCTCTTGTCTCGCTGCGTCTGTTTTTCACTTTCGCACACTTCTTCTGCCCCCACACTCTGCGCTGTTTCCTCTTTACCCAAGTGCCGTTACGCCGCCTTCGTTCGCTGTGTCGATTGCCGTAACTTAAAATGCGCCAACTGACTGCCAAAAAGTTGGCAAAACTTTTGCCTAAAGTTTATTTACTTGTTTTATTATTTTATTTTTTTCTCTCTTATACAGATATACATATATAAATTCTATATATATTCCTCTATATATTTTCTTTTATGTTGTCTAAGAAAAGGAAGTTAGATAAGTCTTAAGAAGTATTCAAATGCTCGTCCGTTGTGAGCGCTTTTAGGCCATTTTAAATCTTAGAGAGAGAATAATTAATATAATAATATTATAAAGGATAAAGAATAGAATCATTAATAATTATTTAATAAATATAATAATTGTAATTGCAATAAATTAACTATTTTTAGTAGTTTTTAAATATCTAATATATATTTTCTTTTAAATATTGGCAAAAGTTAGAATTTTTAGTATATTTGAAGTTTATTTAAAAAAATAATTAATAAAAAAAGTTAATACAAATAAATTCTACATAAAATTACTTCTAAAAATAGAAATTCTTCTAGCAATTTGCATCGAAATTTAACTGTTTTTATACACAACATTTAAAAAATAAACTTTTCCATAGACAATCCTAAAATTAAAATTCTTTTGCAACTAAAACAAATTGCATCAGCCCGATGACTTCAACATGAACAAATATATTTAAAAAATAAACAAACAATAGACAAATAATAATATATTTAAAAAAATAAAATAAAAATATATTTAAAAAAAAAACGCAATTATTCAATTACAAAAAGTGACAACAACAAATTATTAAAACATACATAAACAATTAAAATTTAAAAATATAATACATATAAAAACTTGCAATTCATATTACACAAATGTTTTTTAATATTATTATATAAATATTGTGCCTAAATAAAATTGAAAAATAATGATAACAAAAATACAGATATTCAGCTTTTATTCTTTTTTTTTATTTTTATATTTTCAATTTCATTTAATCTTAATTATTTAATA
The DNA here is from genome assembly GCA_035045365.1 of Drosophila leonis. Taxonomy (NCBI): domain Eukaryota; kingdom Metazoa; phylum Arthropoda; class Insecta; order Diptera; family Drosophilidae; genus Drosophila; species Drosophila leonis. The sequence goes on from JAWNPC010000389.1 coordinate 3,350,603, forward strand.
ATAATAACATGCATTTGTCTAAAATCTAATATTATTTATTATTGAAAGAGTGTTGACTTTAAAACCTTTTCTGACTTAGCTTATGAATTTTAAATTAAAATTTTTAAATATATTATAAGATATATGTATAGTGAAGGAAGGTTATAGCTTAGTTCAGCCTAGGGCCGAGATGTCTTAGGAGACGTCTTATCTAATCCACCAAGTTTCTGTTCATCTTGTAATACGCTTCATATAAAATATAGTTAGATATGTTCATGAAAATAGTAGTGAGACTGAGTACTAAGTATTGAACAATACTTTGAAAATTTTTCTTAATCAAATATTGTATAAGAATAAAGGTTGTATTTCATATAATACATATCAAACATATCGCATAATACTGTTATTAACTATGTTTATTCTTATACAGAAATGTTTTTAAAAATCTCATAAGACTTCAACTGCAAATCATTTATGCCTTTAATAAGCAAATCTAGCCTGAGCTAAAATTAAATTTTAGTAAACCAAATTTCTTTGTTTTTTTAACTTTTGCCACATTCTCCAAAAAGCAACTTTCTGCTTTCGACTCTCTCAGGAGTTTTGTTTATTAAATTTGTAGGTTTTCATTAGGCGAAGCTGCTGTCGTCTCGTTGTTTCGGCTGCCTTCAGCAGGTGCTGCTTGGCTGAAAGCATTTCCTGCAGCTAGTTGGCGCCTAGTTAAAGTTAATGTAAATAAATTAGTTAAATAAATAAAGAGCAGCCTTGCTTACGTTATCTCTGCCTCTCCCTCTCTCTCTCTCTCTCTCTCTGTTTTGGTGCGCCTCAGTTGACAATTGAAATATGCAAATGAGGCTGAAACAGGGAACAACTAAAAAACCAATTTCGACTTACACAAATGACCGGGCCAACCAATTGGTTGGCCAAAGCACGCACGAGCAGGTCAAAAGCAGCAGTTGAAGAGCTCTCTCTCTCTGTGTGTGTGTGTGTGTGTGTATGAGAGCAGCTACAGTTACACAAACTTCGCATGCTGCATTTTTGATAAGCTGCTTGTGTCGCCCAAATGTCCACAAAATTTTGACAATTTACTCACACACACACACACACACACACACACGCACACACACACTTACATCCGCACGATTTAAGCCTAGTGTCCCTGGGGAGCTTGCGGCACAATTGATGAGGGAGGGCGAAGCTTAGCAATAGGCGGGGTCGCGGCATGCTGCGTGCTGCGTGCCAAACAATTGTTGAAATTTATAGCGAAAAGCCAATTACGTCTGCCAGCTGATACGTACGAACGTAGTTGAGAGTTTTAACTGTTTACCTCCCCCATACGAGAAAGGGTTGCTGCACACACACTTACATACATACATATATATATATATATATATAAATACATATATCATATACATATATATATATATTGTCATTGGCTTATCAAAGTGCTGAGCAAACCGAAAAACCAATTTGCGTGTGCTTTGTGTACTTCACATTTTGGGCATTAAGCAAAACGCATAAACAAAAGTTACGTATACGCAGCTTTAACCGTTGACGGGTTAATGTGATTTTAATGTACTTTTTAGGCACCCCACAATTCCCAGATGTGTGTTTGTGTGTGTGTGTGTGTGTGTGTGTGTGTGAGTGGGGTGTTTGATAAAAGTTTAGAATTTCACACTTTTCAGTTTCATTTAAATTATGTTTTTTTTTATACTTTTTGTTTTTTTAAAAATAATAATAATATATGTATATTATATTATTAACTCTTCTTTCAAATTAATCCTAAATAAACTTAAAATTGTTGACTAAATATCAATTCAAGCAGCAAATGTTTTCAATTGTTTGATTGAAAAACACATTTCAATGATGTAAAAAAATAACATAAAAGAATAAAGAAAAAAGACAGCAAATCATAAATATTTTATGCGTGTGCTTTACATGAAATGAAAAGAATCTTACCTGTATTTACCTGACAACAACAACGGCAAATATAATCAAAATGATCTGCGCTTGACAGAACAAAACCAAATAAAAAGATTAGGCAGGGGCGCACGGTCCCCCTCTCTCTCTCTCTCTGTGTGTGTGTGTGTGTGTGTGTTGAGCAGTATTTTAGTATTTAAGCATTTTTAGTATTTTTGCTTGGTTGGAGCTTTGCGTGTGGCTGCCACAACACAATGGTGGAAAAAGGCGCCACGCTTTGAAATCAATCTTCCTAATGACAGACAGCAACAATAACTGCGACTGCAGGGAGGGGGAACACAGCAGAGAGAGAGAGAGAGAGAGAGAGAGAGAGCGAGTGTATGTGTGTGTGTGGAAGGGGGCAAGGAGATGAACCTGTAGACACGTGCGCTTGCGTTTTTACGCTCAAGTATCTGGCACTTGTAACGGTAATCGATCTGAACAACAGCAACACCCACAACAACAGCGGTTAGCATGAATCGGCGAAAAAAGCCAAATAAAGAAACAGCAAAAAATGAGAGAAAAACAAATGAAAGCAACAATCCGTCAGGGCGCATAAAACTTGAGCACCCCGTTTTTTCTTTGTGTGAACTGAGTGAGTGTGTGTGGGTGTGTGTGTGTGTGTGTGCGTGTGTGTGTGGCATTCTCAGTAAAATGAGAGTGTGCAAATGGAAAAACTGTGCCCTTAGCTGAAATTGTGATAATTTCAAGTGCCTTTGGAGTGTGTGTGATGCAGTCATTTAAGGTTAATTTAGCTATCAAATATTTATATTGTATAAATTTAAAAAAATAGATATATATTTGAATATATAACAGAAATTTGAAATTAAATTTGACTTTGCATTTATTAAATCTCAAAAATCACATAAAAAGGATAATATTTAAAAAATAAAAGAATAATTATAATAATAAATTTAAGGAATATGATATTAAGATATTGTTGATATCATATTACTTAAATTTAAGGAATATGATATGAAGAAGATATTGTGATATCATATTACTTAAGTTTTTTATTATTATTACTTAAGTTTTTTATTATTATTATTATTATTTTTTATTATTATTATTATAATTTTTTTTTATTAAATATAGTTTATAAATTAAAAAAAAAAGAATTATATAATTTATAATTTATATAATTATATAATTTATATAATTTATAAATAAATATTACGATAATTATGATCATAATTATCATTAAGTTTGCGTCAAAAGTAAAGATTTTCTTTAATTTTTGCTACCTGAAACTATTTTTTTCAATATGAATTTTTATGTTTTTAATAATTATTCAGAATTTTATCAAAATTTAAAATGAATTCTAGAGAGAAGCAATATTACTTTCATATATTGTTAGGATTCTCTTAGGATGTTACAGGAACTTTAATTTTGGCTCAAAATTGTATTGAAAACGTAGCTACAACAACTCAAAACCTTTCCGCTCTACTAATTTTCATTGGCTTGTTTTAGTCTCTGAGCTTAAGTTTGTAGATTTAATCTGTAGTCCATGAATTGCTTGAATGTTATTTAAAATCATTATTGAAACACAGAAAAGCTGCAGCATTTAGTGTTTATATTCAAATATGTGTAAGGCTTTAACTAACATTATACAGATAGCTAATAATGTGCCCATGTATACTTTTCACTGAGAATATGCCATGATGTGTTCAGGATATTGCGGCTTAAATTGCCTCGAAAGAGTGAAGACTCTCGAAGTGAAACTTCCGCTAATTTATTTGGGTTTCCTGCAGAAAGTGCCAAAGGAATCAATCAGCCAAAAGCCTTCAGTATCAAATAAACCAAATCAAACAGATGCCGAACACACACCACCGACAAGGTGCTGATATACCTGTCCCCTATTTCCAAAACACACCCACACACACCCACACACAACCTACACAGCCACAGATTTAATGCGAAGTTCGCCTGTTTCAATAAACTTATGCAAATATTCAATTTGAGGCATTCGTTTGTGGCTCTTTTTGACAAATGATAAGGCCAAACAAAAGGCAGCCAGGCAAACAAACTTTTCACACCCAAAATGCAGAAGATGTACGAAACGCAGAAGAAACAGTCTGAAAAAGGATGTGCCGCATTTGCTTATCAAAATTAAAATGAAACCACAGAAAAGAAAGCGAGAAGCAAAATGAATTGGGGGGAAGTCATAAAGGCGGAAATGCAGAGGTCTAAAACTTTTTGAGCAGCAGGTTTCCATCATGCACAACACATATAAAGATCTGCAGATACATATATACGCATATATATGTATATGTTTATAAATGTAAATGTATAAATGGGAAAGGACTGCGTGTCCTGGCTGGTTGACTGCTTCTTTAAAAAAAAAAAAAAAACAGGGAACCCATGGCTGTGCACAAAGTAAATTTCAATTTAACCTTCATCGAGCAAAACTCATTTATATTTATAAATGCGCCGACAACGCAAGCGGCGAAAACACAGGAAGCGAATATAAATAAATGCCAAACTGAAGAAAGCGTAAGACAGAGAGAGAGGGGGAGAGAGAGGGAGCGAATGAGATGGAGAACTCAAAAAAGACCAAGAGAAAATTCAGGCACAATAAATAAACTGCGTGTGTCTGCTGCCATAATAAAAATATACAAAAAATAACAACAACAACAAAAAGAGAAAGTACAAATGCAGCAAAGCAACACAAACAAACTAAGGAAAGGCAGAGAAAGAGAGGGAGAGAGAGAGAGAGAGAGAAAGGCAGAGGTAGCTGAGCACAGGCATAATAATAAAAATACATAAGCAGGCGTCTGGCAGGCAATGCCTTTGCACTCCCCGTCCAACAAAAAGGATAAAAATCCATCAAACTTGCAGATAAGCCAAAATACAAGATGAGTTTCGAGCAATGGGCAAACGCCACGCCTACAGCCTACAGCCGCCAGCCTTTTCAAGCCAGCCCCAAGAACTGCCCTTAGACTACGTCTGCCCAACACCAGCTTCAGCTTCAGCTTCAGTTCCAGTTCGGCAAACTTACCTCATAAAAGGCGCAAATAAGTATATATATATATATATATATATATATATATATATATATATATATCATAATATATATGTGTATATATTCGTAGCATACTTACTCGTCTTGCTCAGCACAAGAAATGTTTCATTTCGTTAATAAACGAGCGCTCATCATTGGAAATGTTGTACTAAATGCAAAAAGGACGAACAAACCCCATAGGATCGAGTAACGCAACACAATAAAAACAGTAAATGTAACGCTAGTGTATTATAAAAGTAACGGTAAACTGATGACTACATCAAACTGCGGGCCAAATGGTGCAAATGTGAACTTATTTTTAGATATTGGCAAAGAAAGTTTGAAGTTAAAGTTGAATTAGGATAAGAATAAATAAAAGGATATATACAATATATATAAATATATATGTATATAATATATATAATAAATATAATATAATATGAAATAGAAAAGCATAGAATAAATAAGAAAATTTAATAAGAAATAACAGTAAATTGATTGAGAGCACATTGAAACTAGATACTAAAAGCTAAGTTATAGGAATGGAAAGGAATGGAGCGACGATATGTAGGAATGAAATTTAAATAAGTAATAGGAATAAGAATAATAATCAAAATAATAGCAATGGGAATAAAATTTCCATATAAAAGGAAGACAAATAATAAAATAATACAAAATAATAATAATTATTAAAAAGAAGAGCATAAATAATATTAATATTTAGGAAATATAAACAAAGATATAATTGACAATATAAAAAAGCCTTTGTCAATGGCTTTGACAAACTGGGAAAATTATTTATTTATTTTTAAATTAATTAAAATAAATTTATAAACATAAATGAATTCTAAGAATATTTAATAATTAAATAGTAATTATTTATTGTTTTTTATAGTACATTTATTTTGGTAAATCCAAAATATTTTTATAGTTTTTAAAAACTATGCAGACTTTGAGATATAGTTGATATTTTTTTTATAATTTTTGATTGTTTTTTAGTAATAATATTTATTATAAAATATTTATATAGCTATAATATATTTTTTAATTTTTTCATTTTTTCATTCTTAGTATTATTATTATTATTAATCTAAAACATTGTATTTCGATGCCTTTCATAAGTTATGCACAATAAGCTGAGAGCAAAAACTATGAAAAACTCAGCTAAATGAATTATGAACATAAACATTTATGACAGATTTCTGCTCAGATAGCGCACATATGTTCTACCAGGATATATATAAATCTGTTTATATATAAATTTTGTGTTTTTTTTCTCTTTTTGCTGTCACTTCTTAAGTTTATGAGAAATTTGGTGGCAATATTAAAAACGCTTTCATTTCATTTGGAGCAGACCGCAAGTGTCGCCCAGTCATAAGTGAGGCCAATAAATAAGCGAGTACTCAGCCAATGTGAGGGGAGAGAGCTGCATAAATATATATATACATACATCAGATATATATATATATATATATATAATGTTGGCGGCATAAGCTCTTGGCCATAAGTCAAGCAACGAATCGGACGACGCGCACAGATTTCCGCTTGTGTCCACAGCGTAGCAATTCGTTGGAGCGATAAATCTCATCGACACTAAAAATCAGATATATGCGCTATAAGTTCAGAGAGAGAGAGGGAGAGAGATAGAGAGAGAGAGAGGGCATAAGGAGTGTCCAGCGGGCGGGGTGTGAGTAATGCCATTTATATGTCACCATTAATGTCGTGTTATGAAAGTAATTTTCTTAAATTCGCATATTAAACGTTTTGGCCATTAATAATGAAGCCAACAGTTTTTGGGAGGTTGTGAAGTTGGCCAACATAATAAAAGCAGAGTGAGAAAAAATGGAAGGAGTGGGATGGGGCAAAGTAGAGTGAGAAACAGAGAGTGAGAGAGAGAAACGAAAATAACAAACATGAAAATGCTGTGCATGTTCCGAATGATCGCTTCAATAACCACAAAAACCATAAGAAACAGCGCCAGCAGCGAGTGAATGAAGTGAATGAATAAATGAATAACGCTCAGAATGATGCTAGCTAGCCTGGCATGATGATGGACTACACACACACACACACACACACACACACACAGAGAAACATTTTAGTTCTGGCACATGATAAAAATTTATTTAGAGCAAATAGAAAAGCATGAGACTTGCGGGAATAATAAACTACAACGTGAAGCTGGGTTAAGTTTTATTTTTTTTTGCAGCAGCAGCAGGAAATGCCGAGGCAGCTATTGACGGCCCATTGTCTAGAGTGTTTAGGCAAGCAAACATACATACACACACATATACACATACACAGAGAGAGAGAGAGAGAGAGAGAGTAGAGCCATGTATATGCATGCTATATGAGTGCATGTCAGTAGCAATTGCTAGACGAGAAGCTGCCGCTGCTGTCTGGCTTGGAGGGCGACTGCCTTCATGCAATAAAATGTGTCTATCAAATGTTTTCCCATTTCCATTTTGTCCTATTCCTTTTGACCCGAAAGCATAGAGTATAACAGGATAATTGCATTTGTTGCCTTAGCTTTGAAATAAAAGCAAAACGTTGCAATTGCTTTTGCTCTACTCTAATTTGAATTTGAATTTGTTTAGAAAATATTACAAAGTTCGATTTTAGAGAAGTTAAATGTGAAAAATATTGAATTTAAAAATAACTCTAAAGGTTATCAGGTTAACTCTAAAGGTTATGGAACATATATACTACATGCTATAGAGCTTAAGAGATTAAGATTTGAATTATTTATTATGGATTCCTGGGCTCAAAGTTTACACAGTGAAAATCACATAAAACATTAAACAAAGCCAGTCAAAAATTAACAAATTTTTGTTAGAAAAAAAAGAAGAAGAAAAATATGCACAGCTCTGTTCATGAAAATAGTAGTGCGACTTAGCATTTAAAAGCACAACAAAATTTAATGACAAACAAAATATTTAGAAAATAATTTGAAATGAATGTTTAAGATAATAATGTATATTTATAAATCTAATATTTCAAATTTATAAATCAAACTTATATAAAATAATATAAAATATTTAAATATTTAGAGATTTTGTAGTTATCTTTATATAATATGTTTATATATTTCTTATATATGTAAATTTACCTTTTTTAACTTCTTTAGTTTCCTTTATATAAAACTTCTCACTTTATAGAGCATACACAGTTCGTCTATAGTTAATAATGAATTTCTTGTTTTGCATTGCTTTGGTCGTCGCTGTCTTTCCTGTTGCTGTTTGAATGTTTGTCTATTGGTCGGTCGCTGGGTCGTTAAGTTGGTGTGTGTGAGTGTGTGTATGTGTGTGAGTGTGTGTATGTGTTGTTTGGTCCGTTGGCCCGCTCGACCGGCCGACGTTTCCGTTTCCGGCGCCTGTACGCCATGTTGATTTTGCTTGGCCCCTCTTTCTTTGTTGTTGTTGTTGCTGCTGCTGTTGCTGTTGCTGCTGCTGTTGTGTTTGTTTTGTGCTCTTTGTGTGCTGTTGGATGTGTTTGTTCTTTGGGTTAATGTGCGCACTCGACTGTGCGCAAATTGCTCAAGTGTAGTTGAAGCTGTCCATTCAGTTTTTATTCTCATATTCTCATATTGTGCGATATTTAAAGAACCTAAACAAATTTCTCATACCTAATTGTCGTCGGCCCATTAGTTTTATCAACATCATCATCAGCAGCAGTAGAAGCAGCAGCAGCAGCACTGGCAGTGGCAGCAACATCATTATTAACAATGTCATTATCAACAGCATCATTATTATCATCTGGGGCATTATTATTTCACTCACATTGGCACCTTTCCATTGTTGAGGCTGTGCCGTCGCTTATCTGTCGGCCATTTGGCCGCTTATTGCAATGTCTTACATTCTTATCATTATTAAGCGCCTTCCCTTATAACGATTCCCGCATCTATTGCGCCATATTCAACAGCAGCAACAGCAACAGCAACAGCAATCCACCCAAGCCCAAACCATTCCCGACCCATTCTATTCCAGTGACGACACTCGGCGGACGCGTTGACAAAATGACAATAGAAACAGAAGTGCCAACAACAAAATTAGAAACTAGCTAGGCGTACAATAAAACGAATTCTGGTTACTCTTTTTTTTGTGTGTATGTTTTTTTTTATTAATTGTTTTAGTATGCTAAGATATTTTAAAGAATGATTAATAATTCTTTAACGGTTAGAAAAATATTTTAAGTTTTTTAAAAAATTTGTAAAAATATTTAAAAATTTTTTTTTTTTTTTTTTTTTCTTCTCTTTTGCGTTTATTTATAATAAAATAAATTTAAAAAAAAATATTTTCAACAAATTATTATAAATTTTATTTATTTTTTTAAACAAAAATATTTTTATTTTATACATTTTTTTTATTTTTAAAATATTTTTTAAATATTTTTAAAATGTTGTTTCTAAACCTAAAACATTTTTTTCTTATACATTTAGATAGTACTTCAAAAATAATTTTCAATTCATATACAGTTATTATTTCTTAATAGTTCTTCAATTATTTTATTTTATAAAGAATAAGTAAACATTTTGTCTGTTTCCGTTTATCCGACAAAGGAATAGAACCCAAAGCCCTGTTAAGAGTATTTTGGCACAAAAAAAAGGCCAGGTAAAACTTAAAAATTGCCCAGGTTGCGTTTCTATTGATTTGCCGGCGAATTTTCTTATTTCCAACTCCGCCGTTCACCCACCCGTTCAAGCAACCATTGAGTCAACCCATTCACAATTTTGATGTCATTGTGAACCTTTTAGCCCTTTGGCGTGTTGTATCTGTTGCGAGCTTCTTCGCTTTGGCCTCAGCCTTTGTGTCTATTTATTAGCGCTACCTTTCGCTTGTCAGCGTTTCTTTTACCTTTTTTTCTACCTTTTTTTTCTTTTGGGGTTTTTTCGTTTCATTGTTGTTGCCAAGTTTGCAGTCAGCTTCATTTTGTATTTGCAAATCATCACTATTATTTGCATCTGAACATTTTTATAGAATTCATGTTTCTTTCTTCTTTTTCTTCTTCTTTAGCGAAAAGATATATGACTGGCTTTTGCCTATCTGCGTCTCCTTCAGTTTTCAGTTTTCTTTTTGTCGTATGTCATTTTTTTTTGTACCTTAATTTTTATGTTAGTTATTTATTTATTTTTATTTTCGGTATTTTTTCCATGGCATCCCTTTTGAATTTCCCTTGCTCACGGCAATATTTTTTATCGAGCGGCGGGAGTTACGGCACTTTTGCCGGAAATTGTAAATTTTTTGTTTGTTGCTGCGTCGCGGCATTATCTGCATAGCTACTTGGCAATGGCAATGCGATTGCGAATGGTATTGGCTGCTGTACAAAGGGAACTCGGCTGCCGGCTCAATTGAGTTTTGAATTACATTGCGTGGTAGACTCAAACCAAAAGCACGTGAAATATCATTGAAGAGGTGTGTATGTGGGTGTGTGTGTGTGTGTGTGTGTGTACTAAAGTCAAGAATGTAAGTCTCGCTGCTTTCATTACGCAGATGAAAACTGAGTTTTGTACAGAATTTCTATGGAATCGTGTGGTTTGAGCAAATTGTATTATGGAAATATGAATAGGAATATCTAGACTAAAAGCTGTTGCTATACTCATGATAAAAGCATATATATACATACATACATTTATATATATATATATTTTGAATGAAATTAATTGGGTCTGACAAGCTGATGACAGTTTATTCAAGCGCTAAGTGCAATATAATGTTGGCATTCATAACTAACATTTTTTTAAAGTCTCGTTTCAGTTGAAATTAAATTCATAATTTCAGACGAATTTTGACAGATTTCTTTTTGCTTTCATATTAATATTTAAATTTTCATATGCCATTGAATTTCAACTTTGACCTTTGGCCTTATTTCATATAAATTCTTAAACATACTTTACTTTTTATATTCCTTAAATAACTGTAAATAAAATAAATATCTTATGCTCGAAACATATACACACTTTAAACAACTTGAGAATTTGATGGCCTTAAGGAATAGGAATGTACGAAACTTTTTCAACAAGTTGACAAACTGAACAGTTGCTTAAAAATGTTCATTTTCAATGTGGCTTAGCTCTAACTTGCCCCAGGCTAAGACACACACACACACACACACACGCACAGTTGTGTGTGTGTGTGCGCCTTACAACTCGATAATTGCGGCTTCAATTTGACTTTAACGAAAACTTTCACAACTTTTTAACTAGCTGTAAGACCCCTGGCCCGCCTTTAGAACGCTTTAGCTCTGCTACCCTGCCCCAGCAAAACTTTTCAACGTACTCAATTGATGGCATTTCAATTTTTTCTTCTTCTTTTCTTTATTCTCTTATAGCTGCTGCCAGCGCGGCGCCATTCGAAATGCGCTACCACTAGGCACAGAAGCAGGTGGAAGCCCAGAGAGAGAGAGAGAGAGAGAAACTGCGAGAGAGCAGCATAAACTGGCAACCAGACGGGCCAAAACTGCAGCTGTGACTGGCAAAATCTGCAAACCAAATCCAACTTAAGTCACATCAAATTAAAATCAACAAGCGTCCCACACAGCATATATATATATATATATATATATATAGGAAAGCAAACCAAAAAGAGAAAGGAAGAACAAGAAAATAGAAGCAGAAGCTAACTGCAGCTTTTGGCCAAAAGAAATTACACAAAAAGAAAAAAGTGGAGAAAGAAATTGGGAGCAGCGCATGAAAATGAAGTGCAATAAAAGTCAAATGGCCACGTTAACAATGTGGAAAATTTTTATGGCTCTGCTGGCTGTGGCTACGGCGTTCGTAATGCCGCTCACATTAGCGCACCAGCACTCGATGCCCGGCGGAGGCGGCATTGGCGGCGGCGGCGGCGGTGGAGGAGGATCTGTAGGCGGCTCGGCCGCTGGACACGGCTCTGGCATGGGCATGACCATGGGCATGGGCATGGGCATGGGCATGGGAATGGGCATGGGCATGGGCTCTGGACTCGGCAAGGAAGCACACGGTAAGTCTCAGCTCTGCGCTCTCTTATACTTTTTATTGTTGTTGATTATTTTAAATGGGTCGCCAATAAATAAATTTAAATATTTAACTAACTCACACAGTATTCAGAAGCTTGCCAAAAAAAAAGATAGCGCAAAGAGCGAAAAAAAGTAGAACTTTAACACCTCGTTGCCAAAAGCTCGCAAATGGCGCCATTTGAGAACTGAGAACTGTGAAGTTGCAACTAGCAAGCGTTGCACGTGGCAGCTGCTCTGTGTGATGCCTCGGCACGTGTCCGGGCATTTATGATTTCATTTCGCTTTTGCTTTTTGGCAGCTTCTGTTGCACCAGTTTCTGTTACCCTTGCCCTTTGCCTTTATCTTGAAACGCGGCGGTGCGATAAAAGGCTCCACTCGCACATCTAAACTCTCCATTAGCAGAAGACAGACGCTTATGGAATTTTTAAAATAAAATACAGTCAGATAACTTGGATATGAAAATATGTATATATGTGCATAGGATTTTTGAAATATAGCTGATAGTTTGGGAATGAAATTCTTTCTTTATGCAAGGCTATTGGAATTTGTCACGAATGGAATTTGATTTTGCAATTGAGGTATTCATTATATTTGTTTTTATATTTATTTATTTATAATTTTATTTCAAAAATATATATATATATAAATTATTTAAAATATGTAATCACTTGGAATATGCTGTTAGAAAATCTATCTACCTAGCACGTTGGTTTTTGTTGTTACAGAAAGCACAAAAAGGAAATTAATAAGATATTATTTATTATTATTTCTTGTTAATCAACTTCAGTTCGAGTTCAAATTCTTCGCCTAAAATACAATAATAATTTATTTCATTAGCCTCATAAATTCAATTAGCTGTCTTCACATAATCTCTCGTTCCATTACCTAATTATAATCATACTTAAGCATGCATATTTGCTTAATGCGCATTTGTAGTTTATATATTACTGCTCATCGATAGCCTTGAAATGTTGCCTATTAAATTTGATGCCCCAGCTGTAAGTGCAGCTCCGTTTATGTGCTGTCATTGTCTTGTTTTAGTATTTTCTTAGGTTCATTTTCATTTCAAGCTGCTGCTGCTGCTGCCCGTTCCCTTAAAATATGAGTAATACACACTCATACACAAGATGTCAACGTAATCGCAATAAAAGTAAAATTTACCATTTGCTTGTTGCTCGACTTGACTCGACTCGGCTCTTCAACCCCTTGCATGTTGTTCTTGTTTGTATTGTATAATAATAACATAAAATAATTTATGGTACATGAAAGTCACAAAAATGCGAGCCCAGCTTTTTGGCCCATACTCCATATGCCATTGGAGTTGCTGTTGCTGCTGCTGTTGTTCTTGCTGCTGCCAGTGGCAGCAGTTGGCAACTCATTTCGGGCGACTCTTTACAATTTTGTAGCATGTTTTTTGGTAGCTTTAGCTGTACACACACACACACACACACACGTACACGCTCCTATTTTCATACAATAAGTCGCAATTTCTATGCCTGGCATCGCATAGAAAAGACCTTAAAAATAGAAAACAAGTAGCTGCGCTGCAGTCGGGCATGCACAGCTCTGCCATGCGCTGTTGAAATGTTGTTGTATGCGATGGTTGAGAGATATCTTTTGTGTGATTTGCTTAGCAGTAAGATCGAACATTAGAATATCAGAGAGAAGGGACTTTAGGCATGGACTACATTTATAGATTGCCTGATTCTAAGAATTATAATTGAATTCTAGCTGTAAAACTGTAGAACTCTAGAATCTTGTACATAATAAGTCTGAATCAAACCAAAACAAGACTCTAACTTGGCTCAATGACTGTAAATTCAAGAACTTTCAATATCTAATTCAATGTTTCAAATATTAAAGTTTATTATTTGATTGATCTTTCAATAAGATTATCAGCCATATAAACTTGACAGAAATATCATCATTATTGAACAATAAGATTGCTAAATTGTTACAATTGACTGTCAGCAATATATCTATCTATATTTGAGCTCTTGTAACTTTTGTATGCTCGAAGTTATATATTTTAATCAACCTTATTAATTGTTTCTTTAAAATATATAAATTCAATAACTAAAATACACAAAAAAGTTAGCAGGTTGCCTGTATAGCTATATCAGGAACCTCTAGGTTCTATTATCAGCAGACTGCGCTAGCGACTACTGGCTTGTCTTGGGCTTCCCAAACTTGTCCAGCTTCAATTAACTGAGAATTCAGCGTCCACGTTCTGTGGCATGCAACTATGTCGTGAGAAGAGCCCAATCTTCACTGTATATAAATATATTTATATAGAAGAATTTCAAACGAATATACCCTACCAACAATCTATATATATATATAGAGACAGAGCGAGAGCAAGAGCGTACACAATAAAGGGAGAACAACTTTCATTCAGTATGAACATTTTTTGGGCAACAAGCTGCGCTTTTCTAAGCGTCTGCAGCGATGCGTCGTCCTTTTGTAATGCGAACTGTGTGGCGCGCGTTCGCCATCCTTGTCGCCTTGGCTTCAAGGCGTTTTCGCATTTTTGGCTCCTTTGTTTTAAGGAGGGGTTTGTGCGCGATGAATCCTTTTGAATTTGAGAGGCACGCGCTGCATTTGATGTTGGCGAAATTTGCCGCTCGACGTGAAATTCACAAATTCTGCGCACAAAGACGCGCAAAATGCAGCAGACAAAAAGAAGGACCTAACCAGGCAGCGAGTGTCCTTTGTGCCCGAGCACGTAAATTGTGCAGATAAGCGACGTAATTTGCTTTTTGTCTCGACTCGCCAGCTATAACTAAAAATGAATCACGCACAGGGTATACCCGTTGCCCAAGATACTACTCATTGCCAACTTGAAGGCTAATTGGCACTTGGTAAAGGGTATTTACAGTCGTTAATTGAGCCGAGGAATAAAAGTCACAGCTAGCCACAAATTTATAGCGCTATCAAATTACAAAACACCTAAACCGAAAGACTCTTTTAAATATCCTGCAGATGTTTTCCGCTTGAGCTCGTTTTAAAATATCCCAGGACAGACCAAAAGGGAAAACTTTTAACCTGCCGCACACACACAGGCTGTTGGTGTGTACCTTCGCTCTCTCTGTGTGTGTGTGTGTGTGTTTGTGTGAAATTTGTAGCTTCACTCTTAATTAATTAAAGCCGCAGGTGGGCAACATGAAACACCTGCCAACCGCTTGTCAATTCATCTCAGCGGTAATTAAAAATTCAATGAAAATTCGTCACCAGCCTCCAACTGACGTCAACTTATTTTATTAGCTATTCCGACAGGCTTTTGTCATGCCCAGAGATTTTGCCAAAGATTTATAGTTTCAACCCGTCAGCTGTCAGGGCGAGTAAAGGACAGCCAAAGGCATAGAACTTTGCGCATTTCAATGGAAATTCTTCAACTTGAAATATTCTCTTGTGATTTTTCTTTAAATAATTTATTAGATATACTTTATTTAGATAATAAGCAAGAGTGTATAAATGTAAATATCTATCTATCTGTTATCTAGACTGTATTTAGGGAATATGTTGATAGAATTTACTTCTCTATATACCTTTGCGTGCATCAAGTTTCAGTATAGTATAATAGATATATGTAGGGTATTTCAGTTTCATCAACCTAGTTAACTTAGTTGCTCACTCTTTCTCGGCTCTCTATTTGTTGTTTGTTTGTTAATCTCAAATGCAATTAGCTAGTGCCCAAATAAGTTGTTGATGTTGCTCTTGTTTGTTTTATGTGCCAAAAGAGTGCCACCCGAAATCCACTCACGATGCGGGCTAGCACAATGGCTAAGCTTGCTCCCGCAGGAATGCAACAGTACAAACTGTTGGAAAAAAGGTAAACCTGCGCGCAAATAACAAACACGTGCTCATTTTTGATGACAGCTCTTTTTTGGTTGATTTTTCTTTTCAGTTAGTTTGGTGCTTTATATACCCTGTAAATATACAAAGTGGTTGATATGTGAATTAAATAAAAGTCGAAATTATTTCGTTATTTGAGCTCTCTGATTAAGCTTTTATTTTATTTACAATTTGTAGCCAAGCTATAACTGATTCCTAACTTATTCTTATTAAGTGTATATTCATACACCTATTATATATATATTTATATTCATAACTGAAATCTGTTTTACGCCTTTTACAAGCATTTAGAGTTTGATTTTCTTCAGCTAAAAACTTTTTCATAATTTCTGTACCTATTTCTTAATAACTTTTTCTTCAGCATGAACATACGCAACAACTTATAGAGCATCAGCCATTCAAGCATGCACTGTTCACCTATTTTTTTCCACATTTTTCTTCCTTTTTTTGCGCTTGCCACAAAGTTTGTGCGGGCAACTGCGACGACTTGGCCCGGAGGCGGCTGCACTCAACATGTTGACAAGTTTTTCGGTTTGTGCGGACAAACTTACCAAATGGCCAACTGTCAGTTGGTCACTCACTCACACACAGTTAGTCAGTGAGTCAGTCAGTCAGACTAGTCAGTTAGTCAGTCAGTCACTTGACTTAGTCGCTGTTTACTGTTGCACGTTGCATAGTTTTAGGCGCATGCTTAGCTGCAATTCCTTACGTTTCTTGTTCGCTTGCTGCAGATTTATTATGGTCCGACTGTTTCATCTCTCTCCCTCTCTCTCTCTCTCTCGCTCGCTGCCTGTCTCTCGTTGTTGTTATTGTGGATTTTGCCTGGTGTGATAAAATGCTTGACACTTTTCTAAACGGCCAAAGTTTTTGGCTGGCAAGAGATTGTCGTTTGCTGGCAACACAACTCTGCAGGGCCCTAACCCTCGCCGCACTCGTTCGTAACTCTGCAGCTACTTTTTAATGCGTTATAATGCTTGTCTCTTACTGCCCTCGCACCCACACCAGCACCCGCACCCGGCCACGACCCCCGCTCTTGGCTGCTGCTCAGCGTCTTCTGTCTTTGCTGTTTGTTGACATTGTCTGGCTTACAGAGCGCATAAAGTGGAAATGATTTACGCAGTTGCCCACTTGCATGCATGTGTGTTTGTGTGTGTGTGTGTGTGTGTGTAGGTGTGTGTTTGGTCCAAAGTGCCAGGCATAATAAATAGCCCAGCTTTTGGCCTGGCACTTTTGTCAAATAGCTCGCAACGTACCAAAAAACATGTGCAAAGTGTTTTGCTAAAAGTTACCTGTGTGTGAGAGTGTGTAAGCGCTGCTCTGATGCTGCTGCAGAGCTTAGGGCCAACAGGGAGTCGAGCACAATTTCCAGCTAAACAACGTTAGCCAGGTAACTACCTTAACCAGTTGGCCAACAACTTTTCAATCACCTTGCCTTTTGCTGCTGTTTAGCGCCTTTGCAAGCTCAAGACTTTGTCAGCCAAGCAATTTATTGCGCAATTTCATATGATGAGCCACTGTCCAGACATTGACCAGTGGAAGGTGGGAAACAATGCTGCTGGGAATGTAAATTTTATATGATTTTTTTTCGCTTATATATTTATGTTGATGAGAATTCAATATGAAGAGAAATAATTATGATATATGGGCTTAATATGAAACGTTCTTTTAGTGTGAAAATTAAAGCTGTATTAAATATTGAGCAACGGCCTAGAGAAACTGTATGATATAGCTGCAAGATTAAAGAGAATGCCATACAAATTTTGGTAAATAGATTGGTGAACAAAGAGTATCCGACTGGGAGATACCGTAACCTCTAGATATCGGCTTCTTGTATACACAGATATAGCACATATCTACAAATGGTGTTTAAAAGCGGATTTGATTGAAATTTCGTGTATGAATAGTGTAGAACTGACTTCTGTATATCTCCCATCTTAATGAGTTTTTTTTCAGATTTTATGAGAATGGGAGAAGTGTCTAAAAGGTCGAGTAGTAATCATTTGAGTTTACTTTGAATAGATGCAGATATAGGGTTAAAAAAGGTTAGCTGTTGACCCTGATCAAAAATAAATATATAATTTATAGTGTCGCTCACGTCTTCTTCTGTCCTCAACATACATTTTAATAAACTCATTATATCCGTAACTCACATATTTAATGGGTAGCCAACCAAAGTAATTGCTGAAACTTCTTAGCCATAGTATTTCAATCTAATTGATGGCTAAGTCGTTGAGTGAAATTACTTTTTGTATATACACATATATCTATATTTGTATATATGCTGAACAAAAGAAAATAAATGAGTTAGGAATATTCTGTCTTCTACTCAAATATATCAATTAAGTGTTGTTCCAATTTGCCGCACGTGTTTTCTTTTTTTAATATAGAAATTAATGAAGATATTGAATTGGATATCTTAACCGATTATTATATGTTACTTTCTTTTAATTTGAGCTATAATAGGTTGTTACGATTGCTCTTTGCATTGAGACAGAACCACAAATTATTTGCATATTTATAGGCAGCAATTTAAAAATAGACCACGCCTCACAATGCCATTGTAATTGGCTTTGGCCATCAGCGTCTTAGCCTGAATGAAAGCGTAATAACAATTGAAGTAACAGGAAATGTTGCAGGTCAAATGGTCAACCCTTTTGTTGATTATTCGTGCCTGTGCTCTATTTTTTCTTCTCCCGCCTTGTTTCTTTTTAATTAATATTTATGGCTGACAGCGCGAGCAAATGTCAGCCGGAATGAGCACTATATATATTATATATATGTAATGTACATATATATTTATATATACATTAAAGCTGCGAGTCAATGGACTTGGCAGCCAGTTCGAGGAACGTGTATGTCCGTTTGCCGTGTCGTGCGGCCAAGTGATTATGTAATAATTAACTGTACATTAACGTATTTGTAACCATGAAATTCCACACACAAACCCACACACTCACAAAGCCAGCTAACGTGGTCAAAACATAACAAAACAGAGAGTAAAATATTTGTGTTTAGCTAGCTGACACGAAAGCAGAAAAGTAAACAAAAGTTTTGTTAGATTTTTATGCAAAAAAGCAGCGAACGAGGTCAGAATACACTAACAAATATGATTAAATATTAAAAACATTTCAACATTGTGTATTTAAGTAATTGAGAATTAAACTTGATACTTTTTAATTATTTATATATATATTTCATTTTTATATATTTAATTTATATATATTTAATTTAAATATATTCAACTCTGATCTCAACTCCACATTAAATTCCTGCCAATATCCATACGCTCTATGGAAAGTGTATTTTAATGCTTCTAATCAAATATTAATGCCTAATTTTAAGCGTAATTTTTACGTTAAATTTAACACTCAGCGCTAAGGAGCAGGCAGCATTGCGTATACGTAATGGGCATTGAAATATGCGAATGTGTGTGGGTGTGTGCGTTTGTATGCGTGGCAACTATAACAATAAATCTTATTTATGTGTTTTTGTGCGATTTTTATGAGTTGATATTTGATACAGAAATATTTTCATTTCGCCTTCGTTTCGCCTCGTTTTTTTTTTCGCCAAATAGTTTAAATAAATGGCCATCCGCAAAAATGAAAATAATGCTATAAAATTCAAATACAAGCGTAAGCGGAAATGGCAAATGCGCTGGTCACGCTTCACACTAACAGCGAGAAGGGGACAGAGGGAGGGGAAGGAGGGCGCAAGCTCTCTAATCTAATTTAAGCTGCCATTAGTGTTTAACACTCAGCCAGGCCCACAATTTCGGGCCACTCGCACTCGCAATCGCACTGGCAGCACTCGCACTTCTGCTTCTCCTGCTCAAAAACTTCATCAATCAAAGGCTGCGCAACGCAGTTTGCATGCTTTCGAGCAGCTGCCCAAATATATAAATTGGGAGTGAGTTGAGTGTGGGGGCGGGGCGGTCTGGCTGTATGTGCGTGCCATCAAAGCGCGTTCGCTGCGCAATTTAAGTTGAGAACTTGTACAAAACACGCGCCACGCCGCACCGAGCCGCGCTGCCTCAGGCTATATTCTAAACGAAGCAAGTGCCCCGAAAGTAGGCTATGAATTGCCCAAGGCATAAACATTTGTGGCATATGTTGAACGTGTCGCTGGGCAAACGTGCTCCAAACGGTACAAGCACATTGCTCTGGCCACTTTTGATGAGTTGAGCCAACAGATCCATCATGCACGGTAGATTGTATGAAATTTGAAATCAACATTGAATCTTGTTTGTTTTTTCTACTCGGGTATTGTTTGCCGTTCTGTTTGACTAACAATATATATTTATATACTATATATATGCTAATCTTAATACTCGTTTCAAATTATTTTCAAAATATATTTATCATGAAAATGAAATGAAAATCAAAAATGTAAGCAAGATTTTCCAAACCTATTCCAAACCTATTTCAAACCTATTTCAAACCTATTTCAAACCTATTTCAAACCTA
Organism: Drosophila leonis; assembly: GCA_035045365.1. NCBI lineage: Eukaryota > Metazoa > Arthropoda > Insecta > Diptera > Drosophilidae > Drosophila > Drosophila leonis. The sequence goes on from JAWNPC010000389.1 coordinate 3,370,847, forward strand.
TTTTAAACCTATTTCAAACCTATTTCAAACCTATTTCAAACCTATTCCAAACCTATTTCAAACCTATTTCAAACCTATTCGAAACCTATGGCAAGTCAGTCAAAACTGTATCTTTCATAGTTTCAAAATAAGAAACTGAAAACGGGTTTCTGCTGTGACCACCACAGAACGACTAAGAAATGATATGGAGGCATGACAAATATGGAGTTTCTAGATAGGGCTTAGTATAAATTCGAGTTTGAGGAATATATATAAGATCAGCTCTAACAAGGTCATTGGGAGCATGACAAATCGTAAAATATCCATTGTTTAATAAACCTGAGCAAGCATTATGCGGTCAATTACGCCCGATTTGAATATTCGTGCTCGCTTTATCAATCAATTTGCGACAATTGCATGCAATTTGATAAGCTGCTTAATGGAATTACGCTCACAAAGAAATGTTTCTCCTTTATTTAATACAATTGAACGTAATTGCAACACTATGAGAATCGCCGAGTAGAGCTCGAAAAGAGTCTAGCTATTGTGTGTGTGTGTGGAGACACAGGAGGATTAAGTTGAAGGATTTCGTATTTATCTATCGCGGCACTTTCTTATCGATTGCCTGTGAATCGCATTTCATGTTTACAACAAACATTTTGCAGCCTTTTGTTGTGAGACGCGCCCAAGTTTTTGTTCGCTTGGCGGCTCGATTTCTTATTGTAATACTTTGAAGTAATTGATTTTTAAACTTGACACCTTGCGCTAAGCGGCTTAGTGATGGAAAATGCGCGACCCTCGAGACCTGAGAGGTGACACCCCTCGAAGTTCCCGTTCTTCATTGTTCGAATTGAGGCTTTTGTTATGGCTGGCGCACGCCACGCCAAATGCCTTGGCCGAGGTCTTTGTGTGAGTGGCACGTGTTTTATGTTGTTTTTATTTTTGTTTATTTTTTATTTTTAGTAGACAAACAATACAAAGGAGCTGCTTTTGGAATTTGTAGTTGGACGTAATGTGATATGGCTCATTAGGGGATTTAATGGTGTGAGGTGTCAGGTGATTTGTACATGTATTAAATTAGAGGGCCTAGCCTTGTACGTATTTGATTACGCAAACTAAAGTCGGGGGCCATTTGAATGGCCATTTTCCAGGCTGAGCTGCAATTAGATTTAAGTGCGTTTCTCAACACTGGTTGCTGGCTGCTGCCTGAGGGCTGCGGACTGCGGACTGCGGACTACGGACTACGGACTGCGGACTGCTGGCAAATATGAACAGCAAAATGCTTTTAATTTATTGCGACACTAATATACATTAATGTCTTTGGCCAACTTCAAAGGCGTTGCTGCTGCTGCTGCTGTGGCCAGGTCAAATCGGCAGAGACCCCAACAGACTCAGCCAGACAATTAAAAGTCCATGGCCCAGAGAAATGTTAATGACATTTCACACCATGACCCACTCGACAATGCTGGACAACTCCAAAAAGGAGCTGCCGCTAAAAACTAGAGAAAGGCATGGAGGAGTTCCAGGCGGGTCTTTGGCCCGTCGCAAGTCGCGGCAGTCTGCACAAATTTGAAACTAGCGTAATTTGCATATTTTAAGTTGACTTTTATTGCATTAAAAATGGCAGTGGCTTTGCCATTTTGGCCGCAGCTGTAAAACTGCCATTGCCAGCCACAACCCAAGCCCCCGACTCAACGAGAAAAAAATGAAGGCTAAGGCGTTGCCAAATGCCGCACAAACTGTGGTTGACAGCGACCAAAACAAGTTGATCAAGAGTTGGGATAAATGTATTGAAGGATGTGAGGAAAATCTAACTAAATAAGAGGAAAATAATATATGAATATGAATATATGATATTTATGAAGATTTATTATTTGTAATATATGTATATATTTTAATTTTTATATATTTGAATATAATCTGTAAGAGTTCACCCAAGGCCATAGGCATATTTAGTTTACTTAATTTTCCACTCTAAAGCCACATTTCCATTATGAATTGCTCGCCTAATTGCCAAACAAATATCTCGTAAATTCCAAACAAAATAGCCGCAAGTTAAACTTGAATTTATTTGTTGATTTTCGTACCACGGTGCAGTGTTTTGGCGACGGCTGTCGACTCGGGTTGTCTAGTGTCTGGTGGCTGTTTGCTTTGGCCGCATGTAAAACTAGTGGAAGACAGATTACAAAAATACAATTAAAATGTTTTAGTGAAAATTAACTGCAGTTTAAATAAAATGCTACGTTTGGCATAGTGGCATAGTGGAACCCTCTAAAGTGTGCCGGCGACGACGTTTTGTTTGTTTTCTTTTTAGTTGGTTTTAGTGGTTTAGGGTTTAGCGTTAAGTATACGCACAGTGTGCGCTTGCGAGTTTGAGGTGGGGCAAATTGCAGTCGAAGCTGTTTGCTTAAGGTGTGGCTTGGCTTGATGTGGATTTTGCAATTTGTTAGACTTCTTCTTCTTCTTCTGCTGCTGCTGCTGCTGCTGCTGTTGCTGTTGCTGCTTGTTCTTCTACGGCTTGGACGCTGTCGCCAACATCATCATCATCATTATCATTATCAAGAGCAGCTGCTTGTCTACTTTGTGGCTGTTGTTTCTTGTTGCTGTTGCTGTTGATTGTTGGCTGTGGCTGGCCTAGAAATTTAATTGAAAAAGATACACACACATAGACACTCACACACACACACACACATACGCACGTACACAAGTGTTTGGTTTTGAAAAAAGGTTTAATTTAAATAAACTACGAGCACCGTCAGACTATATTACCCAGCTAAATGGTTTCGCTTCGAGCTGTTTGGCCCCGGTTCAGGTGTTGCCAGTTGCTGCTGCGGCTTAGACGCTTAGATCTTTTACCTTGGTCATTTACCGCTGCCGCTGCTGCTGATGTCTCTGCCTCTAACTCATGCTGTCTCTGCCTTTGTCATGAGTCGACTCATGTCGCCTTAAGGCTCTTCTGCTCAACTAAACCGAACAGCTCAGCCTGTACATGACATTGAGTTGAAAAGAGTTTTGTTGTGTAAACTTCTATTATATAATTAAGAGGAAAGGTAAATTCAAAAGTTGGGGTATATACAATATTATTTATATATTTACATTGAATTTGAAGATTTAGAGATTAGATTTTGTAAACAAATTTTGGCATTTGGATTCTAAAAATTTTGAAATTGAATTTTTGAAATTCTAAAAAAAATCAGTAAAAAATAGATAAATATTCATAAAATTGGGAAATTGAAGTTTATTTATAAATTGATTTCAAGTAGCTCTAATAGACTAAACAATAAATTTGCTAAATGATTTATTTTGTCTGTGACAGTTATTTGCATTAGCACATCATATACCCAACTATTTTTTGTAGAGGGTATACTCAGAGGGCGTTCATATCTTACTTCTAGTCTAGTGCAATCTCTGAAATTGACTTTCCCTTCGACTTCATCTGTTTCCATTTGCCATCATAGATATACCCTCTTTATTTGCAACACATACAGGGTATATTAAGCATAACAATACATCTAGCATCTCTTTCATGTAATTCTCTGCTAAGAAAATATTTTGTTTATGCTCTTAAGTCTTCAAGGCTTTACTTCATTAGCGTTACCAATAGAGAAAATAATTTAAATAATATATACAACAATTTATTTACAGAGTATAATAAGAGACTATTCATTTCTTCTGTGCTCTCTTTTGTTGTCTTTAAAATCGACTTCGTCTACGCTTTCTGCTTGGCATATATATTCACACAGTCCCCTTAGACATCGCCCTTATAATTTCAACATTTACAGAGTATATTACTTTGTTGTGCTTAATCATCACTTTTCTCCAGCTCTTAGTAAAGAATGTATATTATTTACTCACGGAAATCAAGCTCTCTTCCATGTATCCAAATGGTCTCCAAATAGTTTTTTCTGACTTCAGCTGAAATTAAATTTAAAATTTCAGACTTGTCCCTTTTGGCAGTTAATGAAGGGCTCCTCGTTAGATATGCTTCCCTCGTAAATTGGGTGCAAAAAAGGAAAACTTGTTGCCCTGCTGCAGAAATGATATAAAAATAATTTTCAAGCTCGCTCAATTACGTAGGGGTCACTGGGTGAAACTGAACTCTTTGATCTATTGTGGCTGTTGCCCACGCACCGACACACAGACATGGAGCCACCCAAACATATACTAAATTATAGAAATGCCACTGCCCTTGGCTTGGCTGCCCAATTGGGCAAGCTTGACTAAAAATAGTCCATGAGCATGGCTAGAATGTGTTGCCTACTTAGCTGGGCAGCCATAAAAACAAATGCGACTGATGAAACTTTAAAGCTGCAAGGCAAGCGCCAATGGCAAAAGGCAACATTAAGTTTATATAAATTTTTAATAAAGTTTGAAGCCAGAAAACTGTTATATTTAGACAGACATCGAGCGAGCGATGACGCAGCAGTAGCAGTAGCAGCAGCAGCAGCAGCAGCAGCAGCAGATAAAATATGACATTTATAGCGCCTGAATACGTAAAAGTTGAACGCACCCGTTGAGCAACACAGCCAAAGGAGCAGCCACAGGGGCAATAGCAGCACTTTGAATTTTATGTAGCTTATATAAGGACTGGGTAAGGATAACTTAACTCAGCGGGTGCGAACGCAACTGGCGGCGATTTTCATTGCGGTTTCTATTGAGAGCAGAGAAAGGGCGGTCGGATGTTTGGTGTACATTAAATTGGCAGCTGGTGCCTGCTGCTGATTTTACAGTCTGCATTTTTATACAACTTTCTTGCACTCAGTCAGCGAGAAAGTACGTGTAATAATATTAAAAATGATAAAGTGTATTCGAACTCGACAGCGTATTGAATATGTATAAGGAAATGAACAAGTTTCTAATTTCTTTGCGCCACTTCCTGCATGCATGCCATATCTTGACATATATACAGCATTTCTCTAGTCAGAGTCTATACAAAATTCATCAACCCATCTTTATTTTCATACATGTTAATACATTTTTTATTAAAGCAACACACAATGTTTGCCTTGCTACAAAAGACAAGCCAAAAACTGTTGTCAAACCTCGTGTTCATAGCCTATGAATTAGTTTGCTGCACATGAATATCATCAAGGACAAATCCTTGGCTGAGCATTTAGCAAAGTTTTATTAAATTTTTGCCGCCTTGTTGCCATAAAGCACTTGGCAAATGTAAATTACACATGAGCAAACAGCACAAAAGCTGGAATAATATTTGAAGCAAACGCACACACACACTCCCATCTATATACATACATATAGAGGACATTTATGGCAACACCTTCTAATCAAGCAAAGAGCTTAAAATAAAGTAAAGCAAAGAATGAAATAAAAGATATTATGAAATTTCAAACACACCCTACATAGAGAGATGGCACACAAGGCCTGAGTGTGTGTGTGTGTGTGTCTATGTGTGTATGCACACATACATACGTGTACGCTAGACAAGGAAGAACATGTCGCTCGGGTTTTTGGGGTAGAGAAGCTCTAAGAAAAAAAAAATATTACACACATAACTGTCAACCGGGTGAGTGAATGGAGTGGGGGCTGAATTCTGTCTAACAGCCCCCTAACAAAACCCCGCCCACTTTTGTGCGTGTTTGTTAATGAAATGTTTGCCTTTCGCATTTAGTTACGCTACGTTAGACACTTTTGCTTATTAGTGTAAAGCGCAACTTAAACGTTGAAAGCAAAGCGAAAGACAAAGAGAGAAACTGACACAGACAGGGACAGAGACAGAGAGACAGAGATAGAGAGGGGGAGACAAAAGCAACGCCTAGACAAGTCAAGATAAGGCCAACAACAAAAATGTCCTTGTCTTATTATTAGAAGACACAAGTCAAAGAATTGTCTCTGTGCAGCCAGCTAACAGTCGTCGCATTTACCTCACCCACAATTTCAGACGCTGTCAGCACACAGCCACTGTCAGGGTTCAAGGTTAGAAATGTCGTGTGTGTGTGTGGCATAGACGACTACCTACGACTGCGCTGGCAAATTTTTGGGCAATTAAAAAATTAAATTGTGCATATGTCACGTAGGAATTGGGCATCCTTTTAGACAGGCTAAATGGCAATGGCAAAGGCAACGACAACGACAACGGCAACGACAACGGCAACAGCAACGGCTTCTTGCCTTTTTAAGTTTAATTGGATTTTGAGCGCTGCGCTGCGAGACGAGTTCTAACAACAATAATGCTTAATTAAGCACACACACACACAGGCAGCTAGACGTGTGTGTGTCGCTAAATAGTTGTAAAATGTTGTAAAAGTTTTATAGAGCATTTCATGTGCCCAATTTAAGCTCTGGGTTTATATAATCGAAATGACTTTTAAAGGAATTTTTATGCAGCAAATTACATTGTATTCTAAAAGATTGTTAAGGTTGTATATTATTGCTTAAAATGTATTATTTATTTGGTATATATTTTGAATACTTAATAATTTCTATGCGTGATTTGATGTGCCAAATGGCAAATTCCCAACATTTGTGCCCTCCAATCCATGCCCACACCCACACCAACTTCTTCTTCTTCTTCTATAATAACATTTCAGTGTGCCAAGGAAATGCCACAGAAGTGTTTGCATAGCGTCAAAGTAAAATATTTTATCGACACGCACATTCAAACGGAATATCCGCAAGCCCTGCGCCGTCTGACTTTAGCCAACACTTGATTCGCATGTTAACAGCAAGCGGTTGGAACAAGAAAATACAATGTATATGTATGTGTATGTGTATGTGTATGTGCATGGCTGGCAGCATAGGTATATTGTGTTTTATCTTTAGATTTAACCTTTGTGCGACAAAAGCTTTTAATATGCAAATGACTAAATGAGCGGCAGCGGCGGCATAGTCGAGTTGTTTAAGGAGCTCCAACTGCTGTCTAGCCCTCCCACACTTCTACTCCCATTCTCCCCACTCTTTCGTTTGGTTTTTGGTATGCGAAATGTGCCTCGGTCAATTGGTACATTTGCACATTTCATTAACGCGGTCAGCTCAACCTGACCTGCCCTTCGGCTGCCTCTCGCCTCAAGAACAACTACTATTACTCACTCCACGAAACTCTTAACTAGCTGACGCAGCGGGAAAAGTCCTTGCTTTGATGTTGTTGCCCTAACTTCACCAATGGGCTATATGGCCAAGTCTGTTGTGTGTGTCTGTGTGGGTGTATCTGTGTGTGTGTGGATGTTGCACACTTCAACACACTTATTCATGCACATTTGCATATCATTATGTGTATTTGGGCCAAGCCAAAGGCAGCAGCAGCAGCAACAGCAGCAGCTCCAGACCAATACGCCTTCACTTCCAGCCCATAGGTTCGCTCACTCTCTCCCACTCTATCGCTCTCTCCTTTACTCCCTCATAAAGCGTAGATTTAAGATTATGAGCTGGCTGAGTTTTGTGGCAAGCCGCTAAAAACATGTTTGGTATGTCAGTTAGTAAATCTGTGTGTGGTGTGTTTTGTTTTGTTTTGGCCAAGTTAGCTGGCAGTCAGGTGTTGGGCCATTAACTTGGCATTCCAGCTGCTTTGACTTTAGTTGACTTAAAGTCTTGACTGCCTGTGACGAATTGTTCATTAAATCGCTGCAAAATAACAAAAAGAAATATGAATAAAACAAAAAATAGCTAGAATTTCCTTTTTTTATGAAAAGAAATGAAAATATACTAAAAGAAGAAAAGTGCCCGCTATAATTGCTTTTATTATTATTATAATTAACTGACTTTTCTCTTGCTTATTTGATTATTAATAAAAACTTTCATTAGTTGCTGCTCAAGTTCTATAAATTTGAGCTATATTAGTTATTTTTTGCAGTATTAAAGCTTGCGACTGGCATACTAATAACAAGGCTGTCGCCATTTCATTGCTGATGTGCCACATTTGCCACAATTGTTGTCAGCTGAAGCTATTTCAATGCCACACACAGTCGCTATACACGCACAGACACACGCACAGAGTTTATATGGCTGAGCCGACTTAAAAGGCCGCAACAATCGGTGGCAGCTGCTGCCAGCCGAGAGGACGCTTAGCTCAGCATAACATAGCGAATTGCTGTTGCCAACGTGCATACATATATATATATATATATATATATATATATATATATATATATATATATATATATATATTTATATATATTTATATATATATATATACATATATATATATTTTAACTACATACATGCATATTGTGCATATGTAGTATAAAGTTCAATAGCGACAGCCTCTGTGTGCCTGATCTTTGCCTCTCTGGCGGCTTTTGCTGCTGGCAGCTGGCAGCTGTGAGCGTTGATATAATGAGCGATTTTAACACTTGTGCGTTGGCATTTTTAAAGCAAAATATTGCAATATTCAACCTACTTTTAGATGGCCAACAACAACAACAACAACAGTGAAGTTATGACATTTGCCCATTGCGGCTTATGGCAGCAGCTAAACGAAATGGCACAGCATGTGGGTTAAGGAAATCAACTGAGTTGGGTTAAAGCCTACTCACATTTTTTATGACAGCTGTGGCATACACTTTGATTTATATGGAATTATTATAAGCTTTGTTTTAGCTGATTGAATGGAAGATTAAAGCAAGCTTTGCAATGGGGTATAAACTATAAATAATTTATATGCTTATATATAAATATGTAATTTTTATAAAAGTATATATTATATAAAAATGAAGATTTAGCATTGACATTTGAGTTTACGAATGAGCTGTTGTAGCTAGTTATGAAATTGAATGAAAATGCCAATATTTGAGTATATATTTCCTATTTGCTAGTAATGAAAGTATCTGCTGCTTAATGCTGATGAATTATATTTTTTATGGAATAATAAAAATAAGTGCTAAACTTTTATTTTTCATTAAAAATACATACATTATTTATAAACATTTTAGAAAAATTTACAAAATATGGCAAAATTCACAAAAATCACAAATTAGCTGAGAAGGTTTTCTTTTAAGATTCTTTTTATCCAAAATAAAGTAAGACTTTGCTTTTGTTTACTATTATATTTGAATATAGTAGATATAGAATATATATTTATAAACATATATTATTTATGCATATAAAGATATAGCACAAAGTTTATTATATCAACTTGGTGTATGGAGATTGTGTGGTCAGCCAACCTAGTGAGTTATAGCTTATACTATACTCAAGCAATATAATACAAAAACTAATTATATAATATATTTATTTAATTAAACACGCTCTCAGTTATCTATAGTGCAAGATGCCACACGTTGTTAGAGTATTTCAAATAATAATCAAACATAAATGCTTATATTTCATTGTGATGTGTGGCAGTTGTTGTTGTGCCGTGCTTAGCCAAAAGCAACATAAGCAACTGGCAATGACATTTGACAGGCACACAAACAAACACCCACACACACACACACACGCACACACTCACAGTTATACGGGTGTATACTTTGTGTACACTCACTCACATAAGTATACACATAGATATATATATATTGATAAGCGCGTGTTTACATTTACACTGGGGAACCACCGAAAACGAAAACGAAAACGAGGCATATGAAATGTTATTTATACGAAACGAAAAAAAAAAACTGCAGAGATAACAAGTTATATTATTTTGCTGTTGTTGTTGTTGCTTGTGTGTGTGTGTGTTTTTGTGTGTGGCTTTGTTGCCTGTCCTGGGGGAGCATTGCGTTTGGCTTGTTGAAATTTCATGTGCGCTGATTTGCAGCGCGTTGAAACGAATGGCAATGGAACACGCGGAGCATGGCGCGTGCACAACGGGGCGTATGCTTCATATTTACAGCGCCGCACAGACACAATCATTTTTAATTTATTTGCAAGCCGCACAGCACTGGGCGTGGAATCCTTTTAAAATCTGCCACGCACAACAAACGAAATGTAATTTAAATTTAATTAGCTGTGCGCGAGTCGAACTCTAGCAGGGAAACGGGGTAATAGTAGTGGCCAGTGCAATAATTCTTGAAAAAAAAAACAACAACAGCAGAAGAAGCAAAAAGTAAAACTGCAGCGTCAACTTTTTTCAAGAAATAATTACAATAATTTATATTTATCAGCTGGTTGTGCGTAAAGCTTCAATTATGTGCAGTCAACAAGGATATATATATATATATATATATATATATATATATATATATATATATATATATATATATGCATATGTCTATGTCTATGCTATGTATGTCTATCGCGCTTTGTCACTGATGCTGCGCTCTTTTTACAGCGTAATTGGATCAGCATTAGCTGAGCTGGCGCAGGCAGCTTCCTTTCATGAAAAAAACAGGAAATGATATAGTCAAGAGGTCACAGCACTAATACGACCAACTAGCCGGCTTAGTGCACTACACACACAGAGACAGACACACATCTGCACAATGGGCAAGACAATGCGAGAGAAAGAAAGAGATAGATAGAGATAGAGTAAGAAGTGGTATAAGTAAGATGCATAGACGGAGTCCATAAAGCGGCATTCACATGAGACAGCGGCTAACGAGGTCAATTGTAAGTTATTTCCTCGACACAACAACCAGAAGCTGAAAGAGAAGCAGCTAAAGCAGCAGCAGCAACAACAACAACAAAAAACCACAAAGAAAGAAGAGTGAAAAAAAAATGACAACATGTATAGAGAAATTTGTGAAAGCAGACCAGGAAATAGCCAAGCATGAATATCATTATAGCTAAAGTGCGTTTAAGGTTTTTATGCCAGCAAGTTAAACAAGAAAGAATATGCGTGTAGTAGAGTGTAGTTATGCAGTAGATCTAACAACTCATTGTTATAATAGAGTTGGGGCAGAGTTAAAGCGAGTTAGTTATGCAGTTGAGCGGGAAAGGAGAAAAAGGAATATTTGAGAAGCTAGAAAGAATGCAGTTTGTATATATGTAAAGTAAATGTCTGTTTAGAAATTTGTTTATAATCAAATGTAGTTAAACTTGAATAGATCTTCAGCTGTTAAAGCTTAACTGCAGTTGAAACCAATTCATTCAGTAGTTAACTCTTTAAAATAATTTTTAGTTTCATTTTGATTTTGGTTTTTTGGAATTTATATTCAAATTGTCAATTAACTAACATTTTTTCAAATTTAAACAAAATTTTATACACAATATTTTGTGTTTATCTAGTTTGAGTTCCGTTCGATATAAAAACATTTAAAACATTATACATAAATTATCCAGTTTTATTTGCCGCAACAAACAATTTCTCTATGTATTACAAAATGTTCTACTACCATTAAAACATTTCCGTCCCATTGCTAAGTTATGCAATTGAATGCATTTAGCCTAAAATAAATGTGGTGGAAGCTCTTATTGTATCTCATTAAAGATCTGCGGCTGCAGCTGGCTTCTATCACATATCTGATATTCATGTAGAACTTTAATTTATGCACAATATTTTACACTTTTGCATGTGCAACGAGAAACTCATTTCAAATGCCATCAAAGAAAATGCATTTTAAATGTGGAAAAAACACACACAATAAAAAAAATAAAATAAAAAGGGAAAAGCGATGAGAGAAAAGTGAAATTGTGTCACCTAATTTTACAATAGCTCTCAGTTACGCATCATTGCACAGCCAGAGAGAGAGAGAGAGAGAGAGAGAGAGAGAGGGAGAGAGGCAAACAATTACGCATACGTCAGGTATGCCGGTTAGCTGAAAAAATGTGCGCTTAGCGCATAGAGCAATTTCTATACATTAGAATATATATATACATATATATATATATATATATACTTTTTTGTTTTGTTCTCATCTAAAGTGAATTTTAGTCTATGCTCTCGCTCTCTCTTGTCCATTCTCTCTCTCTCTCTCTCTATCTGCTGCACTTCTCGCATTTTTTGATGCGCGCAGACAGCGAGACAATTGTATGCATATTTCATAATTCATAAGTTTTTGGGATCAAAAAATATGAATATTCAGCAAATGACAGTGCACAAAAGAAATAAATGAATGAAAGCAGAGGGCACCAAAATAAAAACAACAACGAGAAAAACTGGGCGCAATTGTGACTTGACGTTGTCTGCTGCCTGCGACGCCACGTACCAGGCTCACAGCTCGTTTACAGACTGTCAGCTTTAATATCACCCAATTCTCGCAGTTTTCGCCTTCTCTCTCTCTCTCTCTCTCTGTCATATGAGATAAAAAACTTGTCCGTTATGCCATGCTATTTGATTTGATTCTTTAAAGTTTCGATTGCATAAATTTGGGTCAATGTATGTGCTGTTTTATTGTGTTCACTGTTGTATTCCCTGCCCACTTTTGTTTGGTTATTGTTGCACAGTTGTGGTTGTTGTTGCTGTTGTTGTTTCTGTTTCTGTTGCGAGCTCTACTTATGCCTTGTTTTGTCTGACGACGACAAACAAACGACAGGCAACAATGCAGAGACAAAAGTACAACACACAGATCCGCATTGGGGACCTGAAGGACATACGTGCTTTGTATGACTCAATAGTGTGGCTTACACACACTCACACACACACTCATACACACACGCACACCAAATACCCAAAAAACTTTTATTTTATGCAAAATAGTTATGTGTTTTTCGATGCTCTATCTACAATTGTTTCTGCTGTTGCACGTTTTACCTTTTCATTCCTTTTTCTGTGTTTTCTTTTTTATTTTTCGAGTGTATTTTGCTTGTATTGATTTTTGCATTTTTAGGTCGGAAACGTGGGAGGCTGTACAGTAGCTAAGAACAGCTAAAGTTTACAATAGACTTACAGACTCACACACCCACACACACGCACGCACACACATTTAATGAAGCCGTTTTGTGGCCAGATTTATGGACAAAGACTTAAACGTGGCTTTAACAAGCGCCTGCATCAAACAACATTTTTTTGTTTGTTGTTGAGTTTTACAGCTTATCGAGTCAATGTCAGGTCAAATACAGTTTTGGCCAATCCAGTTGAAGTCTATTCAAATGGATTTTACTGTGGCAAAATGCTTGGAAAACATTTGCCGCCAGATTTGATCTTAAGTAATAATATATGAAAGGTTTCATTTTAGGAATTCAGATGAGTTACTTGGGAAAAAAAGTAAAGTTAGGTACAAGCTGCAGTCTCTAAGCTGTTATAAAATATATATCATATATATCCCCTTATCTCATACATGTAAAGCAATTATATTTTCTATATAGCCCGTATATATATTGTTTTACTTAATATATGTTTAGTAATAGTTCAGTCAGGTAATTGTGTGGCTGGTCAACTTTTTAAATGCTGTCACTTAAAACCAATTCAATATGCGCAACACATTTTGCTCGAAACATGGTCAACACCTTTGAACTTTCCGACTATTTTGCATAAAATTGAAGCAGCAACAGCAGCAGCAGCAGCAACAACAAGAATAAAATCAACTTTTCTATAGCCTTAGCAGCAGAGTTCATTGGGTCAGTTCAGAGGTTGCTGGTCTCTCTCTCTCTCTCTCTCTCTTTCTCTCTCTTTGGATATAGCTGTGCACAGATTTCGCATTTTTGTTACTTTATTATAAAAGTGGGCTTATTTGTCTGCTGAGTCTGCTTGGTCTGGCTCGTTTGCTTGGCCCTTGTCCTTTTATCCTTTCAGTTGCTGTTGCATTTTAACCTCATTGTATGTAAGCTAGACTCAAGTTTATTCTCGTGCTTTGTCAGTTTCTTGTTTTCTGCTTATTGATTGTTATCTCATCCTTGAGGCTGCAGAAGCTTGCTGCAAATAAAAATCATTGTTGAGCTCTTTGACTTTTGGCTTCTGCTCGTTATCTGGCTCGACTTCTGTATATTCGGAATCTGCATGCAAATTGGGCTTACATTTTCAGTGTGCTTCGGTTTTTTTTATATCAACTAAATTCTTAGATTGCATTTTCAGTAATTGCTAAATAACTTTTATATATAACAGATTGACTTTTTCTATATCTTATTCATATTAGCTCTACAACTTTATCATAATCTGATTCATGGTTTAGTTGACAGATGGCGCCACTTGCAGATCATTTTGATAGTCTTTATGTTTTGTTTCTAGTCGCTTTACTTAATACCCTATTCCACTTGGCTATGCTCTTTGACATTTTAATGGAATTTGATTATTCTTTTGGGTATTTCATAACTGAATTGCATTGTCTTGCCCACATTTGTAGTTGTGGTTGAGTATTGTTTTTGCTTCTACTTCTTCTGCTGTTTGTGGTTGTGAAATTTGATTTTAATTCAGTTTTTGTGTTTTTCATATTTCAGACAAATTTCATTTCGGTGGCATTTGCAAAATGTTCAATCCCAACCAATTGCTGTTACGGCTCTTGTTTTGCCAAATTGAAATTTGATCAAATTTAAAATGCAATACAACAAACATGCATTTGTTATGAATGTTCAATGTTCGTTTTGTGGGTTTTCGGCCAGCTGCTCTGCTCTGCTCCGCTTTAATTTCATTGCAACTTTAATTGCACATTGCATACTGATAATTCTGTAAAATTAAATATTCTTAAAGGCATATTCCGATTAGTTTGAAATCAAATTTATTTTACTTTCAACAATTGTCGAGAGTTTGGTTGGTTGAGTTGCATTATTCATGTGTTTTAAAGGCGTTTTTAAGCTTAACATAATTTTGATATTCTTTTGTTTATGCATAGATTGCTCGCTTGTCAGCGAGAGTTTGAGTCATTTGGACGACTGAGTGGGAGAGAAATTGGAATTGTGTTCAAGTAGTTTGATCGAGCTGGTTGTTTGTATAGCTATTTCGAGCACCTGCTAGATCTCTCATGAGCAGACTTCGTTATGAACCGCTCAGGCGTCTTCTACTTTTACTCTTGCTTCGCTGCAAACAGTTGAGTGATGTTCTATGAAGCCAGCGTCCACTCTCTGTGTGCTTACCCAATGGCATACAACGTGGGCTCAGAAAGTCAAAGTCAGAGAGTCAGAGATAATCTTCAACAACTAAACAGCCGTCAAATCTTTTTGTATGTAATTTCTGTATGTACAAAATTAGGTTACAATCTTTTTATGTATATTATTATTATTATAACAAATATGTGTGTGCTAAAAATCAGAAAATTATATTTCATTTATTTAATAATTAATAATTAAGTTTATCTAAATATGTTATTTTTTTGTATATTTTATATATATATGGTATATATATTGCTATATGGTATATATATTTATTAGGGGCATCACATTTTGAGGCTGTATTTAATGCTGGATTAATTGCAGCAACTGTGACTGCGTCAACCACAATATATGCAACACACAGCTTCTCTCTCTCTCTCTCTCTCTCTCTCTCTCTCTCTCTCTCTCTCTCTCTCTCTGACTCTCTCCATATCTCTCTGTTTTTGAACTCTCTGTTCAGTGATTTTTATAATGCAACCACAGAAGCTGCTTAAAAAGTCAAACACATGTGTCATGCGTAAAAAGTGGCTCATTAAATTGAGGGAAATATAATAATATAATATGAGATTTAAACGGTCAGCTTGAAAAAGCAAAGCTTAAATGCGATTGCATGCAATAAAAGTTTACATAAATAAAAAAAATATAAAGAATATATAATATATATTCATATAGTAGATACTCATTAAAAATGAGTTGATAACCCTTTAGACTTGACTGTAGGAAATATGAGAACAAGTGCATATAGTATATGTAAATGTACAGATAAGTACATGAACAGAATAGACTTATATATATATATATATATATATATATATATATATATATATATATATATATATATATACATATATATATATATATATATATATATATATATATATAAACACATACATATATAGCCATATATAAATATGCACTTTTTGTATGTTTTTACATAGTCCCCTTAGTGCAAACAAAGCTTTATATAAATTTAGCTATAAATTTATTCGAATATTAAAAGAAAACTCTTGATATAATTTTTATAATTTTTCAATATAATCGCAAATTAATTTGTTATAGATTTGCCAAAAAGGCAATTCAATAATTCTCGATAAGTGTTAAGAAGTCAGTAAATGATTTTTCAATTCGTACCAGACCAGCGTAGGCCAAATTGTTAAACGCTGAGATCAGTTGCTGTTCGCTTCGCTGCGCAGATGCGCTTAGTTGACGCATCTTTGGATTTGTTATATACGCAAATATCTGTATTTCCCTGTTGGCCTGCTGCAAATTATTCTCCATTATTTTGACATATGCGCCATTTGTGTACTGAGACAAGCGCGCTTCAGCCTCTTCATCGCTCAACTCGGGAATTCCAATGATTTTCATTAAGTTGTCGAAAACCTCTTCGAAATCTGAATCGCTCAAGGTGGGCATCCGAAGTTTGGTCATTGCTCGTTGATTATTTGCTTGTAGTTCCCGCATTACGTCGAAACTCACAGCTCTTGTATCAATGATGGCTTCAGTCATTGCTATGACATTCCGCAACGAGTGCTGCATTAATAAAAGTTTCGTTTGCTCTGCCGATTGCTTAATATCGGCTAGCAGTGACAAATCTTTAGAGGTCAGAGCATTGACCAGGCTCTAAAATAGATAAAGCGCGTATAATTATTCTTGTTTCTTATAGTATTATAGCGAAAGCTTACCAAAGTAGCCAAAGTAAGAATCAAAGCTGTGCCGTAATGCATCATTGAATGTTTTTAGCTCAACTGAAATCAAACGAAAATTATTTGCAATCTATAAATGATTTGCAAAAGCTTATCAGCATTAATGCAAAATAAAGTAGATGCGGTGTATATGTATATTGCATTATCAGCATCTGTAGCTTGCTTACCCTGCATGTAACACTACTGCCAGGGTACATAGATAGCTTAATACATATGTATATAAAATATTTCAAATAAAAGTTTTATAAATATTTCTGCTCATCGAATTTGAGTACATAGAAACAAAGTATAAAAAGTTAATAAAATTATATTTGTATGTTTGCACAGGGTATTAAAGCGATAAAGAATTAAAATTTGAATACCATAAAAAAACATTTGGAAAAATTGGAGAAAATATTTAACTGTTGTTAAACCTAGAAAATTAAATCTTAGTGATCATAATTCTGAATAAAGCAAGTCTTAATAGCTAATAAGGAAAAACATACATTATTACAGGGTATTACGAGTGCTTTACAACCGTCGTACTACAGAAACTTTTATGAAAAATTTCGAAAATCCCAAACAAAAACACGTAAAACACGTTATTTAATATTGCATGGATTTAGCTACAATATTTGACAATTTTACAACACTGAAAGCAGCTGCAGCTTTTTGATTAATCTTACGATTGTTGTACAAGCTGTTCAATTCACATACATTTTTCTTGATTGCTGCAGCGCATTTAAAGACAAATCCATTAAAAACCGCACAAACCACAAACACAAGTACATACATATGCATACCTATATGTTTATACATACTTACACACATACATACATACATACATATATGTATATGCATCGTAATACACACATAGTTAAGAATGATTTCAATGTATATTTAATGAGTGTACAACGTTGCGTTTTCCCAGCGGTCTTCATAAATATTTTCACCACTAATGAGCCCGACGATTAATCGCAAAGTATCACACATACATTTACAAAGAGCAAGAGAAAGAGAAAGCAAGAGAGAGTGAAAGAGAGAGAGAGAGAGAGAGAGAGAGAGAGAGAGAGGGAGTAATAGACGTAAAGACTAAGAGACTCTTTCATGTGGGCGCCTGGTGACGTGTAATTGTCAACGAAAAATATTTTGACATGAAGTCAACGAATTCCATAAGGGAACAAATAGACTTACTGAGTGAGAGAGAGAGAGAGAGAGGCGCAAGTAATTGTAGAGAGGAGGCGTGGTATTGGCTTGCGTCATGGTAAATTATATATACATGTGTGTGTGTGTGTGTGTGTATGTGAGCGTGTATTTATGCTAATTGGAGGGCACAAGACGCTGCGGCAATTACATAAGCGAAGCCACAACAGCAACAGCAATGGCCACACTTAAATATCAATTAAAATGCTTCAGTGATGTTTTTTTTAATCAGCTCATAGTACGGCTAAAAGTCGGTACAGTGCGCTGCATTAGAATGTATGCTTTGTATGTGGCAAATGCATTCGGTATAAAAGTTGTCTGTGCTGAAAAGTTGCGCAAAACTATTGTCGCAGCAGCACTGGCAGCAGCAGCAGCAGAAAATTCCATTAAAGTTTTGCATTTCAAATTGCATCAACAATGCGTCTGGGCGGAGGCTGTTACAAAGGGGCGTGGCACACTAGAGAATATCAGGCGATAAGCGAGTGCAGCGAGTGAAGCGAGTGAGCTGCAAGTGGGTGTATGTGAGTCCACATGTGTGTGTGTGTGTGCATGTAGGGAATTTAGGTTAGTTTAACCCCAGAAGGAAGTTGCTTAGCAAACTTTCACTTTTCGGAAAAGAACATTAAATATTTATGTAGTCGAGTTCGAGTCAGTTTTCATTTTCATTTTAATTGAGTTCGTTAATTCAACTCACAGTAATTCAAAATTGCTTTTCATTAGCTAAATTCCATAGTAAAGTTATTTAATTAATTTGATTATTACAGTTGCTAATTTTGTTTCATATTATTTGAGCAATGTATTTTAGAGCTCTTCTACTTACATCAAAAGACAGCTGACAATTTTCTTTTGCCATAACAACTTATTTATAGCTCTAATAAATAGTGCCCGAAGCCCCATTGCGGTTAAGTTTGTTGGTTCTTGACGACGCACTTTAACAATTATAGGGTTAATTCATGCGAAAAGGTTAAGCAGAGAGCACATGCTGAGTCTGAGTTGACTTGCTGTGAGGGTTGAGCTTCTCTTTTTTTTTTTTTTTTTTGCAACCAAAGCTAGAGCTAAAGCCATAGCCAAAGCCAATGACAGAGCTAGGGCGAAAAGGAGTAAAGACAGGCTGGGAAATGGTTAGGGCTGGCATGGAGCCAATCAAGGCATTCAAAGAGAGCATATTTAAATAGCTTTTAACATGCACGAGCTGTCGAGCTGTCGAGCTGTAGAGTTCGTTCTCTGGCTGTGCAGCTGTCGGTGCTGCTGTAGTTAAGTGAAGGCCAAGCAAAGGCGACACAAAAATGCAACCAAAAAACGAGCATCCAACTCTGGTAACCTGAGTAACATTTTTCAAAGTGCCTCGGCCCAGAGTTGGGGCAGTGAGTCAGCTCTTAAAGTCGTTTAGTAATGCAGTCAACGTGATGCATCTTTGCCTTTGATGCATTGGCATTTTACCAGCCAGAGCTGTGGCCAAGGTAGACACAGGCAATAAGGCGCACACCTCCTCCCAAAATTGCACTCTAATGGCTGACTACACGCTCATCAGCTGCCTCAAAAGCCAAAAACAAAAAAAGGAGTTCAATTTGGCAGGCAAAGTTCATTTTGAGTCTTTGGACGCACCGAGCCAAATGCCAATGAGCTAATGAGCTTACATCGATCTTTAGTCAGGCAATTCATGATTTCTAATCTCTGTCGATTTGCGAGGTGCGTAAGAAAGAGCTGAAAGAGTTTTTGTTAATGCTTTGCTTTGCTAATATTTCAAATTGATGTTTTACTGTGATTCAGGACATTCTTCGAAAACTCGCTTAACAAACATTTTATTTCGCTCAATGAGCAAAACATCTGGAATTTGACTTTATTTATTTGCTATTTTAAATAGTTTTAAATTAATATAGGAAATCCTCTGCTAAAATCTACAGGAATACAAGATTTTTAATTTCGAATCACTTCTCCAGGCCTTCAAAGAAATGATCGAGCAGCTCATTATTGACCTGGCCAAAGCGCCAGCGTTGCCGCTCATTGTGCTCATTGCATTTGTTGGTCACGACCTTTGCCACGCCATTCTCGAGGAATGCCTCGAGGCAGTTCCTGCCGTGATGGCCATGCACAAGCCATTGGTGTTTGCGATCATAGTACCAGAACTGATTGCCACCTTGATTGTGGCAATCCCACATCCAGACTGTGGCATTCGGATGCGAGTCCTGCACATCCAAGCAGGCATCGTCCATTCGTCGCAGCTCGCGATGAGCGGTTAGCGCCCAATTTTGGTTCTCTTGCGGATGGGTGCGATTGTGGGCGCAGGCGTACATGCCAATGGGATGATTGGAGCCCAAATTCAAACAGTCCAGGCAATAGTCCTTAAGTGCCAGACTCTCGACGGCGCCCGAGGCATAGGCCGGCGGCTCCACTGGCGGGAATTTGAGCAGGAAATCGGGCGCCACCTCCTTCATGTACCAGTCAAAGGACTTGCACTGCAAACGTTCGCGCACAGCTCGCTGTCGCGTTAAATCGCCCGCATCGAGATTATCGTAGGTGGCCGGATCTCGTTTATAAACGAACTCCTTGTACTCATCCATCCAGACCTCAGCGACGCGTTTGTGATTCTATAAAATTGATTTGATTAGAAATATTTTGCATACAATTCGCCCCAATTCTGTATCCAATTTACCCTGGCCACAAAGTTGTAATTGCGAGGATTTGGTCGCGGATCCATTTGGCCGCGAAAGATGTGCGCGACACGTGAGCAGGGCACATCGAGCAGCATGCCACCGCACATCCAAATCTTAAAGCTCAGCTCGTACTGTTCGCCACCCCAAATATCCAGCTCATCGTCGTAGCCACCCAGATCCCAAAAGAACTTCGTATTGATGGCGAACAGGCCACCCATCATGACAGGACTGCGATACGGCAGCGACTTGTCCACACTATCCTCGGGCAGTACGGGCAGCTGCTTGTAAAAGAAACGCCAATCGAAGCCGCCGCGTGAGCCCTCCTGATAGCCGCCATTATAGGCAAAATTATTATGATCAATAATGTCCACAATGGGACACGTTGATATCTTGTTGTTGATGACAATTGGCTCTAAAAGCGGCGGCAGCTGTAAGTGGAAATGGTATTTAATTTTATGATATTTGCTTAAAGTGTGACTTAATCCTTGGATTAATCTTGGCTTAATGCACTGTTTAAGGTTTATTGTAATAATGCAAAATTAGTGAAATAGCTTAAAACTTTATGGGTTTAAAGCTGAATCACAGTTGAAAATTCCAATCTATCAAGCAGAACCTTTAGCTGCATTTAAAGTTTGCTTTAAGTTTCTCTAAACTCTATGCAGAAGTATAAAAATTACTTAATATAGATAGCTGAAGCTTGACCCTGCTTAGTATTGCAAATGCTTTAAAAGCTTTAAAAGCTTTTTAAGGTGCTTTTAAAGCTAATTAGCTAGGTAAGTGCAATAGCAGACAGTTCCAGCTTGACCTTTATAAAGCTTTCTGTTATCTTTTATGCTGTTTCAAGATGCCTGTTTTATATCTCTCTTCTTTTCTCTTGTTTTCTTAAATTTATTTCTATTCAATCTTGACTTTCTGCTGACTTCAATGGGTTTTTCTTAAATGTAGAATGTAGCTTAAAGCTTTCAATTGTCTCTCTTCATTGACTAGTTGCTTACTGCTCCTTTGTTCACTCTCTTCGATTCTCATGACTTACCCAATTGTAATTGACTTCAATGTGCGAGTCAAAGAAGACCATCACCTCACCGGTGGCGACCTTCGCGCCTGCTAGACGTGCTCCAATTAGGCCACGTCGCTCGGGATTGTGCACCACGTCAACTAGTTCGGGCCACTGTAGAGCGACATAGTCATCCAATTGTTGCTTGAGCGTCTCCCATTCACTGCCATCGTCCACGAGCACAATTTGCTTAAGCAGCTCGGGCGGCGTGCGATTGACAATGCTGTAAATGGAGCGTAGAAGCGTCTGGAAGTGTTCGTTGTAGAATATGAAGATGACGCTGACATTGGGCAGCTTGGCCAGATACTTGCGCGTCTTGCAACTGCCAAAAAAGAAAAGAAGAGAAAACCTTAATAGCTGATGCGCCAGTTCATATGCCCCGAGCTTACGCTTCTTTTCGCACATCGGGCACTGAGCGATTCACCGAGATTCTGTCGGAGAGGTAACCATTGAAGCCATTCCTGCGGTATTCCTGCTGCTCTAGCTCTTTTTCCGCCGAATCAATGCTGGCTGGTTGTCCATGTTCGCCTAGACCGATGCGTGCTTTGTCCGCTTCCATTGCCTTGTAATCGTGCCAATCTTTGCGCTCGCCCAGCGGCGTTGGCAGCGTAAACATTTTCACTGCCACCTCCGGTTTGGGGTTCTCCAGTTGCTGATCGTGCTCAGCATCGCGTACAGAGTTCCGATCCTGAAAGGGCGGACGCGCTTGCCGACGTGTCGGCACCACATTCGCGGCACGAAATTGCTCCGTTATTGGATCTCCGTTCGGATCCAAATTACTTTCGTCCACCTCATCCGGTGGCTTCACTTTACTCAGACGCTTCTCCACAATCAGTGTGGTGAGCAGCGAGATGAATCCGATGATCATTATAAGAAAGATGAACTTGCGCAACAGGCGCTTCACCTGGCGCTTCTTTATGGCCATGGCCAATACGTTTTGCTGCTACGAGGCTATGTTTCAGAATGGTTTCATGCCCGAACGGCCGGACACGTTGAGTCGACTGCAACTGCGTGGCATGGATGTCCATTAATCTAATTGCAACTTTTGGTATCTTTTTTGTTTTGCTTCTTTTTTTTTTCTTTTTTGACTGATAAGGTAACTGAATTTTGCCCCGCTTGAACATCATTCTTCAATATCAATCAGAGAGCTATCTATTAGCTCTCGTGCCAAGGCCCAACTAACTGTAAACCAGGTGCCAACTACTTTCAACTTCCACTCACCTGTGTCGAGTATGATACGAGCGCTTTACGCTGTCGCCATCTGGCGGAACTAATGCGAAACTATCAAAATGAATTTGACACACGCTGATAATGCCAACTACACTGCAAGAAAAGTTAGAGTAGTTATAGTTCTTACATTTCAATTTTTCTGTTTCTCTCTCGCTAAATGCAATTTTTATATATTACAACTGGAGAATTCGCAAAGCTCTCGCCTTGTGGAGCCGTTTCAGCCGGTTTTATGGCTAACATTAAAATTTATTATATGCATTTTGTTGGCTAGATATGATCAATGTTTATACATCATTTAGCAGATGTTGCACACAGTTTACACTCGGGCATTTTTAGCTCAATGACAGCTGTGTCTACACCACTGTACCAACATTTCTAAGCAAATAGACTAATACACACACGCACACACACAGAGAGAGAGAGACACACACACGTATATGGTTTCGCATTTAAACGCATATTTATTGTACAACGCGGCGTATTCGCAATAAATTCTCACAAAATTTCGACGCATTGTGGCAATAAAATGACATTTTTTCATATTTACACACATGAAGTCAATGCCAAAAATGTTGCCGTGAAGCACCAGTTAGGAGATACAGTGAAGGGCAGGGCACTCGGGTTTTTTTCACATTTTTTATGGCCTTTGCTTTCATATGATGTGAAATATTTTCAAAGCAGACATATTTATTTGTACATGAAGATATATATGTATATATCTGTATCTATGCACATATGTGTGTGCAAAATACTGTGTATCTATATGCCTGATATGAAAGCTGATGTGCGACAATAAAGCAAAAGATACAAAAGAGTTAACGAATATCTAATGCTCTAACTAGACGACAAGTAATAGTGATATAATTCGATTTTTAATCATATTTAAAAATTTTAAATAGATCTTAAATAAATCTATCAAATTCCAATATGTTACAAATTTCATTAAACATTAGATATGCCCCATTGCAGAGCATACAAAAAAAACAACAAATACAACTGTGCCAGTTGGCCGCATTTGACAGCTGCGGCTGCTTGTTGTTGGGGTTTTCAGTTGAGCTTTTGCTTTTGGCTGGTTCAACTGCCAAAATGTTGTCGCGGCTAAAAGCGCAGCAAAGCAATAAAAGCCGGAATATTGTAAAATTTTATAAACATTTTGGCGGAAGATAACAAATGTGCAGTAAATATATATATATATATATATATATATTACAATATTTTTCAGTTAGATAAAAGCTATTTTATTTTATAGAAAGTTCCCACATTTTACAATTATCTTAATTGGCTAATAATTAAATTAATATATAATTTGATTTGTGCGCAGAGCAAGAATTAATTTGTATGAATACAGCTGCTGCTGCTAATTGGGTTTATATTTAGATATTTGACAATATAGAGCTATTTGTGTGCGTTTATCTTTTAATTAATGTCATTTGTTATCACCAACATCTGTTCACCTGTTGCGCTATCTACCACTTGACGATTGCTTATCAAATGCCACCTTTTCTTATCTGCACTTTGATAGCCATCGATTTATGCAGGGAATACAGTAAAAATGATTATAATAACAATAATTAGATCAAATTACTAAAAGCTTTTTTCTTGCTATTAGAAACTGAATAGCCCCGTAAATTGTTAATGTTTCTGTCTGATTTTCCATTTATTTTAGACTCATTGATAATTTAACAAGTTGTATATGATATTCACTCTTTTTTTAATATTTGCCAACAATCAGTAATCAAATAATAGGTAATTTTAAGACAGCAAAATTTAAAAATGAAAGTTAGCTAAAACCCAACAAATTAAAAAAAACAATTATTTTTGTTGCTTTTATTTCAATTTTTTTTTTTTTTTTTTTTTTTTAAATTTAATTTATTGTTGCAGCTTATTGTCTAAGACTCTATAGCGCAATTATCTCTAAACCTTAACTAATGAGTGGGCCAGTATGCCAGTATAAACTAATTAATATAATTAATAATAATATTATGCGCAGAGATCAGATCACCCGACGATCCAAAGGGTGAAGTCTTTTTAGTCTTCGCCTGTTATTGTTATTGGCTAGATTAGCTGCTAGTTGATTTGGATGCGCAGCAAGTCTTTCCGCGTATCTAGAACTGTGTCTCCCAATCAATTCTGCGATTGTAGGAATTTCAAGATCCCTGTGTAGTACTGAGTTCCTCACAGACCAATTTGCTCCGGTCCATCTTCGTAGTGCTTTATTCTGTAAAATTTGGATTTTGTTTATAGATGTCTGTGCTGCAGATCCCCATAACACTTCTAATGCCTAGTTAAACAATAATAATAATAATATTTTAACTGATATTCTTTCTAAAGTGCAATCAAATGAAGGCTTTGTAAAATTTTGTAATTTAGGTTTAACTTTTTGGTTTATTTGCAAGCAGATTTTCGCGTAAAATGTTTTGGTAGCATTAAGTGGGCGTTGCTTAGGAAGTATTTCATAGGCATTTGCACATGCATTATGAATAAATAAAGCGCAGGTTCACTCGCTTCATATAAATTTACGCGTTTGTAATTACGTAGAAATTAAGCTGGCATCAACATTTAATTGCTAAAAGCCCCAGACGCAGAGCTGGCCAGCTATACATGTTTAGATATATACGAGTGAGGAAGCAGCCACGCATGCTAAAAAGGGAAAGAACATTTAATTAACAAATTTTACGCATTTATTTTCTATTTTCATGTGCGCCGACTACGCCAACGACGACGATGCTGACCAAACCAAACCAAAAAAAAAAACAAAAAATCCGTGACAACATAATTTGCCTGACCCCACCGCATCGCTACCAAAAATAAAATGGCGGCGACTTTGTGCCAACAACAACAACAACAACAACTAATGCCAACCACATCCACAAACCACAATCGGCACAGTGAAAACGAAGGACATTGATGCCGTGGAGGGCAAATCTGTGTCGCTGCCCTGCCCCATCGCCGAGCCCCTGCATGATGTTTATATGGTCTTATGGTTTCGTGATAATGCGGGCATACCTCTATATAGGTGAGTACTACCCCATACATACACACACTCTCTCTCTCTCTCTCTCGCTCTCTCTTTCTCTTTGTTTATGTGTGTGCCTGCCTCATTTGGCTTATTGTCTGCCTCAGTGTGTGTGTCTGTGTGTGTTTATAAGCATTTAATTAAATGCAAACGAGCCTCGAGAGCAGCTGCCTTTTAAATCGTGCGGCCCCGCATCGCACAAAAGTATGCTACAGTAATTTTCTGCCATACCCTGTAATATATATTAGCAATAGGGTATATGGTTTTGTAAAAGTTATTTAGCTCCATTTTATACCGAAAAATACATTTTTAAATAATTACTTTGACAGGGTATAAAAGTTTCTTACCTAAAGTCTATGCACAATTTACGAAATCTTAAGCCTTGCAACTTCTCTTCTTGCATAGCGCTCATATACTGCACGCACTCCAGGGTATTGTGCAGTCGAGTACACGCAATTTGTGTAATTAAACTTAAGCTGTTTATTTTTTGCACCTGCTGCCTGGCAGCTGATAAGTGGCCTTTGGTCTCTGGATATGTGATTTAACTTTTGTGCGTATGCGTGTGTACGTGTGTGTATGTGTATGTGTGTGTGTGTGTGTGTGTGCGTATTTTTGTTGTCACAAAGCGCACAGTAAATTAACTTAATTATATTTACCTAATTTCCTAATTAACCTCAGACGTAAAGCCACAAGAATTATGTGGATAAATGATGTTGAATTTCTTTTATATGGATTTAGGCATTATCGTTAAGCTGTTGCTAAGCTTGCGGCTATTTCAAATTCTTGTTGCTATTCTCGTTGGTGTTGTTGTTGTTGTTGTTGTTGTTGTTCTTCTCGCCTGGCCAGCTACAATCAGGCAGTTCATAAAGAACTCTATATGAAAGTGGCTGCAAAGTGCATAGGTCGAGCTGGCCCACTCCCTGGAGTTGGTCTGCTAATTGCATTCACGACATTTTAGCGCCACGTTGCGCCTTTTGGCTGTCAAATGCAATATTTAAGTGCCATATCTAGCTCTAGGAATACTAAGTGAAGTTCTGACTTGGCAACGAGCAGTGGCACAAGTAGTTCAAATATTTGTTGAAAGTTTTTAAGATGTGGATAAAGTTTGGCAAGTTTTGGAAGGCAAAGACAAGTGCTTAAAAAATAAGGTTTTTAAGTTTTTCATTTGAAATTAGTGGAAATACATATAACACTCTTAGAGATTATATTTAATCTAAAATAGATACATAGATTATATTATATATCAGTTATATTTCTTTGTTCGACTATTGATATGGCTAAAAAACAGAATAGTAAATGGAGTTATATAAACATATTATCTTATCTCTTTGCTGTTTATATATAGTCCGATATTTCAGCAACTTATTAAGAATCTGAAACAACTTTATATCTATTTTTTTCTACATTTATTTAGTTTATATATCAACATACTTAACTTTTCGTCAACAACTGGCAAAACTGGCTTCATTCGTAATCACATCCACAGTGCACTTACATTTCATTCTCTCAGCTTTTGGCCATTTTCATTACACTCAATTTGCTTGGGTTCACGTAGCATATTATTTGGTCATAAACATTTGCAGCATAGGCTCCCAAGAGCAGTTATTAAGCTTAGGCCCCATAGAAGTCCCACAGCACATTTCACTCTTTTTAGCCGCATTTTCGTTTTTTTTTTAATATTATTTTTTTAGTTTTTAATTAAAATGGCAGCAAGCAAAAAAAAAACAAAAAATGAAGAAAGTGAAGGCAAAATGCAACAAAATTGGGTTAACGTTGCTCTCGCTTTCACACTAAATCGTGCTCGCTTTGCCTCCATCTCTCCTTCTCTCTCTTTCTCTCTGGCTGTTGCTTTTACTTGGCACGCAGCAATTAAGTTGTTGCATTTTGCACTGTCGCCGTCGCCGTCGACGCCGTCGTTGGCTGCCCGCATAAATTATTGCGTGTTGCATACAAAAGTGCGCTTAACGGCCCACTTGCCGCAGAGGCTCTCGAAAAGTGGCTGCTACAATAACAGCAGCAGCAACAACAACAAATGCAATTAACCCCCACAAAACTTGACTTTCCCTTTTTTGGTACTCATTGTCGTAGCGAGCGAGCGCTTTGGCTCCGCAACTCAGCTAACAACTGTTGTCATAAATTTAAAAACAAAAACACTTATCTGATATGATTTAAGCGGGAATATACAAAATTTGTAGATTTGAAAAATAGGAATATGAATATAGTGAATATAGAATACAACAAAATTCCATGGAAATTATGTAGTTAGATAGAGAAGGACGGATTCAAAGTAGTTGCTGCTCTTATATTTATACCCTACACCCATTGAATCCTGCACTAGGTAATCGGGCAAGCCAGACTAGAGCTATCTTACTTGTTTTATATATTTGAATTATTTGATATATTTGTATTCATTTGATTTACAAATATATCAAATATTTTGTAATATTAAAAAAACAAAATACCTAAAACAATCAATTGCTTTTTTGTATACATATAACATATTTCAGTTATAAACAAATATTTAAAAAAACAATAGCAACAAAAGATTAGTTAAACGAAATAATTACAATAAATTTCCAACTTAAATGTTCAATTATTTGGTTGGAATTCTTGTGACTTGGAATTTATAGAAATAATTTAAATAAGTTTGCAAAAAGTCAAGAATTTATTTAGCCTTTCCATTAGATAGCAGCAAGCAATACAATTGTTTTCAGAATTAAACAATTTATTTTTAGATGTTATTTTATTTAACTTCTTTTATTGTAATCTTTGAAAATCTTTGTTGAGCTTCATATTCAATTAATCTTTGCAAGCAAAATTTGATCAAATATTAAAGGAAAAATTCACTGAAAAAATAACAAGCAAAATGCAGTAAATTTGTCTAAATCAAAGAAAAAGAATATCTTAAATTGAAATAACTTAATTTATTCATAGTTTCGTAGTTTAATACACGAAAAATAAGAAACAAAACTAATTTGAATTGGATAAACCAATTAGGAATATATATACATAAAGATATATATATATTGTTTGTTTGCAAATGAGATTCTTGCAAATATTTATGGCTGCATAAAGTTCAATAGCGCAGAGCTCGAATGCGAGGCAGGTTTATGGGCATTTGAATGAAACTGCAGCGCTCAGCATTTAGCCAGGTCTTAAGTGTGCTGCTGATGCTGCTGCTGCTGCTACTGTTTTAGCCTAGGTAAGACTTGGCGCATTTAATGCAGCAGCAAGAGGAAGAAAATTGAAAAAATGTTTATCTACGGGCCCATAAATTCTATTTTGGCAGCCAGCCCGTGGCATCAGCATCATCCTCCTCTTTCTCTCTCTCTCTCTCTCTTTCTCTATCGCTCTCTAATGAGCAGGTCAGAAATAAATGAGGCTAATATTTGGCGCGTGCAATTCTCAAAATGAGAATAACAGAAATTCAATTATACATATAAAAACAAGAGCTGTTGCCCGAGCTGCAGCATGGATGGATTTAATTTTATATATCTGTATATACATATTTATATGTGTGTGAATTCCAGAATTTATATCAACTTGATTTCATTTTGTTTCAGCTAAAATATTTACGTTCCAGCATGATAATAATAATAATTTTCCTTTTCTCTCTCTCTCTCTCTCTCTGTCTCTCCTGTTTTTGCAGCTTCGATGTGCGCGATAATATGGCCATTGAGCAGCCCAGACATTGGTCAGCTCCGGAGGTGTTTGGTTCACGTGCCAAATTTCATTTTGACTCGCAGCCAGCCACATTGGAAATTAAGGTAAGATTCGCCATGGTTAACCAACAATTCACAGTTCTCGTTTTACTTTTTTGTGTGAGTGAAAATACGATGCCGACCTTAATGAATTCTTTAAATATTCCATACAATTCGAGTGTATTTGAGAAATGCCCAAAATAACTGGGCCGCATTGAAACATTTTGACTATTTAAAAGGCTGTTCACGAAACATGGAAAAGGCACAAGCATTGCGCTTGCAAAAATTAAAAATTCAATTGAATTTTGTGCGTTGCGCAGTAATGGGTAATAGAAAATGTAAGTGTAGAGTAGATATAGAATGATAGACTAGAATATGCTCTCTAAAAAGCTTAAAGTTCTGAAGGAATATGCTGGGTAAGCTGTTGAAAAGGATTGATTATTTAATATGATATATATAGAGGGTTTATTACTGAATTTCTAGCTAAAAGTTAAACAAATGTTTAATGTATATTATAGCATTAATTGAATGGAAGTTTTTTCCCATGGAATTCAGTTAGTTTTTGCCATAGCATTTGAAAAGGGCTTTCCAATTGGGAAAATCTGCAAATGGCAATTGGCATTGGGAATGCGTGTTAAGAATTAAGTCAGCGCGAATAACAGCTAGCGGATGTACCGAACATTTTGCAAATGGCCAAAATGGCGGAATGCGGAATGCCAAATAACGTTAGAAAGCTGCGACTGCGACTGTGACGGTGACTGCGACGGTGACTGCGACGGCGACTGCGGCTGAGGCAATGCGAAAACAAATTTAGATATCAAAAGTTGTTAAATTGCCTTGCGCACGCGAAATGTTTATTAATGTCTTGCATGTTTACAGATAACTTGATTTACCGTTATTGTCATGCAATGCACATAGACATACACACACACACACACACACACATGCATACAAATAGACACACTGTGTGTGGCAGCTACTTGAACTAACGCCTCGGCATGTCTTTGCGCCGCAAACCGTTGACTTTTAAAGGCCAACTTGACTTGGGTTCGGGTTCCTGACTGTTGGAATCCTTGGACAATTCCTGACTAAAGA
Organism: Drosophila leonis; assembly: GCA_035045365.1. Taxonomy (NCBI): domain Eukaryota; kingdom Metazoa; phylum Arthropoda; class Insecta; order Diptera; family Drosophilidae; genus Drosophila; species Drosophila leonis. The sequence goes on from JAWNPC010000389.1 coordinate 3,401,311, forward strand.
CGACCTGCTGGGAAGGCTAACGAGCTGCATGTTCACACAGACACACTCAACTGTAGAGTTGAAAATGAATGTGAAATGCACACGAAGAGGCAGCCAGAAGGATTCCCTTATAAATTTGCCATTCGCGGTTGCATCAAGCTTCATAATGCAAAGCGATATAACAGAAATTTATATGGATATATGTATGTATATATATATATATATATATATATGCATATATAACTCAAATATTCCCATGAATTATGTGCGACAAATGGCTGGCATCTGGGTAAGGAGTTGACTTTATAAATGAATTTTAATTGCCTTTCAATTGCCGGCAAATTAACCTAACGCCAGGACGACTATAAATTACGAACAAGCAGTTAGAGAATACACCCGCTCAAGCGAATGCGATACCTTTGATTATATCAATAAAGCGTATGAGCAGAGAGTGTAGTAATTATAAATTAATATTGAATCGGAATATTTAATTTCAATAATAATTTAATAAATTATTTGTTGGCTATTTTGAAAGCTGAGAATAGGTCAAAGCTACAACAGTTAGTTAGCTAGTCCACGGAACGACTTCTTTATTCATTAAGTGTTTTCAAAAAAAAAAAATGAAACACACTTTAAACATAGAGTTAACTGTCTTAGAGCTAGTCTGAAAAGCTTGCACTGGTTCACGTAACTTGTTAATAACTCATGTAATAATGTGTAAACAGCTTTAATAAGAAAGGAACTAGTTAAAAAACAGAACTAGACAAACTTATGTATGTAAATAGCAACTGCCCCAAATAAACCTTATTGTTTATTGAATAAGTATATTTAGTTAGTTACCTGTCAAAAAGAACTAGTTCTTTCAGCATTTAGCACACAAGAGCTGTACTATGCACAAATGAACTATAATTAGTTACATGTCAAAAGAACTAGTCCATTAAATAGAACAAACGTTTTATACGCTTAACTAATCAATGCAAACTTGTAGTAAATACCTGATGAAAAATTAATAACAATGAACTAGAAATAACAGTGAACTGTTCAATGGAACTAGTTCATTTATTAAAAACACACCTGACAAATGAACTAGTTCAATGTTCAATGCAAACTTGTAGTAAATACCTGATGAATTGTTAATAACAATGAAGTAGAACTAACAGTGAACTGTTCTATGGAACTAGTTCATTTATTAAAAACACATGCCAAATTGAAACCTATCATTGACTGAACTGCTCAGCCCTAATTAAGTGAACCTACAGCTGAGAGAACTAGTTGGCAACAACTTGAACGCTTAGCCAGTGGTAAGGCTTACGATTTATATCTCAAGTGCCATGACACAGGCCACAGAGTAGTCGTGCGACTTGGGTGACATGGAATAATTGAAAATTACATGGCTGCAGGCAGAAACAACTATGTAATGTGGGTGAACAGGTGTACAAGTGTGCAGGTGTAAGGGCGTATAGGTGTAACAGTGTGTGTATGCTAATCATCAGTTTCCTTTCACAAACACACACACACACACACACACACACACACACACACACTAACATGTATAATAATTTAACGTATGAAATTTTGCAGGATATCAAAAGGCATGATCAAGGCATTTACCGTTGTCGTGTCGATTTTCGCACAGCTCAAACACAAAGCTTCCGTTTCAATTTGTCGGTAATAAGTGAGTATCTAAAATGCAGACACACTCACACACACAAACACACACACACACATACACACTCTATATGGTATACCTATCTACCTATCAATTGTTGCTGTTGTTTTTAGTACTTCCGGAGCAGCCCATCATACTGGACCGTTGGGGTCGTCAACAGAATGGCACACAATTGGGTCCCAAGCAGGAGGGCGATGATATTGTTATCACTTGTCGGGTGGTGGGCGGTAAGTAAACCCAACTATACTTGCTTAACCCCATTGCCAATGGACACGCCCCCCATTTCTTTATACGAGTTTTTTTTTCTGTTGTTGCTCTACACATGACTATATCCGCTCGACCGGCTAGACAATTTCCTGTTAATTTCCTTAAAAGCTTTGGCCAAAAAAAAAATAGAAAAATCGGAAAAAAAACCTCAAGCCGCACTTTGACTGAAAATGAAAATATCACAAAGTTTGCTTTTGCTATGGCTTTCGTTTTTCTTTGCACTATTTTTTTTCGTCTTTATTTTAGCCTTGCCAAAACTTGACTTTTTAATTTGCACTCCCTATATTCTCTCTCTCTCTGTCTCTCTTTCTCTCTCTATATATATATATATATAAATGTATCTCTACAATTGTTTTTTCTTTTCGTCTCTTTCAACTCGATTTGATAGGTCGACCGCAACCGCAGGTCCGCTGGCTCGTAAATGGACTACTTGTCGACAATCAAAACGAGCACAATTCCGGCGATGTTATCGAGAATCGACTGTTGTGGCCATCGGTGCAGCGCAACGATTTGAATTCCGTATTCACATGTCAGGCATTGAATACGCAATTAGATAAGCCCAAGGAAAAGAGCTTCATACTGGATATGCATCGTAAGTGGGACAACTTGAACACATTTAGCTACTAGATAGAACTGTCTATATACACAGCTGACCCAAAAAGTAATACTTATTGAGCTGACAAGTCATATATCCATATCTTTAGATATTTATAATTCAGTACAGGTCAAATTTGATATGTTTTCTATCAAGTTCAACTAGATTTCATTTGAATCTTAACCTTTAGAGAACTATAAACATTATTGTTCACTAGACAAGGTCTTAATTATTTCCTGAACATTCGGTCAACAACTTGTTTAAACATAAACAAATCCCATGCAATATATTTAATAATTTCACAATAAATAAAGAACAAGTAGAATTTCGCCCGTATGTGTAGCGCCGGCCAAGTAGCCATTAAATAATTACCACGTTCACAATGAAATGAATGAATGAAGGGGCGTTAGAGCCAACATTAACCTCGCTCTATTTTCTGCTGCACTCGTGCAGGCCATTAGGTATGCAGAGGTGTGTGAGCAGGTGTGTAGTCAGCACTTGAGTTGAGACGGCTCTTAGATGCTATCGAGTAGATACAAATTGTTAAAGCTCTGCATTATTTATATAAACTTGACATGCTACACATAGGTGCAATAGCTTAAAGCCGAGCTGGCTTATAATTAACTGAATGGAAGAGTTGCAGAAAATGTTCAAAATGCTAAAATGATAACATTTATTGTTAATTTATATGAATGTTTTGCTAAGATCTCTGCTAATGATATTTCAGACACTTTTCTATCTATAGCAATTTATCATAGTTTGTTTAAATTCCATTATATAAATTACAAACTTTTTGTTCACAGTGAAACCATTAACCGTCAAAATTCTGGAGCCGCCCAGTTCGATGATTGCCGATCGACGCTATGAAGTCACCTGTGAATCATCCGGTTCACGTCCGAATGCCATCATCACCTGGTACAAGGGAAAACGTCAATTGCGACGCACAAAGGTGAGTAAGAGGCTAGGGGGTAGAGTAGAGGCTTGGGCGCGCACCTGACCGCAATTGGCGTACCCTGGCCAACACTTGTGGTAGAGCCACTCTACCTAGGGTTACTAAAGGGTCTGTTGACTGACTCACGATAAGTTATTGTATTTGCATAGGCAAGCCACAAGCACACACACAGACACACACCGACACACACACTGCAGCTCGTAACTCTTGGAAAAAGGGGGCGCAACACCCACTTGTTGGGTGTCCCTGGGCGTGGCTCACACTCGCCGCGCTCCGCACTCACCGTTAGAATAAACACAGATAATGTGATATAAACTCCACAATACACAACGTACAGCAACGCCTACCCGTCGCCCACTGCCACGCCCCACACCCGCATCCGCAATCCTTTGGTTTTTCATTTTATTTGCTACGCTTTTCCTTTTGCCATTTTCATTTGTTGTTGCTTTTGCTGTTGTTTTTGTGTTTTTGTTTTGTTTTGCCTTTTTTGTTTCAACTTTGGACAAATTTATGGGAGTTTTAGCGCAATTTTGTTGCAATTCATTTTTGTGCCGCTCCGCTGTTGACTTGCCCCAAAGCCGCACTCGTCCTGCTCTCTGCCCCCTGTAGCCTGCCCCCTGGCCGGAACCCCAAAAACAGTTGTTGTTTATGTCCATGTCTGTCCGCCTTATATGCATACTCGTTTATGCATACCAGCGCTGATTGCTTTGCCGTTTGCAGCTACACTCCTTTAAAGGCCGGAAATGTTTTTCACTAGTTTTTCACGTGGCATAAAGTTGCCGTAATGCGGCAAAAGGCCGCCCTCTAGTCTACGGCAGCCAGACAGACGGACACACACACACAGAAAGAGAGAGAGAGAGTTAGAGAAACAGTCCAATGTACACTGGCCTTTGGACATGCTTTTGCTACATGCCTTTTGGTGCCTTAGTTTCCACTCTAATGTGTGGACGTTGTGGGCGGCTTTTATGTGTGTCCCTCTCTCTCTTCCTTTCTCTCTCTCTGCTCCAGACTTGGGAATATGGCTAGCATAAAACTAAAGTCTAGCAACTTCATATGAAGCACGACATTAATCAACGTTTTTGGGGCCAACAACTTAGCCGACAATCGAGTCGCTCGTTACGAATTGCAGTTAATTAGATAGTCTGATTTCAAGTTGGCCCAAAACATGTTATTTGCATTACTACAAAATATTCTACAAATACCCAAAGTTGACAACTAGGCTAAACTATTTATACAAGAAACTTATTGATAAATGGAGCGGGGCTTTTTAGTTAATTAAAAAAGCCAATTAAAAAGTCTAGACAACCCCAATCAAATGTTAATTGTATATTCGGCTATTATTGTAATATAGAATAATAACAGAATACATAATTAACATTTGGATTTTTATTTAAAATATTAAACATTTATAATTTGGAACTTTGCCTTAGTAACTTTTTAGAGTGCCTAAAACATTTTTATGATGCCCATTTAGTTCGCTAACTGTTCAGCTATTAACACCTTTCGAAGTAGCTGCAAAAAACGTAGGACTCCAACAGCCCCTTCCCCACTTACTTTCGCATGTAGTTGTATGTGAATATTTCACGCCTTTAGCAGCCGTTTAGCAAGTTTTGGTGTCTGGCCGCCAGGGGGCGACACCCACCCACCTACACACACACACACACACATACACGTTTAAAAATGAACAATTTTATGACCTGTTCAACTAACAGCAAGAATAACGACTACAACAGCACAACTAATTATGTGTTGTTGTTGTTGTTGTTGGTGGTGCTTGGCGCTATAAAATTTATAATACCCACACAAGGCACATAAAACCCAAAGTATACAGCAATAAATTTTAAATTGCAAACATAAAATATTTCGACAAATTCGTAAAAAAAAAAACCACTCACACACACACACAAAGAAAACAATGAACAGAACGCCTTAGGACACTTTTTTGGTGTAAAGGGGATACCATACTTGCGCGCTCTTTCTCCCTCTCTCTCTCTTTTGCTCTAAGGCCGAAACTTAATTAATGCAGAAACACATTTTGCAGGACGACATATCAAAGAACTCGACACGCTCCGAGCTGAGCTTTGTGCCCACCACAGACGACGATGGCAAATCGATAACATGCCGTGCGGAAAATCCAAATGTGAACGGCCTCTATTTGGAGACCATGTGGAAATTGAATGTCGTTTGTAAGTATTACAAATTGTGTTTAAGTCTAAAATATATATATATATACATATATATATATCTATATACATATATACTGTGTGTACGCTACAAATAACGAAAAAAAAGTAAGCATTCGCCGACAGCTAGCAGAAAGGTAGACAGCCAGCTAAAATTTATTACGTCGTCGTCGTCGCCGTTGAAAGCCTTTAAAATGCAAATAAATCAAAGACAAATGACAAATTGTGAATAATTTGCTATGGGCCAGAAGGCAGCCGCCATGTTACCACCCAAAAAACAGACCCCAACTCCCACTCCACACCTTTTCACATCCAAACCGCTGGCGGAGAGCGTTTCAGCGCCCCAAATGAAATATTTGGGCTAGCAAAATGTATGGCAGGCGCTTAAATTAAATGAAGGACTTTACGTACTCACACCAATCCCAAGCTACTCCCAAAAAAAAAAAATAAATAAATAAATAAAATTCAAATACCCCAAAAGGAAAATCATATCAAAGTAAATGTTTTGCTATAGCCAAGATGGTTTCCTAGTTATAACCAGGCTCTGTCAATGGCAGCAAATGGAGCTACAGGAATTTTGTTTGAAGTATAGCTGGCGTAGGTTGGGTTCTGCTGGGTTAGGGTAGGTTAGGCTAGGTTAAAGGCGGGTGGATTGGCTGAAGATAAGATAGGTCAGCTTAGGTTATGCTCGACGAGCATACTGATTTCGTTAGGTTGGGTTTGGTCAGATAAAGTGAGGCAATGATATGTTTACGTACATTAGATTGTCAATTGAGATTCAATTAGGTAATATATGCTTTTATTCTATATGAAATACTGGGTTACCTTAAGTTAAACATTCTTAAAGTCAACTTATCTTTTTGAAGAGGTGCCGAAGAAGGCTTAGCTTACAGATAAAGGAGATTATATGCAAAGCTCTCTTAAATGATTATAGCTGAGAATAGAAGAAGAGAATACAACGTAATTCAAATATTTATTATATTAGACAAACGCAGTTTTTTCATCAGGCCCATCTCTACTTGAAGACATACATTCAATATCCTGACACAACTGTAAATTGTTAATGCTTGGACTCTGAAATCAAAGCAAAATCTATAAATATCGTAGTTAAAGATTAACCAACTGTCAAACATGTTGTTGGCCCAAATTGTACAGTCAATGGGTCAATAGACGCCAAAGTAAGCACTGCGGACATCGTAAAGTGCCAAAGCCAGAGTTCTGTTTGAGTTTACGTTACGTATACGTCGCGTTGTATTTTATTATTTCGACTGTGTGTACATTGTGCACACACATATACTCACACGGGTGTGCGTGCGTGTGTGTATGTGTGTGTGTGTGCGGCACATCACGTAATGTTGTTTCTTTGCTTTTCACTTCCTCAAATATTAAATTTTTACTGCAATCTGCTGACGTCAAAAAGAAAAGGAAAGAAAAGAACAAAATACACAGCAAGAAAAACATTTTGCTGTTTAGGCCCGATACATGTATATATATATATTATACATATATATATACATATATATATATATATGATGTATATATAAGGTGTTATTATTATATTTTTATGCGCCACACATACTTCTTGGCTTCATATTTTATATTTTAGAAAATTATTTTTTATTTGTTTGTTTTTGTTATTTTGTTGTTGTTTTTTGGCCTTTTGGGCAATGCCGTTCGTAACATTGACGCAAATAAAGTTTATGATCAGCACGTACGGCAGCATATTCATATATAAATACACACACCCACCCACACATACACACCCACACACACACACACACAAAGATGCGCAAGGCAAACGCTTGATTTTTAAAGCAAGTCAAATATATGCATATATAAATGATGCTTTTTAATTTGAGCGCATGTAATACCCTGCAGTCATTTGAATACGTCTTAAAAAAAGTTAGCATAAAATGATAATGCATTTTTATAGTCTTCAGTTAAGTCTTAATCAGCTGGATGTAGCTCAAATTATGTACTTAAATGAAATTTCATTAAGCAAAGGCTTGAGATTTTGTTATTTATGAGATATGGAAGAAAACAGTGATACAAAATATATACAGTTTATAATAAAATGTAAATTTGAATATATATTTTTGTTTATTGAAATATGATTTTTTTTCAATACGTAATATTATTTTATTATTTATAAATATATATTGAAAAAAGTCATATTTGAATTATGAAAAATATATATACAAATTTACTACAGTCGAGTCTCGATAATTTGTACCCCGCTAAATCGATAATCGCGATAAATCGAAACAAAATCTATCCCCTTGAAAAAAATTCGTTACAGTCGAGTCTCGATAATTTGAATTTCCGTCTAATTCGTAAAAAACCTGATCCCCTTGCCATTTCGAATTATCGAGACTCGACTGTATTTTTTATAAACTTATATATTTAATGTTGATTTATTTAAATCAAGTTTTAAGAGAGATATTTTTGCATTAGAATTCCTTAGTAACTTTTGAATTCTCTTTAAATTGTTACTCAAATAGAATTGTTACTCTTAGACGACTCTAAGCGGCGCTCGATATGAAGTAAATAGTTCTAAGAAACTCATGCACCACGATTGAGGAATACTAGGTTATGCAAAGCGGTCTGTTAAGTTAACAGTGAACGTCATTTATCAGAATTGGTGGCGCGTTGATTTTGTTGAATCACGAATTTGACATGTTATTATATTAAAGCAGTAGACAAATAAACGTATGTTTTTTATTACCAGTTTTATAGATTCTTTATCGGAAATATATGGTTTTATTATTTTTGTTTGTTACCGTTTTTATGGTTATCGTAAGTATCCGTTGACCGTTTTTTGTGTTGATAGTTTTATTTATTTTAGACTTTATTGTGATGTTTGTTTTTCGTTTCTCTTTTTTTCATTATTTTTTGAGATTGATGGCCAGATGATGTGCAGCAGGTGTTTGAAGATTTGGAGTGGTTCAGTGATTTTTTTTGGGCTTTAAACTTTAGAGTTTGAGTTTTTATTGTGTGTTTTTTTTTTTTTTGTTTTGAGATTGTGCGGTGAGCAGCAGGTTTCTTGATCCTTCACGTGTTTTTATTTTAGATAGATTGTCATAATAAGCTTTTTATGGCAAAACTCAGTGAATGTTTTACTTTTCCTGACTTATTATTTTGGGCTATTTTGCTGTGCCAGACCCCACAGTTTTGTTTTTATTTTGGTTTTTTAGGAGTAATTGGATAGATATTTTTTGGTGTTTATAATTGTTTAATTTTATTTTGTTTGATTTGGAGCATTTGCCCGATTCGTTGCCGCCATCCGGGATGAGCCGGATGTGACGTCCGGACCTCCCCTCATGCACTATTCATCTCTCATGCATATATTTATCTTATATCTAATTCTCTTAAGGATTTCTACCCTCTACAGCGCACGCTCGAGTCGCGTTATGTCTATTTCATCTCAATTATTTATTTTTCGTATTTTTAATTTGAACTCACATGGCAAATATGTTCCGCATCGTTTCGCATTTGTTGCTTATGCTGTCGTGTTGTTGTTGTTGTGTGTGTGTGGCTTGTCCTTGTTGTTATCCTGGTTGTTGTTGTCCTTTCTATGCGATATCTCTATTCAGCATCATGCCTGAGTTATTATGCCAACTTCGTTTTGGCTTCTTAGGCACGGCATTTGGCAAGGCCATTTGCCATGCTTTATGCCAGCCAGCCAGCCAGTCAGTCAGCCCGAGGGGGTGTGCCCTGGTGTGGTTGCTTGCTGCTGTTGTTGTTGCTATTGCTGTTGCTGCTGCATTCCGTACGTATAATTTTCTTTATGTATAAGAGAGCGCGAGCGAGCGCGCGCGCTGTGTGTGTGCGTATGTGACACGCTCGTTTTAAAATTTATAATGTGGCCCCAGCAAACAAGGCAGCAGGACAACAAAACATGCAATGCAATCACAGACATAGAGATTCCCATGAGCGCACTACACAGACAATATATTTATGTGTGAGTGTGGCTGTGTGTGTGTGTGTGTGAGTGTGTGTATGTTGTGCATGTCCCTCGACCGTTGTTTATGGCTGGGCTACATTGGCGCTTGTGCTGTGTGCGTGCCTCGCATTTTGGAAAAGCGAAAGCATCGCGATATTTTTCTCAATGCTGCAATTTGAGTTGATATTTTTAAAGTGGACGCACGCTAGAGCATAGCAATAGAAACGCCAGCTTATGCTCTCTAGATATGATATATGCACATATATATGTGTATATAAATATCTCTGTATATATGCATATATGTATATACATATAGGACTGCCAGCCAATCATCCAAGATTACTTCCATATTCCATACTTTAAAGCTGTGCGCTGCAAAAAATATATTATTCTCGGTTGTATTTTTTGTTGTACTTATGCCCGAAATATGGGACAGGCTATGATTAATGATGAAAGCGAGAGAGCATTGGTATAGCGAAAGAATCGATAGATAGAGAATTGGTATAGAAGAAATAGATATTGGAAGGAATTCGGATAGAAGGAATTGATGTGAATCAAATATTGATTTTTGAAATATGGACTTAGAAAGTATATTATAAAAGAAATTGCTGTAGGACATTTTATTAAGAATTCATAGAGAAGAAATTTATGTGAATTGCATCCAAGGTATTTAAAAATACATATCAAATGAGTGGATAAAGCTGGAATATATAAAGAATACAGCAGGCGTATAAATAGAGAAATAATAAGCATACAAAATAGATAAAGAAAATCATTTGTATAAAAGGAAAGGTTATAGAAGGAATTTATATAGAAAGAATAGCTATGGAAAAAATATATATATATATAATAGAATATTTTTGAAAACGAATTAATGAATTTATTTAATTTATATATATATATATATATATATATATATATATATATATATATATATATATATATATATATATATATGTATATATAATAATTAATAAGACAAATAGTTATAAAAAGAAAAACAAAATAAGCATAGATGAAAAACATATAGAAAGTATGCCAAAATACCTATTCAATATGCAACTTAGCTTTAACTTTCAGATAGGTTTATTCTCTGTTTCCCTTCGACTAATTCTCAAGCAAAAGCAATAATCGACAGATATAGATATAAGCAAGTGTGAAGACGCTGATTTTGACTGAAGCTGTAATAAATAACAAGCTATATTTGATTTACCTCTGAGCTCAGCCTTATGCCCTACCCACCTCTCATGAGTGCATTGCAACAAATATTTGTAAATAATATAATTTTGTTATCTTTTAACTCTTAGCTTCAATGAGTTTGCAGCTAATTTTGGCTTTAAAAACGCCGTAGCTTAGCTTTAAAATTGCCAAATCGCAGCGCATATATCATTTCATGATATAATAAGGCAATTTTCATTTGCACATAAATTGCTGGAGGCTCGATCGATAGCCTAAAACCAAAAACTGGTAGAGTGGGGAGGGGAAGGAGGAGGAAGTTTTCTACCTCTTCCTCTTTTTATACCGGACTAAAGGGGAGGGGGATGTTTTGTGAAGATGGGAGGGGAAATTTGGGGGGGGGCGGGGGGGGGGAAAGGGGGATGATTGGGTGGGGGGGGTTTTTTTTTTTTTTATTTTTTTTTATAAAAATTTTTTTTTTTGTTTGGTTGGTTAGATTTGGTGTGGGGGTAGATCAATTTTGTGGTTTGGGGCCCAAAAAGGGTGTGGGAAAAGGGGTTGGGTGGGGGAAAAGGGGGGGGGGGGGGGGGGGGGGGGGGGGGGGGGGGGGGGGGGGGGGGGTGTGTTGTTGTGTATGATAAAAAAAAGAGGTTGTGGGGGGGGGGGGGGGTTTTGTTTGTATTTTTGCAGTTTGCTAACAGCCAACGGTAAATGATAATCACAAAAATGGCCTGCAACATGTGTGCGGAAATACGGCGTCGCGACTTTCGACGAAAGAGTTTTTGCAGCGGGTCCCTTTCGAGCACTTTTGCTGATTGGCGAGGCGACTGCCAGTGCTCAGACCTTTGCGTGTGATGGCCGCGAGGAGGCAGGGAGGCGGATAGGCGAGCAAAGGCGGGCGTAAAGTAAACTTTGCGAGGCCATTCAAAAGTGAGCAAACTTTTGGCCTCATCGTCGTTGTCGTTGACGGCGTCGTCGTCTAACTCTTGACTGGCACCGTTTGGCTTTGGCCGCCAATAACTCAGCAATATTAAGGTTGGCACGTGGCACGTCCTTCCTTCAAACGTTCAACGTTCAACGTTCAACGTTCAACATGCTGGCCGCAGCCTTCTCCGAGGTCCTCTATTGGGCTGTGCTGTGCCGTGCTGTGTTTGTCGCAAAGTTTGTGGCTCGTTAAGCAAATTCAAACGACTTAAGCGGCAACACATGTTCGCAAGCAGCGCCACAGGCCACAGGCGAAGCGATCCTTGTTACTTGTCGTCCCCAGTTGCCATTAGCCTGTGTTGTTGCCATAACTCTTTGTTGATGTTGCTGTCGTTGCAGCAAATCGCTCATATTTGCAAGCACTATTAAATCAAATAGATCACTCGACTTATTGCGCATCTGATGGCGCGCCCAATTGCATAGAGAGAGAGAGAGAGAGTGAGAGAGCGAGAGAGACAGCAAGACAGAATGGGAGAGGGGAACTGAAACATGTGTTGGCACTGAATTAGGCAATTGAAGGTTGTAGAGACAGTGACAGACAGTGAGCGGCACTAAGCGCATAGCTGGGACTATATTAGTCAGCTTGTTGAAGAAAGGTTTTTGGGTATATCGTGTATCGTATATCGTACGTATTATTTTTTTTTAGCCATAGAACAAATAATCTATGTATATATAACTATGCTCATCTATGAGCTATTATCATTTATCAATTTATAACTCTCTTCTAATACCTTTCCATAATTGTTTGCAGATCCTCCATTGGTGACCTTGCGTTTGGGCTCCACACTGACACCGGATGATATCAAGGAAGGCGACGATGTTTACTTCGAGTGTCACGTACAATCGAATCCTCAATGGCGGAAACTGTTGTGGTTACATAATGTAAGTCGCGTCAAGCCAGCTGGAAATGAAACCTCATGGCGTACCCCAAATACGCCCAACCCAAACCAACACACACAATGCCAACAGGAACTGAGTGAGCTTCAGGTCGTGCTCGAGCCTGTGCTCTGTGCTCTGTGCTCTGACCCCGGCTGTCTGCTTGGCTGCTTTCCATTCATTTTCTGTTTAAGTGTCAATAGCATTGGCTAGTTGCGTACAGCTGCAGCTTTCGCTGCTGATGCTGATGCAGAAACTGATGCTGCTGTGTTGCTGTTGTTCCCTGCTGCATTTGCTCATTTCAATTCATTTCACACCAAGACTGACGGTCGGGGCAGGGGGAGGGCTAGGAAGCCAAGAGTGACGCCGCCATATGCCATTTCATTTCCCAAAATAGTTTTGGGATTTGCGGCATTGATTTTAGCAACGTTTTGGCTGTCGCTCACTTGCAGTCGCCGCCTGCCTTCCTCTCAATCAATCAGCAAAGAGCATACGTACGGCCAACTGACATGAAAGTCAGCCAAGTTGCTCGCCTTCTGAATTGAATCGGCATATCAGTAGCGTTCTGCTCATCTGTGAATGGACTTGAATGGCTTAACAAGCTCGACTTGATTGTTTCACACATCTCAGGCAAATGGAAATTGCAAACGTTTGCCGAAAATATGACAGAAACTGTTAAGTAAATGAGTGAGTCAAAGAGAGTTTGAGTGAAAGATTTATATTAATTGAAAATAGTAGTTCTAGAAATGCTGACGGAAACTCGACAAAGAGCAGAGTATATATAGTAGATTTTAGCATACATTTTGCTATAAGAAAAAGACAAATATCGTGCTTAAATATACCCCAAAACTCCAATAAGAAAGTAGGTTTATTTCAGTTTATATAGTTTATCTTTCTTCTACAACATTTCGCATTGTTAACTGCCAACCAAATAATTTCTTTGGTTAAACATTTCTCAGCCAGGCACAGCCATCCGTTACCATAATAACAATAACAATATTTTTGTTTTAACAATAAATATTTTTTGCTACTTCATACAGGGCATTCACTTGGAACACAATACCTCGGCTCGTGTCATACGCTCCAATCAGAGCCTTGTGTTGCAGAAGATAACGAAGCACTATGCGGGAAATTATGCGTGCAGCGCCATCAACGATGAAGGCGAAACGGTCAGCAATCAGTTGCCGCTACGCGTGAAATGTGAGTAGAATAAATATGAAATATATAGTCGCACTACTATTCTTATGAACACAGCTGTATATATAACGAAATGCAACAAAAGTGCGCTTAATGCATAGATCAGGCATATACCCTATAATCCTATGGAGTTGTCACCCTTTCTTGTTTTCTTGTATATCAATGATATATTCATGTATTGAAAGAGAGAGTGCAAGAGTCTGTTCAATACACAGATCAAGCAATACCCTGTAATTCTAGGCTCTTCTGTTGGAATACGCTTTCTGTTTGAATGCCTCATCTATCTGGCTGTCTGGCTGACCCTTTGACCCATGTTTCTTATCATAAAGTCAGTCAGACAGCGACGTTGTCAAGCTGCAGCGACGACTTCACAGCCCCCTCAGCCCGCTCAGCCTTTACTTTTTTGATGTATTGCATATTTTTTTTTCTCCTTTTTTGGTGCGCTCGACCGTTTTCATTTTACAACTGGAGCTCTTGAGCTGAACTCGAGTTGAGTTGTTGTCGCTGTCGTCGTCGTCGTCGTCTCGATGTGGCGCAGTTGCAAGTCAAGGCTGTGAAAATATTTTTCATTCCGCTTTTTGCATAAATACAACATTTTGCCAACAGCAGCGGCAGCAACAGCAACAGTAAACCTCCTCGCAGTTCCTCATCATGAAACCCTTGCTTCGCTTATCTGGAAAATCCAGTCGCTTTTCATATGCTTGCCACATGCGTTGCGTCATATTTCATTGCTGCTGCAGCTGCCGCGGAATTATGCTTCAATTTAACAGGCCGCGAAATGTTACCAGCTCCAGCTGCAGCTCTTCTCTTGCTGCTGCAGCTGCGCTTTAATTCAAGCAATTTGACAAGCGCCTTCGCTCGGCTGCTGATCGCGCTCATAATGAGTTTCGGAGCCGGATTTAGCGGCTGCTTTAGTCTGTTGCTTGTCCTCTTTTATTTTATTTTATTTTATTTTTTTTGCCTCTGAGCCATACACATGTTGCAACAGCAATTCAAATGCCACTTCTACTTCTCCTCCTTGCCACATGCAACTAGACAGACGCATTGCTTCGAGCCATAAAATGCCTCGACGAAGCAGCTCTGCTGCTGTTGTTGCTGCTGCTGTTGACGTCTGCTGACATTTTGGTTTTTGCTCAAGCGACAAACTTATATTTCTTTTCTAGTGCAGCTAATGTTTAAAGAAGCGTTTCATATATATAAATAAATATATATTTATATATATATATTGTTTACAAACTATAATGATAGCTCAGCTGCCATAAGTTATTATTTTAGAGAAAAACTTACTCTTCAAGCTGAACTTTTTTTGCACATTCTTAATGCTAAACTTTAGTTTATTTATAGCAATTTCTGTTTTTAATTTTCTAATTAATTCTATTAGTAATCTAATCTATGAGGAATTCCAAATATTTAGCCATTTCACTTTGCCTTCTCACACTTTCAATATATGCGTTAAATACCAAAGACAAAAGCAAATGCTTTCGCTCTCTCACTCTCACGCAATCTCTATCTCTTTGTGTATGTCCTGCTCCCTGTTTGACTCCAGCTCGCTCACTCTCTCTTTCTCTCTCAAACTAACTCTCGCCTTGAGCCTCCTCTGCTCTCCTCCTCTCTCCATATCATTCTCTCTTTGTATATCTCTTCCTCTCTCCCTCTCAATCTCTCGCACTTTATGTCTCGCTCTCTCTCTCTCAATGTCATTTCCTACATTACATTTGATGTCATTGAACTTTGGGCATTTGTACAAGCAACAAGTGCTAATTCAAGTGCTGTCTCGAGTGCTGCCTAATTAGCTGTCGACTGATCAAACAGCCCTCGTGAACTCGTAATTTAAATAAGCAACAACAACAAGAGGAAGCGGAAGAAAGCGGGGCTGTTATTTTTTGGCTAATTAATTACGCCCTTTTGTAAATTTTTAAGACAAACAATTCATCAAAAATTCAACTTGCCTGACTGCTAATGCGTTTGGTTTTTCTGCTGGGGGTTTGGGCTTTTGGCCTCTAATGAAAGGAATGAACGGTGCGGGTGGAGGGCGGGGAGGGCGTTCTGTTGACAACAGCGTGGAATTACGCATACGCCACGTGTGCTGTCAGCTAATAATCCTTTAACATTTATGAACGCCTTATTTACCTGCGAGTACTAAATCATGTTGCCACATCAATTAATTTCAAGTAAACAAGAACGCCAACGCGTTGCCACCCAACGTTGCCTTTGACACTGACTGACTGCCGCTCTGGCTGTAGCGCACAACACCCTCCCATCGCCCTATCGTACTCTAACTGATGAGTGAGCCGCCCAGCTGTCTAAATCACTTTTGTGCGTTTGCCTCAACGTGATCAACGCCCCAGCAACTTGGCAAGCCAAAAGAAAATGAGTTGCCTCATTTTTCCCGGCGTTTTTCTTGTTTTTTTTCTTCTTTCTTTTATTTTTCTTTCGTTTTTTTCTCTCACAACATTTGCCAGCTTTGTGATTGCTTTAAATGCGGCCATAGATGTCTTGTCTTGATTATTATAAGAATTATTTTTGGTTTTATTGATTTTGTGGGTATTTCAATCAATAAGACTGCGAAAGTAATTCAATTGTTGAATAAATATTAAATGTTATTTTATGTAAATAATAAATAAAAAAGATTTAAAATAAATAAAAAATATATATATTTGGCATATAAGAAATAAGTAATAAATATAATAAATAAATAATATCATAACTAAATTAAATAAATAAGAAATAATAACAAAAAAAATAAATAAAAAATAAAAATAAATAATAATATAAAAATAATATATATATGAGCAATAATAACAAATAAATAATAAAATAATAAATAATAATATAAATTTTATAAATATATAAGAGTTCATAGCAAATATAATAAATAAATAATAAATAATACAAATAAATATTGTATAATATTGCAAATATTTTAAATATTTCATTAAATTTGATTTTTATTATTAAAAACTTTTACAGTTGAGTTTCTTGATGTGATCAGATTTTCTTTTCAAGTTAATTGACAAACTCAAGCTGTTTTCCCTCTTGATATATATATTCATTTCTATCTATATAAAGTTCACTTCCTTAGACTCTATTCTCATTTCATTTATTTAATAAACATACATTTATTCATTCACATACATCTGCTTCTATATCTCCCATCAGATACACCTGTTTGCAAGCACACGGATCGCGTTATACTAATTGGTGCCTCCAAGGATGAGACTGTCGAGGTTATATGTGAAATACAAGCGGATCCGCCGCCACGGTAAGTAAAAAAAAAAACATGAAAAAAGAAAAACAGCAAAGAAAATTCATTGCCCTGCAACCCTTCACGCGCCTTTGGCAATGCTTTGCCTTTGCTTTCTTTTTTTTTTGTTGTAGGCAATTGCTTCCGGTTTCCTGTTGAATGGAAGTTTGCTAAATTGACAAATGACTGTAATTGTGTATGTGTGTGTGCGTGTGTGTGTGTGTGTGTTTGCGTGGGTGTGCGAAACGGAAAATGCTGTTTATATGTTAGGAAATGTGCGAAATTCAACAATATTTTGATTTGCCGGCACTTCAAAGCTTTGTCCTCTTGCTTGCCACGCCTTTGGAAACGTGAGACACTTTAATTTATTTTAAATATGCAGCTGCCACCACTGAGGGGCAGGGCAGACTGGAGGGGGAGGAGGTGGGTAGGTTGCTGCTCACTGCTGGACTCTGTTAATTCGCATTGCCACATTTGCCCCACTTTAATGTTTTTTTAATGAGCCAGCCGCCGCCTTCGCACCAGAACGCACCGCTGTGGCCTGTCGAGCGACTTTATGCTCATCTCTCCCTCTCTTTGTCGCTTTCTCTGCGTCTGTCCAGCTGCCTTGTCTTGTATTTAATTTCAATTTTTCGTTCTGTTTTTCTCATTTTTTTTCTGTGTTAGGGCTTGGTTTTTTCGTTGCTGTTGTTGTCTGTGGCCGCGTCTTGAGTTGACGCTTTATGCTAAAATAATTAATCATTAGCTGGCGCAAAATATGCGCGTTGTTGCCGCTGGCTGCGCAGCTGCCCTGTGTAATTGTTGTGGTACAGCTGCGAGAGGGGCCTCTAGGCGAAGCGAGCGGAGTGTGTGTGTGGGGAAGGGCATGCTTCGCTCGGGGGCCGTTGCTCAGCTGGAGCATTAAAAAAGCTGCTGCATACTTTTTGAGGCTGACGGAGCGGCTAGCAGCGCGCTGCTGGGCTAGCCCAAGGTGGGCGGCTACAAGTTAATTTATCAGCATTTAACTGCTTGACAGCGATGCCAGCTATTTTGTTGATCCTCTTTTTTTTAGCTATTTCGACTTTTTTTTGGTTTTAATTTTCAAATTAAAGTATCATTTTGTGAAAAATGCAAATCATTGGGTGGCAAAAGAATTTTAGCGGAAAAATCTTTAAAATTAAAATATCTAAATTAAGCTATAGGTCTAAAAGGGTGTTCATTCTATATATTTAATTCTTTTGAAATATTTCAGTTAACACTTTTGTTAGAGCTGCTGCTAGCTTACGATTGTGGCATACTAAGTCTTTTAAAAGTGATGTTAATTCATGCTAACAGAGAGTAGTCGAACACTAACATTTCTCAGCTGTTATGGTTCTTGAATGCAAGTACGACTCAACGAAAGTAGCAGCTTGAAGTGTTCGTTTAGTTATGCTGTTAACATTATAGTGTTGTAACATTTTGCTGTTAGCGCTGCTGCTGCTCTGTGCTGTTAACTTCAGCAAGCTTATGTTCCGTTACTTATCTGACTGCGTCAGCTCTCTGTTAACAGTGGGATCGAGCGCTGGCATTTAACAGCGCTGTTAAGCCCATCTCTTCTCTTTTTGAAAGTTTGTTCTGATTTTTATGCTGCAGCAGATTGTTTATTGATTGATTTCATTAATTTAATATATATATAAATATATATATATATATTTTTTTATACATATATACAATATTTGCATATAGTTATTAATAATTTATGAAGGCAGCGAGAAAAATGAAAGCGTCCAACCGAATATGCCAAAGATAATTAACCTTTTAAGAGGCTTTCGATGTACGGGAAGAAGTCAACTCTGTTTATCTGTGGTGCTCAACTGTATGACTGTGGTAGTGTCAGTGTGTGTGTGTATGTGTGTGGGTTTAACCTTTAATATTTTAACGAGCTATTTTAAAAATGTAAGACTTTTCAAACATGCCTCACTCTTCTGTTTCTTTCTCGTTCATTCCCATACGACATTCGCCCTTTCGCCTGGACTGATGTGTCTGCCTTTTGCATGCGCTTCCCACTGACAACGCAACTGTCAAAATGTCAACGCAACACAAACAACAACAACAATGATAAAAATAAAAAAAACAACAACAAACATATGCAGAACATTTCGCTGGAAATTTAACAACTCTGGCGAAACTCTGGACGTGGGCAGTGAACGATTCAGCGTGAATGGAAGCCGCAGCATTTTAAAGTACACTCCGGTTACAGATCAGGTAAATGCCGCCTACCTTGACCAATTAAGAGCCATACATATGTATGCAATAAGTCGCTTCAGTACATAAATATGAATATTTTTTGTACTTTACACATTTGCAGGATTATGGTACACTGTCCTGCTGGGCAGCTAACGAAGTGGGCACACAACAACATCCCTGTCTCTTTCAAGTAGTTTTAGCAGGTAAGTCTACAGTAGCTCAACTGCATATGTAAATTAATGCCTATTGACATGAAAGGTTGCTACGCATATATACAGCTGCATAACTGTTTTAATGTTACACATGTAAGCTCAGTGTTCTGCAAATGCTATATATGGTGCTCTCGCTTTTAATCCCGATTCATATGTTTGAGCTGCAGAAGAGCATAGAGTACGAATAAGCGTGAGTGCGAGTGAGTACAATGCATGGCAAGGATTACAGCACTGAGTGCAAACGCATATCCATAGAGAGGCCCTTGCTCTGTAGAGTGTAGAAAATAACTTAGCTACAATTATCCGCTCTTTGCTGTGATCTCGTTTTATATGCTTGGTTCAGCAGAGTAGGGCGAGTGGTTTCTCTGTTATTTAAGGCTAACAGAAAGAGTCACTTAACAGATCGGTCATTGCTGTAAAGAGTGTAAGAAAAAAAGTTGCTCTTTGTTTTGATATTCCTTCATATTTGTATACAGCAGAGTATGAAGAAAAGAAGGTATATGAGTGTGAGTAGAACAACATCACGAACAGGGATAAGATCCCGAATTGTATGCCGATACTGCAGAGTAAAGAGTACAGAAAGTATTTGAGTCAGATGGAATGCTTGGAGTCGTAGACAGTCCGTTGCTGTTAACAGACTGACATAAGTCTGTTGTCTACAGTCGAAATTAAATAAATAACAACACCAATTAGGTGCAGGTCAGAGGCGAAAGAAAGCATTTTTAAATTTATACATATTGTTTAAGCGTAGCAACTGTTTCCTGTGCCTCTGTCAGCATGCTGAACGTTTCTCTTTTGACCTCAACAAGTTAAGGCCACAGGCAAACACTCATGGGACTCTCCCTCTGTAACAACAGAACAACTATTCATGTCTCTTCTTTCTCGTTCTCTCATTCATGTTAATTTGCTGCACAACCTGTAAACATTGGACCACATAAATCCTGATGCGGACCACCATCTGGGCGCAGCTCTGCCAAATGGTGTCAGCAATTGCAGCATCTTCAATCGCACCGAACTGAGTGTTGACATACAATGCATACCCGGCTACGATGGCGGCCTGCCACAAATATTTGTGCTCGAAATGTTTTCAACACGCACCGGTCTTACCAGGTAAGCATATTAATCAGTTACACGTATAAACCGACAACTACAACAAACGGACGCACACACGCGCACACACACACACACACACACACACAGACAGACACACTCATACAGTGAAAGCACGTTTTCCCATGTGAATTGCTTATAAGCGGATTACGTTTGGGAACTTTGCTTAGCTCCCGCCCCAAGGCGAAGCTTTTCAGCATATGTCAAAAAAGTCAAATATGCGATTAAATATTACCTGAGGTTAATCAAACTGGGTCGCAAGTGTATTAATAACATAAAAGAAAGAGTTGAGCAGAGCTGAAAAAGAAAAGAAAAATTCAAGACTTTTAGATATAATATATGAGAATTGAAATATATATGTATATATATATATGTATATATAGTAACACAGTTGCCATATTAATGTTTATAGATATAAATATGGAATAGAATATTATAGTATGTATATAGTAATACATATATACTCTACTCGGCGGTATTCTTTGCCGTTCTGTTTGTCTAACTATATACAAGGTGCAATTCAAAAGTTCCAGGACTTTTTTAGTGGCGCCATCTGTCTGAAAATTTTATCGTTTGATTGTCTATTTCTCTGTCATGTTGTGTCAAATTTTCATGACATTCGGACGTATAGAAGTCGAGATATCGCGCTAAAAGTGACAGTACTTTTGTTGTGTCCGTCGAAAACGAAGAAAACACGGAAATTGTGCGTGAATTCATCAGAAAAGAGCCGAAATCATCGCTGAAATACATGGAATCGGAATTAGGAATATCCGCAGCGTCGATTTATTGTATTTTAACCGAAAATTTGAGGTACAGAAAGGTTTGCGCCCAATTTGTTCCGCACACTTTGGTATCGCGCATGAAAGGAAAACGGTATGCTGACATTGATGCTATTCAAAAGGCTTCGACCGCCATACTCAACGCCATACCGAAGGATGACCTAAAAAAGTCATTTGATAATCTTCTTGATCGTGCAAATCGTTGTATTCAGTCCGAAGGGGACTATTTCGAAGGCGACCAATAAAATTTTTGCCAAAGAAAATCTATTTTTTATTTTTTTTATAAAGTCCTGGAACTTTTGAATTGCACCTTGTACATATGTATATATTAATGCTAATCTTAAAAATCGTTTCAAATTATTTTCAAAATTTGTTTATCCTACAACAAAAAGAGAAGCAAAAATTTAAGCAAGATTTTCCAAACTTATTCCAAACCTATTTCAAACCTATTCCAAACCTATTCTAAACCCATTCAAACCTACACAATTGAGCGGTATATATATATATATATATATATAGTAATACATACATACTATATATATATACTAGCTAACGATGTCGAATTCTGAATTTTCTATTGCGGAACAAAGTGGCAAATCATAGATAGAGATATCTTTCTATCTAACAGGTCAATAAGTATCCATAGCAACTCATATACAGTTGTGTTCATGTAAATAGTAGTACGACTGAAATGTTGCACAGCTAAATTTTGTGATAAAGATAATATTTTGAAAACAATTTGAATATTATATATATATATATATATATATATATATACATACATCTTGATACTCGATTCAAATTGTTTTCAAAATAGTAGTGTAGCACAAAATTTTCCAACATTTTAGCACTACTATTTTCATGAGCACAGCTATAGAAATATATATGTATATGTGAATACAAAAGCTTTTTTATATAGAATATATAAATAATAGATATATTTATAATGGTCTTCCACGCCCACCTATACATTCACTCCCACGCACACACACACAATGGAAACAACTTCTATCTGCAGCTGACAGCTTGCTTAAAGCGTTATTATTCGATATCAGTTTCAGTTGGACAATTGTGAGAAGATGAGGCAGGAGAGAAATGCCAAGCAAGTCAAAAGCATAAACGTGCGTGTAGCTACACCTCCTGTTCTTGGCAGGGGCGGGTGTGTAATTAGGCATAAAAGAGAAGGCCTCCGGGCCAAGTTGTTTCCATTCCAAATGTTTTGCCAGCGCAAATCAACAATTTATATGCATGTCAAATGCGTGTTTAAAAAGATGCGCATTTTATTACCGAGCTCAAACCCAAAAAAAAATATCGAATCGTATTCATACATACGCACACACACACACACACACACATAACATTAAGCGGCAGGCTATGTATAAATTTTCTCGAAACGAATCGAAGCAAAACCGCAAACATTTAATAAATATTGCTTATTAAAACAATGGCGAAATGGCCTGGAGGGAGATGTGTTGTTTGGGCAGCAGCTCCGGAAAAATATCAAAGGACCCTCATTCAAAAAGATTGCGCTAAAACGCAACAAACGTCCTCATCAATGTAAAAATGTTTGTTAAACCAAATGGCATATGAGAAAAAGAAGACAGCAGAAGTAGCTGGACTAAGACGAATTTTATATACTCTATCCAGTGGACAAAGTTGGGATGAAAGACAGATATGTATATGGATTAAATATATAAAAAGAAAGAGAAATTTAGAGTGTGGAAAGAGAGTGTAACACAGTAGGGAAAAAGAGTAAGATCGACAGGGAATGACAGGCAGAGATAGAGAGAGATTGAGGCAGCTATAGAGACAGTCAGAGATATTGAGAGAGACGGATATACAGATAGAGATAGAGATACAGATATAGATATAGACAGATATAGATACAGATATAGATATAGATAAAAATACAGACACAGACACAGATCCAGATAGATAGATATGTATATAGTAATTTGAGATAAAGAGCAAGTTGATGCTGTTCAAGCTACGCCCTTTACTTATACAGTGTATGCCCTCTGATTCCTTTTCTTATCTGATTTATTCTAAAGAAGCTTATAAATCTTGATGTAAAAAGTAAATATTTTTAGTTCGGGCAATAATTATAAATTCCGATATTTTTAGTTTCCTCTCATGTTTTATATATTTTTAAAGGTTATCCAAGCGTTCGTCGCAATGTCTTACGTATTGCTTCATGAATCTCTAATGCCTCAAACCGAGAGCATTCGAGGGGATGAAAGAAATGATGCAAAATGTATATAGACATTGAACCCTAATATTTCAGAGTTTGGCAAAAATGAAAAAAAAGAGAGACAGGAGACAGGAGACAAGTGAAAGCCGCAACAAGGCAAAAGGCATCAAATTTAAATTGAGGTCATGATTGGAGCAATGCTTTGGTTAGATTTGGGCTTCAGTTCCGTGTGTGTGTGTGTGTCTGGGGGGTTTTCGCTTGATTTGGGCCGCATAGTCCAAGGCAGAAATGTAAAAGGCGTAAGCTGCCAAAAAAAATCTCTGTATAATATATATGTATATATGTATATATTTGTGGGAGGGTTGCTGTGCCAAGCTGACATTTGATTGCACATGATTAAGGGCTTAGAGCTGTTGATTTGCCATGCTGATTTAATAATACATAATAACAATAATAATAATAATATTGTGGATGATGACGTTCTAAATCTTTCTGCAGATTCAATCTAAGCAACGCGGAGGAGGCGCTCTTCTCGCTGGAGAATCTGGATACGCTCACCTCGATGATGATGCAGGAGAACAACTCGTTGAGGCTGCGCATTTACTCTTACAATCAGAAAGGACGCAGTGCAGCATATCTGTTGCCCGATTTCATAATTGGCTCAACAGCTTACAAGACAGGTGAGTGGCACGCAACATAACACACACTCACACACATACACACAAACACACTCAGCTGGCTAGGCTTGATTGATGGATGGGAATTGTAGGGCTGCTACTTGCATTTGACACAGGAAAGCAGCCTCTGAGAGAGAGCATAGCTGGCTCGAGTCAGCTGCTTTTCAGTGATTTCAGATTTTATGTTTTAATCCCAGGCCAGTCTTGTTGTCTACTCGCCTACTTGCTACTGCTCCACATATGGCGGCGACACTTGACAGGTACCAGAGTCATCTGCAGTACTTACATAATCAACATGCCCGACTTCTGCTGCCGCGGCTGCTTGCCTCCTGCTCATGGCTCACATTTTGTTGGCTTAAAATATGTGTAAAATAACTTTCTGATGTGCCAGCTGCACTGCAGCAGCAGCAGCTGTAGCAATAGCAATATCACAGTGGTTGTATGTTGATATATACACATTGATTATGTGAAAAAAGATATATACTACTTATATTTCTTTGCACGTATCAATAACAATTATGCAGTGCTGTTTGAATTAGTTGTAAGTAAGGTTGCAGCTGTGCTTTAGCGACTACATGATACTCGTTCGTTTAGTCATTTGAAAACAGCTAAAATTTTTACAAATTTATAATTTGTTAGCAACCTTCAAAGGTGTAAAATTTTAAGGTCAATCCAATACTTTACGAAGCTAAAACTAAAGCTAAATCAAATTTCTAATGCTGTTTTAGATTCAAATATTTTCTAGTTTCAAATTGAGAAAAGAATGACATATTCTGTATTATATTTCTAATACAATTTCCATTAGAAATCAATCAAATAATATTTATAATTATATTTTACCCATATTTTTGAATACAACTCGCACCACTGTGCACTGTCTTGTCATATAAATATAACTCACGTTCACTTTATTAAATTCTTCTCATTTTCATATGTTAACACAAATCGCCTAAAAATAAAACTGTCAAACGTTAAATTGAATGGAAATATGTCTATATGGCATATATATATTTACACACACACACACACACATAAATACTGGTGTACATGTGTAATATTTGCGATGGCCGATGGCAATCTATCTAAAATTGACGATGATTTATGACCGACGATTGTCAACCTGCAATTACGACAATAACTGATGACAACAATAATAACGATAACAGACGACGATGTGACGCTAGCGCTGTCGCCGGTGATTGTTGGCAGCGTTCTAACCATCATAATTATTGGGGTGGCCATCGCGATACGAATATTTGTGGTTACATTCGTGCACAATCTGCGACGCAATCGCCAGCACGGCAACAAGGCGACAGCAGCAGGCGTTGTCGTCCAATCGGGCGACGTCTTCAAGGTGAGTGATTGTAAAGGAAGACTCCATTTCCCACTTTTCCACTCTCCTTTTTAGTTATTTTCTGATTTTTCATTCTCATGCAATTAATAATGTTTGATGACATTTTGCAGAGCAACAACCTGGAGAAGCCGCGCTGGCAGCACACGGATATAAAAACGAAATCATCTGAGGATTTGGTCGAGGACGAACGTGATCCAGATGTAATACCCTCACAATATGGTAAGCATGGCATGAACACCTGCCGTTTGGGTAGCTTCAAAATACCTCTACTCTTTGAGGTAACTCAACAGAGTCAAACAGTTGGCCAGATTGTTGACAGTTATTCATCATAAATAGTTAAAAAGTCAGTTGAAATTAGTTTGTTCATTTGTCAAACTTCAACTAACTAAAACTAGTTCAAGCATTGTTAACTATTTGAGTTGTTATCAAGCGTATTTAACTTTCGACTTGACATTCGGCCTGCTGCTTGGGTTCACTTGGATATTTTATAGTGCAGCAGCTTGAACGTTAAACTTTAATCAAATTTTTATGGCTACTTTTCTGACATTTACTCTCCACATGTCTGTGTCTGGCTATATAATGCTGCTTCCTGATTTCTGCTGTGCGGACAACGCGTAATCGTAATCAATCTCATCAACACAACAATACGACCAATAACAACAACAACATCAACCACCACGCCAAACCAATCCGAAACGGAACCAAAAACCAATCCAATCCAATCAACGGATGCAATTTTCTTTTAATCGTAAATATTTTTAACGATGGCATACGCCAATCTAAAACGCAACCGCATCCTCACATGGTAACCGTGCTCGGACTCCGGACTCTGGACTCGTGCCCGTACTCGTACTCGGCACCCCAAAAAACGTGGCAACAACATCAATAAATTTCAATCGCACAGTTGGCGGCAGCAGCGCTGGGAGCAGCGGCAGCAATGCCTCGAATGTTGGCAGCACCACCGCCACTGGCACAGCCACCGGCAGCAGCACATCGACAGCGGTGGCCGCAGCTGCGTCTGCAACCGACCGCGATGCGCATCAGTTTGCGGCAGCAACAGCATCAGCTACAGCATCTGCAACAGCAACAGCAGCAGCAGCATCAGCTGGGACGACATCAGCCGTTGGACTCGTTGGCAGCATTTCCAAATGGTCACCCAATGGCAATGTAAGTAGCCCCCTTGACTTGTATATCAAATGAGCAATATACATATACATATATATATTTAAAGAAAATTTCAATAAAACAAATTTGATATGCTTTACCCTAACAAAACATACATAATATATATAAATAATATATATTATGTATGTTTTGTTGGGGTAGAGCATATCTAATTTGTTTAATTGAACTGAGAAGCTGTTGGTAGTGTAAAAGTCTGACAGTATAAGTGTTATAAGAAGACAGATATGTATTTACATAACCCAATGAGGCAAAATTAAGTTATATTACTAATGGGTAATACAGTGCGGCTCAACTGAATAGGTTTGACTTTTTCAAAAGTTTGAAAAGTTGTATCTCTAAACTCTGATTTAAATGAAATAAATTTTGTTATATCACAAATTAGTCAGTTATGATGAAGAAAATATTCTGGATTGTATATTTCGATTTTATATGATTTTTTATACTCATAAACGAAAGTGAAATGAGTATATTGGGTTTCGTGCAATGTTCGTCTGTCCGTCTGACCATCTGTCAGACGGACAGATGGTCACAAAGCCAATATACTCATACGGACAGACGTCCGTATGAACGCAAAACATTTCGCCGCTTTGAAGCTAGAGACCTTCGCATTATAAAGTGTTAAAATATTCCCGATACGCCCACTAGGCGTGGCAATCGGAAAATGCATTTTCCGGTAGGTCAGAAATCCAGTTAGTTGAAGTGCTAGAGAGTTGAAATTTGAAACGTATGCTCGCATTCCTAGTGGGCGTATCGGGAAAATTTTAACACTATAATTTGAGGAATTATAATATTATAATACAGGAATATATGTTCAATATCTAGCTTCAATAGAGTCGAAATGGTTTGCGTTCATACGGACAGACGGACAGATAGTCAGACGGACTGACAGACCTTCCACAAAAAAATCATATAAAATCAAAATTTACAAACCAGAATATTTTAACCATCACAAGTGACTAATTTGGTGATAGAACAAAATTTAATTCATTTAAGTCGGAGTTTTCGTTGAAGAGATACAACGTTTCAAACTTTTGAAAAAGTCAAACCTATTCAGTCGAGCGGTCAGGTATATATTTATGTGGCCTTGACAATCGATTTATTTATTTCAACTTCAAAAGGCGTTAAGTCTGGTAATAATATTTGTATATGGGAAATATATAATAATTATACTCATTCATTCACGGAGTGAAATGAGTATATTTGGTTGTGTGCAATCTCCGTTTGGCTGTCCGTATGAAGGCAAACCCTTTCGCAGTTATTGAAGCTGACTTGAGATTTGGATTATACACTCGTGTATACCCTCGAATTATAAAGTGCCAAGATTTTCCCGATACGCCTACTAGGGGCGTGGAAAATCCGGAAAAATGTATTTTAAGGTATCTCAGAATCCGAGTTTGTTTAAAGTGCTAGAGAGTTGAAATTTGGATTGTATACTCGAATTGACAACACAAGATCGATAAGCTATAGCGGATATATCTACGCCCATTGGGGGCGTGGAAAATCGGTCAAAACTGTGTCTTCTACAGTTTTAGAGCTAGAATGTCCAAATTTGGCAAGTGGGTTACTGTTATGATCATATAAAGATAGATGAAAAAATTATATATCAACGTCTACTGGGGGCGTGGCAAATCGGATAAACCTATATACCGTTTTGCACAAATTCTTTTATATTTTGAGCACTATTTGAGCTAGAGCCCTGAAATTTTAAAATATGCTCGGGTTAATAACCCGAAATCAATAAGATATGGCGGATATATCTATATACCATATATCACGCCAATAGGAGGCGTGGCAAATCAATAACTATTTCCAAAATTATAGAGATAGAAACTCGAGATTCACTTACTAAATTACGTTTGCCTTCCTCTATTGATTTGTCTAAAAATTATATATACCAAATCGGAAAATGGAGCTGGTAGTGTGTGGACGATATTTTGCAGTCAGTAACGACCGACTGCACCGTTTTTACTTGTTTTATATTGTCCCTATAAATTAAAGCACTTACTCTATATAGATTGCTGCCCAGTCGAATTTCATCAACTGCTAACTGAAACACTACAAAACAAAATAGGAGATACAAGACATAAATATTGCTCATACGCAACGTAGGTTGGTTTGTTGGTTTAGCTAGTTGAATAAATGCATCTCAAAACAAGTAAGAACGCTGCAGTCAGGCGCTACTGACTGCAGCAGACTCATTCACGGTGAAAACGCTGCTAGTTCCAAAATATTGCAAGATATAGTTTTTCCGATTTTCTACGCGCCCATTTGGTATATATAATTTGGCAAATCAGCAGAGGAGGTCAACAGTTTTTAGTCGTTAAGTTTGGAGTTTCTAACTGTAAAACCATAGAAGATACAGTTTTTCGTGATTTGCAAAGCCCGCTATAAGCGTTAATATATCCGCCATATCTTATCGATCTTGGGTTGTCAACCCGAGTATATATTCTTATTTTCAAGGCTCTAGCACTTATAGTGCTCAATATATAATAGAATTTGTGCAAAACAGTATATAGTCAGATCCTTTTTGCTACACCCCTGGAGAGCATGAATGTATAATTTTTTCATCGATCTGTATAGGATCTTAACAGTAACCCACGTGCCAAATTTGGGCATTCAACCTCTAAGACTGTAGAAGATAGTTTTACCCGATTTGCCACGCCCCCAATTGGCGTAGATATTCCGCCATATATTTTTAAGCTCGTGTTGTCAATGCGTTCATACATTCCAAATTTTAACTTTCTAGCACTTTAAATATATCTGATTCTGAGATACCGGTAAATGCATTTTCCGATTTGTCACGCCCATAGTGGGCGTATCGGGAAAATCTTGATACTATAATTCGAAATTCCAAATCTCAAGTCTAGCTGCATAGCTTTAATAGCGGCGAAATGGTTTACGTTCATACGGACAGTAAATCGGACATTGCACAAAACCAATATACTCATCTAAATTAGTGAATGAGTATAAATATTGAAATTTATTTATGCATTGCCCAACATAAATATATTTCTGTTTGCTGTTCATATATCCCATATCTCTGTAGATATTGTGCAGTTCCGAATTTAGTATTAATTGAACTACAAAAGTTGCTCTACTTAATGCACACTTAATTGGGATTTATATACGCTTAACATCTATATATTATTAAGAGTTCCATATATCACTTGATTCAATGAGATTCAGAAGTTAAAAGTTTGGCATATTAGTGAATTTATTAAGCTGTCTGTCAGAAGCAAGCAACCAACGTAAGCAAATGAAAGTTAACTTTGACGGCAGCGAAGCAAAGGGAAAGTAAACTTATATGAAAATCAACAAAGTATCGTGCCACAAATTGTGGAATATAATTAAAAAGGACAACTCGAGCGGAACAGGAATTGCTTGGAGTATGAGCAACAGCTCAGTGATTGGCTTGACATTTGCATTGCCATTTGATTGGTTCGGCTTTTGGCCATCTTTTTTTCCTGGCTTTGAAGGTTTCAAATTACTGCCTCGTGTCAGGTTTATTTTGTTGGTTATTATTAGCCACGTTGTCAATTTCTCTGTTCCACTTTCTTTTATGGGGCTTTTGGTTTCTTTTTTTCTGTCTTTTTTTCTTTACACCAGAAAACCAATCAAATACTCAAATTGCCAAATTGCTAAACAAAAGTGTGGACAACCGCAGCACGGGCATCAAATTCCAATCCAAAAAAAAAAAAAGAAAATAAAACCCCAAGCCAAAAACCTCAGACTGAAAACCCCAAAGCATGCCAAAGGGTGTTTATTAAAAAAAGCTTTTAAACTGTCAGAGCGGGCGCACAACTCCTCGCTCCTCCTCCACTCTGTTGGGGAGTTATAAATAAAAGCCATTGACTAAGTCCCGGGATAATGCGGCAAGCATTTCTGTATTGCAACCAAACAACAGCCAACCGACAACCGACAACGGGCAACAGGCAGCAGGCAGCCAGCCAAGAGCTAGCGACAAGGTAATTGCAAGCTACGCTCCTTATTTCGCCCGTTAACAAACACAATACATCATGTCGAGCTAACCATAATCAATCAATATTCTCAGTATTTTTATATTGCTCAACATTCTGTTAGCTACAGCGGAGTGGAACGGGGCGGGGCTAGGGCAAGTACGGGATTTTGTGGCCGTAAATCAGTTGAATGTGATTGAATGTGCAACATGTGTGCGCTATAAGTTTTATAGAAAAAGAAAGTACAATAGAAACTTCCTGAGATATCTTGAATATGCAAAGTTTGACATGGTTTAGTGAGATTTTAGCGAGAGAAGGATTGCGGATGACAGGACGAGAGAGAGAACAAGAAAGAGAGATAGAGAGATAGAGAGAAAGTGAAAGAGAGAGAGAGAGATATATATCTCTATAAATGATGTTTCACAATATTTCTGATAAAAAGTATTTGGCATATTGAAGGCATCGAGGCTGTGTAAATGTACCTGGCTTAGAAGCAATAGCTGATCTGGCTATCCGACCGCTTGTCTGTGTGACCGTTCGCCTGTAAGCCTATTTCTTCAAACCTAAAAGAACTAAAGATTTGAAAGTTAGCGGTAGGTCCTTGTTCAGGCTTGAACATACTATAGTATACAAAGATTGTAAACATGCCTTCTTCGCGCTCAACGACCAGCAGGGAGCGCAACACCAACAGATAAGGGCTAATGTTTGGAATCTAAAATAAGACAGATCAACGCTGAGCCCTACAAACTCAGCAATAGATAAGTGTTCAGTGTATATTATCATACGATAATACACAAAGATTGTAAACATGCCTTCTTCGCACTCAACGACTAGCAGGTAGTGCAACACCAATGGATAAGGGCCACATGTTTAGAATCTAAAATTAGATACACCAACGCTGAGCCTTACAAACTCAGCAATAGATAAGATAGATTTAAGGGTTGAATTTATGCATGAGCCAGGGTATATATACACTGGCTCAGAAGAATAAAGATTAATATAAAACTAAACACCACCGCAGTTAAACGTATTCAGTCCTTCTATTAGCAATCAACTCTAGTTATTTGAGCATTTATTTTAAGAGGTAATCGTGCTTCTGCCTTTAAGTAAAAGTTAGACTTACGTCAAAAATTGATTGAGAATTTTCCAATAGGTTGTGTATTCCAATGAGCTCCCATACATGCACAGTTAAATGTTTATCTAAACTAAAATCAGTTGTTTATAGGCCTGACTCAATGAGCCAGTTAGTTATACCAGTACATTAAAATATTAAAAAAAATATATTCAGGGCATATTTCTGTCCATAAAATACGTAAATTTGTTTCTTATATAGAAAACATATCCAAAACAATTCATACAATTTTCACATTTCCAATGTGTGAAGCTCATATAAAATATTCTACTTTTTTTTTCGAAAAGTAGAAACAATTAAAACATTTATATACAATTATAATTTTAATAAATGCATAAATTTGGGACAGTGAATGTGTTTGCACTATTTACTATTTCTATAAAATATTCCCCATTCTGTATTTTTTGTTGTTGTCGTTGGCTTTAATTATAAATGCGAGATAGGAGCATCTGCGCATCTGAAGCGCTCGCTCAACCATTTGTTTTCATTTCATTAAATTTGCAATTAGAGTTCATTTATGGATTTTGGTTTCGACTGGTCGAGATGCCCGGCATTAACATAAGCTGTTCCGAGTGCGATTAGAATGCTCCCTGCTCGTGACCATATGGCCATATTGACAACAGGCCAGAGAACAACCAATGAATATCCATATCTGTCTATATATATATATATGTATACTATATATATATATATATATATATATATATATATATATATATATATATATATATATATATATATATATATATATATATATATATATATATATATATATATGTATATATATACATATATATATATATATATATATATATATATATATATATATATATATATATATATATATATATATAAATGTAGCATTATATGCAAATAGTAAATTGTGCATGCATTTTACTAATCTGACCTGAAAACTGACACAGAACACACTAAGCCTATTCGCAATGCCAAACCAAAATGAATATTGAGTAAGTAGATATGTTTTAGTAGTGTGTACTCGACTAGGGCATACCCTGTAACTTAAGCAATTAGTGTCCAACAAGTGGAGTGTTTGTACTGTCACATCGTTTAAGACATAGCCTGCAACTAAGTAACTGGAGTGCTTATGCCAGTGCAAACTAAAGCGAATTGTTGAATAAGTAGAAATCTTTTAAGAGAGCATGCTCTACTGTCAGATACTCTACAGTTGATATAAGAATTTTAAAAAATGTATGTGGAATTCATCGCAATACTTTAAGAGTATGTGCTGGCATAGCACATACTGTGTACGTAAATCAGCCAAATATACTCAACATAGAGGAAAAACCATGTCTAATAAGTAGACATATTTTTAAAAAAGTACTTGCTCAACTAGGACTACCCTGTAATTAAAAACCTTCAGTGCTTAAGACCGCCAACATACAATTGGTTAAGCAAAATGCATATTAAGCATGCAGATAGTGACAAGCTGACGACTAAGAGATACCCTGTAACGAAATAACTTCAGCAACTAAAATTCAATTGAACTGGCAAAGGAACAGCTTTATGAATTTATACGTTCGCCAATTATATACATATGAAAAAAATAAAATATACCCTGTACGTTTTTCTTTACACTGCACAATGCATTCAGCAATGCAAAGAAAACATGTTGCAGAGATTAACGCCAGCAATGGCTGCTGGGTGTTGCAGCGAGGACTTGGGGCAGTTAATGGAATTTTGTTGCACCGATGTCAATTACATTTAAATTATCAGCAGGCAGCGCGGGGGCGTGACTCGTGCAACGTTGCCCATATTGAGCATAACTCAATTCGTTAATTAAATAATTTGAAATATTGGCAAACATAACACAAACAGGAGGAATTGAGGCAATGGCGAAATCTGCAACTCAACAGCAACAACAACAACAACAACAACAAGAACTGTGGGCAATGCAATTCAGCAATTCGGTAATCGCATCGAGCGATTTTCAATTAGAATTTCCAATTCAACTGCCAAAAATAAAAAATCCAATGTATTTTTCGATAATCAAGTGTTCGATTTTCATGCTCGCACAACTATTCCGGCCAGGCTAGGCTGTTCACAATTTGGATACAAATATGAATAGGCTTCAAATCATAATAGGATTAAAGTTCATTAAGCATATAAATATAAATGAATCTATGAACAACATCACACAAATATGATAAGAGCTGGCTGGCAATAAAATAATCATTAATATAATAAATAATAAAATATAGTTTTTAATTTTAGTACAATTGCCAAAATTAGTTGGGGAAATTAAATAAAAATGGTTTAGATAGGCCTGTTGGCATTGTTATTAGAGTAATTTGATCTTGCTATACGTTTATCTGTCTATCGATTTCAGAGCATATATATTTATAAATATAATATATACTGCAATACAAGTCTGATTGAGTATTAAGTTTGTGTGAATATGTGAGGGTATGAAACTCGCATCCAGTTTCTATGCTTTTACCATTTGGTCTACAAAAGGCTCTTTAGAAAGCGTAGCACTTCGATAACTAAACAGCAGTCAAATATTTTTGCATACAGATTGTGTATAAAAGGATTAGGTCTTATTAAAAAAAACCTTATTTATATATTCACCCCAAAATTAACCACCTGCTGAGCGACTGTATATATAAACTCTATTTCTTCAAGAATTATATTTGTTAATTTAATCAATTTCAGCCAACATTTTATAACAGTGAAAGTGTATAGAAATTTCGTATACCTAAGTTATAAATGATTTAACCCAGTTACATTGGCAAATTGCTAAAATGCCGTTGCCAAAATCTGGCTCAACACAGACACAAATATCAGAGACTGTAGCTGGTTTACAATATCTATAGCAACTGCAAACTTTCCAGTTGAGCGATTCTTATGCCTGTTTCTAACTTCTATTTTATGCACAATCTGTTTGCAGGCACCGGCCATGACGACGACTACGGCGCTGTCCAGTGATCCGGCGAATCCGCCGGTCACCTACAACCAGATCAATGCACAGCGAGCGCAGCTATTGGCCGCCGTTGCAGCGGTTGGCGGTGGCTGCAGCAGCACCGTCATCTCGCCCAGCAGCAGCATGATGGGCAGCCTAGGCATGTGTATGGGCATGGGAATGGGTGGTGGCAAGCCGTTGACACTGGGCATGGGTGGCACCATCATTGGATCGCCCACCTCGCTGTCCTCGACTGCGACGCTGGCAGCGCATTTACAGCCGGCGCACAGCAGCGGCGTGGGCACTCTGCCGCCTGGCCTGGGCAGCGGCGGTGGCTATATACTGAATGCCTATGCCAGTGGCAGGCTGCAGCATACGCAGGGTCACACGGCCACCTTGAATCGCCATCATCATCACCAGCAACAGCAGCAGCAGCAGCAGCATCATCATCAGCAACATCATCAGCCTGGCTCCGGCTCTAGCTTGCTGCTGGGCAGTGTGGGCAGCGTTATGGGCGTGGGCGTAACCTCGACAACAACCACCTCGTGCAACTCGTCACAGGATTTGGATGACAACATCAATATAAATGCGATTAAAGATTGTCTCATGACGCAACGTGTGCCCGAAAGCTGCGTCTAAGTTGCGAATTATAAAGTCTAGACGTTAAACCTTCGACTATAGCGCTACGTTTAAAAGAAGCAGACGTACACACCTAGACCTAGACCTTAGTCAGCTAATCGTGTTAATTATATATATATATATATATACTAAAAGATATATATGTATATAAGTGTGTGTAAGTAGTTGTATGTATATAAATATATATAAATATGTCATAGTTCAGTTCTCGTTAAGGTGCTGTGCATAGCTAAGTTCTATTCCTTATGACCATCTGGCATATCTTCTGCAGAGATTTCAAGGCATATCCTTTTCCAATATCAAAAGAGAAATATCGATAAGCGCATATCCTTTATTGAGCAAATACAAATCAGTTATTGAATCATATCAATATATAGATAATATGTATATTTGAAATCAGAAATGTGGCTCAGTCAATAAATCGAAAAGTTAGCGATGTAACATATCGACCGAAGGATATCATTCATTAAAATTTACAATTCAGTCTAAAGCTAAATTATAGAGGAATAACTAGAGGACATGTCCCTATTCAGTTCTTCAATTGTTCAAATATGTTGGCTATATCTCTCCAAATCGGAATAACCTTTTCAAGAAGCGAAAATTCTCTACATTTACATTAGTAGAAGAAAAAAAGAAACGTAGAAAGCAACTATAAGTAAAAGTCAGTAAAAATAATGAATACAATTAAGGCAACTTCAAAAAGACTCTGAAACTTAGTAGAAAAATTTTATTTGTAGCAAAAATGTTCCCAGTAAAAACAGAAAAAGAAGAAATCAGAAGAAATTGGAAATAGAAGTATTACGATTAAGTCAACTTGTAAATAAATAATCTCCTGCATAGTTAAATACTTGTATAAAGCAAATATATATATATATTTAGACTACGATTTTTGTTGTATATGTATGTATATTTATCTATATATATAGCTAACTGCTAACTGTAAATGCAGTTCGATTCGGTGTGAGAGTACCCGTTTACTTGATCGGGAATGTCCTGCATAGTAAAAGTAAAAATATATATATATATATAAGAATATATATAGAAAAAGTAAAGATAATGCAAATTGTTAGAGCGCATTGCGTTTAAGCAGAATTTAATGACAGAGTTTTAGTTAAAGGAAAGTGTGTTAGGCTAAACAAAAACAAAATCTATGCATTAAAATTGGTAAATCAATTAACTAAGTCATCAAAAATGTGACAAAAAATAAGAATACTAAGAAAATGGTAAAAATAAAATTATTAATTATTACAAAAATATCCGAATTCGTTTTGTTTTAGCTGAGGTTGGAATTCAAAATGAGAATGAGAAATGAAAAGCTTCTGGGTAAGTACATTGTACATTATAAGTATATACATAACATCTATTGGATTGGAATATGGATAACATAACCAAATCAGAACATATTTATATACATATATTCAAAAACTCATTTCATCCCTGCAAAGATTCTGATCTATTACAAATATCGAATGAATAACACCTCCATCGATAGCTGACCAGAAATCAATTAACTCTAGCGTTCTCAGCAAATAACACGACCTTAACTGTTGGATTAAGTACAATCGATAGTAAATTGGCAATTAATCTAACGATTATCGATAACTTAGCAACCATACTCTGATCTCATCAAAATCGACCTTCAGACATCCAAAATTTATTTTTATTATACATAAAATCTTTGATGAAACATAATCAAATAATGAAAACTATTCAATGCAACTATGGAATATTCCAACTATCGATAATTGATAAAAAATCCGTCGTTTCTAAACTCTCTTGGCACTCAAAACTTATACTCAACGAACTTAGCTCTTTGATTAAATACATTCAATTAAATCCCATGCAATTCATCTATCGCATATCGCAGGTATCTTTAATTTATCAACTCTAGCTGGTCTCCCTCAGCAATCAAAAAGTTTTTGCTTTCTTATTCATTTATCACACGTTCAAATATAATTTTGGGTGACCCACATCCACAGCTGGACCAATTAAAACCGCTGTTCAAATACGTGCCACAGCTCTGGGGGGGCCAAAACCGCAGTTGGCCAACATACCACACTTGATAAGCCACAAGAGCGAGCTGGCTGTTGAGGAGGCAAGGCAAGGCAAGTGAGGGAAAAAAAAACTATTTTAAATTTCATATGGTCTCGACTCGGCTCATTAGCAAATCAAATTTATACAAGACACGAGAGATATTTCTGGCCAACTCAGCAGCTCGAAAAGTAACCCACCCAACCGACGAACCAACCATGGTTGACCACATGAAACTTTTTGGACTATAGCAAAATTGACAGGAAAAGTGAAACTTGCCTTTGATTTGTGGGCATGCCATGGAAAAATGCCTCTGCCGACAAGTTTTTGGGATTCATTTGGGTTTTGGATAATTGGAAACCGCGCTGACAGCTTGCCCTTAGCTCTGTCGCTCATGAGTGTCTATTTTTCTTGTGTGTGTGTGGCTCACACACACACACACACACACACCCATTTATATGCCTGTTAACCTATATAGCAACACCAATTGACACCAAGGCAAACACGTGGCGCAATCTATTTAATTTGTAGTAAAGCCACTTTTTCTAGCTATATAATTATCGAACTTGGGCGTTTTCATTTGTTTGTCATAGTCAATTACACGATAAATATAGTGTGTTGCACAAATCATAATTTCCGAAATGTTATATTTGAAATAGTTTGAAAATTAATTAAGTAACATGTAACAAACACGTGTTACATCATCTGCTTTCATTCACATAACTAACTTTTCCATTAATTAATTTGAATTTGAATTTCTGATGAAACAGATTAGAGCTTAGTTATTTTATATAATTTTGAGATATCTCAGAGATAACTAAGCAGAGATTAATGATTTGGACATTATCTCAATCTTTTGCTAATTTCAGCACATTGATGTGTCTGTCTGCTGGGCTGGGCAACCTATAAAGTTATCAAGCTCGCAACTCCGCTCGCTTTAGTGTTATCTAATTTATCTAGATACATATATCTATTACCCAATCCAGGCTAGAGCGGGGCACTTCAATTTACTTCCGTTACGATTTTGCTGACTTCCGTTTGCACATTTACGCCAGTGTTGGCATCGCGAGCGCGCCTAATAGAAAACTGTTCACACGTGCTGCAAATTACACAGTTTGAAATCCCAACCACTCGACTAGCCCAACATACAAAGCAGATCCCGCACACACAGACACAGACACTCAGTCCGTGCGGTCAATAAATGTAAATAAAATGGACGCGAATGCCTATCCAAAGCGCCACGCCCCATTTGTCGGGTGTTATCTGAGCGAAAAGTGGGCAGAGAGTGAGATAGAGAGAGAGACAAAAAAGAGAAGGAAACTTTTATAGAAATTGCATAGCAAAAATTGTAACAAAATTATGCAGGTAATTTATGTATTTGTTGTTGTTGTTGTTGTTTTTCTGTCTGTGGTTCCATTTTTACAACATTTTTTTGCTGCGCATTTATCGATTTTCGCCCGTGTGAAAATTAAATTCCCATTTGAAGCCGCTCTGACCCGACTATAAAGTTTTGTTAGACGTCCCCCAACACCTCCCATTCGCCGCGTCGCCCCAAAATTGAATTGAAGCGCGCTGTATAAATCAGCGGCTCAATAAAATCTAATAGTCCCGAGCAGATTGCGGCTCGGCACGCACCCAAAAAGCTCAATGAGAGCCAACGCGAAACGCTAGCTAGAACTTTGGGTACGAGCACATAAATTAACAGACGCTGGTGACGAACATTCGGCAACAAGGACGTGAACGGCGTCCTTGACAGTGGCAAGAACTGAGGGCCATACAAAAACAAAACAGCAGAAACCAAAGGACCGACCCAAGAGATCCTTGATTAGCCGAAACAGTCATGCTCTAGTTAACTGAATTCATTCAAGTTTGTTCATTCAAAGTCAAAAAATAAACTTACACAAAAGAAGATCCTCTTTGTCCTGAAAATAATTTCCATAGAGACTTTAATTATATTCCAATGTCTGTGAATGAGAAACAAGAAAAAAGAATCGTTGTTAGATAGTTATTACATTTTGATCGTATTGCTAATAATACAGAATTAAATACAAATTGTAACTTAATGATATGAATTAGATGATGAATTAGAAATGGAAAAATGTAATATAATGATTGCAGAAGAACTATTGTAGAAGAGAGACGTAAGAACTATATTAAATTATTAGCTAAAGTTACAAAAGTTTTGTATACAAAATTCAAGATGCGTGTAAATATTTTAAATATAATTTAAAAATTAAATAGAATAAAACTGAGCTAAACAATTTGTATTAAACTTAATTCTTTTAAAATATTAGGTTAAAAATATCACTTTAATCATTCTCTATTCTCTATTTAATAGAGAATCAGAGCTGAAATTGTAAATCTTATCAGCTTATGCATAAGGGTTTACCCATAAAGACTTTTATATCATTTCAATCAAATATATATTTAAATATAAATTTTGTGCAAAATGATCTCAAAACTCCATTTAGAAATATATTTATCTACATTCTGAATTAATCACAATCAAGAGCATCTTTACTCAAAATCTATAGCTGACCTAGTTCAGATAAAGCCCGAATCTCCATCCTTTAGAACAATTACAAATATATATATTATATTTAATTAAGCTTAACAAACTTCTTAATCAAAAGCTGAGCTTTCTTGGAGAAAACCCATTTGAAGCCTGTAGAACAGAAACAATGAAGCTACGCTTGTTGCTTAACTTCGAACTCTTTCTCAAATCTAAAGCTGCGCATTCTGAAGAATTGTAAGAAATCAAAGGAATCAGAAATATCTATGCAAACTTTATAAGTAAAGTTCAGCTTTATTGAATAAAATTAATCTATGTAAATCTAAATTAATAAAATTAAACTTCTCAACTTGAGCATGTCAAATCGCATAACAAATTCAATAGAATCTCTTTGACCAGGGTATGCAAAGGCAACTGAAGCCGTTTGGCAAATTAACTAATGACCCCATATTAGGTGCCAGGCATCTTTGCGGACGGGACTTACTTCTATCAAGGGGAAAGTTAGTGTGTGTTAGAGGTTGGGGTAAGCATTAGGAAATGTTGGCTCGCGCGTTTGTTTAATTGTCGTGCGACCCGCTTTTTGCTCGTTTTAATGAGTCAATTTAAATTCCTATTTCGATTGTGGGACACACACACACACACACAGCGCTGTGTGAGTCTGCGGGCAAATCGATGTTCATTAGCAGAAGGCGCCGCCATGCCCACAAAACAACAAGAAGACGAGGAAGACAGAATGAGGTTTTTATCAGTCACATTGTCAACGCATTTAACAGAAGCTTTAAAGTTTTTTATTGCTTTCTGGCTTGAACTGATGCAAAAAGTTTGTATTGAACTTTCAATTTAAATAAATATATAAAATAAATAAATATATATGAACATTTTTTTTGTTCACTATTTCAATTAATTTTTAATTAAAAACTAGCCACAATTTTCGTTAGCTAAATTAATGAATGAATCATTTGCAATT
The DNA here is from genome assembly GCA_035045365.1 of Drosophila leonis. NCBI lineage: Eukaryota > Metazoa > Arthropoda > Insecta > Diptera > Drosophilidae > Drosophila > Drosophila leonis. Next base: position 3,442,246 of record JAWNPC010000389.1, read on the forward strand.
TAATGATACCTAATTCGCATAAAGAGTATTATGATACAGTCAATAGATATGCAACGTGCGGAAGTAATTAAAATTTTGTTATTTTTTTTTTAAATTTTATTTAACTGTAGAAATATTACAAATTTTTCTAGATTTTACAAAATATACATATATATATATATATATATATAATTATATATTATATAATTTCTGCATGCAAAATTACACTAATTTAAGGTATTCCTTAGTCAACCTTACTCTATTATTACTTCTCTTTCTAGTTTTTTGATTTTTTATGTTAATAGCAGCTCTAATTAAAACATCAGAGTTTTATTATTTGATTTATTATAAGCATATGACGCACAACAACAACAACAACAACAACAACAACAACAACAACAACAACAGCTGACAAACGCATGTGTAATTGCATATTTGAACTCAATTAACCGTTGACTTGACCGCGCAAAATTTATAAAGGGGTTTGCAAAAGTGTGCAAAGTGTCAAGCGAGCAGAAAGAGCTGGTTAGAGAGAGTGAGGGAGAGAATGGAGGACGGCTGGTTGGTCGTCTGCCATAAATTTGCTTCTACGCACTCAGTCAACTTGACCCCGAGCGTGCGAGAGAGCGACAAGGATATTTTGTTAAGCGCAGCGCTGCATGAAATGAAATTTAGCGCAACGGCCCCTTTCCATACTTTGTTTTTATTCATTTTTTATACCCTGAACCCATTGAAAATGGGAAATCAGGGTATAATGTTTTTGTGAAAATGTATGTAACAGGCAGAAGGAGACATGGCAGACCCCATAAAGTATATATATTCTTGATCAGCTCGACAAACTGAGTCGATATAGCCATGTCCGTCTGTCCGTCCGTCCGTCCGTCCGTCCGTCCGTCCGTCCGTCCGTGTGAACGCAGTGATCTCGCAAACCACAAAAGCTAGAGATCTGAAATTTGAAATGTATACTCGTGTATATCCTACGCAGTACGAGTTTATCTTTTTTTTTCGATAACTCATCCCATTTCCTTATTATCGATAAAAATCGATAACTTTTCTTCGTTTTTGAATACCGTTATAGCTATAGATTTCAGATTTACTGTGTGTATCCGCGTAATGGGTACAAACATTTTGCAATTTTTGAATTTTGGATACCACGCCCCCTTCGCCCCAAATTTGAAAAAAACGTATTTCAAATACTAGAGACTTGTGCTTTGGCAAATACATACATATGAATGTCATTATTAAGCTGTAAAAGTTTGATTACGAAAGTCCATCTAGAAGCAAACCTATTCAACAAAAAAGTTTCCATAATATAGCCCATACTGCAGCCCAAGCGCTGCCCGCGCGCAGTCGCTGCGTAAACTGCGCAGTAGCAGAGAAAGTGCTTGTGCGTGCGTGTGCATGTGCGTGTGTGTGTGTATGTGTTGTTATATGTGCATACATATATATAAAAGAAGCGTAAAATGATTTGAATATCGCATCTTCGCAGGGTTCAGGGTATCTCTTAGTCGAGCAGTCTCGACTAGAGCACTCTTACTTGTTTTATTTTTCTTTTTATATATGCTGGCCAAAACAATTTATGGCTAAGCGCGCATGTTGGCCTAAAAATTTATATATGTATATATTTATATAAGGCTTGCATGCGTACATGTGCACACACATGCACGCATGTATGTACATATGTATATAAATATCGTTATATAGAAACACGTCAATAAATTACAGGCCCCAAAGCCTGAGACGTAGCCAAGTTGAACTAATGGCAGCACCAGAGACCCCCTTCAAGCCCAGCGGGTGGCAATAAAGAGTAGACACACAATTCAGCAGAAATTTAGATACCCTGCCGAGAGCGAATCAGAAAGTGAGTATGGCCTATGAATATATGTATTTCAAACTGAAATCTCGGATGATCTATATTTTATGAGAAATAAATCTGCTTGTGGGTTACGAATGTTGGCTCGCTTTGAAGTTTGATCTTTGCTTCAAATATGCCTAAGCTCAGATTTTGGTTTCATATCTTCCATGACTTTTAAGCAATGCCTTGTCGAAGGGTATTAAAAAAGTCATAGCAACACGAAATATAAATTTAAATTCTGTGTCAACATGCAGCTAAGCATTGATAGAGGGGCAGGCGGGCAAAGGTATGCGTTCGCTGAAGTAGGCTCTACAATTTATGCAAAAACGCGACAACATTAAAATAACAACAACAACAACAGCAACAGCGGCGGCAACAAGCAGTTGTAACTGTATGCGTGTGTGTTAATTAAAATGCCTTAATTAAAATAATTTCAAATGTTTGTGCAAAACAAGAGACAGCAAGAGAGTGAAAGAGAGAGAGTAAAAGAGAGAAAAGAAAGAATTGCTAACTTTTTTGTTGCTCATTGACTGGCGCATGGATTAACAAGCATGACAGAGGCAACTGGCACGCCCCCAAAGACCAATTCCGCCCCCAAACACCGCTAACACACACACACACACACACAGAGAGCGGGCGCTGCTGCCCCAAACGTATTAAAAACTTTACAATTTTGCAGTATAGTCAAGTTTAATTTTTTGGTTGAGTTCATGCGAAAATTGCAAAAATCATATTCCAACTGTTTGGCAAGCCATCAAAGGTATGGCCAGGCATCAGGTTGCAAGGCAGCTAAGGGGATGATGAAGATGTCTGCGTCTGTGTGTGGTTGTGTTCAGCTGCTAGGGTAAAGGTTTTAGACCGCAGCGCAACGTAAATCGAAATGACAGAAAACGAAATGTAAAATGAAAACTGCAGTTGGTCAAAAGTGCTGCCAGAGAGTATGAGAGGATAAGAGTGGGGGATTCGACAGTGAAACGGGCAGCGCAACATGTGTGCACGATCTGTAGCCAGACATTGCTATAGATTTATTTGCATAGCAAATTGAAAAAATATTCCATAAACAGTGCTGACTGCAATACTTTGAACGTAGAGCAGAAGGGGCAGAGCCCGACAGCCGGAACAGCAGCAGCAACAGCAATTGTCTAACACAACCCAAACCCTACACAGCTTTTGCCTTAAGTACTCTCGACTCCAACATTTTCGTTTGTTCGTCGTATCTGTTTCTTTTTAATGTCTTATCTACGTGGGTTGCCTTTTCAAATTAAGCAACAAATTTAACACAAAACACACGCGCAGTGCATAAAAACCAACAGACAAAAAAAAGAAACAATACGAAATACTTTCAACTGTTGAAATCTACACAGAACTGCCCCCAGCCCCAACCATTTTAACAACCACAACCTCCACTTGGAAGAAAAACCCTAGCAGGAGTCATAATTATACCCGGCCCATCGTGCTGTGCACGGCACGCAAAACATTTTTTGTAATTATCTCTCTAAAAACCAAAGCAAAAAAACAACAAAAAAAAAACATAATATAAAAGAAGGGGAAGCACTTGCAACAAAAAACAAAGTAAGTGTAGTCTAGTCAAGTATGCTAGACTAGTAGATACTCTGACTTGCGTCTTCAGCTGCTCTTCTTTGCTTTAAATTTCTTTTCTCTATTTAAACATTTATTTATTTGTAACTTTTTTAATACATACTAAATTCAAAAAAAATTGTGGAACATGCTCATTATTTTATAAACCATCAAAATTAATTCTGTGGGGTGCTCAAAGTTTGAATCTATGAAACTTTTCAGTGTTTGCGTCTTAACTTTCATATAATTTGGTCTGAGCTGAATTGATATTCAGTTTTTGGTAGTTATTTCAGTGGTAGTTATTTCAGTGTAGTCTATATTCTAAACAGTTTCTGCATTTGACTTTTCGACTTCTGCTTAAGAAGTTATTCATTTTATTATTTATTCAAGCACTTTTTGAATATATTGTTTTATGTTATTCATAGCTGAGTTTTTTTTTAAAGCAATACAAGATCAATTTAACCACTTAAAGTTTTTGAGTTAAGCTTCAAAGTTCAGCTTAACAAAATATAAAAATAAATATGGTAACACAGAGATTTGAATTTAAAATCTCTGCTTGTTATAGTCACCCAAACAGTTAGTAATTTCAAATTTTAATTAGACTAAATACAACTTAGATATGCCAACGCATATACACTGCTGTGTTTAGAGTATTTGGGGAAACACAAATAGCAAGCAAATGAAGTTATTGCAGCGCACGTGATGCAAGAGCCAAGCAAAAAAAGGGTCCCACAAATGACTGCTCGGAATTTAAAACCCTTTTCGTATCTTAGTATAATGTGTATGTATGTGTGTGTGTGTGTGTGTGTTTATAATTAGCAGTGAAACAAAACATTTGCTTTTTTTTTAAAGAAATATGCAGCAACTACTAGAAATTTAAAAAAAAATTAAAATCAAATCTAGCTCTTTCTCAGAACTCATATAAATAGCATCCAATAATTTCAATATATATATATATATATATATATATATATATATATATATATATATATATATATATATATATATATATATATATATATATATATATATATATATATATATATATATATATATATATATATATATATATATATATATATATATATATATAAATAATATTATATAATACATTTATCGAATCTATATAATTAACTAACAAAAAATAGTCCAATTATTTAAGCACCATATAGTTTAAAGTGAGATACGCTAGTTAGAAGTTGAGCTTGAGCATTTGTTAGGAAATTTGAAAAAGTTTTCTTTGCTTGATATTTCAAGTGCTTGGAGTAAGTGAACCACCACCACCACCACCACCTGCCACCTAACAAGTGAAATCAAGCGTTTGACAAGCGCGCTTGTGGGCGTGGGCGTGGCTGCCTAAGGAAGTTCGTTGTTGTGTTGTAGCTCGTGCTTGCGCGCTTGCAACATTGTCACTTTATGGGTCAACGGTTTGGCTGCACTTATTGCTGTTATTGTTATAGTTAGTGTTAGCGCTGTTACGGGTTGAGCGAATGGCGATAATAAAGCAAACATATGACAGCAGCAGCAGCAGCAGTAGCAGTAACAGTAGCAGCCGCAGCCGCAGCAGCAGCAGCAACAGCAACAACAAAGTTTTTGGTGCCAAAGGCAGCCAAGACGGGCAACCAATAAAGTCAAGAACAAAGTCATGAAAAGCGTTGCCAAAAATGAAGAGCACATCAGATACGGAAGCCAACGAGGCGGCTGTATGTGTATGTGTGTGTGTGTGTGTTATTATTATTTTTACTGCAAGGCATTCGCATAAAGGACATAATCATATTTTTCATCAAAGTCAGCAGCAGCGATAAAAACTACAACAAAAACACACAACGGCCGCAATAATACAAGCCACTAGCTGTGCTGTGTGTGTGCGTGCTGTGTGTGAGTGTATACGCGTGTGTATGTGAGCCATTGGCTGTCTCTTTCTCTGAGGGCGCAGCATATCTATTCTGCAGTTGCTGTCAACATTTTTCATATCATAAACACTTTTTGTCTTGATATTACCAACAATAACTTTTGCCCAACACACACGCTGTAATGTGTGTGCATGTGTGTCACGCCTTCTTTTTGCGTTTGTTGTGGGCGGTCGTTCGCTTTGCTTTTGACGCACTTCACGTTTGGCCCATATCGCCAAATGTCGACCTTGGCACAGGACACGTTGCTGGTTGGCTATGTGTGTGCTGGAGAGGGTGTGAATGCGTGATTATATCGATGCCTCACATGTGTGAGTGTATGTGTATGTATGTTATGGTGCACATTTTGTGTCTACAAAAATACTCTAGCCGAGAACAAAATGCAAACTTAAAATACTTATAGCATACATCAATTTATATATAAATATATTTTTTGAATAAAATATATATTAGCAAAATCATTATGTACAAAAGCTACAGGCAACAGTTTTTACCAAACATGTTAGCTACATTTAAAATTCATTCGAATTTCAAGCTCAAATCAATATTAGAAGAACATTTGGCATTTGACATTTGATACTTATCTTTGTTTTACCCAATAGCTTTCCAATCAAATGTTGACAAGAGCTTAAAGCCTAAGACGCTTACAAAATGCATGCAAATATCTATGTGTAAATAGCATTTGGGGTCGTAAGATAAAGCCAGCTGCGATTGAATTGCCATTTCCAAAGCCAAGCCGGGCCGAAGAACAATGTCTGGTTGACCACAGCAACTAATAACCCAGCCACTACCCATCATAACTGATATGTACATATATATGTAAACATATATATGCATGTTTGTGTATATATATTTATATAAATTGAGCTCAGCCACAAGTCAGAGTAGTAGACTAGGCGTTCAGTAGTTGGCTTGACAACAGGCTGCTTGGACTATGTCTATCTACCCACATACACTCAAAGACACATACATGCATGCGTGTCTGTTTATATATTTCTCTACTTATTTAGGCTAAGATTTTTAGCCCACGCCTTGGTTATCTTTACACAAAGATGACATTTGTGTTGAAACAGGCAAATTAGTATTTATTGCCTTTTGCTGCCGCTGCTGCTGCTGCTGACATATTATTTTATTTGTTTAATTAATTTACAAAACAAGAAGCAAAGAAAAACAAAAAAACAAGCACAAAAAGGCACAAAACACAATCAACAACAACAATAACAACCAGAACAATAGCTAGCCCCCCATTATGTCATATGGCATATGGCAGCTGTAATAAATAAGCAGCTAGCAACAGATAACCAAAGACATTCCATTCCATATAAGAAAGGAATCTACACAGCGGCTGAGCGCTCGTAAATTTTATGTGTAGTTTTGGGTTGATTTAATGGTCATGCCCCATACCCACACCTCCCCCTCAAGAATTTGCTCCATTTCCTAACTGTCCACATAATTAAATCAACTAAATATTTAACGGCACATTTATTTGGCTTGCTTGCCATGTACGATGCCGCCTGCCTTTGTCCTTGATCATTTTGCCCAGAATTTTTATTACATTGCTGCGGCATTAAGTGGTCGAGCGTCGAGCGTCGAGAGTGAGAGTTGAAGCTCAAGTTGGAGCTCCATTCCTTGGCCAGTGACCGGCCCCCCATAAATTAGCAATGGCTAAGCAAAATTGTATTAAGTAAATCATGTGGCAACGTTCACAGTGACCACGCCCATTGTCGTGCGCCTCTCTAGCTCGAAGCTATGCGGTTGGGCTCTGGCATTTAATGCTCGCTATTTGGCTTTTACTTAATAATTATGAAGTATTGATTTGACAAATGCTTTAACATACTTTAACTTTTTGCCAGCTAAACTTTAATCTGGCAAATGTTACGATATGTTATCTAAAAGTTGAAGTTCTTCCATTAAATAAAGTTTCGTTAAAATCATTTCCATATGCTGCACAAATTTGTCTTCGATTTTGTTTTTGTTTTTTGTTGAATATGTTGTTTTTTAATTTCAATTGACTTTGGTTTCTGTCTGTTGCAGACCAAATAGACTCGAAATATATTTGTACACACGTATATTTATATTCAAATAGAGATTTGCCAAACTGAAGTTGCTGAACATTTGCTGAAGGCCATTTGCTTGAGCATTGTGTGGGTATCTTGTTGGATTTATTTCACGGCACATTTAATTCGAGCACGCGCTTGACGGCACAGCAAGAATATCCCTGACGATGCGACTGACAGCTTTGAGGACAATTCGACGACAGTTTGAGAAATATTTGGCTAGGGATGGACATGGAGTGCGTGAAAGCGACTCCTGTGTTGTAATTTGTTTAATTTTAAGTAGCTGTAGGAGCACTATTTGGCTTGTCCATGGATTTTTGTGTGCCAGCCCGGCGGCAATAGAAAAGCAGAGCTGGACGCGTCTTTTCTATTCCCCCAGCTCACTTATCAACTGTCTAGAGAGTTGAGTTGTGTTGTTGTTGTTGTTGCTGCTGTTCTTGTTTCTATTGTTGCTGGCAGAGGCCCATAAAAATCAAAAGAGCATAAAAATACATTTGATAACACAGCGAGTTCTGTTTGCTGTTTGCCTTAGCCTTCGCCCTAGCCCTAGCCCTCGTTCACGCCGTCCCCTTTGGCCCTTGGCGTATTTGCCTTAAGTGCTCATTTCAATGTCGCCAAGTGTCAGCCGCCAAGACGTGGGCCCCCAACAGCAGCAGCAGCAGGCCTTAGTAGCCATAGCCCAGGAAATTGGCAATGTCAAAGCCTCACAAAAAAAGCCAAGAGAACGCAAAAAAAAAACAGAAGGCAAACGAGCAATGGCTACGTCCAAAAGTGAATTAAAATAAATTTGCTAGCGGGGATTTGGGGATTTGTTGCTGCTGCGCATCTTTAGTATGACACTAAGGACACCCTGGCTACAATTTTGGCTTTCACACCCAGGGCTGGGCAAATTCCCACTCAAGTGATTTACAATAGTTGCCTCGACTCGATGTGAAGCTATGTGGAGCAGCAGAACTAATGTTTAAATAATTGAGCCTTAAGTTGGCAAACAGAGTTCATACTTAAACAAATTATATATGCCTAATACCCTGTAAATTACTGTGCACATATGTGTGTGTAGACATTTCCATGTCAGCATTGACATCCATTCAGTTCTCCCCATTTTTTGCTTTTAATCCTGTTGATTCAGTAATTTTATTTTTAAACTCAACTTTTTTCACCCTCGTCCGCATTTGTTTTTACAAATTATTTGCATATTTATTATATTGTGTTTGGGAATTTATTTCACTCTTTTTTATTGACTGGCAAAATATTTATCTTTAATTAAAAATTAATTTTGTATTTAAAATATTTATGGCTGCCTTTATTTCTGAATATTTTGATGGAGTACATATAACAATTCAAATTATTAATTTTCTATTGTCTAAATGCTCAGCCCTGAATTAACAAAAAGAATTTATATATTTATATATACAATGTATATATACATATATATTAGGTTTTCTTTGTTGTTCTTGAAAACGTATACGTAATAATAATATTCTGCATTTCGCAGGGAATGAAAGTCAATGTTTTTTCGCGTCTAGCTATTATTTCTATTCAAGAAAGACTGAGAAGGAGCAAAGAGAGACAGAGGCGGAGGGAGGAAACCGTGGTAGCTTAAGCCGCTGGCCTTGTTATCGGCTCTGGCTATTTGTCTATTGACATAAGCATACGGCATTTATATAATTGTTATATCAAATATCAGACATTGTTGAAAACACACTTTAAACACTCAAAATGCCATCAAATTGATGGCTTTAAAATTAGCGTAAAGTCAGACCCCAGCGGAGCGAACGCAACTGAAAGTGAAAGGCGGCTAACGGAAAGTGAGGGGCGTGTCTGTTCTGTGTGCGGTTCCAAATGGGCTGCCACGAAATTGTGCTTGGGTAGGAAGTGCGCTGTGCGCTGTGCGCTGCGCGCTCTACGCCTCCGTCGCATTGATAATGACGCCATGGTGGCTTGTGTCTTGGGGCTTTTTGCTGGTGGTGCGGGCTTTTGGCTCAGTTTACAAAACTTTAGAATTAGATTTGCGCGCGGCTGAGCTGTCGTAAGACCTTTCGGTCAGAACGGCGAACAACTCGAAACTCGAATGGCCTCGCACTGTGCCCCACCACTTCCTGCGCTGTTCACCCAGTGGGCGTGATTTATTGGCACATTGTTGGTTTGTTATGGCTAGAACATAAATCAAGTAAATATGCTGCGACTCCGTTAAGAAAGCTAAACAAATTGCGCAAAGACTTTAATAAAAACAAAAAAAAGGAAGTAAAATAGCAACTAAAATAATTTCAATCCTTTTTTTTCCTTTTTTGTTTTTGGGTCGGTCAACGACTCGCCCTAATGATTACAACATAATCCAATTTTCATTACGTTTACATCAGTTCAAGAAGATAAATGAAATGTTCAAATAATGAGACCAAAACTGAGACCATTTTACGTTAACCCTTTTTCCTTTTCCAACAGCTCTTTGACGTTCTCTTTTCTTTTCTCTTAACGTTACCCAAAAAATATTTTGGAATGAGCTAATGTACTCTAACTATAAAGGGGTAGATTGACTTGAGTAAAATAAAAATGTATTTTAGAAATAATAAATATTAAGCTTAAACAATCATAGAATATGGAAAGCATATTCTCAAGAACGATGAAAAAATGAAACAAAACTAAGAAAGTTTAAAGATTAAATCTAATAAATCATATATACAATATTGCATAGTTAAGAAATTAGATATGAAATATATGTAGGATTATAAAAAGGTTCATAAATTACTAGCCTTAAATTTAAAAAATATATTATTTACTTCATTTAGTTTATAGTAAAATTATAATAATATATATAGCAAATTTTTGCAATTCAACAAAATAAAATCATTTTCTGCTGTCTGGTAAGAGTAATTAAATTTCAACTTGCCAAGTTGAATATTATTTTGTACTCTCGTTTTTCATCAGTTATTTTTTAACATTTGCATAATTTTCTACAGATTAAACTACAATTTATCATTTTTTTTTTATATTTTGCTCTGACATGTTGTTGCTTTCTTTTTGTTGTTGTTGAGTTACGGCCGAATGCTCAAAGTGATTTTTAATAGCGGGACAACGGTTTCTTCAAGACTAAGCTCCCTAGTCCTATTACCCACACAATCATTTGTTTATGCTTACAGCTGAGAAAAGGAAATAAGGATTGCTGAAAGAGCAGGAGAGCTTGCATGTAGACGCCTTTTTATTTTGCTTTTTTTTTAGTTTTTTTTTTTTTTTAATGCAGAGTCAGCGAAAAGGGATAAACATACATCAAAGGCGGCCATAAATCTGTGGACTGCTCGACACGAGTCGACTCGAGTCGAGTTCTGTTCTGTGAAAATGCGAAAATCACTTTGCAATATTAAGCAGAAGCGGGCGAAGAGCACATAAAGCGCCACGCACGATAACTTGACCAAACAATGAGCGAAAGACACAGATATAAATCCAACTTGGCAGCCGTAAGATATACCGAGAGAGCGAGAGCGAGACAAAGAGAGACAGATAGCGAGAGTGAGGTAGGGTGAGAACTTTTGAGTTGAAGTCAACACATTTTCACACACAATAAATTTTTGCCAGCTTGCCAGTTTGCAGGAAAATTGTATACGAAAACGGATACGTGCATTGGTAGACGGCAAAGGCCAGTTGTGGGGCAATGGCGGCTCGAGATGGGGCGTGTTCAGTTCGCTTGCCTATTGATTTCGTAAGCAACTTAAAGCACAAAACCCTGCCACACACAGAGCCATACATGGCTTATGCGCAATTTCGCAATTTGAAAATTTTGTGCCAAAGAAGGAAAAGTTTGAGCGTGGACAACCTTGAAAGGAAAATTGTATGTCCCGCATTTGCCCCTCAATTGGAAGATTTATGAGCAAATGCCGAAGCGTTAATCCAAGTCAATTAGTTTCTTTGTTCATTTTTGGACAACACGCCTGCCAGCCAACATCAGCAGCAGCAGCAGCAGCAGTCAAGTATTTGTTTGCTACTTAACTTTGTGGCAAACTTTTGGCTCGTGACTTGACGAAAACTTTGACGACGACATTGATGACCTTTGCACCACGCGCGACCCTGAAAGCCCAAAAGGTAAATGCAAGCCATCAGCTTAAAAGGTCAAGTATAACCACAATTATGGCCAGGTATTATTATTTGTTCGCATTTGTTCAAAAGTTAAATTAATGAAAGATGCTTTTGCGAAAGTAAGTTAGCGTGAGGGAAACTTGGGCCCAAGCCAATATTCTTGAATAAAATTATTCGATTTAAAGTGAAGATGAATTTGATAAATGTCATAAATTACATATTCAATATAAAATATAAATATATAATATAAAATATAATAAAATAAACATTATTTAATGACATTAATCAAAAAATGAAAGAATTCTTTAAAAAATATGACTATTTTATTTGGGAACAATTTTTGGCAGACCGGCTAAGCTTCATACGATATCTCACTGCCTTTTGAAGCTTGATGTCTTACTTGTAACATACCACGCAGAGAAATTCCCCTTCAATGCCAATACCACGCCTCATGCCTCACGCCACATGCCGCATGCCGCTTCACCACTCACTCAACCCTTTTTATGGGACGCTCTCTCGCCTACGCCTGATTTGCTGCCATTGAATTGAATGATTTTGTTTTTCAATTTATTGGGATTTGCCCAACACGACTCGAGTCAGCCGAGCTGCCATCTTCGCATATACATATAAAGCATTTTTATTATAAAGAAAAGGGACGCACGATATTATCGATGTTGATTTATTTGCCTGTTAGGCTGTTAGGCAAATGCTTAATGTTTGGGCTGCCATTGGATTAAAGCCTTTGTTTTATTTATTTTTGCTTTGCGTCAGTTTTCAACGCAATTTGCTGACCAAAACACGTTTCATGCGTTTCCTTTTTTTATATTCGTTCGTTCGCATAAAACACATTTTCAAATGCACCAAATTGTTTCTGCACGAATTTATTTAATTAAAATGCTTTTGTTAACGCTCATAAAAGTCAACGTCACACGCAGCGACACTAAAAACATAAAAAAAAACACACTGTCCGACCAGATTATTGAAAATTTTTGAGTTCAAGAGAAACTGAAAATTATGAGACAATAAATTGTGTTTTTGTTGCAATTGTTAAGCGTTTTTTGCTGTTTATCAAAAACACAAGTTTTGTATTATAGAAATATTCTTAAAAACAAATTAAACATAATTAAAGAATATATTAATCTTAAAAAAATATTTATACATCAAAATTGGTTTTCCCCAATTCATCAAAAATATATTCAGCATATTCTAATGTAACTTTGATAAATGTTTGTAGTTTTAGATTCTAAGTATATTCAATATTCTTTTTTTATTAATATTGTGTTGCTTAGTGCCATAATTTCTTCGCACTAAAAATATGTTTAATGTTATTTTTGTTTGTTTTTATTTTATTTTTTATTATTTTAAAAAGGAGCCAACCGCAACGCTGACGACCACAAGCGGCTGGTGGTTCTTTTCGCTATCTGACTGGTTATTAAAAAACAAAACAAAAAATCAACAAAAAACAAATAAAAAGGAGTGAAAAAAAGAGAAAACACAAAACTTTGGCTAGGAGCTGGCCCGCAAGACGTGTGTAGGCTAAGAGGCGAAACGTGGCGGGTGTCGAACGCAGGGAGTTGCGCTGTGAATGTGAATTCGCGACGTCCATAAATCCCGCTAGCATTTCACATGTGTATAGGTTTTTTATTACCATGTGCGTATGTGTGTGTGTGTGTGTGTGTGGGCCAGAAGGCAAAACGCTTGGCGCTGCTGTCTTTGCAATTGCCACGGGTTGACCCCTTTTTGAGGATAGCTAGTGGGGAAAAAGTGGGGTTTAGTACGGAAGCTGGCGGCGAGCTTTGCGCTTAAGTCTAATGCGAAAAGTTGTGAATAGGCTCAGTAGGAAATCCTATTTTATGGCGCAAAGTTACTGCAGTCATAAAAACGTTGGGCAACTCTCTCTCTCTCTCTCTCTCAAGCGAAGGAATAGAATAGAAGGAGAGGGGAGTGTTGCATAGAGCAATATTGTTGCTTAGAAATTTCGGTTTGTTTGTTTTGCTTATGCAAATATTTATATATTTCGTAGATAAAGTAGAATAAAGAGTTTGTACTGGTAAAATTGACCTAAGCAATTGAAGCACTTGATCAAATATATTTCTAAACAAAACAGAATTTTATAATTGCATAATATGAAAATTAGCATTAGCAAAATCAACATTTTCTTAGTTAAATTAATTGGAAATACAATTTTAATAAAGGAAAAATTGGTGATGAAGATTAAAATAACTTTGCTATAATAACCCAGCGAGCTCTGATATTAAAAGAACTTAAAAATCCGATTTTAAAATATTAACAATATAAATAACTAATTTAAATAAATAGTTAATTTATTTAGAGACCAAACAAGTGTAATAGTATTGCCATTAAAAGTATGCAAGCACCTGTTAAAGTTATTGTAATATCCAGCTATTGAAATATTCAATAAGATTTGCCATTTGATCATGAATCGTTTTACGCCTGTCAGAAGAGTGGAAATAATTAACATTAGATCAGTTTTGCAGTAGGTGCTATGAAATGCTTGTGAGTTACAGAACAAAGAGCAATCATCAACTAGCCGCGGCGCTCATCAAATCCTCCGTTTATGTAACAGACTCTCCCTTTTAGCAGCAGCTAGTGGTCAACATTCGAGATGCTTTTGCTGGAATAACACACATATTGAACCGAATCATGCAAAACTAGACTTAACCAATGGGCCAAGACAGCTATGTGAATGATGTGTTGGATATAACTTCAAAATAAAACCTTTAACAACATAACATACAAAATCACCTCAGCTCCACCACCATTCGGTCACCCTGTGCATATTACTCTTACTGTAACTGCAACATTTCTGTATTAGCTTACAATATTATTTATGAATTGTTTTCACTTAATGACAACATTTAAAACTAACTGCATAATTTAAGCAGACCAACTATTTAAATAATTTATACATTTAATAGTTTCTTTTGTAATTGTTTCAATAAAAAATCAATTTATTGAATTTGTATGCTAATTTTTGGTTAAAGCTGACACTACATCTAGTCGTAACATTTATATATCCAGTTACAGTTGCAATTTATAGTTTGTTTAAGTGCGTTAATAAAAATTCAATTTAAATTGGACTATTGCCATAATATGCAAATAATTTGTTGTAAAAGTTTATCGAATACGAATGCACATATTTTAATTTGCATAAACATGAGCACTGAATAACGTTGCCATTTAATACCCTATACATAGCTATAGCTATGTAATAAAAAGAGAGCCCCCAACCCCCTCCTAACAGCAGTCGCCATCCATTCTATCTGTTATATATGTTGCATTGCATGGAGCTGCGTGACACGCAAATCCGACACGTAAAATAATAAGCGGAAATGTTGAAAAATTCAAAGCAGATTCCGCCATCTGTCGCTTCAATGTCTCAACACCTCCCCCACCATCACCCACATCAAACAGGTAAAGCAGCTTTTGCTGCTGCTGCTGCTGCTTCCATTATCGCATTGACGTTAGCTAAAGTCAAGATTTGTGCGCATTAATGGCAGCGATTCAATTTTCAATATCTGCGGCACGTGACTGCCGCCCATCGAACCAATCGTTGTCATTGAAACCTGACGTGCCCAACATGTCTAATTGTCGACAACTCTCAAGAATATTTAAAGCATAGCCGCAAACTTTGAGATAAGTAATTGCGAGATGAATTAATGCATCACAAGTTTAAGTTTAAGTGTAAAAATAGCTATAATATATATCCACTCACGCAGTTTGTCTGAGATACCGAAAGAGTTTCATATATTTTCATTTATCTATATAATATATAGAGTAAGTCTAGTCAAAAGATAATTGCTTAAGATAATAATTTTCAACAACTTTCAAGATTATTTAAGAAGCAGCCGCAAACAAGCGATAAATTAATGCAACATAAGTTAAATGTGCAAATATGAATTTATATATTAAATATTCTGCAGTTACAAGTCAGCTAAGTATTCATGCATATAATACATCAAAAACAGCTTAAATTTATATGCTAAATATGCCACAGAATAATTGCATATAACCAGTTGCCAACAAAAACAGCAAGAACATTTAAAGCACATCAGCCAGTATAAAGTGAACTTGAAAAGGTATAATTGAGTGATGAATGAATAGAGTTTAAAAGATGACTCAATGCATTGAAAGTAAATTGTGTTTATAAAAACTAATTATTTATGTGCTCAATAAAAGACTGTCCAAGAAGATTTACAAATTTGAAAGACTGCTTCTGCACTCTTTAGGTTGAGAATTGTGTTCCTTGATGAACTTTAATATGAATTGCCATATGTCTTAAAGATAAATATATGATAGCTATGTATAAATCAATTAGATACTGTATTTCTGAAAGTAAAATAGTGAAGTAGCCATACTTGTATATAAGCAAATGAAAGTGCTCTAGTCGATAGTCGGCTTCACTCTGAGTTACCCTGAGCACTCTGCAGCAATGCTGTTGGGCTCATATTTGAGGCAAAAGATATCTTCAATTCGTGTATACCTTAGCATATATAATGATCGTGATCTAGAATATATACTTTATAGGCCTGACTGTGATTTAATCTGCTTTTTATATAAAGATTTTAGCTGCTCTCACCAACTAATACTAAGTCATTTCAAACAAGCTCAATATAATTGTTTTGAATTTTCATTTCTATATTTGTATAAGAGACATAACACAGAAATATAGAAAATATATTAAAAACTTGTCGATGCCTCAACTGGAATTAAATAGTTCATGACGGCCACAATAATAATTATAATTATAATAAAACATTTACTCCAATTTAAGTAAACACATCTTGCAACAACAGACAGCCAATCATAATGGCCATAAGAAAACTATTATACCAGCACTCATCATACTCTCTTATCTTATCGTATGCACATCATATTCTAGTCTGCTTAAAGTGTCAGCTGAAACAGACCAAAACACACACATTTTCACAAAAACAAAAACAAATCGAAAATAATAAGAAGCAGTCGACAACGATGGGCATTTGGCAGATCATAAGTTACGCGGAGATTAATAGCCGCACTGAGTGCTTGGCACCTATCAAATTCAATCAAGGACATTCATCAATTTTCAATTTGGCATTTGAACGCAGGGCCAACGACCAACGATACCAAAAACATCTAAGTCCCACACAAAACTAAAAAAAAAAAAAGAAAATAGAAAGAAAGAAGTAGAGAATGAAAAAAATAAATAAACTGGGACGAAAAGCGGAAACTGGGATGCGATTTCTTGCCAACGACAGCAGACATCAAAAGAGAGCTTCCAACCAGGTCGAAACCAAAAGGCAAAGCATAAAAAAATTTAAAAAAAAAAAGAAAAGAAAATTCACACAAAATATGAAAAATCGTTGCTGACCGCAATGAAAAAAAACTACAACAAAAATAAAATCATACACACTCACACTCACCCCAACACTCACACACACGCTCTTGAAATTGATTCAATGTCATAAATTAGATTTGAAATACTCAAAAAGCATTGGCAACGGCGGCCATAAAAATGTGTGAGAAATTTCCTTTTTCTCGTTTTTTGACATTTTTGCTAGCAGTCAAAGCCAAGCAGGAAGTTAGGAGCATAGTTGATGAAAGTGGGTAGAGAAGTGGAAGCCAATGAAACAGCACACAAAATTGCTCAAGTAAATTATATTTACGTGTACTTTGCATAGCAATTGCGTTGAGTTTTGATTTACTTTTATGCTCGGCTGTGGCACATGGCGTATACGCAACTTTTTTTTTCCTGTTGTTTACACTACACAACATTGGTGAAAATGTGTGGGCGAGGGGGAACGCAAGCGCGTGCCTTATAAATGATGTACAATCAATTAATTTGCGGCCTGTTTACAAAGCTCGACTAGGTACAAAAGCGGGGCCTAATAGCTCCAAAGCAATAGCAAATACACACACAAAATGAGCCGTTTGGAGGCTCCACAAAAATGTTTGACGCAATTTGGCAGCAGTTTTTGTACATTTATCACACTTGAAGGCAAAGTGTTTTAGCTAATGATGCCAAAATGTTAGTTTTTTTTAGGTGGAGGTTTTCTATAGGGAGGTGGCTTATTGAATCCAAATTTGTTTGAATTCTAATGCGAATCCGATTGGCATATTGATCATTTGCACACAATATAACAAGTAAATATATAAATATATTAGTTTAGCTTTAATAATGTAGTTCAGCTGAGCAGTTGGAGTAATAATGACATAGCAACAATAATGTATTTAAATAGAATATTTACTATTTCAGCTTGTAGATTCTTGAACTATATTTAATAAAAATATAAATTGATTTACTTTAATATTAAAATCCATGCCATTCACAGTACACTTTATTAATTTTGTTTCGTCTGCCAACTCAGCTATCAATACATAGTATGTAATATCTATGCGCTGCAGCATTTGAGAATCAACAATCAATCAATCACTCAAGCTAACCACTCTGCTCGACTCCTTAGCAGAGCAACATGTGACGACAGCGCCACGCCCAACTGCTCGATAGAACTCGCACAATCCTGAAATGTCGTTGACACTTGGGTGTCACTCTAATTAGTGAATGGAACGAAGAGCGAGTGTCGTGTGTCGAGTATCGAGTATCCGAGTAGCTGAGTATGCGAGTATTCCAGTACACAGGACAAGCTCTGCTGCCAAATGGGGCATCCATCATTTGGGACAAGTGAGCGAGAGCGTGAGCGAGAACGAGAGACAGGGGCGAGTACAGGGGAGCCTATCAATATGATTTTAATGCGAACAGTTGCACAAATCACAGAATCACGGCACGAAAGTGGCTCCAATCATATCATATCAGTTATGACTGTGATTAATCATGCACACAAAACTGGGCCAGACACAGCTGGCAAATGAGTGGAGAGCCAAGCTGGCAGTGGGTGTAAAAGCTACCCCAGGGAGCTTTGCATGCATTTTTAATGACCAGCTGCTGTTCCTGCTCCTGCTGCTGATGCTGCTACTGCAGCGTATTTAAATAATTTCATAATAAAGCCGGGACTTCATTTTGTATGCCAAATTTTACGAGCTCAAACTTTTGACCTTTTCACTTTTGCGGGGGACCAACAATAACACCAACAACAACAATAGCAACAATACAATCAACACGTTTCGACAATCGATCGATTTCATGAGCAATCAAACGATGTCACATGCGGCAACCAGCCACCGATTCTGCGCTGGACTGGGGCAGCCTAAAGGAAATGGAAAATGGGGGAAAAAGGGAAATCAACCCTCGACCAGAAAGTTGTGGCAAGTTCAAAGTTCTGAGCCCCCAGGGCTAGCGGCTGTTGGTCTGAAAGTCTGAAGCAACAAACATACAAAAATAAAAGAAAATCATTTTACCAACCAACCGCCCGCACCTTAGCTAACTCTACCATCTCTCTCCCATTCTCTCTCAATGTAATTCTTACTCTCTCTCTTTCTCTTTCTCTGGTGACAAACGGACAAGCTCAAAAACAAATTTAAATTAAATTTACGCCTGTTGTAGAACTTTTAGTTCTCACTGTTCGCAACAGTTCTAAATTCTAAATTCATCAATATTTTTTCAGCAGCCAACATAATTTACTCAAGTTTCAGGTGAAAATTCAATACAAATTACCGAAATTGAAACAAAAAATCTTTCAAAAGTAATAATAATAATAATAATCGAATGGCAAATTCTAATTTTTTTTTTTTAAATTTTAATTTATCTAGAATATATGATTCTAATTTTTTTAAACTATAAATTCTAGAAAAAGAAACATTTTAAATTTCAAAAATAAAATTTTAGAATGTCAGACTTTAAAAATTTATTTATTTATAAAATTCATTATAATTTGATTTTTATATAATTGGAATTTATGATGTCTTAAGAATTTAAAAATAAATAAATTTCCGTTTAAAAGAAAGTGTTCCGAAAGCGTATACTTAGTTCGGTGCACTGTTAACTGCATAATAAACTTATCATATTCTATTCATGACCAGACACAACAGAAGGCGCTGTTAAAAAAGTCGCTTCTACTTTCGCCCGCGCTTGGTAAAAGTTAACAAGAACACGTAGTAAAGATTTTGCCGTTTAGGTTTTAATGCGATTAGAGTGGCACAAGGCAGAAGAAGGAACAGCAACAGCAACAGCAACAGCAGCAGCAGCAACAGGAGTCGAAGTTCTGAGCAACAGCCAGAACCAAAGTCAAAGACAGTGCCCGAGTTGCTTTTGGGTCTGTGATTTATAGCCAGCTACAATCGATGCGGCTGGAAGCTAAAAGGATGCCGCCAAGTTCTTGCTACCATGGCCATATTTAACTTAAAAAATTTATCAATTGGATTTGCAAACTGCTTTGTCATAAGTTCTGCGGCCTTTTGATACGCCCCCCACTCTGAAGAAAAGCCCAACGAGACGAAAGCAAGTTTTCTGATTAAGCTTAGGGTCAAGGCAACTGACTTGCTCTGTGACTATAACACGCACGTGCCGGTATTTTGTATTTGATATACTGTTGAGTGCTCAGATGCCATGCGGAAACCCTAAAGGTGTCGCGGAGAGGAGATAAAGCTCGTGGGCATCTAGTTAGCCGACTTGACTTAACAATTGATAAAGAGAAATTGTGGAAATGCTAACGTGTTCACATAAGGAAAACTGAAACTGATTTAAGCAGTTCATAAATATCGACCTATTTAATGACAAATGACAAAGTTTAACCATTATTCTTTATATATATAATATTTAAGTATATAATATGTATTTTCTATAGATGGTTATTCTTTAAGCATACTCAAAGAGTCCAATTCTGCATTCGTTGCACGCTCAGCTGCATAATGATGCTTAATATTCTTATGAAAACGCAAAACAGATTGATTTTTACAGATATGCAGTCATTTTTTTTAATGATTTCAATTAATGGGCATTACTTAACTTTATGCATAACAATTTACAGTTAAATCCAACAACTGCAACAGCAACAACTGCCAATGTTGTTTTTTTTTCATTCTTCTCATTCTTATTTTTCTGCTGTTGCGCTAAATATTTTAATTAAAGAAATAATTACATTTAATGTATGGGCGCAGTGTCATGCACGTGGCCACGCCCACAGCAATACGCCCATTGGCAGTTAATGCGCGCATTTACTACTTAAATACCCTAGCAGAAAAGGGTATGCTTGGCTTAATATGCCATTTTCAATTGTGACCATAGGGTATCTACCATTGTTGTTATGATAATTTTTTGTTTTTGTCTGCTGTTAGAGTGGATATACTATATAAAATCATACATATTTACAGGGTATTTGCAACTGGTATAATTCATAGTATGTTGCGCTTTCTTTTTAAATAAATTTGTTCAACCGATTTAAAACTTCATTAAACGAATTTATTGCGTAACAGACGGCAAAAATGCAAATTAAGTGAGAAAAAAACGTACTATATATATATATTGGATGTATATATATTTATATGCATATATATAAATATGTATGCACTACATTCATATATATATAGTTATATAATATGTCCCTTTTAGGTCATCAATGAAATGCACACCTACGACATTATTGCTTGCTTAATTATTTCAATGAAGGCAACATTTTCATTATATATTATGTGTGTATTGGTTTAAGTAGTTATATAAAGCATATAGACATATTAAGTTATTGCGAATTTTATACGAATTTACACTCACAATGTTTGACATAAATAAAAAATCAATTGGTTGGGCTTGACAAGCAAAATACCAGAGTTGACATTTTAAAAACAATAAAATTGAGTTACTTTAGCTGTATATGCAGTGTAGATCCAGCATGCGAACTAAGATATAATAATATGAAATATTATTAAACATTAAACATTAAATATATATGAAAAATTTTAAGATAAACAGTGGGAAGACATGAATCGAGTTTAGTTTATATCTGATATAGGATAGGAAAAGTTTATAGAAAGCATAACACATATAAGATCATTTAGGATCCACATCCCATATAGCTAAAGTTCAGACTTCTTAATAGAGAGTTCAAAGTAAATTTTTACTATCGAACATAACTCTGTTGCTACCGCCACCCCAACAAACTTGTTAAGAAAATATGTGAATATTAATATGACTTCTTAAAGAAGAGGTCAACATACTCCACTCAATGTAAACACTAATATTAGTGTAGTAATATAAACTAACTTCAATACACAGTACGAAAAGTAAAACAAAGAAAAGTTAAGCCTAGAATCAGCTTAAAGCTCACAAATAGTAGCTCAATTCACAATTGCTCATATAAATAAATAAGAATAAATATAATCATTCTGTTAACCTTTTTTGTTTTCATTAACTCATGAATATATATAATATACATAACGTTAATATCTAATATCCTATTATAATATTATATTATAATATAATAACATGTTTTTTATTTGTCTAAAAATGTTTTGTATATCTGACATTTGATGTTTTTTTGTTCTTAACTAAGCCTTAAACTCAGCAGAATATTACTTCTAATTTCTTAAGTAAAATGTTTTTATACAATTATGCAACATTTATTTATTTTTTAAATTTTTGTTCAAAATGTTTCAGAAATTGTTGGTTCGTTGTTGTTTTTGCTGCTCTCAAATATTTAATAAGAACGCATTAAGATGCGACACATTTGCAGTCAAGTCAACAAATTGCCGTCAGCAAATCCTGCGTCCTGTGTCTTTAACAATATTTCATCTCCGTTTCTTTTTCCCCTACCCCAGCCGTCTCTTGTCACGAGTTTTTTTTTTACCAACCTGGCGACGTGAGCGCTTTAATCTTGTTTAAAAATGCGCAGCTGTAACAACAACAGCTACAGCAATTGTAGGGCACGAGAAGGGGAATTGCGTGACTGCGCGTAAAGGACGAAGCACACACACACACACAGACACATAACACACACGCACATAGAGCTGGAGGTATGGGAAAGTGAAAAACGTTGCCTGCATTTAGTCGAGCTGCCTGGTCAAATCTGCGCTGTGAGCATTCTAATGAGAAGTGCTTGCCAGTTTCCTTAACTTTCTTCCAGCTTACAAGGACAGCAATACCAACAGCAACAGCAACAGCAGCAGCAACAACAAAGCGTCGCTATCACGGCCACATAATCAAAGGGCGCTGGGGGCGTGGCTAGCACTCGTCTTGAACTTTCCTTTTCGCCTGCCTTTTAAGGGAGTCGTTGCTGCTCTTTATGTTGGCATTTTTTATGCGCGATATATAATTTCATATTTTTTAAGATAATTATGTCGATAAGTCGGAAAGGCAACGCACAGCGCTTCAAAATAATAATAACAACAACAACAACAACAAAACAAACACAGGTTTCGAGCAGCAGCTACCTCGCCTACAGGGCATACAAATAAAGAAAATATAAAGCAGGAAGCCGAAAAAATAATAATAAAACGAAAATAGAATAGGTTGAGGCCAAGCAGCACATAAAAAGGAAAATCATAATGATAGCCTGCAAGAGAGGACAAAGTGAATCAGTGGAATATCCTTTACTTACATAAATATATATATATATAATATATAATATGTATATAACACCCTATGGAGTTAAACTTCAAAAGAATTTTATATATATATATATTTAGAATACTATAAAATTAAGTTTTTCTTTAGGTAACAGAACTGGTGTTATATTTTTGAGAAAGGAATATTTTGATTAGAACTTTACTTTAACACGTTTAACTCAGATAAAAATAGAATTGAAAGCAAAGCATATATTATATATACATGTTCAAGAGAAGTCAAGAATATATATAACTACACAACTTGTTTTAGTAACATTAAAATCAATTAAAATCGAACTCAAAGTATATGTAAGTATATACTAAAATATATATACTATACAAAAATACAAGATATTACAATGGCATTTTTTAAACAAATCCAACCGCAAGTGTAAAACACTTTTGCTAAACAATTTTAATTTGTAAATATTTTTTTTTTTTTTAAACAGTATGATTTTTGTTAAGTATTGTTGTACTATAAGCACTCTAGCAACAGCAAACATCCCACTTAAGTGAAGATTACAGACAAAATGAACTGCAAATTTAGTTGGTTTGCGGCTAAGCCCACTATCCACAACATCAATTCGCAGCAAATATTCACAATAACAAAATATCATAATAATAATAGCTGAGGGCAGGATTAACTGTTGCCTGGTCTGCTGTAGTAGTTCTTAGAAATATCTTGAGCTCTGTGCAGTCAGTCGCTGCAATTTCATTAGACTGCAGCTTTTCGAGGGTAAAAACTCAAGTGGCATTGGTTTTGCTAAAAAACACAAACAAAAGCAAAATGTTGCTTTTGTATAAGAGGGGAAAAAGCAAAATCTTAAAACCGCAAGCAAGCAGCTGGCAATTAGCAATACGCAATATACTGCTTATTTATATATAGTAAAATCGTTTAGTTAATATTAAGCTACAGGGTATTTAAAGTTATTAAAGCGCCTGCACAGACGGAAGAAATTTTACAACAATCTTTTAAGTAATCCCTCGCATTGACTTCTCTACATCGACAAGCAAACATAAATTCTAATCCTGGTTATTCTCATTTCTTCCATAGCCCAACTATCGAAAACCTACATATTGACAAATGCTCAGCCTTCTGCAGCTGTGGGTGCATATCATCACATTCGTAAGCCTCTCTCATTCAAGTGTAAAGAACTGCATATGTGAGTGCCTCGCAATGGCACCCAGTTGCCTGTTTGCCAACACTCATTCCCCGCACAGCTCTTTCTCTCTCTCTCTCTCTCTTTCGGCCCATTCTTATTATTCTTCTTCTTCTTTGGTGTAATAACTTAAAATCCCATAATAAAGCTACTTACTACTGCCAACTTGTTAGAGGGGTTTGCTCTCTCCCTCTCTCTCTCTTTCACTCCTCTCATCTCTTTACTTGCCTAACAATAACTATTTTTCTTTGGATTTGACTGTGGCTCGAATTGACTTCTTCTTCATCTTGCTGCCTTTCGCCACAAATGTGCAAGTCAAGTCAAGTGCATACGTCACCGGTTCCATTCACATATACATGACCCAACCAACCTCTGCTGAGAACTAAGTGCATCGTATGTAATTTCTTTTAGTCGATTTTCTATACCCTTTGAGCACAATGGTATTTTGGATTTTTGAGGAAATTTGGAAAAGTATAAAACTTCAAGTCAAGTTATTTATATAGTCATGTGGATTGAAAAATTATTCAGGCAAATCTATAGACACATTCACCCTAATCGAACGCCAAGATTTGTTCACAAATAACACGAACAATAATAACACGTAGATTTAATATTGTAATCGCTGTATAACATCATATTTCTATATTATTATTATACATTTATTAATCTTGATTTGTATATATAGAAGTTGATTTAAATTAAAGATTAACATTTTTAAAATGAAATAAAGTGGATTTTTTCTTCGTTTTTAACACATATTTTTCGTTTCTACTATATTTAGTTTTGTCTGCGACAAAAATTTCCTGTTAGCGACTGGATTAAGATTGCATTTTTTTGTCGGCACAGAGAAGTATTTTGGTATATTGGGTGTTTTGCTTACGCGGAACTGTATGTAACATGGAGAAAGTTTGATTCATTATTTTATATAAACATATCAGAAATTTCAACAGAACAGACGAGGTTATCTGGTTCTGTTTGATACCATATAGTTTATAAATATAATCATTTCGTCAGGAGAAGATTTTTCGAACAGATCCGTCAATGGATTTAAAATATATATTCAAATTTATTTGCTTATATCGGAATATATTTTTAACAAAGACTTAAATGCAGAGAGAGTCAAAAAGATAAAGAACGCTTTTCCCAATACTTAGGGTAACTCTCAGTCGCTCAATCATATAAGCTAAAAACTTTTTTTTGCCTTTGTGTTATCTCGTCGTTGCCAGGTGAAAAGTCGGTTAGATCTATACACCCACATACACACACACTCAAACTCGCGTGCACACAGGCACTTGTACACACACATGCACTCATATAAACAGCTGCTAAAAATATTTTCATGTTCAAACAGAAATATTTCGCCATTGAAATTGGAAACGTTTTTGCCATTGTGTGGCCCGACCGGATGTTGTACACTTATTGGAATGTCTTTGGAGAGTCTCCCGTCACGAACTAACCAACTATGACAATAGACTTTGACTATTAGCTGGCATTTTTCTAGTATTTGTTTTGTTGTAGACTTCCACATGCTTTTTGTTGATTGCCATTCAAGCAGGAAATGTTAAACTTATTTCTTTTGTTAATTTCTGTTTTGTCCATCTGTGAAGTAGCTGAAGCAGCTGTCACTCATAAATCAACGGAAGCAGCTGCTGCATTGTATCTAATCCACATCTCTTAAGTCCAATTTCTGGACATCATCTCAAAGCTGAGCTGCATTGCTTTGTTGCTCCGCATAGTCTCGTAGCTTAGATACCATACCAGATTGTAGAAATATTTCTTACTCAATTAACCTGCAACTCAGACGACACCACAGTCTCAATGAGCATAAATTGTTTTGTCTCCTAGTCTAGCTCTGCTCATCGTTTGTCATTGCATTGCCTGCGTAGCTAGCATAGTATGCTGGAGTCATGATGGTATTCTTATTGCCAAGTAACTATTCCTCTTCTGTTTAGTTGCTCAAGCTACGAAATTTGGTCCAACAAATTGAGCATTGCAAATATTTAACAACTATTCAAATATAGATGAAGCTCAATGAGTAATTTAGCAGCATTTTGGACTCTAACCCATTTTAAAAATGTTAAATGAAAGATGGAAGAATTGTAGATAGAAATTTAAAATATTTTAAAGAATATTAGCAAAGAGATCACATGTTTCGCAAAACTTATTGAATAAATCAACATGAGTATGTTATCGAAAACTGAAGCAACTGCTGAATATATTTAGCTAACGGAAATAATTTCACTATTGTTTATGCAATCTATATTAAAATATTAATCAAAAAAGAACTTTTATGTATTTATATATTTAATATTTCATCTATCTACATCAATCGTCAGCTATTAAAAGTTACTAATACAATTTTGATTAGTAATTGATGGCTGCAGCATGAATCTGTTTATCGTGTTTTTATGTATGCACTGTACACTCTACTCATGCTGTTCTATATTGCACGAACTAAGTCAATTATAACTCGATTGGCGGGCAATTCAATGCATTGCCACGAATTTGTCGTTTGGTTTTTGTAGCTACTGACCGAAATGCAACCAAAATATTTCGTATGTCACTTAAATTAGTTAATTTTGTGCATAAATGCAAAAATGAATATATATGCGACTGCGGTCGAATGCTATCCAATTTCCATTCCCCACTCGATTTTGATTGCCATCATAATTATTATTCCGTTTTTCAATATTTAATTTGTTTTTGGTGTGGCCCGGTGTGTAGCCTCGGCTCATTTAGAATGTGGCAATATTTCTAATTAAAGGTTGCAAACGAAATCAAAACAACCGCGAGCCTGTTACGCAGCAGGACACCCAACCAATTTATATGAGTGTGTATGTATGTGTGTGTGTGTGTGTGTGTGTGTGTGCGTGTTCGCTGTTAAGTATGCCATGATTTATGCATCACTGCTAAATGTTGCTGAGGTTTTTGCGTTGATTTTGTGCAATTGGTTCGTGCTGCGCGGCGCTGCTGCTTCTGCTCTGTTCTGCTTTGTGGTTCTGCCCGTGTGTGGCCAATGTCAACTATTTCACATTCAAATTGCATATTCCACACGCACGCATAATTTAAGCTATTGAGCATGCATTACGCTCACACGCTCACACACACACACACACACATATACACATGCGACATTTGTGTTGAAAGCCAAAAACATAATAAATGCACAGAAAATAGACAACAAAATACGTCATTCAATTATTGGCAACAAGAAAAAGTAAAAATAACTTTTTTGACTATTGCAAAAGTTACAAAAATATTTAAACTGCAATTTATAAACAAATTGAGTAAGTCTACAAGAATTTAAAAAAAAAATTAAATTCAATGTTAATGCATGCTTAAGCTACGCAATGAATAGATATGCTATGTAATATTATTCTTAAATATAATACAGTTTTAATATGTAGAAGGGAATTCTTATAGAATTTCTTTCTACTCAAAAATAAAATAACATTTTAAGCTCAGCATATTTATATTTTTTATATTTTACACTGTCACATGGTAATTACAAAGCACTTATCTAACAGGCCAAGCTATCCCACATATTGTTCTTCCCAAATTTAGGTCAACTGCCAAGTTGTGACAGTTCTTTACAGGACTCTTAATATAAAAAAAATGTATATATCGCGTGCTCCCTTTTGACCTAGTTAATAATTTAGATACAATGAATGGCTAAGATGAGTGTCAGCAGCATTTTGGGTGTCACATTTGACACTAAGACTAATTTAATGGAAAGCCGTCAAGACTTTGTGTTTACTACTGTTGCTGTTTGTTGGTTGTTGTTGTTATTGCTGCCTTTGCACGCAACAACTTGTATAGCCCGAAGGCTCAGCGAAGCGCCGCAATTCGCATGTATCTAATATTTAAGGTGACATATCTATTTATATGCAAATGCCACGCCTTCCGGGCAAACACACACAGCCACACACTCCCTCCCACAAGTAATATCATTATTACCTGGCCTCATGTAGGAGCCTTTGCTGTGTGCGTGCCAAAGGAGCCAAACTTCCTTGTTGGGTTGAAATACTTCGCGCAATAAATCACAACACATACGCGCCTCACTATTAAAGAGTTGGAAGGCAAAAAGGGTTATGAAAAAATAAAACTAATAAATCTAAGGCCAATTAATTGGCTTAACTGCTGCCGGTAGAAAGAAGCCAAAGAAGGCCGCTTGACTGTGGCCAAGAACAGGCAGCGCCTTTGCGCCCCTTTGGGGTTCACAATTTATGGCCCAAACATAAACTTGAACCCGCATATAATAAATCATAACATTTTACAGATAATAGAAAACCTGCTAGCATATATGAAATCTTGCATACTGAAATCATGTATCCAGTATCCTTTCGAGCTGTGAGTTCGCTGCGCGTGTGTGTTTTTGTTTTAATCGTAGCGCCTGCGGCTTGCAATTTTAATAAACAGCTGCTAGAATCAAATCAGGAAAAACATTATAGTGTAAAAAATGGAAACTTCTTTTTTTTTTGCAGGCGCAGACACATAATTTAAGCGTTGGCTGAGGCCAAGGCACAGACCACACCAAACGCTCACACAGGATGTGCTCCTTATATCCGCCGGCGTCGCATTGAAGCCGAACTCGAACCACAATGCCCAACCAATTCAATCCAATCAAAACGAAATGAGTTTCTATTAGTTGCTTCTTTTTTATATATATTTTTTCTTTGCTTCTGTTGTTTTTACGCTTGGTTGGCAGCTAAAGACGATTTTTTCTGTCCTCAAATAATTTTTATTGTATTGTGGCATAGCTAGGTAGATGGAACTGATAAAAATCTACTTTCTTTTAGCTATAGCTAAAATTGAATGAGCATAAATATGACTTTCTCCATTTATTTTCGATAAGCTAAAATTTGAATAGAAACTTCTCTTAACATAGTAGCCAATCATTTATCAATCACTAATTGGTACAGCTTAGTATTGAGGCTTTCGTAAATCTTTAGTATCAACTCAACACGCGATTAGTACACAACAGTTTTCCTATGAAAGAATTTGTTTTTTGTTTTTTTTTTTTCGGAGCTTACCACACCTTTTTAATGTTTAATTTTTAAGTCGAACAAATACTGCAACTGAGGTAAGTGAAAAAGAAAAGAGAAATAATATTCTCTGGGTAAATATGAAGGCGCGCGCTATCCAACATACTGTAAAGCCGTCTTCAACTGGCTGGTGCAGACAACCGTCCGCCTGGCCACGCCCCACTGATATGTAATGACGTCATTTACATGGTGCAACAACATTCATTACAAGCAATTGCTGGCGCCTGGCTTGGCTTGTCTCAGCTTGCCTTGCCCTGCCTTGGTCGGCCAGAGGCGTTGATGTAGAAAACGCGTCTAATTCATAAATCAACGAGTTTTGTAGAGGCATTTCAAGGATGGATTAAGAATGCCGCAGCTATTTTCCCAGCTTTATTGTTAAATGGAAAATATAATTCTTATTCTACTTATTCACAGCGTTAACAGAATGGCAGCGTGCGTTAAGATCAGAAAGATCATTACAACGCCTGGGTATTGATCTTTATGAAACAACAATAAAAGAAATTTGCTGATGACATATCATAGTGAGCAAGCAACCGCAAGTATGGAAGCTTTCCTAAGGTCCAAAATGGGGGGCAGCGTCAAAAGGGCCCAAGCTCAGGTTTCATACAAGGGCCGCAAGCCACTGTTACATCAAGAAAAGAATTGGAATCATCAGCAAATTCAGATATCAATCGCTGTCCTGTTTATACTCAGTTGGTACCAAATCTCCACGTCCGTCTTTTCGAAGCAATGCCCACTACCATCGACAATAGATCGCACAAATAAGGAATGCTATTCAAAACAGATCAAAGCATCCCAACGAATACTCGAATGTTCGATGACTTCTACATTGCTAAGAATAATTTTCAAAATTCATGGTTATTTTTATTGTTAGCATACTTTTAATACATTGAGACGTCCACTTCTACACATAAAAAGAAAGAAAAGAAAATCGTTCAATTTGTTTTTATTAAGAGAAAAGAGTTATTAGTGGAAAAGAAATTATAGATCGAGGGGAAGTTGTAAAAGGAGTTCAAATTATAGGATGTCAAGCTGTAGAAATTATTTATAGGACATATTACTATGGCAATTGGTAATAGATTGTCAACAAAGATTTTATTACAAGCTGCTGGTTCACTTTGTCGTAGACCGTTGTAAAGATATTCGTAAGAATAAATAGTTGGCGCTGTCCATGCTATTTTACTTTATTAATTTATAGTATAATATAAACGATAAAACAATTCCGAATTTAAAAAATTACGTTTGATAAATTAACAAATTGTCGATTCTTATCAATAAGGAAATGGGATCAATTATCGAAACAAATTTAAAAGCTCGTATTGCGTATGGTAAACATTTAAGTTTCCAAGTCTCTGTGGTTTACGAGATGTCTGCGTTCAAACGGGCATGGCTAGATCGACCCATCAATATCATCTTGATCAATAATATATAATAGTATATATATTATAACGCATCCTTCTGCCTGTTACATAAATTTTGACAAGACCATTAGACCCACAAATCGCATTTTCAATAAATTCAGGGTATAAAAAGACCAAAACTATAACAATAAAATTATTTTACCCTGAGTAGGCATTGTCAACGTAAAGGGTTTGATGACAAAAACATAGTACTCCATGCTTTATCAATCAGTAACTAACGCCAGCTACCCGATCTCGTTTTGGAAACGATTCAGTATTCAGTCACTGCTTGTGAAGCAAACAACCAATTTTTTTAATTTTATAACTTTTAGTTTGTGTTTGGAATTTGTTGTGAAAAATTTTGTATGTGTGATTTTAAATTCTTTTAAGAAAAATACTTTTAAAATTTTAGGTAAGTTCAATTTGTTTGTAAGAACAGCAACAAAAATATTTATATATTTATTTACGTATGTATATTTTTTTTTATAAATTTTTTACGCCCTGTGATTGAAGCAAGTCTTTTAATACACGCACGCAACATCAACAGTAATGTGAAGGGTGCTGCATGGGCTTTGGTTCTGCTGGGATAATGTCGAGGCAGCCGCTCGTAAACATAAATCCAAGTGACGCTAATTGTTTGTTGCAATTACTGCTGCAGTTGCTGCCACTGTACAGCTACGTGCAGCAAACCAGACAACAGCAGTTGACAGTGCGGCAGTGGGTAGCAAGGGTGGCTAGGGTGGCTCAATGCATGCAAATTTTGTTGCATCTGTCGAGCTGCTGCTGCTGCTGCTGCTGCTGCTGCTGCTGCTGCTTCTACCTTTGCTGTTGCAACAGCAAACAATTACTCAAACATTGTTGCAACTGCACGTTGCACTGCTGCTGCCACTGCTACTGCTCGTTGTGCGTGCTAAATGGCAACTATTCTGGCGGCTAATGATAATCGCTCAACGCCCTCTGCACTTACCTTTTGTGCCATCAGCCAAGCTCCGTCTCTCCTGCTAATTCCTCTTTCAGCTCTTGCTTGTCTTTGCATCTTCAGCTTGAAATGCTGCCGCTTGTCAATTTCTTAATCAAAAGCATAAAGCCCCGCATAACTAGCTGTCTGATACACTTCTCTTCTATATATTTTCTAGTGCCGGTTGCTTTATTACAAACCACTTGAAGCCTTGAAGTGCTTTCCTGTCTTTTGCAGTCGTCTGTCAAGCCTCGCTCCTCCTCTTGATACATAGTGTTTACTATCGCAATTTAGGCCATCAACGGACTACATCAAATAGAGCAACAAATCTTATGCCACCCAAAGCATAGTACAATTTATTCGCCATATAATTGGCACTTAGTCCTTCCACCCACCTTGATCGCTGACTTGTTCAACAAACTATTAAAACAGCTTGGGGATAAATATCAACTTTGCGTGCAATGTCGAGCTTAATATGACGAAAATAACTAGAAACACCAGCACACCAAAGGCACATAAGGCATAAGAATGTACTAATATATTTTTGGAAATGCATTTGCAACTAGCATGCACAGCTTAAATATTATATCAATTAATATTTATATACAAATGCATATATATACTTTGCAAAGGCAAATACCTACTCCTCTGACAGCAGGAAATTGAAGGCTACTACGTAAATAAACTGATATTTGCCATATATCATACATAGATGAAGTCGGAGAGTTCGTATTAAGATTAAATTTAAGGAGATATCCAACCCTCATAAAATGTTCTAGCTACAGAGAGGAATACATAATGGTTGAACGCTTTAGAGATTTGTAGATTAAATTCCCCATCTCCTTATCTCCCAACGTAAACAATACCTATTGTTGGCCAGCATATTCTCTGGTTCTTGTTAGTTGTGTAACTGTGATATTAATTATGGGCCCTTGGAGCTCAAAGCAGTTGCTCTAAGGGGCTCACATTTCAATTGCCCTGGTCGAAGTAACTGGGTCTTGAAATAATATAATATCTTTTTTTTCAACAGCAAAATGGGCGAACGCGCAATTTTATTAGCTCAAAAGAGCTTACTTAAAGGACCCGTGACCAACAATGGGTTTCTGAACTTTATGCGAGATTTTGCAGCAAAGCAGCAACGGTTTGATGTACCTAAAGCAATAAGCGGTGGCAAGGCATGGAACAGGCTAACTCCTTCTCAACAGAGAAGATATCGTTTTATAGATGCCAATAAAGCTGAAGATGATAAGGATATCGATCAAGGCAGCGATAATGAAGATGAAGATATGGAGGATTTGGACGATGGGAAGGATGACGACGACATGGATGACGGATGTTGCCCGAAGAAATCGAGCCCATGCTGTCCAAAACCGTGTTGTCCTAAGCCCCGCTGTCGTCCGAAGCCATGCTGCCCAAAGCCATGCTGCCCGAAGCCGAAGCCGTGCTGCCCGAAGCCGTGCTGTCCGAAGCCGAAACCGTGCTGTAAGCCACGTTGTCCACCAAAGCCATGCTGTCCACCAAAGCCATGTTGTCCACCAAAGCCATGTTGCCCTCCGAAGCCATGCTGCCCAAAGCCATGCTGCCCAAAGCCGAAGCCATGCTGTCCGAAGCCTTGCTGTCCGAAGCCATGCTGTCCGAAGCCACGATGTAAGCCCCGCTGCAAGCCTCGCTGCAAGCCCCGCTGCAAGCCACGCTGTTGTCCAAAAAGGGTAAAATGCCAAAAGCTAGGCCCAATCACAAACAATGGATATCTAAACTTTTTGCGTTCCTATCGGCGCAAGCACTGTGGTCTTAAACCCAAAGAATTGGTCATGAAAGCAGCACGAGCATGGTGTAGACTACCTGAATGCAAAAAAGATTTCTATCGTCGCCAGGTGAGTTAGCAATGTCAATTAACTTCTTCTTTTTTATTTGTATACGACCCGTTGTTCTTAGGCTTGCAGAGTGACAACGAGCTGTCGTCACAAGCGACGTAAGGTCTGTACTAGATGCTAGACGTACTTGGGCGGCCGCCACTAAAAATTGTGCAGATATTATCCATCTGTCAAGTGTGCTACACTTTGTCCACAGTCCATATTGGTGTCCTCACAAGTCTGCACTAGATGACGCCGACCTCCACTCAAAATTGTGCTAAATGTTGTCTACGATACCATCTGTGAAATGTGATGCATGTAGTCCTACTCGGAATGTGCGTAACGTCTCTTTAAACAAAAAAAACATTTAAACTAAAAAATTAATTGTTTTATCTTTTATCAAAAAGCAATAAAATCTTTGTAACAATTAATGTAAAACATGGAAATCGAATTTTAATTTTTATAGAAGGGTTCGTCTTTACCTATTTCAGGATATTTTTGCCTTTCTCGCAATGAACGACATGTAGTATATAAAGCAAATTTGAGCATACCAGCATTGCAGCAATGGATTTACAGGTCCTTTATATAATACTTCACGTATAACTTAGTATGTAGCAGCGATTATGTGTAATTATATATATATATATATAGCATATAACAGTTGCAATTATTAATTGTATATATAAAATCAAAATCAGCAGTTTAATGATAAT
Organism: Drosophila leonis; assembly: GCA_035045365.1. Lineage (NCBI taxonomy): Eukaryota > Metazoa > Arthropoda > Insecta > Diptera > Drosophilidae > Drosophila > Drosophila leonis. Next base: position 3,476,318 of record JAWNPC010000389.1, read on the forward strand.
TTCAATAATCAGATATTACGATATACTTAATCTAATTATCATAAAACTACAAATCATGTTCACTATGACAACAATATTCCTTCATAAGTAGTAAAAGGATCATTATTTGTTATGACTGTTAAGACAATTCCATTAAAATTATGAATATATATTTACTCAATGATGATCAGCACAGTGATCATTCGCATAATAATCATCAACTCATCACTACACTTATTATAATTATTAAAACAATTTGTTAAAAATTAGAAATTTAACTATTACAATTCTGCTTAACATAAACTTAATATTAACTATTTGAAACAAATGAGAGAAGAGGAGAACTGCACTGAACGACTGACCACTAGGCGGGGAGGGAAACGACTGAAACAGAGCTGCAGCAGGCTTGCCTTTATATAGGGCGAAACTCCCACTCAAAATCGAACTCAGCTCTTGGCGCCTTTCTCTGAGTTATTTTACACACGATCATTGAGCGGCAAGCAAGATTCATTTCCACTGCTTCAAACATTCTACCTGACCTTTATTTTTTACTTAAATGAGAATATATTTCTGCAGCTGAACTCTGCAGCTCTTCTTCCCCTTCTTTAAGAGTTCATTAGATATGTAAGATATTTATATTATATGTTAGATATGTAAAAGTCAGGGGCAGAGTCAGAGAAACAGATCAGATCAGCCAATCACTCTGCTATATTTAATTTATATATACAATTCATTCAAAATCATTACAATTCTGCTAAATATATACTTAATATTATTACTTATTTAAATATTTGACACAAATGAGAGAAGAGGAGAACTGCACTGCACGACTGACCACCAGGCGGGGAGGAAAACGACTGAAACAGAGCTGCAGCAGGCTTGCCTTTATATAGGACGAAACTCCCACTCAAAATTGAACTCAGCTTTTGGCGCCTTTCTCTGAGTTATTTTACACACGATCATTGAGCGGCAAGCAAGAGTACTTTTTGCTGAAGCTCAAGCATTCTACCTGTCATTTAATTTCTAATTCTTCCTTTCTTCTTCCTCTTTTATAAGAGTTCATTAGATATGTAAGATGTGTATATGTTCGATATGTAAAACTCAGGCAGTCAGAGAAACAGATTGAATCACCTTATCATTCTTGTATATATAGAATTTATATGTAAATACTTTACATGCGCTGTCCTAACTTTATATTTATATATATATATACTTTACATATGTATACTTTATAGCGACGGCCAATACCTAGTTTTAGGAAGGTTAAGACTAATTAAACATTTATTTGACGAAACGAGTTAGCGCGTCGTTCTGACATTTAATTTTTACTTCCCTAAGAATGCATTGCTTAAATTATAAATACTTTATACTTTATAATATATGCTACGCTTTCTTCTACCTCTGACATTCATTTTCACAAGCTCATTATACTCCTATAGGTTGAGGGTATAACAAAAGTGTTGGACAAACATCAATGAGATTTCGTCAATGGAGCTGAACAAGTCAGTGGACAATAACAAATATCTGGATTAAATCTAATGAAATTCTAATTCAGGTTCACGTCGAAACCATTGGAGGTAAGACTTTAATGGCACCAAAGAGTAGCATTTAATGCTTTTCTGCAGAGAACAGCAAGCGGGCGACTATCGCGTGAGTATCAGGACTTAGATACATTTGTATCTTACGTCAAGCAGAGCCAAGAAAGTCCGACAGAGAGACAGAGAGAGAGCGAGAGAAAGGGAATGAATGAGTGAAGAGCATGCCATAAATGGGCATAGCACGTGTAGCTACTTATGCAATTGTGCAGGCTTGTGGGCCAAATTCAATTTATTATTCCGCCATATGAGCTTTCGCACTTAACTTGCATGAATATATAATGAGCAGAGTTTGTATGGAATGGTAGGGCAAATGTGGAAACGGAACAGTTTTCGCTGCGAGAACAGGTGTGGGTTGCATTTCGCTCATCGTTGCGTGTTTTGCGCCTGCTGTGAGACAGCCAAATTGAATTATTAATAACACGCAGCGCGACTGAAACAATCTATAAATATATGTATATGTATATTATACTTTATATGTTTGGGTAAATGTGTGGAGAGAAACCAAGTGAAAAGGCGACAACCTTGGGACACTTGGCCAACAGAAACTAATCGTGCCACTTATGACCATAATTTGTCAATTTTCTAAACAATTCCCCAAAGTCGCATAAAATGTCGTCCGTGTCTCTTTTGGCTTTTGGCACCCATTACGCTCATTTTTCTTCAGCTATAGCACCCCCGCTCTGCCGCTTCTTCTTTTTGCCTTTCGTAAAACTGTTTTGCCTTTTATGAAAGGGACGCTGTGAAAAATGAAAGTGAACCCAAATTGCCAGCTATGTGTTCTTTGTGTCTGTCTATCTGACTGACCGAGTGACTCGACTTGACTCGACTCAAGTCGACACGATTCGACTCTCGACAGAGTTGCTCGTTGCTAAACGCATTTAAATGCCATTGTATGCATAAATTACTCAGCGTCCGACAGCTTTAGCCTAAAAGTGTAAATGAGTTTGTGGCTCGCTCTGAATTTCAGCTCTGCTTTTTTGGTACTATATGAAAATTGAAATAAATGCGTGGACAACTCTCTCAGCATTTGTTTTTTTTTTTTTTTTTGTTCTTTAGGGTAAACTTGTTGCAGAATTTCCAGATTGTCAACTGAAATTAAGCTTAAGCGCAAATGATGTGCACGATGTTAGACTATTAGAGAAACAAGATTCATTACAAAACAGACACATTATAGCCTGAATTCTCATTTTTAATAGGTTCAAGATATACTAAATAAAGTTGGTTAAAAAGTGATTAATAAAACAAGTCTTGTTCACACTTTTTAATGTTTTCTTTGTTGAAATTTAAAAAAAATATTGTCAGTACTTATCAATGTTCATATAACTTACATTTTGTTGAAGCTCCTTCTTTTCATAAATATGTTTTTCCATATATATATTCCTAAAAAGAAAAATAATACATTAATTAATATATATATATATATTTTTCAATATATAAAATCGAATAGAATGTTTATAAATTCGAACTAGATATTTAGGCTCCAAAGGCAATAATAATAGTTAAAATAGTCATATATATAGTATAACGTTTAAGAATAATATTACTAACAATATTGTGCTAGAAACATACATTTTTATAAGAAAATCTTTAAATTGTATATAGAACATATTTTTTTGATACCAAAAAACAAAAATATAAGTTCAAAAAATGTATAAATGTATATATATATAATATATATTTTATTATTTATATATTTTATTATTTATATATTATTACTATTTATATATTATTATTATTTATATATAATTATTATTTATATATTATTATTATTTATATATTATATTATTTATTTATAATTATAAAATTACAAAATATACATAAAAAATATTGTTATTTAAATCGAATAAGAACTTTTAACAATAAGTGAATAAAAAAAAACTGACTTAAGAAAAACAAGTAAATATATTGAAGTGAAATCAACGATGACTTAATGTTATTGCAAATACAAAACGTACCTAGCAAGCCCGGGACAATAAAAAAAAAACAAGTTAAGAGAAACGTAAAGACAGTGCGAAAACTGAAGGGGAACTTAAATGGAATCCAAGCACCTAAATTGCCATAGAGCGACTGGCTCTTTTGTTTCAATGCCACGCACCGACCCATTCCCAGAAAAAATTACCGCGCCTTTGTGTATTTGGTCGCAGATAAATGCCAGCCAAATGATACACATTAGGCCAAGGTAACGCACACTCTGTGCGCGTGTGTGTTTGAGCGCAAAATCAATTCAAGCTCAATTTCCTTTGATGAAGTGTGCAGCGGCTCGGGGAACCGTTTCGTACGTGACAGTTGTGCTCAAAATATACAAACGGAAACCTAACAAAAACTCTCTCTCTCTCTCTCTCTATATATATATATATATATATATATATATATATATATATATAAATATATATAGTTTACTATATAAAAATCTATATATATAGGTTTATATGACGCATTATGGCATTAAGTTGTAAGTTGTATAGGTTTTGCAACTGCATGAACAACCGTTGCATATCGTTCAATTAATAACGCAAATCCCTTACAGCCCAGTTACCAAGGTTGCCAACGTTAATTAATGTGCTCGACGCCAATTTAATGCACTCGCTGCCCGCTTCGCGCTATGATTAATGTTTAATTAAATTTCCAACATTTGCATCCAAAAACATTAATGCAACAACAAACAAAATAATAAAAAATAAAAGAATGGGAGAAAATTGTTCGAACAAGCGACGTCAGGATTACATCATAATTAATCGTAGTCATTATTTAAAACGAGATAGCACCCAGCAAGCTTATATATTTATATGTAGATGATGTTGAAGTCGTATATGTGGCTTAGTATGTGTATTTAAAAGATCATAAGATATTTATATATATTTATATTATATTAATACATATTGTTAAAAACAAACATTTGATTTATGGGCGCCAATTCCTTTAGTATAACTTATGATATATTATAGCTTTCGATTAATTATCTAAAGCAAAAACAAGCATATGCTATTAATTTATATATTAAAATATTAAACAATTTTGTTACCTCTAAATTAAAACGTTTTTAAAATATTTTATTTTACATTTATTATTGTTAAACAACATATTGTATATTAAAAAACTGTATATCTAAAAAAATTAACCAAAAGTTTTTTGTAATATTATAAATATTATATATTATATACATACTTTTTTTTAGTCACTAAATTTCAAATTATTTTAATTATTTAATGGCATCTAAAACCTATTGATTGTTCCAATTTAATTTTGTTTTGTATTCTCCTCCAGGAAGGGAACAGAGTAAATTTTTAGCAAAGTCCGTCTAGCTGTCCTTTCGATGATCTATTTCTATTTTTGAATAAGATTCCAGTTTAACAGATTCCAGTTCAAACCATAAACTTTTAAATTATGCCCCCATTAAGGCATTGTATAGCAAAACATCGAATATGTAATAGATTTATCTTTTTCTGGAAAGTGAATGAGTATTATCATACTTGCTAAAAAATATATATATAGCTATATATATTCCCTTGTATATTCCCTTTTCATGTATTCTTAAATTCCTCATTAGTTTTATTTCATTTTTTTCATATACATAAATTAACAGCAACCAAAGTTAATGGCTTAGCAACTTTAATTAAGCACATTATTTGTAACATTTATTTGTTTATCTTGCATTCTTCAGTTGCTCTACTATTGAGGGTCACATAAATTACGGACGTTTATTTTGGTTATTGTAGTTCAGCTTTTGTTTTTGTCTTTGTTGTTCTCTGCCCTGACAGCCAGTCAATTAGGTTTGAGAATGAAACGTTGAGATAGAAATTTGAACATTATTTACACATGTTAGGCAAATTGAATTAAATGATTCTGTTTTGATTTATGCAATTGCAATTTATACAGTTACTAAGATTGTTAGCTGAATGCAACAATCTGATAATTGGTAATTGTAAACCATTATTCAAAAGACTTGCGGCCAGCTGCTCTTCATTAAGAACATTAAATAATTGAAATTGTCGACGACGTGCACTTGGAAATTAATAATGCCACAAATGGATGGACAAGGCAGAAAAAGGGAATACAGTGAACAAGTAAGAGTACTCTAGTCGGGTGTAAGCGACTATGAGATACCCTGAATTCTCCTCATGACGTCAAAGTTTTTCATATACAGTCGAGTCTCGATAATTTGTACCCCGCTAAATCGAAAATCGCGATAAATCGAAAAAAATTCTATCCCCTTGATGGGGATATCTATATGATAGAAATCTCGATAATTTGAATTTCTGTGTTAATCGGAAAAAAACTGATCCCCTTGCCATTTCGAATTATCGGGACTCGACTGTACATTCACAGCACAACGAAACAAGCGCAGACACATACAGCCAAGTCTGTAATGTTTGAGCAATGACATAAACTATTCAAAATCTAAAATATTTATCAGCTGTGAACTTATGAGAAGAACCCACATCTTAACATTCTTTTGATTATTTATTAATAATAAATATTTATAGAAAAAATCTATATTAAACAATATATATACATATAAAAGTATATTTAAAATCCATTTGACGTTTACTAGATGGAATCAGCTCTTCCTTCTGACTACAAATATATATACATTATGGGATCTGCAACACCTACTTCTGGCTGTTACATACATTTCAACTTAAGCATTATACCCTGGATTTCCATATTTTCATTGGACTCAGGGTATAAAAAGCCAGAAAGCCAGTAGCCAGCCAGTGCAATGAAAATGGAAATGCCAGTTAATTGCCAGCATTGAAATAAAGCACAGATTTTAAGAAATGACAAAACTGTAATATGTATTGTTTATCAAATGAGTAAAGTGTAAAACATTGCATTTTCACTCATTAAAAATTACATATTCTGAATTGTTCAAAATTTAACAACTTGTCAAGCGTTATGGCCGATATGCACGAGGGCATAGTAACTGTCATTATACTGCTATATCAGTTTTTTCTATATGTCGTAAGTGCATATATATCGAAATGTTTACTTCAAACATATAATTGATTTCTTTGATCTATTTTATTAGCGCTCAATAAATCCCATCAAACGCGAAGCCCTTTTGCTTGTCATGCACAATATTTTTATGTACTACATTATAAATCGGTTCAAGCATTTGGCGCAAAGTAAGTTAACTTCGAACTGTTGCAATATACGATAACAAACTCCTCTATCTTTTTGCATTGCCGTGCAGCTTCTATTAATTCCTCCGGCCCAGTCAATACGTTTTATTATGTACCCTTGGTCTATGAGGAACCTGCTATTTATTTAGCTCACGAAGACATGCATTTAGTTTTAAAGTCTACAACATGGCAATTTTTGGAAACGCTTTTCAGACATCATTTGGCTTTATTACTGCCTTTCTTACTCGCTTTGTCAGTGCCGGTAAGTTATAAAAAACAAAACTTTTTGAATAGCAGACGTAATATGAACGACAGAATAAGTTGTCAAGTTAATATGGCTTGGTCTTATTCATCTAGATATTGAGACAAAAATAAAATACACTACAGCTTCATCTTTACATTCTACATCATATCTATAAATAATTAAGAATGTGACTTGACGTCACTATAAAGTGTATTTATATATAAATTATATATACCAGGGTCGATTAGGTAATCCGATCTGTTTCTCTGACTCTATCTGATTTTTACATATCTAACATTGATATAACATCGTAGTTCAAAAATAATGCATTCTTATAGAAGGGAAAGAAGAGCGCTGCAGAGTTGAGCGCAAGTATTTCTCTTCTAGTAGAAATGAAATGAGAATGACTGCTCAAGCATTTTGATCTTCAGCAAAAAGAACTCTTGCTTGCCGCTCAATTATCGTGTGTAAAATAACTCAGAGAAAGGCGCCAAAAGCTGAGTTCGATTTTGAGTGGGAGTTTCGCCCTATATAAAGGCAAGCCTGCTGCAGCTCTGTTTCAGTCGTTTACCTCCCCGCCTAGTGGTCAGTCGTGCAGTGCAGTTCTTCTCTTCTCTCTTTTGTGGTAAATATTTTAATAATTATAATATTAAGAATATATTAAGCCAACATTGTAATTAGTTTTAAATGAATTGTATATCATATTACATATATATTGTATTTATAAATTGTATATACCAGAGTGATTATGTGATCCGATCTGTTTCTCTGAGTTTACCTGACTCATACATATCTAACATACATGTAAATATCTTACATATTTAATGCACTCTTATAGAATGGGAAGAGGAGCTGCAGAGTTGCTCGCAGAAGTATGTTTCTTTTACTAGAAAGTAAATGACATGTAGAATGCTTGACCTCCAGCAAAAAGAACTCTTGCTTGCCGCTCAATGATCGTGTGTAAAATAACTCAGAGAAAGGCGCCAAGAGCTGAGTTCAATTTCGAGTGGGAGTTTCGCCCTATATAAAGGCAAGCCTGCTGCAGCTCTGTTTCAGTCGTTTCCCTCCCCGCCTAGTGGTCAGTCGTGCAGTGCAGTTCTCCTCTTTTCTCGTTTGTGGTAAATATTTTAATACAATATTTAGCAGAATTGTAATCATTTTAAATGAACTGTTTTGATACCTTGTTTGTTTTAATGTAATGATATATGAACTTACATATTCATATGTATAATTATGATGTATACAATCATAATGACATAAGTATAGAAGTAAGTGCATAATATTAAAACCGTTTGAATGCCATAATAATAGTTAGGATGTTAATACTGATCAACATGATTTATGATAAATTTGCTATAATTTTGTCATTATTGATATTTATGTAGTTAATGATATTAATAAGAATCTACATCAAGATGTTGGTTTGCTAAGCATTATCAGAAGACTAGGTTCACAATCTTCATAAAATATTACTTTTAAATAATTTTTATTTATAATTACAAAGATTAAGAATAGTTCCCTTATTACAGCGTGCGTTGTTGGGTCATTAGGGGCATGTCTTAGTCAGGCACTCCCGACTGGAACACTCTTACTTGTTGTATTTGCAAATCTATTTGAATATATTTTTTCTCTAACTCTGCAGCGCTGCAAACTGGTATATGTTAGCAGTCTGGTCATACTCTCGAATCTAGCGCTGTGCATGTGCTTCATCTACTCCATGTGGAAGTGGCTGATACTGAGCGGCTTATCGCTAAGTCTACAGCTGGTGCCCATCTTTTTCTTAGGTCCGGTGGTGCAATTGCTGCTTATGTTTCGTTTTACAACGCATATGTTGGTGAGTCCAGACACAGATCCTATTTGGTTATGAATTTGTAAGAAATGCAAATACCTTCGAACCGGCAGCTCAACCTTTGGATTGTTGTTTGAAGCATGAAATTGACTGCACCCCAAACCAACGAAGACGCTGTCCATTAGAAGTCAAGTTATAGAGAAGAACATGTGGGTGGTGTTGGGCGTAAATACAATGCAAAAGTTTCGCATCAAATCAAAGCAATAAACGAACAAAACTGAGTAACTTCAGGCACTTGCATAAACCAAAAACACTTTCACTCAACAACAGCAACAACAACAACAGTAACAAGAGCAACCAGAGCTGCCAAACTGCAGGCATTTATGACACTCCCCAGCTGGGATTGAAGGGAGGGGGCGTGGCAGGCAAATCGCATAACGAAATTGTTGCTGAAAAGTTGAACAAATATTGAGGTCAGCAAAATTTTGTGAAGCGAGCCCTGCAGGCGGCAAGCACTGTTTGTGTTGTTGCTCTGTGTGTAAACTGTTTTGTAGCCTTTGGCACAAACTTTTGACACGCTCAGGCTACACTCACTCAACACACACACACATACACACACTCAACTCCATACAGGCACAAATATTCAATGAAAATCGTCATCAGTCGCCCAGTCGACAGTTCTTCAGTTTGTCAATAATAACATAAAAAGAAGTAGGAAACAAAATAACTTGCCTGCCAGGCTGTCAGCTTGCCCGGCCACCAGTTATTGTCCTGAGTCGAAGCACTTTCAGTTTGGTCCACTTATGGCGCATTGCAGGCGTTCACTTTAGCCTTTACCCTGCCCAGCCCTGCCCCGCCTCGCCTCTCTCACTTTCGATGATCATTGAGAAGTTGACGCAAATGCCTTTCGATTTTTCGTTCTGCTTCGTTCGTGGACACAACTTGGCTTTTCGCATTGCATAATTGATTGTCTCTCTCAACGTATGTTTGTGTATGTGTGTGCCTTTTGCTTGCTCTAATTTATGCACATTTTCAATATGTATTCAGTTTAGACCGCACTGTGATTTAACTTGGTGTGAAACATTGAATTTGTGTTAAGGAATTTTCGGTATAATTTCACTTTCATTTGGCTTTTGGCTGCTGAAAGTTAACTTTTCAAACAATTTGAGATGTGCTAATTGCAGCACATTGTTTTTTCGTATTTTTTGGTTAAAAAATCAAGAAAAAATAGAAATATATACAAACATAAATATATAACATTGTAACACAATATTTATGCAGTTCTAATTGAACCAAAAGATATTTTTAGAAACCAAACTTAATTGAAACACTATAAAATAATAGAAATTTTATTTTTTCAATTGATTTGTACGAATTAACATTCTCACTAAAAAATACTTGTGCCATATTTAGTTCAGTTTTTTTTTGTTTCTGTTTTTTAGCTTTTTTTAAACATAAAAAATCTATTTTAAATTGCATTTATTTGCACATTTTGCGAACAGATTTTGACAGCTCGGCATTGCGAATGCAATAATATCAGGACATGTGCATAACAGAATACACTCACACATTACACACACACGTGTGTGTGTGTGTGTGTGTGTGTGTGAGAGTGCAAGTGTATTGGTCACATCAACTGTCACACTTTGTTGATTTCATGTGTAAACTGTGCGAGTTGGAAATTTGAAATTCATGTGCAATAAAATGTTGATATTCTTCGCACACAGTCGACACCGCAGGCCTCATTACAACACCCACGCACATACACACAGACACACACATACTAGCAGCTGGCAATAGCATGCTCTCATGTATTTATGTTTTCATTTGATAAATATACTTCTATACAAAAACTGTCATAGCACACGCTCTTGGAAAGATTGCAAATTGCATGCGAGAACTCCCACGAGTCTAATAACATAGTAAAAACAAGTATGTTAATTTAGTTGGCTCAAGTCGCAGCTGGCATACCCTTACGAATTAATTTTAAATTAAATATATTTATAAAAATTAATTGTATTCACAGATAAAAGCATAAAAAGAAAATTGTAGAGGACACAAATGACAAGGAAAATATATAAAAATTCAAATTTGTTATTATGCGATAAAGATATGGAGAAATATTTAATGTTTACTAAATGTTTAACAAATCAATAAATAGAATTAAATTTAAAAAATAAATACAATGTATTTAAAAATAAATAATAAATAGTGAATAATGAATATAAACATTCACAATATAATATATATTCTTAATTCAATATTATCTCAGACTAACTAAATATATTCTTAATTCAATATTATTTCAGACCGACAGCAACACATAGTTGATATACCCCGCCGCATTAGATATATACGAGATGAATCTGAAGTCGTGATATAGCCATGCATAGTAACAAGCCACGGACCGTGCCTGACTGTATAATGATGAGCAACGATATCGCTGTCTCTTAGCATGAGAAATTTAATTTTTACCCATACACCGTACACACACACACACACACGCACGCAGACACCCACCCACCTATGCACCCACAGACAACCACATAATTGTGTATTCAAGTAAGAGATATGGGAGTTAAAAGAAGCTTCTATCGTTGCGAGGTGCACTAACTGGCAGGGGAGTTAGGTTTGGGTTTTGGTTTTGGTTCTGGTTCTGGGTTCTTGGCTGACTTAAATTAAGATAATGACACGTGAGAGACGCCAACGTCGAGCCCTGGGGGGGCTAAGTTACCTTTTTGCTTTAAAAAGTATCCCTCGACTGTCTGCCTGAGTGTTACATCGTTCGGCGTATGAACCACACGACTATTTAAGTGTGTTAAAGGAAGCGCTTGGTAAATTGCGATAAGGCCAAAATGGCGCTCAACTGAACTGGCTTACATTTACACACTTAACCCTTGAGTTGGGCTGGCTGGCTGGCTGGCATATAGCATGGCATGGCACGCACTTTAAAGCCGCCAATCCGCCAATTTGATGGCAAACTGCCAAAGAGCTGACAATGATGTCGACGATGATGACGTTTGCGACCTGCATGCCAATGCGCTGCTTCTTTGCAAAATTGAATTTTGTGCCTAGCTTTGTGGGCGGCATACCAGACCATGGCAGCCTGCTAGCCAGCCAGCCAGCCAGTCAGCCAGCCAGCCAGTCAACCATGTCCAATGTCCTCGCCTCGATCCGCAGTGTCCTGTGTCCTATGTACCTCGTAACTGGCACAGATTACAAATCATTATTGGCTGCCATTGTTGGGGTTAGGCCAATGGAATTGCTAGCTTATGCGCTTAGGAATTCAAGCAGTAGACGAATTGAAATTCGTTAAAAGGAATACTTAAATAGGCGTGTATATAAATTCAATAATATAACTGAAATTAGTTTCCTAAGAAATAAGGAATTTCAAAGGAAACTAGCCTAATTTTACGGAATATGTTAACTTATAAATAGAAACCCACTTTGAACTGAATCAGGCAACAGCTTAATACATATATTACATATATTATAATTGCTGGCCGATTAACTGTCATTGATTTCTCTTTTAGCATTAGCTGGGTTCACACACCATTGACAGCGCTTTGAATATTTCTCTAACAACAACAGTAAAAAAATTCAATAGAAACAAGAAAATTAACGTTAAGCCATACAAAAGGCACGTCAAGTCAGTTGGTAATCCGTGTATCCCCATACTTCCATATACCTTCAATACAAACAATGTGATGACGGAAAATCCAAAAAGGAAACCCCAAACAATGGAGCCACATGAAAGCAAACTTGGAGCACAAATTTTCTTTGATTGATGCGCAAATCAGCAAATCAATTGGAATGCCACAAAAATAAACTAACACACAAAAAATTGGAGCAGAGCAGGCGAGCAGTAAATAGATAGACAGCGGAAGTGAGAAAGAGAGAGAGAGGAAGGAGTGAAAGAGTGAGAGCGAAACGCGTTGGCAGTTCAACTTTTTACACTAAATTTGCATTTCCAATGCCCGCAGGTGAATGTGGGCGTGGACGTGGGCGTTACATGTGATTTTGATAGAACTGCGTGATTTGTGCACTGCAAAAGGGAAAAAAACCAGAAAAATAAAGCAACTCGGAAAGTGAAAAAGAACAAACAAAATGTATGCAGAAAAAAAAAGTTACCAATGCTGACAAAGCATAGTTGCCATCGTCGGCTCTACAACAAATTGAGATATTCGTGTGGTCCAAGTAAATCACAACGCGTCGCTGGGACTGAGCTGCAGTGTAAAGTTAACGAAACGGTTGCTTGGTTGCCCCACAGCCAGCCCCCTGGGATGCCATTTCAACTGCACGCACGCACCCACCTAACAAACGCGTCACGATGCTCATGCACACACACACACACAAATACGAACAGACACACGCACACTAAGCCTTGCTGCAGAGTTTACCAAGATGCTGCATGGTGGAACAAGGCTGTCAGTCAGTCAAATAAGAAAAAATAATAATATTTATATGCAATTTTATAAATTTAAATTTAATTTTGGTTCAAATTCAGAAATAAATTAAATTAAATCAATGGAAAATTGTTTATTATATATATATTTTTTGATTTAATATAATTCATGTTTATATAGTAAACTTTTTAAATTTATTAATAATACTGAACATATTAACAGTTGCATTGATAAAGTTAACTGTACTGCAAGCTTTTTTGTAAACAATTATTCTTGAAGGAATTTACTCAGTTTTGTCTAATGTATATTATTTTTAATAAAAATAAGAATAATAAGAAATACATATAAATATTATATTCAGCAAATTTACAATAATTAAAAAAATATTTATTTATATTAATCTAAAAAAAAAGTTTAAAATATTATTCATCTGTTATATATTTGCAAAATTAACAAATTTATGATATAAATTATATATTTTTTCAGTATTTTTTATCATTTTATTTATTAAATAAAACAAGTTTTCATATTAGAGGACACAGTACCCTGGTCTTGAGCCTTGTTTTTATATGTAATGGCATTTTAATTGCGCGCTACAACTCAGCCAAGTGTCTCTCAATTAAAAGTGTCTGCTTGGCTCAAAAGGATGTCGTCGCCGTGGGATCTACGCCACGGTGAAGGACAGGCAGCATGGGCTGGGGGTTGGCTTGCAACTAAAGTGGAAAGGGAAATGATGTCAGGCACATGTCGTAATTTGCCGCACAGAGCATCAGGCTGCTTGGCCCCAGACCGGGACCACAACATGGCCCAGGCCCAAGACCGTGCCCACAATCATGTAACTGTTAATTATGCAACGCAGATAAGAAGCCCGACAGACGTCTAAAAGGGGTGGTAGGTAAGGCAAAAGAAAATGACAAAAAAAATATTTATATATATATATGTATGTATATGTGAATGTCATTTAAGTGTAAACTCTTTAGTTGAAGCTTTTGCAACTGCTTTGACATTGCCATCAAAATGTTTCGATTTAGTTTTTGGTAAATGTTAAAAATTTAAATTTGTAAAATTTAAACAAAATTTTATTGATGTCTGAGGTCATTGAAAGTAACTATCGCCAAGAACCAATCAATTTTTGGGATGAGTTTGAGTGTAAGCGTTTTGGTTTGCACCATCATGCGCACAAGGACTTTCTTCGATCTCAGGTGAAAGTAGAAGTTTGTTATTTCATTTCTAATGTCACATAATATCATGAATATGTTTATATATGTTTACTTTCAACAACTAGTGGCAATCGTCAGACAAATCGTACTGTTTTCTCGCCTATCGCTGGTGTTTGGCCACCTTTTTCGGCAGTAGTTTAGTGATGCATCTTAATAAATTTTATGGAGAAGGGCACTGGTTCATTTATTTGACACATTGGGGCTTTATTTCATGTTCCATAACTAGTCTAGCTGGAGCTGTATATGTAAGCGTATATCATGTAGTTCCTGAGAAAATGGGTAAGTGTATATTTAGATTGATGTATATTAAGTACATAACAATCGAACAACATGGGAAATTAAGTTAAAGGTATAATTTCGTAATTTATTTATTTTTTCTCATCATATAGTTCGTCAGACGTTCTTGATTCGAAGTTATTGGCTCAGTTCTACGAGCAATTTCATTGCATCATATTCCATTTCCCTTATGTATTGGTTAATTATTTTCCCCTATGAAAGTTCTGGTCATCATCCTCTCGGGGTTGGTATGGTATTCAATATGTGGACACATGTATTGCCTTCATTTTTCTGCACATTGGATCTTCTGGTTGTTGCACATCCAAGTCGTCTGTTACATTTTGTTTACCCGGTTGGTTTTGCGATAATCTATCTATTATTTACGATATGCTATTATTTCGCAGGTGGGATGGATCGGTAAGCATTATGCATTTAATATAAATATAAATTTGATATTTTAATCAAAAACTATTGCAGTCTTGGCAGATCGTTTATTTATAAGATATTAGACTTTAAAGATAAGCCCTTGCAAACTGTGGTAACTGTTGGCATGATAATAATTATCATGTCGACCTGTTCGATTGTACAATATTTCCTATACAGAATACGGGTCCTCCTGGCACGTAAAGTGAAAAAATTGCAGTAGCTCAACTATGTGACGCAAAAAGTGAATAAAATGTAGTAGCATAATATATTTGTTGTATTAATTGCATTCAATTATTGTGCACCATATCGGATTTTAATTCTTTCATTTTGAAGAGCTCTCAATATGGCTTTTCTTTATTGTTTATGTCGCTGGCACGTGCTTTGCATACGCTTATAAAAAACGTAACCGAATTCACAGTCTCCCCACATTTGTATCTATTGTATATAATACGATGTCCTCCTCCCACCCTCTATTATGCAAAGCAAATTGTTATGCTCAAGTTTGCTCTCGTTTGCTGCTGCGTATCACAATTTGTTTGCTTTTATTATATTTAGTTTAGCTTTTTTTCTGACTTCGTAATATGTTTAGGTAGTTTTATGGCTTCTGGACTGCAAGTTTTTTAGTTCAATATTTGAATTGAGTCGCGAATTCAAAGCAATTGGAACTGATATATAAAAAAATTTCCATATCAAGTTACATATTGAATTAAATTTGAATAATATTTGTAGACAGAGAAAGAATTTAGCTTGGAGTTTGCTATTAATTTATTTTGTAAACATCAAATATTTAAAATATTAATATGTAATTGAAATGAATTGAATTGTTAGTACTAAGATAATAAAGCCATTTTTATGGGAAACCATAAAGAAATCTTTAATTCTGTATGCCACAGATTTTATTATTAAAAAACACTCATTATAATTAAAATCCCTCTCTATATTAATCAACAAAAAAAACTTTAACTTACTTAAGCGCACAAAATATCTTTCGAAAAAATATGTATCTAATTCCATATTCTTTAGCATGAATATCTTTTAAAGAAAAATCAATCCGTATGTATATGTTTCTATTTACTTCAGCCACACAAATTTTCTATTGCTTGAAACCTCTTGTTATCTCACTCTACAATTATTCCTCAATTACAGAGCCCAGCATAGCACCACATGTGTCTCTCAAGCTGGTATAATATTGGGGTTCGTGTAAATGACATTACTGAAAAATTGATGTGAGCACAAGCAGGCAGAGTTTGTCAGAGTTGCCACCGCTACCAAACAGAGCGAGACAGACAGGGAAAGAGAGAGATAGATAGAGAGAGTTGCTAAAGGCGCTAGCGGCGTTTGGCATCAACTTACTTAAGTGATTTCAATTTATACAAAATTTTACTGCTGAGTGCGAGTTGATGGATGCACAGTTATGAATGAGCTAAAGTTGGAACTGGTGCAGTGGAGAGGGAGGCGTGGCACATTTAGGCAACACTGTGAGTGCAGCCACTTAGCCCAGTTAGTTGCAGCTGGCTTGCAGTCGAAACATATCGAACGTTAACGTATTTATGACTGCACTTTACCAGACAACCGCCGAATGGGCCTTTCAAAATGGGGCGTGGCAAATGGAAGTGTGTGCGCAGTGTTAAGAGCACACTTAAAGCCCAGCATCTTAAACTGTCGTCGCCTAACGCCAGGGGGCGCCAGCAAGTGAAGCGTTCGGCTTCGCTCCGTTCTCGTAGCTAACAAGGCGCAAAACATTTTAACATTTTTTAACATTTCCGCCCGCCTGCATTCAATTTAATTTAACATTTTAACATTTATATGTTTATTATACTACGCCGAGCGGCGTCGACGTCACTGTCGCTGCTGTTCATTGTGCATAAGAGGTTTTATGCTTGAAATACGCATACGCTGCGTATACGTAATGTGCATTTTGTAGCAATACCTAGGGCATTTTATAGGGGTAACAGTTGGAGAAGGGTGGCCAGGTGCATTGCTGGTTGAGGGGGTAGCAAGCACCGAGTGCCGGTTAAAAAACTACCCACTATAAATTTGTGCACACTTACAACTCGACGCTCGTTCGACAACAACAACAACAACAAGAATAACTGCAACTTAAATCTTAAGTAGCTCAACTTGTTTATTTGTCGAAGCAGAAGTTAATGCATTACCGCGGCGGGCGGAGAGATCTGAAGGTACGAGGCAGCGAGCATAAAAAGTGGACTGTAAAAAATATGCGTCGCCATACAACAATTGTTACAGTCAAGTTTTTGTTGTTGTTGTATTAAATTGCAACTGTTATTGCAGTTCACTTGCAGCTTATGCAAATTTTAAAGCAAATATTTATGCATAGTATTTCAATGCGCTTCAATTTCTTTAGTTTTAGTTAATTGTAAAGCTATTTTTTTAAATTCAAATGATTAAAAGTTATTTTATATAAATAAATTAAAACAAACATTTACTATTTACTACTACTATTTCTATTTATTATTTATAATAAAATATATAAATAAATAAATTCAACAAATACACATTTTTTTGGATTTTACACCCGTCATTTAAAAAAAATATTATATATACCTATAAATACTTCAACATTTTTGAGGAATTCATTTGGAAAATAAATTATTACGTCAAAAACAACTAGAAAAAAATAGAATGAAATATTTTACAATAGGCAAAAACTATTTTGCATAATCAATCTATTGTTGTGATTTTCGTGAAATAATATAGTAGTATATATATGTGTATTGCTTGGGGGCCTACTGAAGCGGCATGAAACTTGATTCTTTAGAGTGCATTCAAGTGTTAAAATATGTATATGAAATTGATTGGCTGATTAAACCCACACGCACACATAGACACCCAGGAATTCACACGCTTTTGTGGATATATCTATATTTACATATATAAATTCCATTTAAAATCTACATATATGTGCTTTTTGTTGACTTTAGGGGCTTTTGTTGTATTGAGCATGTGTGTTTGTGTGTGTGTGTTGTCCTTGGTGTTTTCGTGTTGATTTGCTGCGGAAATGACGCAAATAACGCAGCAAATTTAAGCCAGTCACACACACAATTTACACACTCGCCTGAATCTACACCTTTTTCTGGGTTATTTATGGCAACAACAACAATCAAGGCAGGCAGCCAACCAGCCACGCAGCCAGGCAGGCAGCTGGCTGTTAACCGGCAACAGGATGTTTTATATTATGCCTGCAAAATAAGGCAGCACACACACAGAGAGAGAAAGAGAGAGCGAGAGCTAGAGCGAGAGAGACATCCGCAGACACACAATAAAGGGATTTGCTGTTTTAATATTTTGCATACATTTATGTATTTTCCTTTGTTTTCTTCCTTTTTTTTTTATTATTATTCCACCTCATTTTATGTCACTTTGCAGAATGAAAAATTTAATTGTGGTGCTCATTAATGGCTCTGTCGTCCCCGAAAAACCAAGCGGAAATATGTGATTTCCGGCAATAAATATCTGTGCCATATACACATACATACAGACCTATATATTGTATATATCGATAAATGAGGGCACAACGCACTACACTTTAAAAACATTTTCTCTTTCGCTCGCAATTTATGAGTTTAAATACATAAATTTATAACTTGATTATCGCATTTGCATTTGATATGGGCGTTTGTTTTTTGGTTTCTTTTTCTTCTTTTTTTTATGGACTTTTGTGGCCCTCCTCAAAGCAAACAATCATTTAAGCATAAAACCATAAATCTATGCGCCAATAAGAGGGATTTCAACCAAGTAATACAAAATACAAGCTCAAAAAAATGGAAGAAGGTATAAAAGAAATGCGGGACATGAGCCAGCAGAATTTGCAAAAGGGACAGTCGCCAGCTTGAGTGGAAATTTTTTACATGGAGAACAAAATTATAAGACCTCGAAAATACTCTATAAAAAGAAAATTCCACATATTTTTGCATTTTTCTTTGGCAATGTATTGCAATATTTTAAAATATACATTTTAATTTATGTTTATACTATTTATAAGACATAATAAATCACAAGACTACGCATCCACAGCTACCCTCTTGAAAGCCAAGTATGTGGTATGCCAAGCCAAGCCCAAAATCAATATCAAAAGACCCAAACCGAAATCGCAGCCGAAGCCAATCAGAGGCAAAACAATAAACAAGCATGACAATAAATATAAATAAATAAATAAATAAGTAGCAGCGTACGTCAGGCAAATGCAAAGATTGAGCTGGTCACAGGATATGGCAAAGGCAGACCATTCGAGCTACAGCCAATAATATTCCGGCTCCTGAAGATACAGCAACAGCATTTTGTTTGCGTGAAAGGATAATGACGCGTCTCGATTCCTGCACTGCAGTCGACACTATTGAGATGAAAAGATGGCAAATAGGGAGGCAGCAAAGGAATTGATTGAACGTCGCATTATATATAAACCACAAATACAAACACACGCAGACAGGCAATCTATATGTGCGTGTGAAGACTGAAGAACACAAGCTGCGCCTTGTCATGCTTCAGACAGCAGGGAGTTCTTAATATTGCTGTTGCTGTTGCTGTTGTTGTTGCTGTTGCTTACGCTACCGACTTCAATTTAACAGCTGCTTAAATCCGTCATTTCAAATTATTCACTGATCACTTTGAAGTGCTCGAACTTTTAACCAATATCTCGCAGTGGCTTAGGCAGTATTAAAGCTTTGCCAGAGCTGACGAAATGCCATGACATTTGGATTATATATATAAATATATATTATATTATTAAGAAAAAGTATATATGTATATATAGTTGAGTTATCAACAAAGCATTTTTATATGCCTATCACTATCACCTAAAGAAAAGGCTTTTAGGAGATAATAACAATAAAAGTCTTTGCTGACAGATACATAAACATTTTTTTTAGCTTTCAAGTCCTTATTGAAGAATTCCTGATTTCCCGATTCCAGCTAAAAACAGTAGCAGCTTCTAACCTGCGCGAGCTTAACGTTTAGTCATATCAAAGCAAAACAAATCTCCTAATTCTCAAAATCCATAGTACATTCTCTAAGTTACCCAGCACGTACATTCATACCATTCAACGTACTTTATGAGAGATTATAAAAATATTCCTCTCATTTAAATACCACAAACTTAAATCTCGCAAATTAAGTAAGTAGAATAATGAAGAGAGATGCACAAAACTGAAAGAATTTTATCTGTTTTTTATTCTATGGTTCGCTCCAGCATAAGTTCTATAACAAATGTACCAACTGTTTGGCAGTTTGTTTTTTTTTTCATGGCGTGAAACGCTTTCAATGTAGCTTCACTTCAATTTAATGGCTACTTAAATCCATCATTTCAAATTATTATCACTTGGTGCTACAAACTCGCCAAGTCCGACGCTCACTTGGCCACGCATCAAATGGCCTTCAATGGGCATTAACTGTAGACTGTAGAGTTGGGTAAACGGCAAAGGTGTACAGTGGCAGGCAGGTGCAGATGGTGCAGGTGGATAGTGTTGGGGTAAATGAGGCCCATTAAAAGGCCACCACAGAAAAGTGCTGACATCACGACTGGCGGCTGGCGGCTGGCGGCTGGCGGCTGGCGGCTAGCTGCTGGTGGCTGGCGGCGGCGCGAATTAAAAAGTTGCCTTGATAATCCTTTTGCAAAATAGACGGGATTAAGTAAAAGGCTGCGTTGGAAATTTATGCAGCCAACTGTAGCCAGGTGGACGTTGGCCAGCAGCTGCCGCCATCCTTCACTCTCTCACGCTCTCTCTCTCTCTCTCTCTCTCTCTCACACACACTCTCACTCTGTCGCTCTTCATGCAGCACTTAAAATGTGCCACAGTGTTGCAATAATTACCGTTAAATGGTCGCTGTTTAAAACACTTAAGAGCTGTGCCGCAAAAGGAGGTGCTCGCAAAAAAGGTTCAATCTGCCACAGCAGGCCGTCTGTTATTATCCTTGCAGCAGGAGCTGGAGCATCATCATCGTCGTCATCATCATCATCATCAACAGCAGCATGAGTTGTGCCGTGCGTTCAGCTTGGCTGCGTTTTTGGCCAGGTCTTTTCTTTTTTTGGTTCTCTGATGTCCTGCTGATTGCGGTGATTTGTAATTTTAAGCAGCGTATGATTAACTTTTGCGCGAGAAACTTACAACTGCGAGTGAGACAGAGGGAGACAGACGAAAAGTATAACGCAGTTGTGCGTATATCCATATCTATATATATATATGTTGGCTCTGAGTAATGATTGTGGCGTGTCCTTGACAGTCGCACCGACAAGTTGGCGTTTCCTAATGCGCTTACCTATTATTATATTGCCTAATGACCAGACGAGGGTGTGTATGTATGTATGTGTGTGTGTGTGTTCACAGTATTTGGCTTTGTTTTCATTGCGCACTGGCAATTAGTAGTCCGCGTCTTATTCGTCTACAATTTACTATTTACTGTATTGACGAAGCTTATTATTTTTCTATTAGAGTGACAGGGGAATTACGTTCAAATCCCTTGGCTTGATAAATTAATAACCAATTATTGTGTATATTATTATATATTATTAAATAACTAATAAAATTACAAAACTTAAACAGAGCTGCAAACAAGAAAATTCTATTATTAACTCAGCAATTACAGAAATTTTCTTCTGCTTTAATACAATTTTTGATCTATAATCTTCATATTTGATTTGAAGTAGAATTAGCATTAAGCTCAAGGTTCAAGCGACTTAATTTGAAGCCTAAATTCAATTTCTTAAAACTTGTCTGCCAAGAAAATAATCCAAAAACATAATAAGGACTTTTACATTTGCTATCACATAAATTGTCTAATTTAATTCCTCAGTTGTTCATAATAAATGCATACAATGAATACATTCATTGGCACACATAGAGTCTCTCTCACACACATATACACACATTTGTATGTATGTATGTATGTACTTATGAATATTTGATGGGCATGTTAGTGGGTGCCACCTGACCGCAGATTGCCTGAGCCACAAGTCATAAAAGTATTAATGCCATTTTAAGTACTTCCGTAACGAAAACTAAACACATACAGATGCCCAAAAAGAAACCCATACATATGCATGGGAAACACACACACACACACACAAGTGAGAAAGAGATCGCCTTACACTCACATTCATATGAGACAACGGGGCGAATGGCGAAAAATGCAAAGCGCACTAATTCTAACTGCAGCATAAATTAAAGCGCTCATGAATAATAATTCAAGACATTCAGCCACCAGTAACGAACAACAACAAAAACAGCAGCATCAGCAACAGCTACAACAACAACAACAAACACAACAACAACAACAGCAGAAACAGCTACAGCAGCAACAGGAAACACTGCGTCAAAAGCCACTTGAGTAAATGCGATTGCATTAGCAAAAAAATGTTCCAAAAAGCATTTTCGCTTTTTTTTCGCCCTAATAGATTTTAAATAATAAATATTTAGAGGATAAGCTTTTAATTTTTAGAAACTAGGAATAAAAATAAAGGAAAAAAATTAAATTAACATTCAAACACAAATCTTTTTCCATCGCTAACTTGATATCATGGTACACTATATAATATGCGAATACAAAAAATACATTATATCAAATATAAATAAATAATATATAAAAATATCAAAAGTTATGAACTACAAATTTAAGCGTCATTTACACTTCATTTCCTATCTTTTGCCTTAATTTTAACAATTTTTAATGCGTTTTCTTTTCAGACTTCTCTATTTCCATAATACAATTTTAACTATTCGTTCGTCTGCGGTAATTCATTAACAGCTGAGCTATAAGTAACTGCACAGCAGCATCAAACTAGCTAACAAGCTTCGATCATCCGTTCAATGATTTCCTAATCGGTATCTATTTCGAGCTATTTCTATATTTCATATTCATTTCTTTTAACTTTCTTTCTTTCTACGATTCAAAATTTTCATTTTATTATTGACTTCAAAGATTTTAATTTCTTTTATATTTTGTAACTTAAAACTTTGTTTCAGATTTGTATTTGCACTTATTACTGATGTATGGATCCCCATAATATTTTTAAAAATAATTAATCAAATTACTTAGCCTTCATATGTGGAGTCCGTCAAGGATTCTGTGCGAATAGACATATCTAGATTCACAAAATTGTATACTTATTTGTACTTTAAGGTTTTGAATATATCTGAATGAATTTTTTATTTTTACTACATTTACTATTTATTTTATTATTTTTTATTATAATTTGATGAATATTCATATTCCATTTTTTTTATCATTTATTATAATAAATATTTCTTATTTAAATTGTAATTATTTTTTCATTTATAATTTTACATTTCCATTCAAATCCAATTGCCCTTTTGCCATATTCTGGAACGTTCGCTTAGTTTGTGTCTGTTGCTGTGTTTGTCGCAAAAAGCCAACTAAATTTTATAGCCGTTGTCATTATTTCATGTGCAGTGGAACGCCCACAACTCAGCCATCTACTGCAGACCCAGGCCCACGTACGCCCTTGCCAACCACCTTCCGTTCCGTCGTCGCCTTCCGCTCACTTGCCACAAGCAGAGAGCGTTGATCATACGCAGCGTTGTGCTTAAAATTTCAAATGCATGGCACTTTACTGCAGGGGCAGCAGCAGCAGCAGCAGCAGCAACAGCAGCAGCGGTAGCAACAGAAGCAACAACTCATGCCACACACACACACACACACACACACATACACATACGACGACAATATTTGGTGTTTGTTGCTGTTGTTTGTGTGTGATTTTCATTTTCATATTTATTTATATGTTTTACGCTGGCTAAACTACAAGTACAAGTGCACACTTGTCTGCAGCTATAGCAGCCGCCGCATTCAGTGGGGATTTAAAGTGGGCAGAGCGGGGTTTGAGCCGTGCAACGAGGTCGAGCTCTATGTTGGCTTTTAACGCTTCGCTTGGCATCGTCGTCTGCATGCCCCCCTCTAAACACATCCCTCACCCTCTGCTCGACTGCCTGATCGCTTGTGCATTAATTTGAATTTAGTTTGCGGGGTTCTTTTTTGTTGTATCTTTTTTTCGCCATTTTTGCTAATGTTTTGGGCAAGCCGATTTAATGGCGGCACATTAGTCTAGTCGGTTACGTCCTGGCTGCCCCGCAGCTGGTTAAGTGAATGCAAATAATGTGTCTGGTCGAGGCAATTCGTTCTAGGTGAATGTGTGTGTGTGTGTCTATCTGTCTGCGTTTTCTCGTGAGTACATTAGACAGTAAATCTTCATTTGAACGAAAAATCCAAAGCGGTTTAGAAGTTTATTGAACTGAATTAGGGTTTATCAAGAAGCGAGAATAGAAGAGTATGAAAAAGTTGAGGTATGGTATAGCCATTTGAAGAGTATTCAAATTTCAATATTTTCTGGTTATATAATACATTCTTCTCTTCTTATATAAGGTTGTCAAAAAAGTCTTGCGGTATTTTTTATTGAATTTTCAATTGTTCATAAAATTGGTTATAATAATGCGATTTAAGTCAAATATGCGCGGTTTTGTTCGATGACGAGTTCCCAACGAGATGCCTAACTTCATAATGCCCCTCTTATAGAAGCTCGCTTCCCTATTGTCAAAAAACTCGGAGAGCCAATTTTCACAGGTCTCTCTTGTGGACAGCTTCCGACTACCAAGCTCGTTCGCCATGGACAGAAATAGGTGGTAATCACTTGGTGTGAGATCCGGACTATACGGTGGATGCAAAAGAACCTCCCATCCGAGCTTCCGGAGCTTCTGGCGCGTCACCAAAGATGTGTGTGGCCTGGCGTTGTCCTGGTGGAAGACAATTCGGCCTCTGTTGATCAAAGATGGCCTCTTCTGCATGAGTGCTGCATTCAAGCGGTCCAGTTGTTGGCAGTACAGGTCCGAATTGAGCGTTTGGCCATAGGGGAGCAGCTCATAATGGATGACTCCCTGCCAATCCCACCAGACACACAGAAGAACCTTCCTGGCCGTCAATCCAGGCTTGGCCACCGTCTGGGCAGCTTCACCGCTTTTCGACATAATTTAAACTTATTTGATACATAAAAGTATTTTTATCAAATATGCTTCCATAATAAAAAATGCTCTACAGCTCAAATACTTTCGCTCGCTCGTTCTCTCTCTCTCACTCTCTCACTCCATCTCGACATCCATCATGAACCGTTCTACTTATTTTTTATTACAACTATTTATTTAAATTGCATTTGCTACGATTCGCTTGTTGGCTTAATTTATACGCTTTTATTGCACTCCATCCAATTGTCAACTAAATAACTCATTCGAAATTTATTTTCACAAATGCCAGGCATTGTCAACAACAAAAAAATTTATTCCTTCAATTAAGTCTCAGTCCAACGGAACGTTGTCAACAACAACAGCGACATTTGCGACATTTGCGACATTTGATGTGCAATGTAGAGAAATTTGATTAGCTCCGATTCAGTTTGGCAAAATCATTTTGTTAGCTGCTTATAGTCATTCACTTTAAGCCAATTTCCATTTTAGTTTCATTTCTCTCAATTTTTCTAGTTTCATTTTCATTTTTTTTTTTTTTTTGCGTACTTTGAGTGGCAATCAGTGCCAGGATTTGTTTATGGCATTTTCATGCTTATTTTTATTTAGGTTTTTTTTTTATTTGTTTGTTTTGGCTGTGCAGCGATAAATGAAATCGGAGTTTTTATGCGACTCTAGTGATATAGTATATTAAATTATACAAATTTGCATAAGCAACAACAAAAAGTAAATAACCTAAGTTGATATCTTAAATTAAGCTATGCTCAAATTTTCAGCCATCACATGCGTAGTTTTTTGTTGTTTGAAAACTAATTAAAAGTTTAAATGTTTGTAATTAGCGTCGAAATAAATGTCTGCCAGCCACATTATGAAATTAGTAAATTTCATACCAAACTTTTGACGCAGTCGAAATATAGTGGCAACGACTTCAACGCAAGTTTTCTTTATATGTGTCTGGCTTAGTCAGTTGTGGGAGTTGATTGTGAACTCTTACGGAAGAGTTTCTGAATTTTAATACATAAATAATTGATCGGTTCAACTAGAAAACTCGAATTGTTTTGGTTTATTTAGTGGAAAGTCATTTTTCACAATTATTATTTATGCATTTCATTTAAATCTCAAACAGAAAGTTTGATACAAATCGAGCTAAATTTTCTAATTATATTTTGTACAAAGTTAGCTCAGCTAGCTCATTTATTATACAACCTTGCTTTAACATAGAATACAAATTGAGTTTTGTTACGCTCCTCCCACATTGCTTCGGTGTTGCTGTATCTGCTCTTTCAATCATTTGCGCAAGCATTCAATCAACAATAAAAACGCACACGCTTAATTAATTTAACCCGAAAAGAAATACTGACGAACGCCAACAGCAGGACAATGGGCGAGACCACGCCCTCAGCCCATTGACATTTACTGGTCCTTTTTTTGTTTGAGACTCCATCTTGGGATGGAAAGCCTGAAAATATGGCACAATGACAACATCGATAACAAGTTGTTTTTGATTTCGTTTGTTGCATTAAAATAAAAAGTCAAATTGACAAGGAGAAAGGCCACAATCAAAATTGTTCTGCTCGTTGCTGCTGTTGTTGGTGGAGTACATAAAAAATGGCAAAGTAACAAAGAGAAAGAGAGAGAGAGAGAGAGAGAGAGAGAGAGAGCGAATGCGAAAGAGTAGGACTGGCAGAGGCAGAATAACGACAATTTTGTTGAACAATAAAAAATAAAAAAAAGAATTGGGCAAAAGGTTGTCGCATTCGTTTTTTGGCTACTCGACGCTTTGTTAATGTCGCACTAAAAGTTCATTGAAACGTAAAAAATAAAATTTTTTAACATTGACATGCAGACAAAGTAGACAAAAACGTTGCGCTTTAGCTGTTCAAAGAACCGACTTCAAATTACTCTATAATAGTATGGTATATTAGAAAAACGTTTTTGAATTGAGGTATTTGTTTCATGAAATTAATTATAGATTTTCGTATTAAGTAAAGCCCAAGAATAAAAACTATTATAAATAAACTTCAACATTTTCTATACCCCGCAATACCCTGCAAAATCTGATCGAAATAAATAACTTGAATATGCATGTAACAAACAATGGACCAAAATCACAAACAAACAAAATGAGAAGCTGTGAAAGTCTTTTCTATTTTAAAATTTTGTTGCTCTTTTCTTTGATTTCCATTTCCATTTCTTTTTTGTTGTTGCTGTTTTGTGTGCAATAGAACTGAAACATTATCGCATCTATTATTTTCATAACATTTCATCGATCGCCCAACGTCGCTTAACAACTTTTCTATCTCTTGTTTATTTACTGTGCGCCATTACGCATTGATGCGAAAGTTGTTCGAAATGGAGGGCAAGCACTGTCTGACATATCCCTACTCAAAACCGGCCAAAATGTAATCTATTTTTAACAAAAAAACAAAATGGTATTTCAATGAGCCAATGCTAAATAAAGCTACTTAGAGTTGCCTGTAAAGAGCATACTATGCTGGCCAAAAATAGTTACTTTCGCGCGCACACATCACACGTCACACTTTGGCTTTGGTTCCCGTGAGTAAGAAAACATCTACGCATTGCTGTGCTTAAAATACATTTCGCAGAAAACCCTATGGAAAAATAAATTTTTTTTTAGGTATTTATAAATATTCTAAGGTAGAAATTGTATATATTATTTTGCTCTTAAATATTTAAACAGCTCAACAGGTCACAGCAGATTTTACTAAGCATAAAAGTAAAAGAAAAAAATCAAAGAATATATATAATATAAGCGAACATGTTTTTGCATCTTCTAACTGGCCCTAATCCATTGCATAAGTTAACCAAAGTAACATTTTTAAAGCATACGCCTCGTATAGCACACACTCAAGATATTTGAATATGAAATTCAATTTTTATACCCTGAACCCATTGCAAATGGGAAATCAGGGTATAATGTTTTTGTGAAAATGTATGTAACAGGCAGAAGGAGACATGGCAGACCCCATAAAGTATATATATTCTTGATCAGCTCGACAAACTGAGTCGATATAGCCATGTCCGTCTGTCCGTCCGTCCGTCTGTCTGTCTGTCCGTCCGTCCGTCCGTGTGAACGCAGCGATCTCGCAAACCACAAAAGCTAGAGATCTGAAATTTGAAATGTATACTCGTGTATATCGTACGCAGTACGAGTTTATCATTTTTTTTGATAACTCATCCCATTTCCTTATTATCGATAAAAACCGATAACTTTTCTTCGGTTTTGAATACCGTTATAGCTATCGATTTCAGATTTACTGTGTATATCAGTGAATACAAACATTTTGCAATTTTTGGATTTTGGATACCACGCCCCCTTCCCCCCAAATTTGAAAAAAACGTATTTCAAATACTAGAGACTTGTGCTTTAGCAAATACATACATATGAATGACATTATTACGCTGTAAAAGTTTGGTTACGAAAGTCCATCTAGAAGAAAACTAATTCAAAAAATAAGTTTCCATAATATTGCCCATTCTGCAGCCCAAGCGCAGCCCGCGCGCAGTCGCTGCGTAAACTGCGCAGTAGCAGAGAAAGTGCTTGTGCGTGCGTGTGTGTGTGTGTATGTGTTGTTTATATATATGTATATATGTATAAAAGAAGCGTAAAGCGAACTAAAAATTTCTTTGCTGATCATAATTATAACAAATTTATTATTTTTTTACTTTAAATTCACCCACATTAATAGTATAAATATAAAATATGACTAGAAATTTTAAATAATTTTAGGGAATATCACTTTTTGAATACAGAATCTAGACTGCAATGGATCTATAAATGATGCGTTGCTGTTAATTGCAGGCATTTGGCGTGAATGCAACCAAAAAGTCAGTTAGTCGCGTTGCATTTGCCAGTTGCAAGTTGGCAGTTGGCAGTTGGCAGTTGGCATCGATAATGATGATGGGTTTATTGATATGCAGCTGGCGCTTTCGGGTTCACGTTGGGGTCATTTTGCTGCCGCTACCCCAGATACGATTATAGCTATTGTGCGATATCGAATGGATTTGGCTCGTGCCTAGAGCACTTAGCACATAATTACATTGAGTTGTGCGAGTGTGTAGCTGCCTGTGTGTGCGTGGCTTAGTTGCCGTTCGCTCGATGTGGGCGTGACACACAGTCAGTCAGCCAGCCAGCCAGCCAACCAACTGTCGAATGTTAAACCTTAATTAAGCGATGTTGGCATAGGCAACGTTTATCTGATGTACTCCCTCTCAGGCTCGCTCTCTCTCTCTCCCTGTCCCTCTCTCGCTCTAATTTTTCTATCTCTCTCGCTCTGTTAGTCCGGCATATTGAATATTTGTGGTATCCTCTTTGTAGCCTGCGGCCGAAAAATGATTGTCGACTAATGAGTTTATGTTTGTGCCGGACAATTTGCTAACTGAAATGAAATTTTACTTCATTTGCAGCGCATTAAAATCTTTGATCTTGTTGCGGGGGGCTTTCCCTTAATGCTTCTACACCTTCTCAAATTAGGCAACATTGGCAATAAGGAATTTAAAGCCTAATTGAGCATATTTCTATAAAACAACCTTCTTTTTTCAATTTTAAATTTTAGCAAAAGTAAACTCTATATATATTCAATAAAATGGCAACTTTTTTATACTGTCTCAGCCAAGCTATCCTTCTGCTTGGTTCCTTTCCACTATATTTTTTTTGCTGGCTCAGCGGGACGAGCCAACGAGCTGCGGGCGGGTTAAATGTCGCTGTGTTGACCGGAAAAACGCGGGAAATTAAGGATAATGTAATTTATTGATGCATTGTAAAAGTTAAGCTCCAGTCGCTGTTGCCGCTGTCTCGTATAAATTACAATTTGACAGCCTAGCGGCAGCGACACACCAAACCAGACAACGATAGAGAGAAAGCAGGAAAGAGAGAGAGAGAGAGAGAAAGAGGACTGAGCGAAAAGCAGCATGAAGGGCAGAACTTTTTGTAAAAGCATGCGGGTGGAACAAAATGTTCATAATACTTTGTGCCCACAATTTTTCGCACAATTAGCAACTTTTGTTGTCTCCACAAACAAACACTTACACTTACACACACACACACACACACACAGCCTGCCGATTTACATAATTTTTTATGCACGCATCACGTAAAAAGAAATTACAGAACCAAAAACGAAAATTATATCAACTTTTTATATGCCGCTGCACGTTTCAAAATATTTGCACATCCTCTTTGGCTGAGGCTGTACGGAAACAGCAGTTGGAGATTCGGCAATAGACAAAAGTCAAAAGTTAAATATTAACAAAAATTTTTTCTAAGTTTGTAAATCAATTAGGAATCGTTTTAGTTTAGTATAGGAGAGATTTGGGATTAATCAAATAGATTTCCGAAACTAATTTAACTTATTTTAAGTGCAAGAAAATTTAAACTGTTTATAATAATAATACAGATTAAAATCTTTTTATAGCATATGTGAAATGGTAGAAATTATAAATTAGCGTACGTATATCAGATATTCATGCTCAGTGTGTGTGAAGAAAGTATAGCCGTCGCACAGTGGGGCCTTTGCTCATTGTGCCTTGCTAAAATCATAATTTCTGAACCAATCAAGATATGTTTATGCATATGAAAGGAAACTCATTAAGCTTTAATTACTAATCTATCAGCGCTTAGAGAGTGCTTCACTTTACAATTTAGAAAAATTTACCCTCTACTGTCACAATATTTCAAAAAGTTTGTGAATTCTATTCCTTTGATCGATTTTCGAACAACTTC
This sequence comes from Drosophila leonis, assembly GCA_035045365.1. Lineage (NCBI taxonomy): Eukaryota > Metazoa > Arthropoda > Insecta > Diptera > Drosophilidae > Drosophila > Drosophila leonis. The sequence continues at coordinate 3,507,105 of JAWNPC010000389.1, forward strand.
ATTCATCCATTTAACCAATTGCTTTCATCAAAATTATTGTTTTATCACGCTTTGTGGTCAGAGACCCCACTGTGCATTGCTGGTTCTAGTATTGAAATAGGTTCAGCAGAACTTAAGCGCTATTGCCTGAATAACAGCGCACATAATAAGCCGAATCATCTCCAATTAAACGTTAGCCCAAAGCTTATCCAGCTCAGATGAGGCGGTCCTTTAAATAATGTCATATTCCATATATATTGACATAGAAGCAGCTTTAAAATAAAACTAGAAATATACTCTCTCTATACTCTTTTTATTGCAATTTCCATTGCTTCTTTTCATTTACTCAATGCTATAAAAATTACTCAGAAAGCATTAAAACAAAAACCATTTAATTACAATCTTTTTTTTCGTCTGGTTAGATTTCTCTGCTATTTTTTACACACTCAACTATAAAAAGCAAACCAAAAATGTGTTGTGCCAAAGTAAGTTTTAAACTAATCAGTTAGTTTATTGCATGACTCGTATTTGAGTCTTTTTTATATGTGCATAAATATAATTTGCTTTTACGCACATTCTGTGTCTCTCTTTTTTCTGGTCTTTTGTTTTGTGCCATTGCAGCCAATTATGTGTGACAATAAAAACAACACAAGAATGTGCACAGTTTAATTTGAGAGGAATATTTTAGCTGACCTTCTGTGTGTCGCCTGTGTGTGTCTCTTCTCTATAGCATTTGTTGGCTTGAAGCGCGCGCGCACACACACACGAACAAACAAAAACCTTTTTAGTTAGCTACGACATTTTTGTCGGTTCTGACCAAACAATCTACTCACACAAACACACACATACACATGGACATGGACACACACACACACACACATACACATGGACTCACATGCTTCCACACATAGACAAGTATGTGACTTGGGCCAACATATTTGGCCAACTGCCTTTGGCTTTAATTTCGAAATATTCGAGGCGTTGGCTTTTATTTTGTCTATTTATAACACCCCCTGCCCAAGTGTAAGTGTTCGCATTCCAAGCATGTGAAAACTGCAAAATAGATGCTCATCTCAGCAGCACGAAGCCCCAATCTCTCAATTGCCCTCTTTCTTTTCCTTTCTCTCTTCGTCCAAGTGCAACTGCAACTTAGTTGAGAACCCACAGCGCACATCCTTTTAGCTGTTGGTTGAGTTCACATGCCGGGACATAACTAACAAGACGACCGCCGCCTTACTTGCTAGCAGCTCGTATTTCAACAGCAACAGCAATACACATCCACACACACACACACACAGAGACACGCCCACACACACACACACACACACTCAATGAGAGATACTCAGCTTTCGCTGGCTTAGCAGCGAGATTTATGTGGAAATTCCTAAAAGAAATCCAAGTCAATTACTTGCTTAATTATTTCCTTTGAAATTTATTGATTTTTTGCTAAAGGAATTTGCGCAACGCTTCGCTACTATTTGTTTTGTCTTTCGCACACTCAACTCTTGACTACAATGTGTAATGAAATCAAATGAAATGAAAAGGCAACAACAACTTAAGCAACAACAACTACAGATACAAAACAGCAAATGAATAGCATTTGTTGTCTGATTTTTCCTTTTGATTGTCAGCTTTTCTTTCAAGATTAAAGTTTTTCCATTTATTTCAGAAATTTTTTGTTTTGAACAAATTTAAATCAAGTATTTAATTATTATATGTATTAGCTAGATTATTTTATTATGGATAGAAATACAAAGAAATTGAAATCAAATGTAAAATATGCTTAGAATATTTATTAATTTTTAGCAATTTAATTAAAGCCAATTGTAAAAACGAAGAAAAAGGGAATCAGAGTATCTGATATTCGCCTACAGCTCAACTTTTCTCAACTTATACGTTTTGAGGTGAGACAACAGACAACCGCAATTGAATATTTTATGATAATAAAAAATTAATACTTTGATTTCAACTTTCATCTTAAAAACTTGAGAAATCTTACGGCTTCTGTTAAGACCATAAACTATATTTACTTAAATATTTCAGAACGTTAACTTAAACAAACTTTTTATGCAGCGTGTTAAAAATTAATACAATAATTTTTTTGCTTACTTTTTCGCGCTCTTTCAAGTGTTTGTTCAACTGTGCGTATGAGTAATATGCATATGAACTAACGCTTCAATGAATTTTAGTTGTTGAAAACAATTTTTATGTCGATGGTTCTTGTTGCTGTTGCTGTTGCTGTTGCTGTTGCTGTGTTTGTTATGAATTATTATTCGGAAATTACACTTACGGTACTTTTTTTTAACAAGTAGTTAACGCTCTCGAGGGGCCTTTTCATCCACTTGAGAGGCCCTTTTGTGGAACAATCGAAATATGTTGCAGATAAAAAAAGCGCAAAAAAGATTTAAGCCGCAAACACGTGTTAAATGATTTAAATAAAACACTCTAGCTTAACTGTTTTTTTTTATTATTATTATTATATTTTACAGCATCTCTGACGGACTCTAACAATTATTTGAATGCTCTGCTGATGACATTTCCCCAATGCACAGCGCGTTCACTTTGTATGCGTCGCAATTGCAAAGCTGTCCCTAGAGCAGCTCAACTGATTTAGTTCAGCCTCATGAATGTAAATAGTTTTGCAATTTGTACTACAAAATGTATTCCAGAAAATGCTTTCAATGTGAACAATAGATAATATGTAATATAATAAATATAATTAAACTGGTTATCTATATTTTGTATTAAAAGAAGTTTAATTTTCACCTCAAGCCACATTTTTTGTTTTTCCAATTCGAAAAAATTCTATTTTGCCCTTTTGTTTTGAAACTCAACAACAATTGAAATTGGCATAGAAAACATTTTGTGGAGCAACCAGCAGGCGCAACACATATCCAAGCCAAAGCCAGACGCAGTACAAAATCCAGCGAGTTGCGACAATTGTTTACAGATTCAGCCAACTTTTACACAACCATTTGTTCATTGTTGTTGTTGTTGTTGTTGTTGTTGTTGTTGTTGTTGCTGTTGCTGTTGTTTTTTGTTGTTGCTTGTGTGTGCTGGCTCGTTGTCCCTGGGAAATTTTTAGTAGCATTTTTGCCAACGGGCAACGTCAACGGCAGCCACAGCGAAAATCTCTTTATTGGATTATCCTGCAAAATTTACGCGGCATTAAAAGCGGCAAACATGTCTGCCTCGTCGCCAACCCTCCGCCCTTCGCCCTGCGCACTCCTATGCCGTTGGACGCCAAGGGGTTAAGCACAAGGTGAGCCACGAACGAGAGACCCAAACAAAATAAAAATAAAAATACAAAAAACCCAGAGAGCAGAATAAAAAAAAAACATTTATTTACATTTTAAAGGTCGACGCTTCCATTAGCCCAAAATCCATTAGCGTGCCGCATATTTTCGGCGCATTGCCTACTTACAGGACATTTAAAGTTTATGCCGCCCCCCAACCCCGTCGCCCATAGCCCTGCAGCTGCAAAATCTGTTGGGAACACACACACACACACACACACACCTAAAACAAAACAACAGCAACAACCAAAAAAAAGGTAAAAAGCGCCAAAGGAATTTCCGCTAGTTGGTCTACAGAAAAAAAAAACGCGAATTCAATTTGGTAAGTGTAGAAAAAAAGAAATAGCCAGAAATGTGTAGAGCAAAACACGTGGAGCTTTTTTTCTAGAATCTCGAAAGCTTTCTAGGAACTTGGCAAACACGTTAGATAAACCTTTTTCAAGACCATAAAGGCAAATGGGTTTTCGAGTGCGAACAACAACATTTCCAGAAACTTCAGTAAACAAAACTCTTTTCACCAGACTCACAGCCAAAGCTAAAAGCTAACGAAGAGTTCCTCTTTCAAATGGATTTATGGAGTGTGCCTGCCGCCTCCCCCCTTCCTTTTTGTTTAACACAAATATAAACTGAATACTCTCATAATTCCATTTGATTTCGTTCTTAGCTGGAAAAAAACTAGGCTTTCAAGCTAAGCTAAATGGTCAAAACATCCATTCAGTATTTGCAAATTGCTTAGAAAGCCCAGCAATGGCCGCAATTGCCACAAGGTGAAACATGATTCAGAATTTATGAAAAAGAAAAAAAAAAACTTACAAAGAGTTTTCCAGCATTTCTATGGCTGCATTAAATTGAAAATGTTCACACGACGAAGTCGTAGCAAAACATACGTGTTATTTAAATTGAAAGAGCGAAATAAAGAGGTGGGAATCAAGATTGAATTATATTCGGCTAATAGAGAATTTCAGGCATTGTATATACCCTACAAACAAGAATAGAATGCTGAAATGTGACGATTCGAGCAGAACTCCATCAATCACCTTTATGTAATTTAAATATATAAATATTATATTTTTCATAATATTAATGAAATTGTATGAATAGATTGTTATAGTAATGATACAGTTACATAAAGACATTGTTTAAAAATATATAATGCTTGCATTAATTTACTACAATTATTTAAGATTTTATAGAGTATAAAATTGTTGGATCACAAACATTTTGAGCTAGAATTTATAAACAATTTTAAAAAATTATATAAAGAAAGAAATCAAATTTGAAACTAATCACTTTAATAGAAATTTTTTTAAATATATTAATTGAATACAAAAATATATTTTAAAATAAATATATTTAATTTTTATAATAATTTAATAATTTATATTATATTTTATTATTGTTATATTTAATAATTTAATTTTCAAACGTTTTTAAATCTATAATAAAATATCATTAACAGCTGGTTATCGATACGCTTAAACTGATCGTCTGTTAACAATAAATTGAAAATATTGTAGGTAAATAATAATGTCTTAAATTTTAATTTCACATTGTAATTAAAATTTAATAAGCTACAAAATGCATCATTAATTGAATACACTTCCTCATTTTACACTAACCTAAGCACGACATAAAGCATTAGTTGCCATAACTACGGTAATTCACTATAACATGGAAATCGAATAACTGCAAAGAGAAATCAGAAATGCCATTGTGAAAGCTGGATTGGTCGCAAGTTGGCTAACAGTAAGGAAAATTCACATTTAAATGCTTGCTATTTATGATTTTTCTATTACAATACGTCGCATAGAAGACCAAGTGAGAGGGTGCTTGCTTGTGAGATATGTGAGCATTTTACGTCGCATTCAACTCGCTCTCTTTCTGTCTCTCTCCCTCTCTCTCTCTCTCTTTCTCTGATATCAAAATGCAAATGCATGTTTCGCATACTTAATGCGTCGTGTGTGTACACGCAAATATATATTACGATACATATATATTTTATATATGTTGAGAGAGAGAGTCAGAGACATAGGAAGCAGTATATGAAAAGTTCTTTTTGTTACCCGCAGCTGCATCAACACAATGGACCAACCGATATACTCCTAGCCCCTACCAAACACATTCGACAAAAATGCCCTAAGAAAAAACCACGCATGACAAAATACCAAGTGGCAAAAAGGGAAAATATTTCGAATTGAGTTTTGCATGATTTTTTTCATTTTTGAATACCCTGTAACTAAGAAATATATATACAAAATTAGTAAAGTAAAGTAAAATAAATCTATTTATATGATAATGTGTATTTATGGAGAAATCAATTATATATGGAACCAAAAATATATCGATTAATTTATTGATCGATAAAAACATTACACCATGTGAAAGATCACAAATAACTCAAAGTATTATCTTTTCTTATTAATCTACGATCGATTAAACTAAGCTGCTTAGCAAAAGTGCGCCAGCTATAGGGTATCTACAACTCGATCAGGTTCGCCTCAAGCATTCTCACTTACGTTATTTCCTAGGTTTTATTTTTTCGGTATTTTACTCTTTCGGCCAGCAATGACTTTTTACAATTTTCATATGAAATGAACCATTAAATTGAATTGGCATTAAAATTATGTGGATGTGTGTGTGTATGGCTGCTGATGCTGCATAGAGAAAAATCAAGAGAAATGGAACAAGAGAGGCAGAGAGTTGGAGAAGCTACACTCGCTTTTGGCACTTTGCATACGCCGTCGAGAACGCAACCCATCCAAACTTATTTGCATTTTTATTACAACAACAAAGAAGCAGTTGGAAGCTTTGCCACATGCAAGAAAATACTACGCAAAAAAAAAAAAAAAAAAATATATATATATATATATATATATATATATATATATATATATATATATATATATATATATATATATATATATATATATATATATATATATATATATATATATATATATATATATATTGTGTATAAAAATAAAATAGGAAAATTCAAATAAATGTTTGTTAAGTATTTTTGAATTGAGTTTTATGCACACGCACACACATATATACAACACATACACTCACATGTGTGTGTGTGTGTGTGTGTCGCATTAGGCAAGTTGAATATCACAAGGTCTGGCATCCATCCATAGTATGGATTGGCACACCTGCTGCTTCTCATACCAGCTATAACAGTAAATCGCAATGGCAGCGACAGCTGACAAGCTAAAAGGAAGAAAAACAACTTAAGAGAAATACCTTAGCAAGCATTTCGCTAACATTAATATACATTATTCATATATTTTCCACGCTTGATCATCATTTGATACTTTCCGCTGCTGTAATTATCATTCAAGCAAACGTCCTTCAAAAGCTCTTTAAAATGCAAATTCATATTGAATTATTATTAAACAGTTGAGCATAAATATCAGTTTATCAATATTGTGAAGACTGATAGATGGATTTATTTATATATTTGTTTACAGTTCATATTCATTAAGATATTCAAACATTTTTCTGATAACCATATTTTTATATATCAGTATAAATTTTATATATAAGATCATTATATCTTGATTGATCTCAAAAGCAAAATTGCATTCTTTAATCGAAATTTGATCAAACTCGCCTTAAAAGATTAAAGTTTTTAACAAATTTTATTTTTATTTTTCCTTATTTGCCACGCATTTTATTAGCAGTAAGAGAAAGTCTTAGGACATTATTGAACCATTTATTTAATTTAGGACTTCATTTATTTAATATTAGTACATTATTTATTCATTTAGTTAATACAAATCTAAGTCTTGGGACTTAATTGATCTTACGACCATTATTGATCCAGTTATTAAATATAAATTAAATAAATGGATCAATAATGCCCTAAAACTTTCTAGAAACTGTCCACAAATTATAATAGAATTATGTATTAAATATAAAATATTAGATTTGAATTTATGCTCATAAGAGAGACTATCAAAATTTTACGTTTTTATGTCTAATGAACTAACAACTCAGCAAAATATATTTCATTTATAAAGTTTAATATTTCGTAATGTAAATACATTGTCAACACTGTTAAAACACTCTTTTAGCATCTTTCGATTATTTTTATTTTTTTAACTCTTATAGAAGTTTATCAAGTATGACAATTACTTTAACTATAATTCACAATCATTTGCTCTACTTCCAAGGCATTCACAATTACTGACGCTGATCGCAATCATCGGTCTCCTAGCGAATGTTCTTACCAAAACTCAAGTTTAAGTGCACCACTGGATGGCGCGTTATGTGTGAAAAACAGAGAGAGAGAGAAAGAGAGCGAATGAGTGAGAGTGAGGGAGAGCAGGAAGTCAGCAGTAAAAACTTGAAAACTTGTGAACTGCACGCACCGCAGCAACAACCAGAAATGAAAGTGTTTTCAAAGCGAGAGTATATAAAAAAAGAGTTACCCTGTAATCAAAGTGGGCTACTTAAGCAGGCAATATTATTAGAGCTTTCTATTTATGTCTGACAAACAAATAATAATAATAATAATAATAAATAATAATAATAATAAATAATAATTATAAAAATAATAAATAATTAAAATAATAATAAATAATTATAATAATAATAAATAATAATTATAATAATAAATAATTAAAATAATAATAAATAAGTATAATAATAATAATAAATAAAAGCTAATAAATTATTATCTCCTATCTCCTATATACTCTATCAAGAAAACTATAGGGTATACGAATCACCAGCAAGAATAAGAATAAGAAGCAGCAGTAGAAGTATTGCATGACGCTTTGGAAGTCTAACAACAGCCATAACAACTAGCACAACATTAGCAGCGAGCTGCGCTCGAGTCGTTGCAGCCGAATGGATGTTTGTGCGGCATCGTTGTCATGGTCACGTGCAGCCGCTGCGGCTGTCGTTGCTTCCGCTGCTTGCGTTGACTGCTGCAGTTGCGCGCACGAATGGACTAAATGTCGGCCATGGGGTTTTCATGTTTTTCTTCTTATTTGCCACACCGCAACAATTGTCAAACAAGCGCGAAAAATTGACGGCCACTTTGGCAGGCACTTGGGCTTGAAAATGCTGCAGGCGCTGCGGTTTACCAATGATAATTTTTGGCTAACCAAACAGCCAACAAGAGGTCGCTCTGTGTTCGAGAGCTGACTTGAACTACACTCCTTGATCAAAGTTCAACTAGTCTTTAAAGCTTATGATAAGGCGAAGAATTGTTCAGAAATAAGAGACAAGTTCACTGTTAAACGGCTCAGTAGGTTATGTACACTGTTAAAAGACTCCGTAGGTTACGCAAAGACGAGTTCCGTTACTTTTAATGTTAACTAACAGACTTGTTGTGACGTCACATTATCACTTTGTGCTCTGTTATCCCAGGTGAAGTTTGGCGGGCACTTAAACTGAGATCGGGCAAATGCTCCAAAGCAAACAAAATAAAGCATTTAAAAGCTAATTTCAATAGTAAACACCATAAAAATAGCCTATCCTTAATTCTACTTCCTAAAAATACCAAAAATATGTAGATAATGGCAAAAGCTGTGGGGTCTTTTGGCAGCAGCAATTATATGCCCAAAATAGATTATATGTCAGAAATAAGGGTTAAAAGATGGTGTTCACTGAGTTTTTGCCATAAAGTAATGCTTATTTATGACAATCTATCTAAATATTTAAGTATAATACACGTTGAAGGTGCATCAAGAAACCTGCTGCTCACACCTGCAGCAATCTCAGAAACATAGGAAAGAATGAAATAAAACGTAGTGCAGCAATTAAAACCTCGAAGACTGCGTATGAATGTTTGTTTAAAGCCCAAAGAAAGAGATAATCAGCCTGAACCAGCTCCAGAGATCTTGGCAGAAGCTACCAATGCTGCACATCATCTTTGGCCATCAGATTCTCAATATAATGATGGAAAGTGGTAGATATAATGATGTGGATTGATGTGAAACGAATAATACTTATTAATACTATTCAGTTTTTCCAATTTAAAGTCTTGGAAAATAAAGTAAAGGCTATTCAACACGAAAATAAGAGTGGTCAACGGACTACATGAGCAATAACTGCATAGAAAACGGTTTAGAACAAAAAAAAATAATAAAACCATTATATTTTCCGATTAAAGAATCTATATATAACTGGTAATAAAAAACAGTTTACGTTTTTATTTTGTCTACTGGCTTTACTATAGATAACAGTGTCAAATTCGGTTGATTTTCATACAAAGATCAGAGCGCGCGCACCAATTTCTGATAAAGTGACGTTTCACTGTTAACTTAACAGACCGCTTTGCATAACCTAGTATTCCTCAATCGTGGGTTATGTAAACAACAGTTGCGTTACTTTGCATGTTAACTTTGTGACGTCACATTCGCGGCTGTTTCATACAAAGATCAACGCCACTGTTAAAAGGCTTTGATGTCAACAGACCACTTTTAAGTTAACAGAAAGCTTTACATACTGAATCGTGAGTCAAGTTTATGCACAATCTACAATCTATGTAAGTATGTATGTATGTGTGTATAATGTTAATGTGAACTGCAGCTTACCATTTACTCTTCTTCCTTTTCTGTAATTCTGCAGTTAACTATCAAATTACACTTACACTTTTTTTTCATTAAAAAAATTCATTTTGCACTTTTCATGTCTTATCGGACAGATTGCACAAAAAAAAAAATCAGTCAAAAAAAAGATAAAAAAAACATTTACATACATCTATGTATGTATGTATGTATTTCTTTATTCGCAGCGGCCAACATACATAGATAGACACTAAACACACATCACTAAACACACCCAACGCCGAGAGCTGTATTCCACAAAAAAAAAAAATATAAAAAAATAGAGCACATTTTTATAATCTACAAGCGCAGGTCCTACACATGCAGATTAAATGCATATAATCAAATACTTTTTACGTTTTATAAGCAATTTCAACGCACAACTTACAAATCGCGGCGTTTCTTTTACTGCCTCATTCGCGAACAATAAGAAATTTCTAGAGCATTAGTGCAGCCATCAATAAGTTCACTAAACACAGCGCGCTTAACGAAGTGCGTTGCGAGCCGCCTGCGCAGCTCAAGCAACTGCAGCTAAGCTATCTTCACATACACTTTATGCACTACATAATTTCACTTCTTGTGGAACACATATACACACACATATTTCTTTATTTGCAATGATCAATATTGATAAAACCGCAAAAAAAATTACACTAAACACACATCACGTGACGTCACGTTGCTTGCTTCAATGTTATTCGCCATATTTCACCAAAAAAAAAACACTTTTTTACATGTTTATTTTATAAATCTACAATCTACAAGCATAACTCCTGCACATGCAGTTGAAATACTTATAATTTAATACTTCTAACTTTTTATTCACTTTTTTCTAACCAAATCGCGACTTTTACGCACAATTTACAAATCACGGCGTTTCTTTTACTGCCTCATTCGCGAACAATAAGAAATTTCTACATAGAACATTAGTGCAGCCATCAAATGTATTCACTAAACACAGCACGCTTAACGAAGGGCGTTGCGAGCCGCCTGCGCAGCTCATGCAACTGCGGCTAAGCTAACTACACATACACTTTATGCATTAAATAATTTCACTTCTTGTGTAACACATATACATACATACACATATTTCTTTATTTGCAATGATCAATATTGATAAAACCGTATACAAAATTACACTAAACACACATCACGTGACGTCAGACTAACTCACTTTGCTGCCTCAATGTTATTCGCCATATTTCACCAACAAAAACGCACTCTTTTATATCTTCACTTTATATATCACTTTATCTATTGTACAATCTACAAGCATAGCTCTTGCACGTGCAGTTGAAATACTTATAATTTAATAATTCTAACTTTTTATTCACTTTTTCCTAAGCAAATCGCGACTTTTACGCACAATTTAAAAATGGCGGCGTCTCTTTTACTGCCTCATTCGCGAACAATAAGAATTTTCTAGAGCATTAGCAGCCATCAATATATTCACTAAACACAGCGCGCTTAACGAAGGGCGTTGCGAGCCGCCTGCGCAGCTCATGCAACTGCAGCTAAGCTAGCTTCACATACACTTTATACATTAAATAATTAAAATTTCACAATTTCACTTGTGTAACACATATTTCATTATTTGCAATATTCAACATTGATAGAATCGTAAAAAATTTAACGAAACACACATCACGTGACGTCATACTGACGCTGGCTCCAATGATCAGCGCCATATTTCACAAAAAAATGAACTCTTTTATACATACATATCTATACTTTATATATCACTTTATCTACAATCTACAAGCATAACTCTTGAATGTGCAGTCTAAATGCTTATAATTTCATATTTTTTTACTATTTATTCACTTTTTTTCTAGGAAAATCGCGAATTTTACGCACAATTTACAAATGGCGGCGTCTCTTTTACTGCCTCATTCGCGAAAAATTAGAAATTTCTACATAGAACATTAGTGCAGCCATCAAATGTATTCACTAAACACAGCACGCTTAACGAAGGGCGTTGCGAGCCGCCTGCGCAGCATTAAATAATTGAATTTCACAATTTCACTTCTTGTATAACACATACATATGTATTTCATTATTTGCATTAATAGAAACCATAAAAAAATTTTTAACGAAACACACATCACGTGATGTCAGTCTGACGAAGCCCCTAATGGTAGGCGCCATATTTCACAAGAAAAAGAACTCTTTTATACATATCTATACTTTATATATCACTTTATCTACAATCTACAAGCATAGCTCCTGCACGTGCAGTTGAAATGCTTCTAATTTAATACTTTTAACTTTTTATTCACTTTTTTCTACGGAAATCGAAAATTTTTCGCACAATTTGCAAATGGCGGCGTTTCTTTTACTGCCTGATTCGCGAACAATAAGAAATATCGTAAAGATCAATATCGATAGTGGACATGATTTAACGCATCGATGTACTCGTTTAATTCATCGCATTTAGCGTATGGCGATGACACTCACGTACGCTGCTTGTGCTACGGCAGCTACACTATCGGTTTCAAATACACTTAGAAATAAATAATTACATATATTTCACAAAAACACTTTAGTGTTAAAATGTAGACATATTTATTATTTTTCGATGATTTCACAATGAACACGAAGAAAATAAAGTACACTGAGCGCAGCTTACCACACAGTACGTAACGTCATGCTGACGTAAATTGCTGCGCCTACGCAAGTAGCTTTATTTCTTAAAACAAGCGCAGCTCCAGGCGAAATGCCTATAATCAAATACTTTTTACTTTTTATATACGTTGAGAAATCTCGACTATAACAAACAGCTTACAAAATCTTTCTTTTGTTCGCTAATTCGCGAACAATAAGAAATATCGCAAAGATCAATATCGATAGTAGTAAAGCATTTAGCGCAGCTATCGATAATTATTCGTAAAGCTGGAATTATTTTGTTGTTGAAGAAAAATTGGAAAGTGTTAAATATGGTATTTAAAATTGCTAATGTATTTATTAAGCTGATCAATTGTAACTTTTTACATATACTTTTAGTAAATCCAAAGGAAATGGGTTCCTTTGATTTGGTTGCCTCACAAAAGGATTTGCTGCGCCAAAAAAATTTACGCTCGCTTCTGTTTTTAATTGTCTGGTGTCGCGGTAAAAGGTCAAAGGTCAAAGGTTAACACGTTGTGTGTTAAATGTAACGCATCGCCAAAGTGCTGCTAATGAGAGTCTAATTAACGCCAAAGTTACAAAATGTTTGCAAAATTCACATTTTATATTGTACAGTCGAGTCTCGATAATTTGTACCCCGCTAAATCGAAAATCGCGATAAATCGAAAAAAAATTCTATCCCCTTGATGGGGATATCTATATGATAGAAATCTCGATAATTTGAATTTCCGTCTAATTCGTAAAAAACCTGATCCCCTTGCCATTTCGAATTATCGAGACTCGACTGTATATTTCTTTTTTCAGGGTACTTAAGCAAGTGAGGAAATGAACTTGCAGGAATCAAAGTAGAAGCAGAGACGAAGAAGAAGAGAAAGCATGCGATGTGACAACAATTTTAAATTTTTGATATACATATGTAATTTGTTCACATTTAACTTGTTTGATTCGATGTTTAGAGTAACAAAGTGCTAAATATCTTTTGTGTAAGTATTTCTTTGATTTCTGCTTATATATTCTTTCTTTTTTCTTTTGTTTTTATCTAAAGATTAATAATGTATTTATAGGTGCTATGGATAGAGCATATCAGCTGCCACAACCTGTTGCAATGCACCTGATATATGGACATATGTCTATGTTGTCAAACAAACTGAGATTCTAAATTTTTGATTTTTGATTCTTTCTAAAATTATAATTTTTTATAATTATAGCGAAAGCACTTTCCTACCACAACCTGTTGCATGGACTTATATATTAATTTTTATATTAATTATAATTATTTTTTATTAATTTTATATTTATTTATATTATATTAAACGTATTCCATAAGATCTTTTAGAACTGTCAAAATAGTATTATGTATTTCCATGTATTAGGCTGCATATGAATTATTTCTAAATTCGCTTTTTAATAGTCTTTGCCACAATCTGTTGTATAGACTATAATTTATATGTATGTATATAACTTACTCTTTGCCCAATCTGTTCTATCCGTAATTTCTAAGATAAATTGTTAAAAGTTTGTGTGAAAATATCTTTGATTATCTATTGTATTTTAACTCTATATAAGATATGTAAGGCATACCTTTGTTGAACTCATGCCTTCATGGCATCAAGAACCACAAACACAACCTGTTGCATGCACAAAGTTCTAGCTTCATATTCATAGTGACTCTGTAAGTGGCTCTTTAGTATGTGATTACCTTAAAATATGTATTTCTATAATTCACAGAGAAAGGAAATCGATTAAATTTCTTCATCTATACGAATTGTTGACCAAGCTGTTTATGCAAGTATTGGCTTTATATCAATTTCACTCTAAATTTGTATTTTTATACCTAGCAACATCAACTATTAGCAACTACTGATGGCATATACCTTCTAAACTCTCTCGGTAAGTATTTTCTGACTACCTGATTGTCTCTAAAGTCTGCATTTGTGTGCTCCACAGCTGAATGAACCTTCTGCTACAACCTGTTGCAAACCCTACCGAATGCCTGCGACAAATTTGCGTGCTACTGCAGTTGGGCCAACTGTCAATGAGGCCGAACATTTAACTGAGCAGCCAAGCAGCCAAGCCTCAACATACCGAGCTCCAATCTGCAATTCAAACTGCAATTGCAAGCTAATAAACTGCACTCAACTGGCAGCAACTGGCTGGCACTTCTTTTTTTGTTGCCCTCTCGGTCCTATGGAGTATGAACTGCCCAATTTGGGGCAGAAGCTTGCTGCAATTTTATGGCAGCTGCATTGAAAAATGCAAAAAGTGGGCGGCAACCCGAAATCGCAGTCACCGTTGAGCGTCATTAAAGACACGCGATGCGGGAAATGCACGTAATGGGAGCTGAACAGCAAAACGAACGGACACTGGAGTAAACCGCAAGGAAAACTTTACAAGGATATTGGTTAAGCAGCAGCAAGGCAAAGCCACAGCCACAGCAGACGGCAAAACAAATTTGTTTATGTCATTGGCTTCATTTGAAATTGGTCAATGCATTAATTTTTTATTGCGTTTACTAAATATGCAAATTAGCAACTCAACGAGCAGAGAGATAGCCAAATGTGCAGTTTATAGTATATATAGTTTATATACTAGGTTTATAAACACAATTTATGTAGGCCTACTTAAAAGCTGTGCTATTTCTTATATAAGATGTGAGTATGTTAATACAAGTTTTTTTTATGTGTCAAAGCATTTGTTTAGCTTTTAGGCAAACGAATAACTTGGCTTCTGTATGTTCCCCTAAAATTGCGAGTGTTACTTAAAAATGAATAACTATGCCAAACTAGACTTTTAAATACTTTGTAAAGCATTTGCTTAAACTTCAATTGAATTTTACATGCTGTAAACTAATTATGTGTTTAGTTATTAATAGAATTATAATACATATAGATAATAATCTATAATATAATATAAAAATATTGTTCAAGACCAGAGCTGTTAAGAATTCCATTTGAATGGAAATTCAAAATGGGTTTTTGTTCTGAAAACCCATTTTGAATTTCCATTCAAATGGAATTCTTAACAGCTCTGTTCAAGACTACAAAATAGCCTTGCCTTAAATTGTGTAAAAGCAAATGAAGGCTTTTAAGATGTGCTACATCATTTTCAAAACTAATAAGCCATAGCTAAATCCTTGAAATCTGTTAAACTGTCTATGCAAAAGCTTCAAAGAATGAATGTCACTATATATACAGCGGTGTTCATAAAAATAGTAGTGCGGCTGAAATGTTGGTTAAACATAATATTTTGAAAACAATTTGAAATGAGTTAGGAATAGCATATATATATATTATATATAATGTTCACAAAATAATGCTATTCAAAATTTCAGATGCACTACTATTTTTATGAACACAGCTGTATATAGCAAGAGTAGCAAGGCGCTGGCTGATGAGCCTTTAATGTGAAGTTGAAATGTTTTTTAAGTAACAATGCAGACAATCTATTCACTTTTGTATGTAAACCTTGTTATTCTTCGTCTTTCATAATGCATAACTTATGAGAGCTTAAAATTTTGTAATTTTATGTTTAAGTCAAAAAGTGTGTTTAAGAGTTTTCTCTTAAGAATTAGGTCGTTGGCTGTTTGCAGGAAAATATGAGTAATGCAATCTATATATACATATTTATATATACATATGAATTGCTTAACTAAATTCTAATTTAGTTTTTATGAAAGTTTTTTGGTGGAATATTTAATTCCACCAAAATCTGCCACTAGAAATTGCTTGTCTGAAGGCCAAAAATTATATATCCATTAAAAGCAAAAAAGAAGCACAAGAAACCATAAAATTTTAGAGGCGTGCGCGTGTGGCAATAAAAAACAAATGTCGACTGGAAAAGCAAATAGAGAGAGAAAAAAACATAGAAAAGGCAAACAAAAACAAAAACAAAAAAAAAAAACTAAGTTTCTTTTAAGCTTGGCCAATTTCAATGTGGATTTCATATCTAAAAAGGTTCTTTGCTCGGACACTACTTGAGTAACGTCTCGAGTTTTGGTTTCGGCTTTGGTTTTGGTTTCGGTTATCAAGTTATCTTCAATTAGTTGAATGAATCGGGCAGCTACTTGTGGCAAGTGCTTCAATTGTGCCAATTAGGCTGCTGTTGCTGCCACTGCTGCTGTTGCTGCTGCTGTGTAGCATTTTCATTAGCCAAATGCACATTTTATGGCCCAAAAGTCATTTTCAATTAGCGCATCTCCTGCCAGGCAAACAGGCCGACAGACGGCAAGGACATCTACAATATAATTTTCGGGGCGCAAAACTTTGTTTTATGACTTGTGGCTTCTCTCTCACTATCTCTCACTCTCTCACTCTCTCTCTCCCTCTCTCTGTCTCACTCTATTTTGTCAAAATAAACATTTACGTAATGCTCACAGTTTGTGCCTCTCTTGTATGTTATGCAAAAGTTGTAACTGCCACGCCCACCACGCCACAAAATCTCAGCCCCAAAATCCTGTTTTATGTCGCACACACAAAAAGTTGCCGCAGTAATAAAGGAGATTACCTACACATAACATGTGAGTGGGCTCCAAAGACAAAAATTATTTTATATAAATATATTCTTCTTCTTCTTCTACAGCCACACAAAAAAAAAGTCAGTGAATGGAGCTGCAGTTGCAAGAAAATTTGAATTGCAACTGGTCAGAAATACATTGAAATGTATTTCGTAAATTTAAGTGAAATTCCTTTTATTTTTTTTGGGTTTTGAGCCAGGGCTCAGGGATTAACCCAAATAGAAATGGATAGCTGTAAAATGCTTGGCTCTTGGCTGTGAGTTTTCATGGCCTGGCAGGGCGTAAGTTGGACCCTAATCCACGCAAATGCAGCCAGATGAGGCCTGCGAAAGAGATTTTCCTCGAAATGCTCAAGACAATGGAAATCGCGCTGAGAACGTTTGGAGCAGTTGAATAAAGGAAATCGGACAATCGGTTTTTATACCCTGAACCCATTGAAAATGGGAAATCAGGGTATAATGTTTTTGTGAAAATGTATGTAACATGCAAGAAGGAGACATGGCAGACCCCATAATATATATATATATATATATATTCTTGATCAGCTCGACAAACTGAGTCGATATAGCCATGTCCGTCTGTCCGTCCGTCCGTCCGCCCGTCCGTGTGAACGCAGCGATCTCGCAAACCACAAAAGCTAGAGATCTGAAATTTGAAATGTATACTCGTGTATATCCTACGCAGTACGAGTTTATCTGTTTTTTTCGATAACTCATCCCATTTCCTTATTATCGATAAAAATCGATAACTTTTCTTCGTTATTGAATACCGTTATAGCTATAGATTTCAGATTTACTGTGTGTATCCATGTAATGAATACAAACATTTTGCAATTTTTGGATTTTGGATACCACGCCCCCTTCCCCTAAAATTTGTAAAAAACGTATTTCAAATACTAGAGACTTGTGCTTTGGCAAATACATACATATGAATGTCATTATTACGCTGTAAAAGTTTGATTACGAAAGTCTATCTAGAAGCAAACCTATTCAACAAATAAGTTTCCAAAATATAGCCCATACTGCAGCCCAAGCGCTGCCCGCGCGCAGTCGCTGCGTAAACTGCGCAGTAGCAGAGCAAGTGCTTGTGCGTGCGTGTGCATGTGTGTGTGTGTGTATGTGTTGTTTGTGTATATGTATATATAAAAGAAGCGTAAAATGATTTAAATATCGCATCTTCGCAGGGTTCAGGGTATCTCTTAGTCAGGGTAGAGCACTCTTACTTGTTCTCTTTTAGCGTATGACTTGCAGAGGGTCTGGTAGAGATTAGAAGGGGAATGTGGTTAATGTTAATATATAAATGGGAGATTATGTAAATATATATGTAGATTACAAATGATTTTATAAAGATATAGATTTAGATATGTAGATAAGATAAATAAATAGTTATATAGCTATATATGCGTTTTAATGAGTGTAGATAGTAAACTATATATATTATAAATATTTTATATATTCTAAATTATACACATAGCATTTACAATTATATTAAAAATATATTTATATTTGTATAATAATTCATATATGTATTAAGTTATTTATATACAAATATTTATATACACTTCTCGTCAATTGGTTAGACGCACACACACTTACATTGAAATTTGTCTTATAATTTTTTATTTTAAAAGCAATTGAAGAAAAGTTTATATACAAAAGCCTTGGTTATTCAATGACTTTTCAAGTATATAATACGAAAAAAATTAAGATTAAACAAATTCGGGTTTTATCAACATTTTATAAAAGCTGTTGAAAATAAGACACTTTTTTCGTGGTCAATACAATAGACGCACTTCAACTAATTAATTTTGTGTAAGAAAAGTAACTTATTTTCTAATCAAATTTTTAGTTAATGGCATTTTTTGACTTATTAGAAGAACATACAAAATAATTTCATTAATGAGTACTGCCTCCTTTGTTCGAAATAACTTCATATAAAACAAAACTAATAAATAAATAAATTTCTTTTTGCTGGTTAACTGCAGAGCTGTTAAGAATTCCATTTGAATGGAAATTCAAAATGGGTTTTTGTTCTGGAAGTTAACTTAACTCATTTCATTTTCCAATTATCCATCAAAAAAATACATTTAGAAATAGCTGGAGATGGTTAGGATTACCATATCTGGCATATAAATATCACAAATATATTTAGAATGTCAACCATGTGGATAATATTCCTAGTGCTCTAATTGAACTAATCGTGGTTGTGCTCTAGTTGGGAGTGCCCGACTGGGAGATATCCTTACCCCTGCTTGGAGCTGCTTATTTAATCAGTCTACGATGCTTGCTCGTCTCAGCTCGTCGTGCTGGTGAGGAATATATGTACTCTATGGGCTCTGTCACGTCTTCAATTGATTGTTACATATATTTTCACAAAAACATAAGCTCAGTGGGTATATAAAATATAAAAATATACATTAAATACATAAAATATAATATAAAAATCAAAAAAAATATTATAAATTTTATTTAAAATAAAATCTTGATTTTGATTTAATGTTTAGTATTTTCTTTACATATATACACATATATTATATACATATCTATCTATGTATATTATGCTAAAGTGTCTAAAGCTTTGAAAAGTCTTTTGCTTAGTTTTAAATTGCAATTAAAAAGTTGTGAGAGCCACAAGAGCAGACAGTCGCATGCTCACACTTCTCTGCCCTCTCTCTCCCCCTCTCTCTCCCCCTCTCTCCCCATCTCTCTCTCTTTTTTTCTTTCATCTCTGTTGATAGTGTCTCCAAGGTCCAGTCATAATGACAATGCCAAGCAATAGAGTAGAGTGTAGAGTGTAGAGTGTAGAGTGTAGAGTGTAGGGCAAGTTCCATATACTGCTGAAGGATGTTGCTGAAAGTCAATCCCGCCCGGAAGAACCACAAAATGGCTATGCAACAAATTTGTTAGCAAAAAACAAGTGAAGCTCAAGTTTCTCTGGCCCCCCCTCTCTCTCTCTTGCTGTCTCTGTGGATTTCTTGGTGCTTGGCAAGTGGAAACTCTTTTAGTGGCTGTCCAGGCTGCAGACTTAATGATTTTTGGCTTAAAGTTTACCAGTTAGCAGTATTTTTGCAAGTAGTTAAAATTTTATGAGGCAGCGCCGCCCCCGAGGCATTGTTTTTGCATTCAGCTGCCCAGTTACTTGACTTGTCTCAACTCTCTCTCTCTCTCTCTCTCTCTCTCTCGCACTCTCACACTCTCTGTGCATGCCACTTTATCTTATATGCTATATCAACGTTGCTAGACGACGAAAAAAAAGAGAGAGAAAAAAACATCTTCCGAAAATAAAATGAAAACTTGATAAAAACTTTTATCATAACAATTTGTGTTGTACTGTGGTCCCTGGAACAATGGACCAAGTGTGCCACACAGTCAGAGTGTGCGTGTGTGTGTGTATGTATGTGTATGTGTGTGTGTATGTGTGTACTGGCCTGTGCCTAATGAGAAAAGTGTAAGTGCAACTTGTACAGAAACCAAGTCAAGGCAAAAAGAAACAAATGCTAAAAAACTTCATCCAAGTTGACTTAACCTGACAAAACGAAGAAAATAACATTTTAAAGATCTTTTGATAAAAGATTTAGATACGCATATAGAGAGACAGAGATAGATATACAGCTGTGTTCACAAAAATAGTAGTGCGACTGAAATGTTGGTCAGCAAAATTTTGTGATAAGTATTTTATTTTGAAAACAATTTGAAAATGTTATAAATATTATTATTATTTTTTAATTTTATTTACTTGTTATTGTTTACCCAATATATCAGTCGCACTACCATTTTTGTGAACATAGCTGTATATAATAGTTGATAAAATATTTAAAAATTATATATTAATTAAGAGTTTTCACCATTTGCCAATTAATTTTGGTTTATTTTTTTTATTTTTATTTAAAAAAATTTAATTTAGTAAATATATTTACTGAAATTTTTGAGTGTTAACAAATTAAATAAAGTCAGCAGTCTAGTTACATCTAATATCTCCCAAACTGTAACCCTTAAGATAAGCTCAAATTCCAATGGATAATCACTTTTAATCTTGACTCTAATCCTGATGTTTGCTATATTTTATTACATATATATTTTGATTCCTTAAATATATTTACTAATTAACATTTCTCTCAGTTTTTAGCTCCACACAATTGCTTTCAAACTACTAAGTATAAGATCAATTATCCGAGACACACAACATTTCTATATATTAATTTAACAATGACCACCAAACTGTCTGGCATATCAGATCAGTTTAGCTATGACACAAACCTAGATCAGCTGTTGAGCTAGATGCAAAGCTTTCACCTATATTTCGTGGCTCGCTCTGCCTCAGTCTTTGAGCCAAACAAAAAAGGCTTGGCGGTGCGAGGCACAGTGGAGCGAAAGAGCAGTAAATATGTGCAAAAATAAAAATTTTTATTAGTATGAATTGAAATATTGAATGACCAGAAAAACGACTTCAATTTCGCGCTGATAATTTATATATGAGATTTGCTTGTAAATATTATTAAAATGTTTATTAAAATATAGAATAAATAAAAAAATTCAATTAATATATTAATAATATATTTATATATTAATATATATTAATTAATATATTTTTCAGTATATAATTTTTATTTATTATTGTTATATATATTATATTTTTTATATATTATATATTATATATTATAATTATTATATATAATAATTATTTTTAAAATATGAATAATTATAAATATATATATTGACATATTTCTCTCAGAAATTTTCTGTAATTAAAACATAAAAAATTAAGCAAAAATATTTTGCTATATAATTATGAGTTATTATTGTATTATCCACATTATTATATTATATTATATATAAATTTAACTAATTTATTTTTCAGCATTATTTTTTTTATTTCACTGCTCAAAATCCTTTAAATAATTAAGTCTGTACTCATCAACAAATTGTTTTTTTTTTGCCAGCTTTTTCGGACAACTGAGCCCACTGTGCGCCGCTGAAGTCAAGTTCGCAATAAAACCCTCCGAGCTGCGCCTTGGCTCATTCAGTTGGCTGCTGGCGCTTTGCCCAAGCGATCGTCGCCTCACTTAACGGCACAATTCGAAGACTAACGGGTTTTTCTCGCATCAAATTTCGGTTTCGTTCGTGCGCAATTTTCTGCCTAGGAAATGCCCCAAAGAAGAAGCAGCAAGAACAGTGATTCGTAAAGTGCAAATAAATAATTAACAATTAAAGCAATTAGCGGGAATAAAAGAAATAAATAAAAAAAAATATATATATATATGTTATATAAATTTATATAAGAAACGGTTGAGTTAAAGCCTTGAAAGCGGCGGGCCAAATGTTAAAAGTTGAATTCAAGTAAAACAAAGTGGTTTTTGTTTTGTTATTGTTTTTGTTGTGCTTTTGGCCGGCTCAAAGCAGTTACAACTCGTTACAACAACAACAACAAACTGTCAATAAGCATAAGCTTAATTGCAGCAGCAGAAGAAGAAGAAGAAGCAGACAAACGCAGACAGCTGAAACAGTCAAGCAGCGGAAGCTTTTGGCAGCAGGCGCAGCACAAGCAACAACAACAACAACTGCAGCAACAACAACAACAACAATAACAATTTCAGTTACATATTTAACTGTCAAAGCGCAGGTAAGACAAAGCAAATTCTCAATGGTTCACTGCAGCGCGCAGCTGCGCAGGCGCGTGACTAGTTTACACTGCTGCTGCAATGGAGTCGACTGAGCCCATTTGAAGCTCAGGGACAGACAGCGGCCGGTTGCAGCACAAAAGCCAAGCTTTAAATTGTTTCAGTTAAGGTTAATCTTAAATGACATCGATGCGAGTTGTCTATAGGAGAGCCATAGAGAGATGGAAGTATATTGGATAGACTAAAATTGAGTCAATTTATAAGGTGTATAAGTAGTAGTAATAGAAGTAGTAGAAATATAAGTAGTAGGTAGTAGTATAAGTAGAAGTAGTATAAGTAGGAGTAGTAGAAGTAGTAGTACAGTCGAGTCTCGATAATTTGTACCCCGCTAAATCAAAAATCGCGGTAAATCGAAAAAAATTCTATCCCCTTGAAAAAAAATCGTTTCAGTCGAGTTTCGATAATTTGAATTTCTGTGTAAATCGAAAAAAAACTGATCCCCTTGCCATTTCGAATTATCGGGACTCGACTGTAGTATAAGAAGTAGTAGTATAAGTAGAAGTAGTATAAGTAGTAGTAGTATAAGTAGTAGTAATATAAGTAGGAGTAGTATAAGTAGTAGTAGTATAAGTAGTAGTAGTATAAGAAGTAGTAGTATAAGTAGTAGAAGTATAAGTTGTAGAAGTATAAGTATAAGTAGTAAAAGTAATAGAAGTATAAGTAGTAGTAATATAAGTAGTAGTAGTATAAGTAGTAGTAGTATAAGTAGCAGTAGTATAAGAAGTAGTAGTATAAGTAGCAGTAGTATAAGTAGTAGTAGTATAAGAAGTAGTAGTATAAGTAGTAGTAATAGAAGTAGTAGTAATATAAGTTGTAGACGTATAAGTATGAGTAGTATAAGTAGTAGTAGTAGTATAAGTAGCAGTAGTATAAATAGTAGTAGTAGTATAAGTAGAAGTAGTAGAAGTAGTAGTAGTATAAGTAGGAGTAGTAGAAGTAGTAGTAGTATAAGAAGTAGTAGTATAAGTAGTAGTAATATAAGTAGTAGTAGTATAAGTAGTAGTAGTATAAGTAGTAGTAGTATAAGTAGTAGTAGTATAAGTAGTAGTAGTATAAGTAGTAGTAGTATAAGTAGTAGTAGTATAAGTAGGAGTAGTAGAAGTAGTAGTATAAGTAGTAGTAGTATAAGTAGTAGTAGTATAAGTAGTAGTATTATAAGTGTAGTAGTATAAGAAGTAGTAGTATAAGTAGTAGAATTGTAAGAAGTAGTAGTATAAGTAGTAGTAGTATTGGTAGTAGTAGTATAGCATGTGTCAGCAGTGGTCATAAAAATAGTAGTCTTACGGAGACTACTATTCATTTTATTACTAATTCTTCGTCTACTATCTCTTGAACTTTTCAATCTTTTACTACTTTTTCTACCAATATTCCAACTACTTCTATTGCTATGACTACTACTATTACTACTACTAAAATTGCTATTATTTCTACTAGTGCTACTAGTTTCACTACTACTATTACTACTTCTACTATATATTTTACTAATACTACTTTTACTACTGCTACTACTATTGCCACCATTCCTAATACTCTTACTTTTACTACTACAACTACTACTTTTACTACTGCTACTACTATTGCCACCATTGCTAATACCTTTACTTTTACTACTACTACTACAACTACTACTTTGACTGCTGGTACTACTATTACCACCATTGCTAATGCTCTTACTACAACTATTACTACTACTACTCCTATTTTTAATATTTTCACTAAACATAGATCATAGATTAGATTATTTCTGGTGATATTTTTAAAAACTTAGCGGGCTGATCAAAGCAATAGATTAGACTGATTTTGATAAAGAGATGCAATAAAACCTAAAAACAGAATTCGCTGTAAACATAAAAATGTAATTAACACTTGGCAAAATAATGTATGAAAGCAGCAGAGCACAAACATACACACTGAGGAGAATATTAAAAACAAAGAATTAAAATGTATCGAATTGATTTTAACTTTAAATACAAAAAACTTAATTCTCTTCTCATGTTTTTTTTATTTTTTTTATACACTTCAGAACAGCTGTGAATCACATATGCAAATTTTAATCTGATCTTTGCAAAAAAAAAAAACAGACTTTTTATTGTATAATTTACTTAACGATTTCTTTATAATTGTATGAATTCTGACCACAAAAAAAAAACCAGC
The DNA here is from genome assembly GCA_035045365.1 of Drosophila leonis. NCBI lineage: Eukaryota > Metazoa > Arthropoda > Insecta > Diptera > Drosophilidae > Drosophila > Drosophila leonis. The sequence goes on from JAWNPC010000389.1 coordinate 3,531,912, forward strand.
TCTAACTCAAGCAAATTTAAATTTACCTAAACTTATCTGCAGAACTTTTCAAAGTATTAACTAAGAGAACATATTTTTGTTGCTATTTTCATTTATTATTAAGTTTTAAAATTATAAATTATTTTTTTTTATATTTTGTTTTTTTTTTTTTTTTTTTTTTATATTTTTTTTTTTTTTTTTTTTTTTTTTTTTTTTTTTTTTTTTTTTTTTTTTTTTTTTTATTTTTTTTTTTTTTTTTTTTTTTTTTTTTTTTTTTTTTTTTTTTTTTTTTTTTTTTTTATTTTTTTTTTTTTTTTTTTTTTTTTTTTTTTTTTTTTTTTTTTTTTTTTTTTTTTTTTTTTTTTTTTTTTTTTTTTTTTTTTTTTTTTTTTTTTTTTTTTTTTTTTTTTTTTTTTTATTTTTATACCCTGAACCCATTGAAAATGGGAAATCAGGGTATAATATAAATATATATATAAAGTAGTGGATATATATTCTTGATACTTGACAATTTTTGGATTTTGGATACCACGCCCCCTTCCCCCCAAATTTGAAAAAAACGTATTTCAAATACTAGAGATTTGTGCTTTATGGCATCGTGTAATAATACATATGAATGTCATTATTACGCTGTAAAAGTTTGATTACCGAAAGTCCATCTAGAAGCAAACCTATTCAACAAATAAGTTTCCAAAATATAGCCCATACTGCAGCCCAAGCGCTGCCCGCGCGCAGTCGCTGCGTAAACTGCGCAGTAGCAGAGCAAGCGCTTGTGCGTGCGTGTGCATGTGTGTGTATGTGGTGTTTATATATATGTATAAAAGAAGCGTAAAGTGATTTCAATATCGCATCTTCCCAGGGTTCAGGGTATCTCTTAGTCGAGCAGTCTCGACTAGAGCACTCTTACTTGTTTTATATATTATGTTTATTTTTATTTTAATTAACTAAATTTTTTTTTTTTAATTTTTTTTTTTTTTTTTTTTTTTTTTTTTTTTTTTTTTTTTATTTTTTTTTTTTTTTTTTTTTTTTTTTTTTTTTTTTTTTTTTATTTTTTTTTTTTTTTTTTTTTTTTTTTTTTTTTTTTTTTTTTTTTTTTTTTTTTTTTTTTTTTTTTTTTTTTTTTTTTTTTTTTTTTTTTTTTTTTTTTTTATTTTTTTTTTTTTTTTTTTTTTTTTTTTTTTTTTTTTTTTTTTTTTTTTTTTTTTTTTATTTTTTTTTTTTTTTTTTTTTTTTTTTTTTTTTTTTTTTTTTTTTTTTTTTTTTTTTATTTTTATTTTTTTTTTTTTTTTTTTTTTTTTTTTTTTTTTTTTTTTTTTTTTTTTTTTTTTTTTTTTTTTTTTTTTTTTTTTTTTTTTTTTTTTTTTGTTTTAATTTATGTTTATGTTGTTTTAATTTTGTATGAAATTTTTTTATTCCTAGTTTATATAGTAAGAGTATTTGAATTTCGGTTTTCAATCCAATTTCGTTTAATGTTATTAGTTAAATTTCGTATTATTTTTTTTTGCTGTTTGTTTTTGTTTCTCGTTTTGTCTTTTATCTGTTTGATTAGTGACGTATACGCAATGTATACAACATGCTCATTAATATTTGTATTCGTATTTGTAGTCTATGGGATCTCTTTTTATGTTTTTTTTGGTGAGGTGCGTAACAAGCACGCCATGAAACACGTTTTTGCATGCCAATGCAATGGATCAGAGATCGGGCGCTTTATAAGACGAACAAGCGTCAGCTGAACTGGTTTAAGGGGCGGCTGGCAGGGCAGGGGAAGACCTTCAATAATGGAGCCGTCAAATATGAAGTGGAATTAAAATAAATATAAATAGATAGATATAGATAGTATAGAAGAGGAACTTTTGAATGAATAGAGTTGTGGAATAATACATAATAAATATAAATATAAATATAAAAAATTTAATTTAATTTAATAAAATAGGTAACAGAAATATTAAAGAGTTAATTAAGTAGATTAGGAACTTTAAATACTTATAGTTTGCCGCACTGCATCCGTTTTCCAGAAGAGTGGCCCGAAACAACTTTCAAGTCTTGCGCTCAATAACTAGTTGAAAGCCGCTCTTAACTGCTTTCGTATGCCGAACACTGATGTCAGAGTTTTTCTAGAATCTCTTGAAGCATAGTACTTCAGTCATTATTTTAACATAATTTTTAGCCCGCTGACTCATCCTCTGCTCTTGGTTTTTGTTCTTAAAAAAATGAAATAAACAAAAGAAATATAAATTTTTTAAGCAGCATTAAAAACCTGTTTTATTCGTCGTAGTAACGCAACATGTGGCTTATTTTTGGTATATTTTTTCATTCGACTTTTGTTTATTTGTTTGTTGTTCAGCCGTAGAAATTTGTGCTGTTCCAGACAGCGCTTGAATTTGCTGTATTATCGCTGACTTATTAAATAAATTATATTTATTAAATAATCATACAAATTATTTTGCAATTTTAGGGCGAACATTGACCCAAAAAAAAAACAAAACCAGATCTATTTATAATTGAAGAGCAAATTGTGGGAATTTTTCTTTTTCTCGGAAATTTTATTTGCATTGGTTTTTTTTTTTCCATTTAAAATTCAGATTGAGCGAAGAGCTAAAAATTGTTGGCCGAATTGTGTTTAGAATTTAGAACATTTGTCAAGCGCACAAAGCTATAAATATTAAATTAAATTTATGTTAAATTGAGCGTGAATTTAGTGTACCCAAAATTTAAAGTCCACAATTTATGAATGTATTAAAATAAAGTTAGTTAAGCTATCAAAAATATGTAAAATAACTGAAAAAAGGAAAGGAAAGGCAACTCGAGCCCAGAGTAGATTAAAACTAGCACAAAATAGACTTTAAAATAAAATAAAAATTTTATGAAATTAAAATCAACCAAAAAAGACTAAAAAATAATAATTATAATATAATATAAAACATTTATTAGAAGAAAATTGAAATGAATTGCAAAAACAGAACATTTTTAAACTAAACAAAAATATATTTTTATATTAGAGTAAAAATAGTATAAATTTGCCAAAAAATTTTAAATTCTAAGAAATAATATAAAAACAAGTAAGAAAACTCTAGTCGGTGGTGCCCGACTTGGAGATCCCCTGAACCCCGCCCGATCTGCGTTTTTAAACATACTCAGTTATGTATTTATTAACGCAAAACAATTTAAGCTTGTAAAATTAAATATTGAAACAAAATATAACAAAAACCAAAATTGTATAAAATATAAATTAATCTAAATACAAAATTTAGAGACTCTAGCGCAAAAGATGTAAGAGATATAAATTATTAAAAATAAATAAACTTGATATGCGCGTGCTATACTGCGACCTACTAAAAAAATGCCAAGTCTCTAGCTCTTATAGGTTCTGAGATCGACGCGTTCATGCATACGGACAGACGGAGAGACGGACAGACGGATAGACGAACAGACGGACAGACGGACAGACGGACAGACAGACAGACAGACAGACGGACAGGGCTAAATCGACTCAGCTTGTCTCCCTGATCAAGAATATATGTATATACTTTATGGAGTCTGCCACGCCCCCTTCTGCCTGTTACATACATTTGACAGTTTAACAAAACCATTATACCCTGATTTCCCATTTTCAATGGGTTCAGTGTATAAAAACCACTTGATTTCAGATCAATATTTCAGAAATTTTTAACTCAAATAAAAGCTCTCTTCTAACTCAGTTTGAAAATATAATTGATGCAATTTAATATAGATATTTTCATAATATTCCAAGAAATACTTCTAGCTAGTTTTAGTTCACAATAACAACTCTAGGTATACTATGTGATAGTACGATTCAGTTCTAGTTCAAGGGAACTACCCATACTATATATAGCACCTAATTCCCTTGAAATAGATAACAAACTGGTCTTACAATTATGTTCCATAAAAGTGCACATGTAGCCTATATCTTTAAGGCAGGGTTCTATAAAAAAAAAAACAACTTTATCATCTTGGCAACACTTTGTGTAAGTTAGCTACCAAAAATAAATATGTATGTGTATGTTATCTCAATGCCCTTTTGATGTTGGACCTAGATACAGCTTTTTTACAGTGACCAATGCCTTAAATTTCGCAAGCTCATCATATCATAAAAACATAATAACTTGACCGATAATTGCTATGAAGTTATATGATTCAGATATGTGTTTTAAATGTAACTGAAAGAAAGTTATATGCCAGACTTTATATATATAGACTAATATATATAGCTCTGTTGGAAAATATAGATATGAAGCTCAAGACTTATTTATATATAATTTCAAAGCTTCGCAGATTTGTAGATTATATTTATAGACATTTCAAAACAGTTCCCATAGGCGCAATAGCCTCTCTTCATACATTCTAAATTTATCATTTATACCTCGATAAATCCCATTTAATTCGCTAATGTACCGTTACGTTTGGCACACGTCATAAAGCTGTTAACCATGTTCAAAAATTAAATTAATAGCTTTTTGTGTTTCGGTTTATAAACGCCATAAATGAAACGATGTGTAAATTGTTTAAACAAATTTTCAAATACTCGAAGCGAACAACTTTATTTTTTATCATCATAATCAAGAACAGCGAAAAAATACCAGGAAGGTTGCTCTTGGCGGGAGTGCTCGACTAGCAGATACCTGGAAAGGCAATGATAAATAATGTTTATATATCTTTTCGATGGAGAGTCGAGAAAGAAAGATAGTAGAAGAATGCAAATAGTTTAATGTAAGTAACAGTCAAGCTACAGAAATATGCGAGATATTCGTAAATAGCTTATGCTTGATAACGATTTAAAACGATTTCGTAAAAATCGAAAAGCAATTGAAAAATTGAAATAAATTTATTTAAAGTGAGATAGAAGTACATATAAGTAAAATTTATGCTGTAGTTCTCATAGGTTCTAAGATCTATGTATTTATATATGCAGGCGGACTGACGGACTGACCGGATAGCCACAGCCGCAGTTATACGGATTAGCTATTGATTCTAATTAGGAATATATATATATTTATATATATTTATGCCACCACAACTTCTTCTAGCTGTTCCATGTACTCTAACAAAAAACAATATACCCCGTTTCAATAGACCAACTTCCAATGGGTTCAGTGTGGAGCTAAACAAACACAACAACAGCCATTCTAACTTGTTGTAGATCGTTATCTGTGCATATAGAAGTGGCGGGGTAAGCGTTTGTTTGCGTGTCGTACAACTCACTAAATTTCAGTATTAGACATCTTTAAAAGATATCAGTCGTGATTGCATTTTAATAGGTGCACTAATTTGTGTTTACTTTGATTTGTTTGCTTTTTATTTGTTTTATTCGACATTTCCAGACATCTATCTTATCTGGATATTAGTCGAGTGCATTCTATGAGCGCCCATTAAATAATTGTTGTTACCCAAAGCAAATTAACAGTAAAAGTCGGGCTGCTTCAATACAAATTGGATCAATAAAGCCAAATACATTGTATAAATCCAGTAAAGTATATCAAAATACTTGCATACATACATATTGTATATATATATATATATATTTTATGGAACTTTAGTGCAATGTCTTTATCATTTTGTGAGTGCGTGGCACAACTTTTGAGTACTTTATCTCATTTATTTATAAACATTCTAATTCGCTTTAGCAACAGATCTTTATGTTGTTATCAGCATAGACTGCATTTCTTTTGCTGACTTGCAAATACAAAGTTGTGTCCGATCTTTATCTTAAAATAGTCGCAATCTATTCTAGCTCGTGGCATTGACATCATTTTGTATACCCTGTACTTTGTACATAAATGGGGTTAATGGGTTGAAGTGAGCAAAAAAAAACTGTTAAGAACTGGTTAAGAATTTTTGAGAAGGAGATAGAGAGATAGAGAGAGAATAAAAAAGAGCGGCAAAGCGAGCAGAAGAGAAGAGCCTATAAAATGTGACCAAACAACTTTCATAGAATTTTCAAAAACCCAAATTTTACCAAATTTTTTAATTATCCAAAATATTTTGATGCTGAAAAATTTAGTAAGACTTTGCCATTTAATTATAAACTATTGTATATTCATTTTGCTGTAGATATTACTTATGGTAAAAATAAACTTTTATTTATTCTAATTTTTTTTGAATCGTAAATTATTTTTATACCCTGAACCCATTGAAAATGGGAAATCAGGGGATAATGGTTTTGTTAAGCTGTCAAATGTATGTAACAGGCAGAAGGGGGCGTGGCAGACCCCATAAAGTATATATATTCTTGATCAGGGAGACGAGCTGAGTCGATTTAGCCCTGTCCGTCTGTCTGTCTGTCTGTCCGTCTGTCCGTATGTATGAACGCGTCGATCTCAGAACATATAAGAGCTAGAGACTTGAAATTTTTTTGTAGGTCCCTGTATATCACGCGCATATCGAGTTTGTTTTAAAAAACCGATAACTTTTCCCGTTCTTTTGTTATCGATTAAAAACCTTATCGAAATGAAGTTAATAAATTATATCTCGTACATGTTTGAAGCTAGTTTCTTTTCAGTTATTTAAGATATTTTCCTCTATGGATTCTTGCATAGTGGTATTTATTAATTTTGCGAATTAGAGTTGAGCATGGGATAACTTTGAGTACATCACTCAACTCTACTGTTCTGAGTGATTATTTTGAATGTTTGGTATTTCAAAAGCTAAGCAAATTGTATATAGAATATTTAAAATATTATATAGAATATACTAAGCTATTAGAAATATTTTCTGTTTGATTGACATTCATCAATTGAGTCAATTATTAGTTAACTTCAGAGCATCGCGAAGTACAAGCAAACGGCATGCAGCTTGTTCTGATTAACTTGTTGTATCACAATAATTTTTATATTATTTATTAACATTCTTCTTATGTCTTCAATTAATCAAGTCCTAGTTTAAAATCTGGTAAAGTAAGGATCATCTCTTAGTCGCTCAAACTCCATCACAGCAAATTCAGTTTTTATCTAAAAGTCTCTTACTTTATCTGATTGTCAGTTTTATGGCTTGTCTCCCTATCAAAATCCAGCAGTCAGTGTTAATTGCACAACCATAGCTGGTACAGCTAAAACTCTCACGTTCTCTTCTCTCTACATAGAATACGCAGATTCCACAATGAAAGCGTCGCAACGAAATCCAGCTTTTGTGGGCGATGATGGCAATAGCACCACCAGCACATTGGCCATGTCGGTAAGTGTACCAAAATCTATGGCCAAAAATTTCGAATGACCTATAAACTAATCGCTCAATTCACACACACACACACACACACACGCACACGCACACCCACATAGTCACTGGCAGCAGAGACGCCAACAGAGGCCGAACAGGAAGCTGACAAATCGGCGGGCGGCAGACAGGGTGAACGCGATACGTGGGGCAAAGGCGTCGAGTTTCTAATGTCGTGCATTGCAATGTCCGTGGGCCTGGGCAATGTGTGGCGCTTCCCGTTCACGGCACTGGATAATGGGGGCGGGGCTTTTCTAATACCCTATCTCATTGTGCTATTCCTAATTGGCAAACCGATTTACTATCTGGAAATGGTAATTGGACAGTTTTCGAGTCGCGGTTCCGTAAAGGTATTCGATTTGTGCCCGGCCATGAAAGGTAAGCGAAAACGGCCGAAATTATGGCAAACATATGCGAGACGGCAACAAGTCGAAGTTTCTATGCACTTGCAGTAAGAGTTGGACTGTACTGGAGAGATACTAAGATAGCTAGTGTGTTGGGCTGGACTTAAACAAGTTTTTAGGAATGTATTTCATTTGATTGTTTTGCTTGTGTCGAAATTAAAGTGAAATTTAGATTAAATTCTTTGAATTTGAATGACAGATTCTAATATGATATATAAACATGTTTAAATAAGCTCTAAATTGATCAATTCAAATCAATCAATTACATTTTTTAACAAAACTAAATCAATAAAAGGAAGAGTTTAGTTATTCAATTATTTTTTTGTGAATCTTTTTGAAATTTTTTGTTGTTGAGCAATTTTTTATTGTTAAAAATTAAATAAAAAACAAATAAATAAATTATAAAAAATGTTAAAAATAACTTATATAAAATGTAATATATATTGTATAATAGTTTTACATTTTACATAAATTATCTCTAAACTTTTTTAAAGTTTAATTTTTTTTAATATAATTTTTTAGCTCAATATAAGAAAGATTTTCGAATTGTTTCTTACAAAACTCCGTTACTAGATATTATAAAAATTATTAAACAGAATTTTTTGTATAGAATTTATAATAAATATATATTATATTAAATATGCAAAGCTAATTATCTGAAATATGAGCAGGTTTTTAAGTATAAACAGTTTAAACAGCATGAAAAAGCGAGAACAAAACAAAAGAAAAAATAAAAAAATATATAAAAACGTGTTTTAAAAAAGATTTAAAATGAAATGAATTTAATCATAAACTGATATTATGAAAGATTATTTGTTAGGAATACACAAAATGAAAGACTGAGGACATAAAACTTAACAATATTTTATTTTAAAAGAAATTTATATATAGAAAAGTAGGAAGAATAAAAATGATTTTTATAGAATCGGCTTTTTATAAATATGAAAAATATATTGAAAATATAGAAAATATACGAATCAAAGAATTATTTAATATTTTAATTCATTTCTTCATTCAAATTTGAAAGTCAAAATTGAGAAAAAAACAATAAAAATAAAATAATACAGAAAAATGTATATAAAATATACAAGCAAACATGAAATTCAATTAACAAGCTTTTATATATATTATATATTATATATATTTGAGTAATATACAGATCGTTAAAAATTCATTTGAATGGAAATTCAATATGGGTTTTCAGAACAAAAACCCATTTTGATCAAGAAAGTATATACCAATATTTATACAATATTTATACAATATTTATACAATATATATATACCAATTAGAAGAAGACTTTAAGAAAGATCCTTATGTCTACAAACTGCAAGTGCATATGAATAGCAACTGACTTATAATAATATTTTATTGGCAATAGTTGTGCATATTTTGGGAGAGAGTCTTGAAGTAAAACCCAATGGAAATATAAAGAATAAAGTATAAATAGTTCCAATAATAAAACCAAAAATATTAAGCTAAGAAAATATTGACTAAACTAAAGAAAATTTAAAATAGACAAAGAATGTCAAGGAAGTATATAATAAGCTTTATATACTTCTTTGACATTTTTTGTCTATTTTAAATTTTCCTTAAATACTTCTTTGACATTCTTTGTCTATTTTAAATTTTCTTTATCTTTTCCCACTACGATATGAAAGATACCAAAGCTATATAAATACAATATATATTGTTTTTATAAATCTTTATTATCTTTAATCGATGCTAGACAATATAAAATATTATATGATTAAAAGATCATAGACACTATCTATCGATCTGTCTTCGCAGTCTTTTATACAATGATTATAAATCTCTAGACTTCTTTCCTTTAAATTTACTCTGACGATCAAGAAACCCTCTCCAAATGCACAGCTATTCAAAATATTCATTCATAAACCCATATATCATATACATAAACTTTCTGCTATCATCGTATCGAATCATAATCGAATCTTTAGGCGTTGGCATTGGACAGGTGATATCTATATCGATGGTTACCACCTACTACGTCGGCATAATGGGCATCACACTTAACTATTTTTACGATTCGTTTCGTAATCCGTTGCCCTGGTCCGAATGCCAAGCCGAATGGGGTGCGCTCTGCGTGGCCTCCAGTCAGGGCAACATCAGCGCCAGCACCAGCGCCAGCTACAACTCCAGCTTAAATATGATTGGGCCGCAACAGCAGCGTGTTGCATCCGCCGAGCTGTATTTTCTGTAAGTGGCTTTTCGACCTATCTGGTGTTGTGATATAGTAGTAGTAGTTGTTATGGCATGTCGTTGTTGTCGTTGTTGTGGGTTGTTGGTTTTTATCAGCATTTGCTGGTAATCTTATCGCGGAGGGGGGGCACACACTCTGCCATTCAATGCCAGATTCAAGTTTATGGCCGTTCAATGCTCGCTTTATTGACGTTAATTGAATGAGTCCCTAGTCTAGCCCCTAGCAGTGCCCCTCTGTGGCGCCTAAATTGACAGCAATTAACAGTATTGGAGGTTAGGATGCTGCAATAGCCCCTAGGCGATTGCAACAGCCAAATGATAGGAGGCATGTTGCAAGGCCAGTTCAATTGCCTGTCTAATGGCTGAGACAAGAGACCTCAACCCTCGTCTATATATCAGTGGAGCAGCAGTACTAAATAAATAACTTAAAGGCAAATCAAATTAAATTATGATTGATATGAGATAGATATTGGATATATATTAGATAATTATTTATTTTATTTATTTATTTATTTATTTATTATATTTATTTTTTTATTTATTATTTTATTTATTTATTTATTATATATATTAGATATATCAATAGAGTACTCAGACCTCCCTCGAGTATTTTTCATAGGTTTCTATACCCTGGAACCGTTGAAAACTGAAATTCAGGGTATAGAGGTTTTGTGAATATGTATATTACAGGCAGATGCAGGCCTGGCAGAGCTCAAAAAGTATATCAGGACAACGAGCTGAGTTGATCAAAGTATGTCCGTCTGTCCGCCTGTCCGTCCGTGTGAACGCAGCTATCTCGTAAGCCACAAAAGCTGGAAACTTGGAATTTTAGATGCACAGTTGTGTTCATCATAAATAGTAGTGCGACTGAAATGTTGAACAGCAAAATTTTGTGATAAACATAATATTTTAAAAAACAATTATAATATAAATATATAAAAATATATGTTAATTTCAATACTCGTTTCAAATTGTCATATAAAATAAGCGTAGAGTGATTGAAATATTTCAGTCCGCAGAGTTCAGGGTATCAGCTAGTTGGGTATTCCCGACAAGACCACTCTTAAAATACTTGTTTAAACTTCCTTTGGATCTCTGACTTGTTTTTTAATTTCTTATAAGTTTTTTCACTTTATGTGAGTAATAACTCTCTTTAATAACTCTCTCTTATGTTCTAGCTAAAGATTTTGTTCATTAAAATATACTTTTTAGCTCTATCAACTAATTTCTAATTTACAAATTGTTTTTAATTCAGTAATAACAAAATTTATCAAATTGTTTTTTCAACTAAAAGCGAATGATTCTTATTTATATTTCACTCTACTAATGCCCACATCTATCATAATCATTATATCATATAACTAATCTCTAGATAAGAACTGATTTGGACCTTTGGCATCTATCTAAATTGTGATTAACTCTTTCCAATATATATATATATATCATCATAAAGGTGTTGGCGTTGGCCAGGCATTCCAGGTGTTCATGCTAAGCACTTACTACGCCTCACTGGTTGCCATATTTTGTCGATATTTCGTCGATTCGTTCCACAGTCCGTTGCCATGGGCAACGTGCCGTGACACATGGGGCGAAAACTGTATCAATTCAGCGCCCAGCGACCCAAACGATGAACAAAATGGGATACTAAATAATACAGATCGCATTATATCCAGCTCGGAGCTGTACTATGTGTAAGTGCTTTGGGCTTAGATTGGGATTAGTCTTTGCTGGGGTGTTGGCCATGCATGACATATTCTATATGCCATTCTACTGAATTTAACATGATTTCTATTGAATTCCTTAGCAAGGAGGTGCTACGTGAAAAGGAGCAGATAGCGGATGGCATTGGGCTGCCCAACTGGGAGCTGGTCATTGGCTTGTTAGTCTCCTGGATGTGCGTCTTTCTGATCATAAGACGCGGCGTGAAGAGCTCCGGCAAGGCATCATATTTTCTGGCCCTCTTTCCGTATGTCATCATGGGCGTTCTGTTGGTACGCGCCGTCACCCTGCCCGGCTCTCTGGATGGCATTTACTATTTCATCAAGCCCAATTGGGGCAAGATCTTGGATCCGAAGGTCTGGTATGCGGCGGTCACACAATGTTTCTACTCGCTGTCCGTGTGCTTTGGCAACATCATCATGTACTCGTCGTTCAACAAATTCGGTCACAATGTGCATCGCGATGCGACCATTGTGACTGCCTTGGACACAGCCACCTCGCTGCTGGCTGGCTTCACGATCTTTGGCATTCTGGGCCATTTGGCCCATGAAATTGGGACCGATGATATCGGCAAGGTGGTCAAAGGTGGCGCTGGCCTAGCTTTTATATCCTATCCGGATGCCATAGCAAAGTTCAAGCAGCTGCCACAGATCTTCTCCGTGCTGTTCTTCCTAATGCTCTTCGTGCTGGGCATTGGCTCGAACATAGCGATGACATCCTGTACGGTGACCGCAATACGCGATCGTTTTCCCAACTTTAAACAATGGCAATGCTCGCTGCTCATAGCTGTCGTTAGCTTTGGCATAGGTCTGATCTACATAACACCGGTAAGAGATTGGAATTATATTTTTTTACCCTGAAAATGGGAAATCAGGGTATAATAGTTTTGTTAATCTGTCAAATGTATGTAACAGGCAGAAGGGGGCGTGGCAGATCGCATAATGTATGTATATATATTCTTGATCAGGCAAACGAGCTGAGTCGATTTAGCCCTTTCCATCTGTCTGTCTATCTGTCTGTCTGTCTATCTGTCTGTCTGTCTGTCTGTCCGTCTGTCCGTATGTATGAACGCGTCGATCTCAGAACATATTCTTAGAGTCTAGAGACTTGAAACTTTTTGTAGGTCCCTGTATAGCACGCGCATATCGAGTTTGTTTTAGAAAATCGATAACTTTTTCGGTTCTTTTGTTATCGATCAAAAACCTTATCGAAATGAAGTTAATAAATTATATCTCGTACAGCTTTTGAGCTAGAGTCTCCAAATTTTGTATTTAGATTAATTTATATCTTATACAATTTCGGGTTTTTTTATAGTTTTGGAAACCAGCCAAAAGAAAATAAATTTTTCGGGCGGTTCAGGGGACTACCGACTAGAGTTTTCTTAGTTGTTTTTATATAATAATTTGATATTTTCTTTATTTTTGTATAGGGCGGTCAGTATATGCTTACTTTGGTGGATTTCTTTGGCGCTTCGATGATTGCCTTGGTGTTGGGCATTGCGGAGCTCTATACGATTGGCTGGATCTATGGCACGGATCGTTTGTGCAAGGATATTGAGTTCATGCTGGGCAGAAAGGTCGGTCTCTATTGGCGCCTCTGCTGGGGTGTGTTTACTCCGCTCATCATGACCATCATTCTGATCTACTTCTATGCCACCTATGAGCCGCTCGTCTACAATAATCAACCCTTTCCGGCCTGGGCTTATGGTAAGACCAAAGATTCAGTTCATTTATCAATTCTTCATGATCTTCTCTATCTTTTGTGCTTCTCAGGCATTGGCTGGGCCATCACTGCCTTTGGCGTTATACAACTGCCGCTTTGGATGGTCGTTGCCATCATTCGTGAGCCTGGCAACACGCTGGGCGAGAAGATTCGCGGCGCGTTCCGGCCCAAAAAGAATTGGGGACCCTCCGATCCGTTGCTCCGCGAGCAGTATAATAAGCAAATTGAGCACGAGCTGATGCCCAAGCGGGGCCATGGCTTCTGGGCAAGCATTAAGCAAAATATCTTTGGCTAAATTTAAGATCTCTGATGATGCTTATTTTAAGCAGTGTGTATATAAATGTGTGTAAACTATTTGCTATATTTTATCTATCTATAAGTGTGCCAATAAAATGTGACGAATTTACAATGGAATTTATCAAAAATGTAAATTTAAAAATTTAAAAATAATTAAAAAATTTTTAATTTTAATGTAGTTTTTATTTTATATATATATTATAGTTGGAAAACGTATATTACTTAAATATACATGTTTTTAAGTATGAAAAGAGATAAAATATCAATTGGAATCTAGACTTTGAGAGTGCAACAAAACTTCATTTTGATCTAATGGAAAACTTAGCTATAGAATAGAATAGTAGAAGATATAGATTTGATCTATTTATCCAAGAGTAACACATATATATATATATTTAAAAATATATATTTATATAAATATATTCATTTTCTTTCATATTTAGCGTAGCCAAACTATGAGAACTTAGCTGATATTTGTACAATGATTTAATATTTGTACTTTCCAGATCTAATTACATCTTAAATAATAAGATTTAAATATGTCGTTAAACATATAGTGGGCGTATGTAAAACTCTTAGCATTTTATGAGACAAGTACAGCCAACAGTTCTTATTCCAAATGTCAAATCTTCTAGCTTTAATAACTGTGAAATGATTTGCATTTATTTAAAGATTCGACCACAGTCTAAAGCCAATATACTCTATATTCAATTTTTAAAGAGAGCATACAAATTTGTTGTATTCTATAATAAAAACGTTTAAATTGCATTCGTTTTATAATTGCAACATGCATACTCGATCAAAAACTAATTCCGCTAAGGTCGACATACAGCTGTGGTCACAAAAATAGTAGTGCGTCTGAAATGTTGGACAGCAAAAATTTGTGATAAGTATTATATTTTTACAAAAATTTGAAGGTATTATAGTATAAATAAAATTTGCTGTTCAACATTTCAGCCGCACTACTATTTTTATGAACACGCTACTATTTTAATGAAATGCATATTTCTTATAAATACTATTAAACTAGATGGAAGATAAGACATGCCTTATATTAACTAAACATTTAAGAGCATTTTATAAAAAAAAATGAAAATCTTCTTATATACAGTCCCGCTCAACTGAATAGGTTTGACATTTTGAAAAGTTTGAAAAGTTATATCTCTATAAAGAAAATCCAAATTTGAATGAAATAAATTGTGTTATACAGTCGAGTCTCGATAATTCGAAATGGCAAGGGGATCAGGTTTTTTACGAATTAGACGGAAATTCAAATTATCGAGACTCGACTGTACCGAATTTTTTTCAAGGGGATAGATTTTGTTTCGATTTATCGCTATTATCGATTTAGCGGGGCACAAATTATCGAGACTCGACTGTATAAACAAATCCGTCATTTCTGATGAAGAAAAGTTTCAGGCCTGTAAATTTTCATTTTATGTGATTTTTATTAATTTTTTCAAGAACAAATAAGATGAGCCAAAAACATCTTAAAATGTTTGAGAACTTTAACTTTAATTTGTGATCAACTGAATAATTGAAGCAGATTAAAATTCTAATAATTCTAAAATGTAAAGCAATTATTGAAATTTTTTTCAAAAGTGAATTGCGGCCCAAATGAATCCCAAATCACCAAGAAAGACATCACAATATTGATCGCAGATAAAATCTTATTATAAATTCTTTCTGTGTATGAACTCATCTCAGGCTGGAGAAGATTTCCATTTTTATACTCATTCACGAAGTATAATAAGTATTTTGTTTTTTTTTTAATTGATGGTTCTTAAATGATCTTAGAGATATCTAATTTCTAAACTAGCTAAGCCGTATTTATAATATAAAAAAAAAAAAAAAATATATATATATATATATATATATAAGGTTATCAAAAAAGTCTTGCGGTATTTCCGCAAGCTTGTCTTTGCAAGCGCGTAGTTCTAGTTGTATTCGTCGCATCGGTTCACGCTAGAGCTTTTTGGAAAGCTCTTTTCACGTGCTAACACGTGTTTGATTAATTGTTGTTTGTTTTTAGTCGTTATATATCGATAGATCTTACTAACTCTCAAGACAATCCTTTCAAATCTTAGTCAATTCTCAGAAACTTCCTGCTTATCTATTGTAGCTCGCTGACATTTCACATATAATTACTTTTACTTATCATATTGAAAACTTCTTTTAGCTTGAGAAATTACTCGCTTCTATTTAATTATTAGCATTACTTATCATATCGAAAGTCTTTCCCTTTCAACTATGCCTTAGAGAAATCCCCCTTTTAAAAATCTCAGTAGCAGATATTATCTGCTCAGTTATCTAGCCAAACCTATATTTATCTTGCCAACTCATTTAGGTCTTTAGTTCGCTCTTCTAATCAGCTGCGTTTTATGTGGACCACAAGTATTTTCACTAGCCGCTGCCGCCTCCCTCTTATACTCCTAGCTGTTGGCTACTGGCTGCTGGCCACAAATTGACCATCACATTGACAATTTGGAATTTGGGCAAGAGAATGAAAATCAAGAGAAATGTTGTGTACTTTGTCTCCGTTACGTTCTCCGACTGGCAAAACAAAGACTGTGGAAAGCCAAAATACTTTGCACTGGACGACGCCATCTTAGAGATAATTGCTTTGATAAGGACACGCCGGACCCGGACACGGCCACGGACACGGACTCCAAGTCGAACATTTTTTTTTTTGATTTTTCTTCTCTGCTTCTTTTTTTTTTTTATAAATGTCGCCAAATATTTACATGTCGCGGCATTGTTAAGCGAACCCAACTTTTGTTTTTTTTTTCGTTCTTTCTTCTTCGTTTTTTTCTTGTTTTATTTGGTGGCCTCTATGCGCCCGCATTTGGCTTGCGGCTTGACTTTTTGTGCGACTGTCCGGCTTCCTGGCTGGGGCGTCGAACGAGCGTCCGAGTCCGGGATTCCGGATGGCGGCCGTGTTGCTGCAAAACCGCATAAAAGTCATTGTCACAGCAAATGGATTAATTTTCGCGGCACGTTGTCATATATATGTCGCACTCACTCGCACCCACGCTCACTCTCTCTCCCTCTCTCTCTGTCTCTCTCTCTCTGTTGCTCGCTCGGCATATTTATAAAGAAATTAAAAAGCACGGCCTGTGGTTGCAAGTGGGTGGGACAGGGACAGCAGCACTGGCTAGCGCAGAAAGAGAGAGACGACACAGGGACAAGAGCGTTGGCAGGTACTAGGGCAGCGTGGGGCGTGGCATTTACCGCAACAATAATTACGCTTTGGCCCGAGTTTCTTTTTTTCCGTTTTTTGGAAGCTGCACGGAAGTGTATAATGTTGCTAAGTAGTTGCGGTTATATCTTGCTGTTGTTGCTGTTGTTGTTGTTGTTTTATTGTGTTTGGCTGCGTAATTATCATGAAAGGCAACAGGAGGTTTATTTCGCGTAATAAATACAACATAATTAAGTTTTGTTTTGTCCTGCTGGGTAAGTGAAACAAAAGGCAAGGAAAATTCCGCTTAGTCTGTTTTCCTTTCCTTTCTTTTCATATTTATTTAAATATTTTTTGTTTATGTAAAAGTTAGATAAAGCATATTGTTCTTTTTAGGCACATAAAATTAAATACAAATTTTTATTGCGGCATCATTTTGATTTGTTTTTCTAAGATATAATTTTATTTCTGCTTCTAATCATAGCATACTTTTTGGGGTCCGTGCAAATAAATATGAAAAATGTAAGAAATAATAAATAAATAAAAATATATATATTTTAAGTAAAATAAAAGTTATTTACTCAAAAAAAAAATGTATTTATCATAGATTTATTTATTAAACATATAAAAAATTAAAAAAATTTGTATTTATAATTGTTTATAGACATACAAATTAAAAAAAAAATAAATCTATATATGTGTAAGATTTATATCTTAAATAAAATACAAATAAATTTCTTAATAAAATAAAAATATTTAAAAAAAATAAATTTATTTAGCAAATAAGAAAATTAAAAAAAATAATTATTTATTTAGATTCTATTTAATGTAAAGAATATTAAAAGAAATATATAAAAATATATGATTATAAATTATTTATAAAATGTTGTTTAGTAAATAAAATATATTTCTATTTTTACATGAAAATTAAACAAAACAAAATTTTACAAATATTTTATATATGTATATATATTTCTTTTAAATATTCTTCACTTTAATTAATACTCCCTAATGCATTTTGTCCATAGAAAACTCATTGAGTAGCTTTTACTCGTTAGCTGAACCGTAAAAGAAAAGCCTGAAAATGGGCTAGCCAATACAATTAGCTAAGTTATTTGGTCTGGACGCTGCTTTGCTAAGTTTTTCAATTTCAACGATTGTCGAAGACGTCTGCCATTTTTTCTCTTTTTTTTTTCGTTTCATTCGGCTAACACATTGCCAATCAGCAGTAAGTCCAGCAAATAGAAGCACCTAACACTCTCGCACACACACACACACACACTCTCACAGAAGCACACATTGACACACACACAATATCGCATGTGCACACTCCTGCAGACAGCACAAGTCCAAATAAAAATCTATTTAACTAAAAGCTAAAAAGCGCGTCAGCTATCTCTGTCTCGCTCACACGCTGCGCTTGCCACTCTTTTCTCTATTACTATTTGCCTGTCTTCTGTTTCTTTGGCGCTCTCACGCACGCATTAGCTTGAACGAACAAAAAGAATAGCAGTGTGAACAAAAGAGAGCGCGAGAGCAAAGATAAAGTGAAAAGGCAAACATCTTCAATAGAGATGACACTATGAGCACGAAAACTATCGATCATAAAAATAAACAATTAAAAAAAACCCAAAATTTAAAAACTAATATTCGTGTTATCTTCAAGCCTAGACGACACTTCCGAATTTGTTGTACAGGGTAGAAAAAGATTGCAGTTAGGAGCAAAACCAGCATGAAATAAAAGGCAGCACATTTTTCGGGGACTTGCAAGAAAAGTTGTGCGCTCATGCAAAGAGAGCCGCAAATGTGTGCGGAGTGCAGACGGTCGGTAGATGGGATCTCTATGTGCTTTTTAGATTCCAGTTTGTACACTTTTCTATTCCATTGCTTTTTTTCATTGTGCCAACTCAGGCACTCGCACACACACACACACACATTGCAAACATTTCTATGTATGTATGTAATTTAGCGTTGGTGGGCGGCTGGGCGTGTGCGCGAATTTGTTGCCAAATGCTTGGTGCTTAGAAGAGCTGACAGGTGGCGCCGCTATGCACGTCCATATTCTTCTCTTATCTTTGTGCAGCTGCGTGGGTGTGTGTGTGTGTGTGTGTGTGCATGTTTGTTTTGTGGCTGGCAGATGGCGCTCGTGTGTATGTTTGTATGTGTGGAAAACGTGCACAAAGAATTAAGTAATTGAATTTTCATAGTGCAAGCAATTGTTTTTTTTTTTAATTATTTAATTTTGCAATTGAATGGCATATTTATTTTTTGTATGATTAAGATACATTTATTTTAAATATATAAATCATTTACAGAAGGTTGCAATTATACGATACTCACATGTCTATCGATGAATGGTTACTTTTTAAGGCGAAATCTCTTTTTCTCAATAATTTGCATTGCAAGCTGCCAATAAGCTCGCTTATATGTATATCGATAGTTGTAGTATAGGGATGAGAATTGCCACGATATTTGTTCTAGCATATTAATTGTGATAATTGGACGAAGCTTGAGTCAAAATTAAATTTGAATGTTCCAATTAGCAAACAATTTTCAACGGCCTGACGCTAATTAGCCGCCCATCAAAGGCGACGCACTGCGAGCACCAACGGTGCGTATCTTCAACCACGTTCTGGGTTAACCTTTGCCCTTTCGTTTGACATGCGTCAATTTGCACACACCTAACGTGTCGCAAACAATTAAAACATAAGATGTCAAACGACAACTGCTTTAGCTCTTCAAAGATGTGTTCAGATCTTAAGAAGGAATATTTTTGTTTTAAACAAGTAATTAATTATAATTTGCTTTATTGTGACGTCACATGCTACGTGATGAGGAGTTGTGTTTAGTGTACACTTCATTCTCTTCCTCGTGCTCTTATCGATATTGATCGATTCGATAGTTTGCATTACACGCGAAAGTGCACGCAGTGAAGACATAAGCAAAAAATTTATGTTCTCTGTAAACTTGTGTGTAAGAAATATATGAAAATACTTGCGAAAGTTATGCAAAATTAAAAACTTGAGTTAATTTGCAGACGCGAAATTTGCATACTTGTTGCGTGCTTAGAATTGTTGGCCGCGCCTTTTGAATGGATGCTCTTGCGGCATAAACTGTTCGAGTGTGCGAGCCTCAGCAATGGCGGCATTTCGTCCTTTCTTTTTCGCACTTCGTTCTGTTTTGATTGTTTTGCAGCGGGTTTATGTGTGCGATAAAGAAAATATCGAGATATTTATTATATTATATATTATGTAAAATGTATCAAATTTAAAGTATATTAAGTTTTTGAATTTATTTAGAAGTGAAGAAAAAAAGTGTTGAAAAAGATTTTTTTAAAATTTTTTTTGTTTGTTTTCTTTTTGGGTTTTTTTGTTTGTTTTTTTTTTGTGCAAAGTAGACATTGCTCTGCTAATAAGAAAAGTGCCGTTGCAAAATGTGAGTGAGTAATATATACATACATACATACATATGTAGGTATGTACATATGTATATGTATTTAAATGTTGAGCTCTCGATTCGGCAACACTCAATGTCAGCAATGCGGACAATGCGCGTAAAGAAAAGTGTGTAAAACAACGGTAAATCAGTAAAGTGAGCCTGCTAATAATAACATGCGCGCATACGCACGTACGTATGTACATACGGATGTACATATATATGTGTATGCAAATGTGTATGTGTATATGTATGTGCGAGTGGAATGAAGACAATCTTAAGCAATGTGACGCGAGTTAAGTGTGTGTAAGCAAGCGGATAATAAGAGAAGCGAAATGAGAGGCAAACAGATGCATGCATGTACGTATGTATGTATATATTTATATATAAGTATGTTTGTGTACATATCTTCTTTTTTTTTATTATTAATGAAAAAATTTGTATATATTGTTGTATCTAGTAATTTAGTTTAAAATTATTTTGTTTGTCAAAAAAGATTTAAGCAAAGCGTTTATTTACTTTAAAAAAGTATGCTTTAAAAATGATTTGAAAGGAGACTTTCATGGGCGTTGTGGGAGAGTGAAGAATTTGATAAATTTGAGTGTTTTTTGTTGTTGTTTTTTTTGTTGGCTGGCAAAGCGAAAAAGGCAATCGACCGACACTTGTCAGTCGCGCATTGGTTGCAGGGGCACAAGTTACAAGGGGCAAGAGACAGGAGATTGGCCACAGCGTTTGTGGTGCACCACAAGCGGATATGCAGCCCGCGAATATTCACCCGCATTCCTATTGGTGTGTGTGCGGCTGTGTGTGTGTGTGTGTGTGTGTGTGTGTGTGTGTGTGTGTGTGTGTGTGTACACACTGTTAAATGTTTATAAATAGGCTGCGGTTCTTAAATTTAGCAGCGAGCATTTTAGAATAATTTCGATTGTACATCACAAAAACCACTGCAAATTTTTGGCAGTGGTTCACATCGATGGCTTTCGCTTAGTTTCTGCGTAAACATTTTAGAGAAATTAACATTTAAATTTATATTTATGTAGCTTACATTTTGAAATATTGCAAAGTAAGCTTTATTTAAATGAAAGAATATATAATAAAATATTTTTCTAATATTTATTTTATTTATTATTAATGTATACTAATAATTAATATTTATTTTCTCTATAAATATATTTAATAATAATTAATATTTATTTAAAAAAAAAAAAAAAGTTTCAAAATATTTAATACTTCTTTTATTTATCATTAATGTAAAATAAAATACTAAACTTATATTATAAATTATTTTAAAAAAATAGAATTTCAAATGGAACAAGCTATAGATTCTTAATTATATTTATATATCTACATATATATCACAGTATTTTTTTGTATTTTGTCATATAATTCTCAATCTTCTCTTCCAAAATCAAACAAATCTTCTAATTTATCGAGCTCGTAATACCTTTTTCCTCATCTATTTAGTGTGGATCTTAGGGTATTTCCAAGATAAGATATTATTTGTATCTCATTTTACATCAATTTAGTGTGAAGCTTAGGGTATTTCTCTAACGAACTAGTTCGAATTTCGAATTGCGAACCACAGTTTGTGCGAAATTTCTTGCTCAATTAACTCACGGAGTAAATTTTGAAAACGTAGCAAATAATTTAATTTTTTGCCCATTTTTTTTGGTTTGTGCGGTTTAATTCACAGCATAAAATTTACATTTAGCAAAATTTTGTATTAAATTTGTCAGACAACAAAGTTTCAGGTCGAATTTTACAATTACATATTTAACAAAAAGGAAAAAAGAAGAAGAAAAACAAAATATTAGCACAGTAAGCAGTCTGGCACGCCCCTTTCACAATGGGCAATTGCGCCCACCTTTGGCAAAAAGTTTCTAGCGGCACGCCCCTCGAGTTGCGCCCAAGTTCTGGCCGCAAAAACTAAACCGAACCAATGGCGACCACAGCGAAACAAATAACAACAGCAGCAGCAGCAGTAGCAACAGGAACACCAACAACAACAACAACAACAACAAAACACACACAACAACTCTCACAATATCTGCAACATCTGTTTGAACAAATAACCAAAAACAAGGATGCGAATGGAAAGAATGAAGGGAGCAGGGGGAGGCAGCGCTGAATGGTAAATGGGAACCACAGCGAACCAATTTCCGTTGCCTCAATTCAGGCCAAGTTATGTCTCCATTGGTGTCTGTCAGAATTTTGGGGCAAATGTTTCGCTCTGCGTGGATTTTCGTTTAGCAACAATACAGGACAGGGCAAAATTAACGCTGCGTAAAAGGAGACTGCTCAACAAACTACTGAAAGTATTTCGAGGTGGAATATGGAAAATTTAATAAATATTTAATACATTTTATTTCAGATATGAAATAAAAAAAAATTCAAAAAATTGTGAATCTTAAAAAATAGGGGAAAAAATATTAATTTAAATATTTTTCAAAATTTGTTAAAAATTTAAACATTACATTTTTATTTTGACAAAAAACAATTATTATAGGATACGTATTTTAGGAGACGGAAGACATTTTAAGGTGCAGTTAACACAAAAGAATTTTATAACAACAATTACAACATATTCAAGTCAAGACTCGGTCCAGCAGGTCTTGAGGTTGGTGACGCCTGAGTCTTCTCCTGGTACAGGTGCGGGGACTTAGAGCTGCAGTACCTAGCCGCCTGGCTAGGCTGTTTGGGTGAGAATTAAGTCGCTCAAGGTATTTTTTGCCCACCTCCTGGATTTTGTCGCCTATTTTTGTAATCTTGAGGTCTCGCTCTATGTCCCTGGTCCTCATGTACCACGGGGCTCCAGTTATTATACCCTGAACCCATTGAAAATGGGAAATCAGGGTATAATGGTTTTGTTAAGCTGTCAAATGTATGTAACAGGCAGAAGGGGGCGTGGCAGACCCCATAAAGTATATATATTCTTGATCAGGGAGACGAGCTGAGTCGATTTAGCCCTGTCCGTCTGTCTGTCTGTCCGTCTGTCCGTCTGTTCGTCTATCCGTCTGTCCGTCTCTCCGTCTGTCCGTATGTATGAACGCGTCGATATCAGAACATATAAGAACTAGAGACTTGAAATTTTTTTTGGAAGTCCCTGTGTAGCACGCGCATATCGAGTTTGTTTTAAAAAATCGATAACTTTTCCCGTTCTTTTGTTATCGATTAAAAACCTTATCGAAATGAAGTTAATAAATTATATCTCGTACATCTTTGGAGCTAGAATCTCAAAATTTTGCATTTAGTTTCATTTATATTTTATACAATTTCGGTTTTTGTTATATTTTATATACCAGCCAAAAAAAAAAAAATTTTTATAATTTTTTAATTTTACAAGCTTAAATTTTTTCTGCGTTAATAAATACATAATTGAGTATATATTAAAACGCAGATCGAGCGGGGTTCAGGGGATCTCCTAGTCGGGCACCACCGACTAGAGTTTTCTTACTTGTTTTTCTCAGCGTTTTTGCCTGGAGCACACGGAGTTTGTTTAGGTGCGAATGGGCAGCTATACCAAACACCTGGATAGCGTAAAAGAGGCCAGGGACTAGGATGCTCTTGTATATTTTAACCTTGTTGTCCAGTGAGAGCTTGTTACGCGCTGCAAGCAACCAAGACATATAAGTTAATTTCTGAATCGTTCAAATACATTTAGCATAACCCTCTCTTCTCCTTTCACTTCTTCTCTATTCTTGTGTTCTTTTCTGTTGTATTATCAGCTTCTTTTTTTTTACTTCTGTTATTTCGCTTTCATTATCTCTCTTTCTTTCTCTTTTTCTTTCTCTCTTTCTTCTCTCTCTGTCTTTTCTCTCTGTATTCTCACACTCTCTCTCTCTCTCTCTCTTCTTCTTCTCTCTCTCTCTCTCTCTCTCTCTCTCTTTTTCTCTCTCTCTTTCTTCTGTCTTCTCACTCTCTCTCATCTCTCTCTCTCTCTTTTTCTTTCTCTCTTTCTTCTGTCTTCTCACTCTCTCTCTCTCTCTCTCTCTCTCTCTCTCTCTCTCTCTCTCTATCTCTCTCTTCTCTCTCCCTCTATTCTCTTTCTTCTCTCTCTGCCTTCTCTCCCACTCTTCTCTGCTCTCTTCTTTTCTAACTACATAAAAAATCCTTTTTTCAACCGATTTCACAGACCTTCTTAAATCTCGTCACAATTTTCACCCAACTATGTTGCATAGTGTATTTAATAACATAAATTGTCTGTATTTTTTCATGTTTTTTCATTTTTGCATAAATTGTCTGACCTTGATCCAGTTTTTTTGCCGCTTTCAAATTCTCCAAAAAGTTGACTTTTCACACTTCTCTTGCTCTGTTATGATTTGAAATGGAATTTTTTGCCATAGCTTCATTTTCATCAAATGCATTTGGCAGCTGTTATTTTTGAGACTCTTTTGTATGCGCAGGCACAATTCTGTCTGTCCGAATAAAATCTCATTTACGTTGTAATAACAAATGCCGCACAAAATCAATTAAAATAATTTCCTGTGCCCTGGAAAAAAAAATTAAAAATTACCAAATGACAGCGGCGGCGCCATCTAGCGACAGCTAACCGCATAATACACCATTTGGAGCATCTGTTGCCAACGTTGTCATTTAGCCGCAGCCCGCCTCATAACTACACCCACTTCCCGGCTCATGCTACCCCTTGGCGCTATCATTGTTGTTGTTTTACATTTCCGGTAATAAATATACATTTGAAAATCAGTTAGGAAGCGCTAATTAGAAGAGACTGACTACGAGATACCTGTGAAATTGCTTGTCATTTATCAAATATATTGTTGATGACACTTATTAATTTATAATTATTATGAGAAATATCTTTATCATTATTATTATTATTGTCATTGTCGATATCATTATTTAACTGTCTTAATAGTATTTATTATTCTTATCTTTGTCATTTATATCTTATATATTTTGTTTAATAATTTTACGTTCGTTCACTAATTGGAAAGTATTTATTGGGCTTTCACTAGGAGTGACAGAAATAATCATGACTTAAAGGCAGCTAGATAAAAAACTCATTAGTTTATCTTCTTCAAGAATACAATTACTTTATAGAATCACATATGCCTCCTTTTGCCTGTTACATACGCTTCCAAACAACCATTATACCCACATTACTCATTTTGCTACCGTTGCAGGGTATCACAGCAGGGGACTTCGGTTTGCTGTCGACTGGGTAGCCTAGTGGGCTGGTTGGGGCTTCTGGCCGTTTGGCAAATTGCCGAATGAGGCGCGGGAAATTGGAATTTTCAAATTATGTGCCAGGTGAGAAACTTTGCGGCATTTCATTTCCTATGATTAATTAATTATTGCACATAGTGTGATGATAGCCTATAAAGCAACAATGCAATGCGCAGTGCCGTCAATCTAATTGTAAATGTAATCGAAATTTATGCTGCATTCGATGATGATTACTTGAGAGATATAATGTTTAAACTAGGCAATAGAATGGAATTGATGTTAAATTAATAAATATTGACACAGCTTTTATATCATTTTCACACACAAAATGTTCGTCAAAAAGAGGCTTAAAAGTTTTTATTTTAAATAAAATATAGATACAAATTACGATTGACATTTACGTATAAATATATAATAATAATTATGATAAATGTATTTTATGTAGCTGAATAATTTTGAAAACTTTCTTATAGATAGCGATGCTAATGCAGCCTCATAAAATATTGTTGGCATTGCTGGAGGAGGATATGGTAGTGAGGGAAGTTGCCGTTGGTTTGAGCGTGGCCAACAAATTATTATAGTCACATATCCTGTTGACATTTAACTGACAGCGCAACTGCACAAAGGCGACATAGGTCGCACCCGAGAGCAGGAGACAACAGCATAGCATAGTCAAGAGGCATACTACACCTGAGTCATAACCATGACCAAAGTCACACGACAACGGCGCACACAGTTCCACATCCGGTGACATCCGGTATTTCCTGCTTGGCCTCCATCTCTCTCTCTCTCTCTCTCTCTCTCTCTCTCTGTGTGTCTGTCTGTTTGTCCTGCTGTTGGCTGAGTTTTAGCCATTGCCGTTGCTGTTGCCGGCAGCATTCCTGTGGCCTTGTCACACGTTCGCTGCGCTACTAACAACTGCCAGCAACAACAATGGCCACATCATAGTTTATGTGCTAAGGCAACACTATCAGGCCAGCGCCAGAGTGGGATAGCACACACATGCAAGCATCATCTGTGTGTGTGTGTGTGTGTGTGAACTGGCCATAGAGTGAGGCAAAAGTCAGAGATGCCAAATGCAGTTTACGATACACTTTGCATGGTTGCCGCAAAAGCTACGCCATCACGTTTAGCAACGCCTTAGAAAAGTTAAAATTGACTAAGCACAGAAAGAGACAAAGAGAGAGAGAGAGAGAGAGAGAGAGCTGCTAATGGAATCTAGTTGAGGAAATCTTTGCAATAGATTTGCATTGTCATATGATGAATTAAGATAAAAACCTTTATGTTTTATCTATAGCTGATGTAGGATTTTGAGAGTTTCTTTGCGAATTTAGCGAAGCGTTTACTTATGATTATATTAAAACTGAAAAAGGGAAGGAATCGTTTAGCTAAAAAAGCTACTTAATTAATACAATTAATAATCGAAGTAAAATTTCCTTAAATAAAAAAATAATTAAGTAACTTTCTTAAAAGCTTTAATAAGCTTCACTGCATAACTTTTACTGTTTAGGATAAAATACAGATTAGTTTAATATTATTAAAAAATAATATAAAATGTCTCTAGAGATTTGAAGTTTATTATTTCAGATTAGAAATAGCTTGAAGCGAAATCTGTCTTTAATGATGCTTTCATGTGCTTCTCTGTGTTGTTGAAGGTTACTTAAAATATTTAACATAAATTTAAGCAATACCAAATTTATTTCAATTTATAATTTAGACTTGGGCAAAATTTTGAAAAACTTTAACACATTTATATGAATCCAATTTATTGTACTTTAAGCATTTATTGGCATAGAAAGCTTTGCTTTCTACTAATTAGAATTTAATAATCTTATTAAGAGTATTTTGGCTTCGTCTTGTTTTGCTTGAAGATTTAGCTTTCTTGCTGCTCTTGGTTGCTGCTGTTGTGTATCTCTCTGGCCGCCTCTGTCATGCATCCGTTTTCAGGATACACGAAATAATTCTGTTTGTTAGCTGTGTGCACACGATGTCCTTTCATCAGACGAGCGCTGTGCAGCAACTCCATATCCGAGCTGGGCCCAACTCTCTACCCTCAGGCAGCCTGCTCCGTGCCGCCAGCTCTGCCTGACTGGCTGACTGACTTATTTCACTAGCTTTGGCTGTGGGACGCTGCTGTTGCTGCTGCTGCTGCTGCTGCTGCTGTAGGGTAGCCTCTGCATATTTTTTGCACCTAAGTGTAACGTCCCCCACCCGCGTTGCTGATCCAAAGTCCTGGACGCACGCTTGATGTAGTTGGTGGTTTACTACTAATTTGCAACCACATCGTTTGTTTTGTGCGGCTGCGTCTGTCCCTGCTGTGAGTGTCCTTTGTGTCTGACAGCGCAGCAAGGACCGCTTTGCACCTCTCGCCCTCTCACCCCTCTCACTGCCCTCGCCCACTGTGTCGCCGCAATGTGCATTAATTTCTGCATTTGCTGCTGCTGCTGCTGCTGCTGCTGCTGCAACAGAAGATGCCTTCACAATGGCAGCTCGACGATAGCTTCTCCTGTGTGACAGCTTGAAGCGCGCGCTACCATTATAAATGGTACTCGAGTGTTGTTTCTCCTGGCCATCGTTTCATCTTTGGAATTTTGCGTCTTATCGTCGTGCAGTAACAATAAACGCGTTGCTTTACTTTGTGGCGACAGAACAAGTCACTGCGAAAAGAGTTTAGTTAGCATGAACGAAAGCAGCGTTGAATGGCTAAAAATATGTTTGATATTTGAGATGATTGAATTATTAATCAAACAATTGCAAGAAATTCTTTGCAGTTATAGAAAGCAGTGAAAAGTTCTTATCTTTTGTATATGTTTAAGCTTCGTTTTTAAATATTTCAAAAATATTTTTCTTAGTATTTTAACTCTAGAAAATATTCATTCATCATTAGGAGTTTTTAAAAAATATACAATATATTCATTTATTGCTATTTATATAGATAAATTTAGCAATAATCTTTCAATTTATTGAACTCTTCTAAATTTTAATAAAATTTTAGCTGCATTCGTTTCCCACCCTACCCCTCTAGGACGCCTTCTGCGCGCGCAGTCTCGTTATTTAATAGCCAGACCTCGTATATATGTTCACATATATATCTATGAATATCCATTGAACTAATCCCCACTTAAGTAGACAATTTTTGAAGTATCTTTAAAATTAATTGCTTGCAATTATTCAAAGAATTTTGAGTGAAATACTAAGCTGTAGGAAAATAAATTTTAAAATTTCTCGTTAAATTTTGCTCGATAAATTTTTGGGCAATGCAAAAATATTTTTCAGTTTTTAGTATCTGCAATCAACATTATGGTAAAATGTAAATATGTTATTTATACACATAATTTAGCTTTTGCCTGCTACAATATATGAGTACACCCTGTAAATGTGTGAACTATACAAGTGGGTATGTCAGTGTGTTAGAGGATTTCAACAAAAATATGATATATAAATAGATATAAATAGTTGATTTTCTATATATATATTTTTATCAGTAATGCAAGCTTCAATTCTAGGGTATTTATAAGTTTGGCACACTTGAAGCGTAGCCTGGCTACTTGTTATTATTTCCTTTTTCATATATGAGACTCAATTTAAGCTTGTTTGTCTGCCTGTTGTTCCCATATCAAAACATAAGCCGATTATAAAGCCAATTTCTATAATATATACATATCGTATAGATGCTTATATTTATGTTGCATGTGTGCTTTACTCACTATGTGTTTGTTTCCGTGTGTGTGTGTGTGTGTGTGTACAACATTTACATATGAACTTTTGGCTTCATATCAATTTTTGTTGTTATTATTTTGATTTTTACATAGGGGTTGCTACCTCTGCAGGCCCCTGCCGTCTCCTACACTGCTGGCTTGTTAACATGCTAAATACTTTTTAATGCCAATTTAAGAATGTCCCGGGCAGCACCTAAGTGAAGTCGGAAACTCAGTTGCAAAGTACTTTCATGCGGGCTCAGTTAAGTTATTTTATTTGCCAAATAACATTGAAGGGGCTTTTCGTAAGGGAATATTTATATAAGCATGAATTTGTGTAGTGATTTGAAGGGTATTATGATTGAAGTATTTTATTTATGAGCAGATATATCATTATTATACATAATACTATTTTTTGTTTAAGTTTTGATAAGAAACTAGCAAAGACTTGCAGCTGCTCTTTAAATTTGAAAATCAATTGATTTAAAATATATAAACTTATATTTATATATATTTATGTATACTTATAGTTATTTAAATATTCATTGTAAATTACAAATTTCTAAACACAAGTTACTGCATTATCGCCGCATCGGATGTCAATTCACATAAATCTCATTCACACAAAGCCATCCACGCCCACCCACACACATCAGCTATCCTGTATATAACTTTGTATATATTATACATATATTTGGAGGGAATCGCGTAACTCAAAAACCGTTTGCTCTATTCGTCTTCCGCTTCGACGCGCAAAAATAAAAGCCAGAAATTGCGATTACCGAAATACCGAAAATCCGCAGCACAGCAATTCACAATTCGAATTGCCATTCGGCCAAGTGCTAAATGCTAAATGGTAAATGCTCTATTTACGCTTCACTTAATTGATAATCAAAAATTTATTGATAACATTTCTTCTTCTGTGCCATTGGCTGTTGCACTTCGAACCCATTTGTAACCCGCTTAATTTCGCATTGCAATTAATTTCACTTTAAAAATGTTTATAATTAAAATGCTCTTTAAGCAAGTTTTTTATTGAAATATGATATTTGCTATGGCTTAAGCCCGATTTCCCTTCATCGTCCAATACTTGTTAGTTATCTTTCGTCTCCTTTTCAGCTGTTGTTCGACTAATTAAAAGGATTTTTCCTGTGCCATTTCTTTTTTTCACTTTCATTATACTCGTTCACAATGTAAATAGAGCATATTAATTTTGCACAATGTCTATGTCAGTATTTGTGTATTTCACAAAACTATTCGTCTCTATAGCAGCTAGACACTAGGAATCCAGGAACGAGTATTGTAGAGTCTATTACGCCAGTCTGCAACATTCTTACTTGTGTTTATTTCCATTTTCATTCTAATTGTCGCCTTCGTTTGCTTTTTCTATTTACATTGTACATTTATTTCATTTGGCTCGCATTTTGTGTTCATTTAGTGGCTCAACTTACACGAATCAACATATTAAGTTCAGGGTTGTCAGACTGGGGCTCGTCGTTGCCATTCTGTTACAGGGTTTGGGCGAGTATTTACAGCTTAATGCAACAAAGCAGCGCAGTTTAATGAACTTTTGTTTGCGCCCTACAATGTCAAAGTTGATTGATTTTTAGACAAAGCTGCTGAAATCTGTCAAAGTTGGGGGTCAATGTATAAAAAGGATAACTTTATCATGTATGTTTTAGTTAGTTAAATCATTTTTTAGTATTAGCATCAGTTTACACTATACGTAGTTTTTGTATAAAGAAAGGTAAAGGTAAAGAAAGGCTTTTGTTTATCTTTTCCAGTTTACAAAATAGTTTTAGCTTTTAATGCTATATATTTTTTTAGTTCTGCTAAAATTAATTTAATAAATAAATACATACAATACATTCCAAAATATATATATTAATATTTAGATATTTATACGAATATATAGTATGAATTTAAATATATTTAAAATTAAAAAAAGTTATAAAGATTCTTTCCTTTTAATACAAAAATAGGTATATAAAAATGATATAAATTGTTTTAAATTTATATAAAGTATTTAAAGTTTAAATTTTCAAATGAAAATTATTTGTTTTCATATAAAAAAGTATTTCTGTGCTGAAAAAGCTTCAATATTCGTGGTTATTTAATTAAACTAGCTACTTGTATATAGTTAAATTGTTATTTATTTAGATACATTTTTTCCAAAGTCGCTCTGCGGCATCTACATCAGCTGGCTTAGTGCAATTTAATGCGTAATTGCTTGGGTTTATTTGAGCAACAGTCAGGCGTCCGTTGCCACCCACTCAAAGCACTCGACCAAGGAGATCCCCTTAACAGATCCCCTTAACATGTTTTGTCTTTGCTGCTGCTTGTTGCTGTAGTTGTTTCTCTCCTTGCTGTTGTTGTTGTTGTTGACGACGTCGTCTAGTCACGTCTGCTGTTGACAAGCGTCTGTTGAGCAAAGCGTCCGACTGGCACCCATATTGAATGTTCCTGCATACTATAGTTGACCCCACCTCTCCTTCTTTCTCACTGTCTCTCGCGCTCTCTCTCTCTCTCTCTCTCTCTCTCTCTCTCTCTCTCTCTGTTTCTCTAGTTACTCTCTGTGTCTATCTGTGCATTTCTCTTTTGTCTATCAACTCCATCTCCCTCTGTTCGCTGCATGGCGCATTTTCAACGCCATTGTCCTGTCGTAGGTACTATTTTTGTGTCGCACAATTTACTGCACTTCCTGGCCAGTAAAAACATTCACACACACACACACATACATACACTCATGTACACACAGAAACACGCACATAAACACATAGACACACAGAGAAATTGAGCCAGAAGCTGCGGCCCCAGGCAAACTTGGCAGCCCAGCGCGCATTGTCTTCAATAATTACCCATGTCCCTTGATGCTGCACTGAACGCTGGCAACCATGTGCCATGTCTCTGCACCTCTACCACTTCCTCTTCACTCCTTTTCTCTCAACTGGTCCGTGTCTAGTGACCCTTGTCCCGGTTTTTTTTTGTATCTATCAACAACTTTTCGACAAAAGTTGCGCACGTTTCGGCCAGCTGAGTGTCGTCGACTCCTTTTCTCACATCATCTTTCCTACCAGCTGGCTCGTCAGCTCGTTTTCATTCCAATTGCAATGCTTGGCAATTGGCAAACGGATTTCATAGCTGCAACGGATTACATTCTAGCCGACATCAAATACTCCACTTCAAAAACAGCTTAAAGACTGATTTTTGAATCTTAACTGAAAGCTTGGACACGTTTTTCAGATGTGACCCACATGGACAAGTTGTGCTCTAGTTTGGTTTTAACAACGATACTCTTAGTCACTATAAGAACTATCGTGATGATTATAGTTATGATAATGATGGTGATCATAATGTTGAGCATGATGAAGCTGATAGTGATTTTAATAATGCAAAATATGATAATGATTATGATTATGATTTGGATAGAAATAATAATCGATCTGGTTTAGAAGTTGATTGAGGTTGAGGTATAACAATATATACATACATACACATACACATATAAACAAATGGAACAAGCATAAATATAAATCTCGACCATTTAGCTGCAGAAATGAAATTTTAGCAACAGGCTCAATTGTAGTCTAAACGCCACCTTTCACACACAGACAACGGCAGCAGCAGCTGATGAAACACGGCACAAAATTCAATTGTTTTGGAGCACAACAATTTAATTTGACACGTACTTTTAATGGGAGGCTCGGCAGCTAATGCCGTGGCTCTGGCCTATGCCGTATAACCGCACGGACTGACATACACACACAGACACACACACAGGGCAGACAGAGATGGAGACATGTGGTGCCTGGGACAGGTTTCGGGCGCATAAATTGAATTTAGATACAATTTCCTGTGGATGCGTGACTGCCAACAGTTTTGTTCGCTCTTCATCCCAACAAAATATATAATATTTCAGTATGTTGGACGCTTTGATTTCTCACTTTTTAAAGGCACAATTTCCAATTCAGAAACTGCTTTTTTGGCATTGAAAATTTTTGGCCAGAGTTAAACCAACAATAAATAACCAATTTATATGCGCAACTGCATTTGTCGAATATTGATTGTTTTTGTTGTCCAATGCACAACAGCCGCTGCCTTGTGCGCTATTAATTATATTTGTCATACGATAAGAAAAAAGGAAACAAAAATAAAATAAATAAATATCAAAAAAAGTAATGTTTTTGGCAAAGTGTATTTAAACTCTTTACCAATCAGAAATACTCTTATTTAAAGCTTGAAAGTTAAAATATTTATTGTACAGAATTAGTAAAAAGGTTACAGTAAAAGTAAGTAAAGTAGTAAAAGGTTACAGAACCTTTGAAAAAGGTTATTTGTAGAGTAAAAATATATGTTTTTATTTTTCATATTTATTTATATAATAGACTGGCAAAAAAGTCTTGCGGTATTTCCGCAAGCTTGTCTTTGCAAGCGCGTAGTTTTAGTTGTATTCGTCGCATATATATACACACAAAAATATAGTTATAGAATGCTCTAAACGAGCCAATCGAATATACATATTCACACATACAGTATACACAGGCACACATCAAGTTCAATTCGTAATAAAGCCAATGCACTTATTTATAAATTGTAAAAAATATATATAATAACTCTTTTTAACAGATTTCCATAGTGTTGGCCCTTTTAACAGATTATTGGCTTAGGGTTACTTTCAGACAATTCCACAAAGAAGATAACAAAACTTTAGTATCCATTTCAGGCGAAGAGCATTAAATACGTGAATGCAAATGGCTGAATGACCAAACGAGTTCGCCTTTTCCAACTCATGAATATGTTTTTTCAACTTGCCTTTTAATAATTTTGTATCAGTTTTTTTTTTGTGTATTTATTTACTTTTATTTTTGTTTATGCGACAAGGACAACAAAAACTCAATGTTTAACTAAAAAAAAAAAGGAAATAAGTGAAATACGAGCCAATGAGGTGAACAGGGGGCGGGGCTTTTGTGCGGCTTGCATGTAAATGCGGCACATTGCGTTAATAATTCCTGTGCTGAGTAGCCGTTGAGTTGCCAATGCGCCCATCCTTTTTTCGCGTCCTTGGTCCCACAGGTCCTTTGGGCAGCATCGCGTGCGCCATGAACATTTCAACGCTAAAAAAGTGAGTGGACAAAAAGCTTCAACAGTTGGGTACAAATTGGATTCGAGTGCAATGAAAAACAAATACAACAGAAAAAAACCAAAAAAAAAAAGAAAGAAAACTGAAAAGAAAAATCAAAAAAATGAGATATAATTGAAAATATTGCCCGCTATGAATGATAAGCGGAATGTGCTTTGTCCGCTTGCAGAATGCGCTGCGCAGAGCCGTGAAATGTTTCCATTAGGTTATTCTTAAATTGCTGCATTGCTTGGCATTTTGGTTTGGGGTCGCACTGTAATTGATTAAACGTATTGATATCCATATTAAAAAATATCTCAACCCAGCCACAACTCTCTGCAAGTAGAGCAATCAAATGTTTGCTTGTCTTTAGCCATCATCAATTGCATGTTAATTACTCACTTTTAACGGCTAGGCATGTGGAAAAATTGATTAAATGGATATCTGTGGCTTGGGTGGCGGCTTTCATATAAGTGTATTGAGAGGCAGCTTCAAACGTTTATGTTTCAGTATGAAAACTTCAGTTTTAAATGTAAAACAAAGTAGTATAAGCTACTTTATGATATTCCATTAATACAATTATTCATTATCTGAGGACGTTAACATGTATAACTAAATTATATTATTATCTAATTAATTTTTGATAAGAAAAAGATCTCTCTATCTATTGATGAAATACTTTTCAAGATTCACTGACGAATGTTTGATGAAAAAGTCTTTCTGATCAAAGCAAAGCTGAAGAATAGATGGAAGATAATTTTTAGTTCAGAACTGAGCTAATTAACCTTTTTGTTATATCTTTTAAGACAGCAAAATTTGAGGTCAAATCTTAAAGAAAAAAACATTTAAAAAAAACTTTATGCAATTATTTTACAAATATGTTAACCTTTTCTAGTAGTTTACTTACTAACTAAACTTAACAAAAGTACTATTTGGTGCAACTTGAATCGGACAACGCTGTCATCTATGTGCTTGCAAAGTTATTTGCTCTTATGCATACTTACTCAATGGTGGCGTTCTTTGTATCAGCATTTTAGGTACTGTTATTTGCCAAGCCAAATATTAGTTTTTGACGGGCCGCAGGATTGGATGGTAGGGAGGGGTTTGTTGGAATAGGAGACAGCGGCCTCAGCTGCTTGCGCATTGCAAAATTAATCACAGCGACGCTTTTCTCTGACATTTTCCGGGCACTTTGAAGTTTGCACAACTGTTGTTGGCAATTTGTATTATGACAAACGGTGCCTGCAGATGGTGCCACACATGTCATGCAAATTATGAAACTTTCGGCCACGCAAATACACACGCAAACACTCACACATAGATCACATAATAGTTGTAGCTGTTGCACTAGGCCGTTGGCCACGCCCATGGCTAATAGAGACATGGTTATTGAAGTTGTTGGCCAAGTAGCTGTTTCACTTTGCCCCAAAAAACTTGTCAAAATAAGTTTTATTGTTTATGATAAACAAACAATGAGACTCTCAAAATAATTCGTGTGTGTGTGAGTGTGGGGTAGTTGGACACATGCACGCGCCAATAAATTTGCAACGTTAAAAATAACGAACAAGCCGAAAACTTGCTCCACTTTCGTTTTCGCAGCGAACTTTTAATTTTCCGAACACGTTTCGGACAAATGAAAATAGCCAGAACCCCAACCACATACATATGTACGCAGTTAGAGGATATCAAGTTTACCCCAAACTCTCACGTCCTACACTGCACGAGCTGTCTGGGCAAACAAATGGAGAATATAGAGAGATATTTGTTCCAGCTTCTTCCGTTTCTTCTTTTACTGTTACTCCATGTTGTCGCTTTTATTGTTTGTCGTGTGCGCCCTCTGATATCGAATTTCGGGTGTCCAAAGCGATTTACATGCTTCGCATTTGCAGTGTGACTTTAAGTGAGACTGTGTCTTGAGCTTTCATGTTGCGTAAAAGGTCTTTTCATTAAACAATATTTATAATTGTATATATTTAATTGCTTCACATTATTTTATAGCCAAGTCTGTGAAAATGCTGACTTATAATATGTTTTTAAAACATTTTATATAAATTTGTTTCTTTTTATTTTGTATATTTAAACAAAATATTTTCTAATTTTTATATTTTATTTATAATTGATTAGATTCTATTGACAAGATTCTTCCATTAGAGATAATTCTGAAATTATTATTGAAATTGTTAATTAATATTTTAAAAGCCCTTTCGCCATTTATAGTAATAATAATAATTATTAATAGTCCATATTAATATAATATTAACACTAAATATTTATAGTTTTATAACGAAGACATCCATATACTGTAATTTTTCTTAAAAATGTTTTATTAATGAATAATTATTCTTACAATTAAATATATATTCAAATATTTTATCAACTTACACAAAATTCCTTCTTATCTAATCAATAATTATAGTTGTGTTGCTGAACTATTAAGAGGCTCTCATCTATTCAGTCTGCCATTTTGAGCGCTGTTTATTTGTGTATAATTTCGTATTTTCAAATCGAACGAATCGACCTTTGGCACAGTTTGTAGCACTTAAAATTAAGTGGAAATTTTCAGGGTCTGTTGCACAGCTTTTTGCCACTGACATCTCTGCTAATCACGTGTATTGGTTGGACTGCAAAAGCTGTTCGAGTTGCCCCCTTTTTTTTTTTTAGACTAGACACCCTTCAGCGTAGTTTCCAATATCAATTCCATGGCACATTCAAATTTAAATGTGCTGCCATTTGTGCAAAATGGGTGGACATGGGGCAAAGGTCACGAGCAGCCAGAGTAGCAATTGGAGCAATTTTGCTATCTCGCTCGGCTGTGCAAAATGTTTGCCAAAGTGGCACTCTGGTATGGGCTAAGGACAGGGCTGTGGGTGCATATTAGTAAGAAGCTGTTGAGAAAAAATGCTGTGTGTAGAAAAATTGAAATGCTTTTTAGCCAGCATATAGCTGCCAGTTGTCGATGCTTGCTCGCTTGTGTTTTGCCCATTTTCTATCTCTCTAACTTGAACTCTTTCTCTCCCTCTCTTGCTCTTTCTCAATAACATCCACCCAATACAATTCAGATTTGATGCATTTACATTTGCACCTGTGCCACACACACACACACACACACACAGACGCACGCACACATCGAAAGATTGTGTGTTGTAAGCTTAAGTGCCATTACATGCAATCGAGTTTTAAGTCGAATTGAGTTCAGTTTTGTGCTTTCAGTTGGACAGCTTCGCCCTCTGCTGCCCAAAAGCGCATAATGCATATTTAAGCATATTTTGTAGTCTACTTTTATGGGCCAGTAGCAACAGCAAGCAGCATTTGCAGCAGTGGCAAACAGTAACAGCAGCAAGTGAACTTCATCTAGACAATTTGCTGGATTTGCCCAGCTGCCGCTTCTCGTTATGTTTGTGGGCGTGTATATTGGCCATGGCTGCATATACTGTTTAAATATTTAACCTTTCTGGTCAACCATGTGCTTAAAAGTGCAATGAAATTTTAATATCGCTTGCATAAGCATTTTTCAAGGCAGTTAAATTTTGATTTTTATGTCAACATAAAAGCGATTTTCATTTTTAATCAAAGAATATTCAATGCTAGCTAAATATTATATAAATAACAAGAGTTGCTTCATTCGATTAAATAATTTTGGAGCTTTTTTAACAGAAGTTAAAATCTACGAGCTATACTTGACTGCTTTCTATTGTCTTTAAAGGCCACGAATGTCTATATATTTTTATTTTTTGTAAGGTTTCTATTCCTCAAATCGGATTAACGTTAAGCCCCACTCGATAAACAAATATAAACAAACTTGTACGCTTATTCTTACCTATCTTTTGGTTAAGCACTTTCGCTCCCTTTCCACATACGCTTGCATCACATTAGATCCGCTTTTACTTACTTAGAGCACAACTTAACTGTGTTGTATGACATCTACTTTTGACGCTGCCATCAGCAGGCAACTAGCGTTTGCTTATCGTATGCGATAAGTATTGGTGAAATAACATAAAAGTTAACCTTTACCCACCTGTAACATGACTGAATAAACACAATTTTCTTCTGTTTTGCTGCTTCGTTCATTCATTTCATTTCATTTCATTTCGATTCGTTTCGTTTCGTTTCGCTTCGTTTTTTTTGTCAACAATTCAATTCATCAAGCGAAAGTTTCGTTTTGCCATCGAATTTCGTTACGTTCGGTTCTATTTTCTTTAACTGAAACACCCTTGAGAGTTATTTTTTATTATCCACTCTGTTTGCTTAAATAAAAGGGTATATTTGGTTTGCGTAAACAGTGTATGTACAATGTAAGCAAAGGGTTTGAAAAAAATGGTAAAACAAATTTAGATTTTATTTGAATTTGAATTTTTATTCATGAAATTCATGAAATAAACAAAAAAATTGATTTCTAAGACTTATTTGAATGAAGCAATATATTGCCAGAAATATTAATTTGTAGCTTTTGATAATTTTAGGCTGTTTTTAAAACTACTGTCTATCATAACTATTTCAATTTGCTTAACATATAATTATGTACAAAACAATTTTAATTGAAATGAAGCTGGTAAAGGAAAAAGGAATAAATATGATAAAATAAGTAAATATATAATAGTACATATATATGTTTCTGCATCTGCATTCATCTATAATATCTATATATTTATATAAATATAATTACAAATATATATGAGTACAGAGCATCTGTCAGTCGCACATTTTCAGAGCACTTCAATTTGCTACTTGCTTTTCTGTGCTACAAGTTTTTTTTTCTGTTTATTTGATCATCTTAGCTGCCACTTGCAGTGCACACACACACCCACACCCACACACACACACACACACACACACTTAAACACATACAGACACACTCACACAGTTAGACAAGCAGACAGACAGACAAACACTTCGGTGGCCAGAAACGTTGGACGACCTTCTGACTGACATCCTTGACTTGCTGCCGCATAGACTTTTACTTTTGGCTTTAGCAAATATGGCAAATGCTCTACCATGTCGGTGTGAGTGTGCGTGTGTGTGCGAAGAGCAAAAAGTTTACAAACTTATATTGAAAAATGTTGTTAACACGCAAAAGTTTTTCGCAACGTTTACACAGCAGCAGCAGCAACAACAACAACCAGAAAATCAAGCTAAACAAGTGGAATTCAATAACTGGACACACTGTGCAAACAAATAACTGAAGCGTAGGTCATGTTAAAGTGCTTGGAAGATGCTAAGGGATGGGTCGCCTGCCAGCCCCTGGGATTGGGCAAGAAGTTTTTTTTTTGAAGGAAACGCAGCTCAATTTGAATAACATGCGAATGTTGTTTCTTGTTGTTTTTTTTTCTTTTGGAGTACGTGCTCACCTTTTGCTAGGGTCCTGTGTAAATATTTATTCGAGGTTAAGCTCAACAGCCATTTCGTAGGCCCCCTAGATAATCTATAAGTATTTGTCTGTGTGTTAATTCAGTTTGAAGTAACTTTTCTTTTTTTTTTCACTTGTTGAAAGTCTACTTAAGCATAGGCTAATTTGATTTGGTTTGGTTGTGAGTCGAATAAGATGCACTCAAAGGCAAAAGTCCCCAAGCAGCCGTTACTCAATCAACAACTTGCTATACAAATGTGTTTTCTTGGTATTTTATTCAGAAATGTTGTATGCGATGTATTATATAGAAAATGAAATAGAATATTTGATATTTGATTGTAAATCAACCTGTTCAACAGGTAAGCTTCATTAGAGCTGTAATCAAACTATTTATTATCAAATAAATTCCAATATTAATATATTAATCTATCTTAAGTTTGTGTTTAATGCACTTGAAGAATTTTGCTCAACACAAAGTAACTTAAATATTGACACAGAAGAGTTGCCTGAACCGCGCAGCTAAACCAATTGTCGGAAACCACAATTTCAATTCAATTGTTAAACCAACAGCAACCACAGAACATTTGCTGCTGTGTCTCTCTGTATGTCTGTCTGGCTGTCTGTTTCGCATCGATACGTTCATTGATGCTAAATAATTCACACATAATTTAACAAAGAGTTGACATCGACTGCGAATGCGAATGCGAAATTTGTTGTTGTTATTTGTCGCTTAGTTTCCTTTTTTTTTATTATTTAAATTATTTACCATATTAACAAACGTGTCACACGCAATACACACACACACACACACACACACAATGAAATGCACAGCACAAACACTGCACACACCACCCGACAACCGCGCTTTCAAGTAAGCGAAATCCTTGCACGTTCCGATACTTGCCGAGCATGACATGTGTGGGCGGTAGGGGCGTGTCTGCAGTGGGTTTTGCGGGCGCGGTTATGCGGTATGCGTTGTTTTTCTTACGATTTCAAGTTATTGCGAGCTGCTCATACATTGAAAATGGAAATCATAAATTGTTGTGCAAAGCAACAAGCAGAAGCTGAAGTAACTAGTGTGTCGAGAGAATTTTGAATGCTCTCACTTTGATAAAAATATTTATATAGTTAAATATGAAATGAAATTATAGAATATTTAATATGTTATCAAATTAAAATTAATTAGTTAATTAATTAAATTATTTTGCATAAAGTTGAAGAGAAAAGACTACAAGAAAAGACTTTTAGGGCTAGTCAAGAAAAATAAATGATAAATTACACTAAAGATATTTCCTTTGTTCCTAACTACAAAAACAGAACAGAAACTAAGCTCAATTTTACACAAAGAGATTCTAAAATTGTTAAAACTTTATAGAAACATCTTGATATATGCTCTAGATTAATCAACAAGCCTACTGTTTAAATTAATATAAATACAATATATTAAAAGTTTTATTTGAAAAATATATTTCAATTTACACATGTGTATACAGTTATATTTAATTTTACTTTTATATTTTAGTTTACATTTTAAAAGAATAAATAATTTCTATATCCCGTTTTACTTACTAACTTTCCAGTGTCTGAATTAATTATTCGTCAAACTATTGTAACCAACATGTCAACTGCGCTTTGTGCAAATGGTAAGTGATTCAAAAGACTTTAACTCTTATAGAGTAGCTATGACTTGCAATACCCGTCAAGAGGAAACCTCCGCGATCCAAAATGTGTCGCTTGCTTAAAATTTAAAGCAAAATCTAAATAAAAGCCGACAAGTTGCTGGTAGCATGACAGTATATCGGTATGAGTATATATACATATGTATGTGTATATAAATATATGATTATATTGAAGTACTCGTCGGGTAACGTTGTCATACCCCCATTCCATATGTTTCA
This sequence comes from Drosophila leonis, assembly GCA_035045365.1. Classification (NCBI taxonomy): domain Eukaryota; kingdom Metazoa; phylum Arthropoda; class Insecta; order Diptera; family Drosophilidae; genus Drosophila; species Drosophila leonis. The sequence continues at coordinate 3,573,342 of JAWNPC010000389.1, forward strand.
TTTTTGTTGCTTTCATCGAGCTGCGCTCTGACTGAGGGAGGTGTTTGCAAGCTGTGAGCCAGCTAATCATGATTTGCAATTTAATTTGTTTGCATTCGCGTGCGTGGCGCAAATAAATTGATGGCACCAGCCACGCCTATACGTACAGGATACGCCCCCAACTTCAACCACCTCTCTGTTTAAAGCGAAAAACAAAAACAGTTGAAAAAAAAAATGAGAATGTTGTTTGAGATACTTGGCGCGTAGCGCTTCGTTTGACTTTGCACACACATTTTCATTTTGCAATTATTTGCATATTTGATCACGTAGATACGCCCACAACTTTGTTGTGAATGTGCCTGTGTGTGTGTGTGTGTGTGTGTGTGTGTGTGTGTGTGTGTGTGTGTGTGTGTGTGTGTGTGTGTGTGTGTTTGTGTGTGTGTGTGTGAGTACTGTAAATAATTAAATTTCTTTGCCTTTTACGCGAAACGCGTGTTAATTTGGCAATTGCATTTTAATGCCATTTGCCATTTGACGCTTCTGCCTAACTTTTATTGCTATTTGATACTCTGTAGTCCATTTTTAATGGGTATATTGCAGTTGTGCTAATGTATGTAACAGATAAGGTTAGATGCAGAATACGAAAAAGCTGGAAAAGTATTTCCCTATGTTCATTCACTTGCTTAAGTTGTTTGTCAAATAAATATAAATATATCTTGATTATTTGTAATATTTTATTGTCTAATAGTTTCGATTACTACATTTATATATATTTTTTTTGTTAGTTCAACCTTGACTTAAAGTTCAAAACTGTGAAAATCATAGTATTTCCATAAGTTGAAAATATTATAAAACATTTAGTTTGCTGCTTTGGCATACTTTCTGCATCATCAACTGCTTTCAAACTGGATTTTGTCAGCGAACATTTGGGATAAAACTTTCTCAAATATATTTTTATGCGTCTGTCAGTTAAGCCATGAACAAATTTGACTCATCTGACAGTTTGATGTCGTTTCGTCAGCAAATACAATGATCAGCAGTAGGAATTTGGTTAAATATTAAGTGGACTTTCTTGAGAGTTAAGAAAAAATATATATAAATATATTATAAATATTTGAAATATATGCTTTTCTTTCAAACTTGTCTTCTTTTTCATGTATAAGTGAATATCCATACCTCAGTTTATAAATACAAAAATATAGACATATAAATATATAAATACATTTATGTTAACTTACATGCTGGCACGAGCAGTATAAGCATAAATATAATTTATTAATATCAAAATGATAAGCAAAGCATGAGAGTCTGTAGAAACAAGTAAGTGAGTTTAATAATTATTCATGGGAATGAACTGAGAGCCTAAAGAACTTGATTGAATTCATGCGAATTGCAGAAGGGAGCTGCTTATATTTTATACGAATCCAGAGCATTTGCTCAATATTCAAATACATACGTATAAAGCAAATGTTTTGGATTCTTAGAAAAGGAGCTCTTTACTCATGAATTCAAGAAAATTCTCCAAGTTGTCATGCAATATGCAAAAAATATATGCAAATAAATATGTTTTGATCTTATGTGTACGGTTGATTGCATTGCAAATCAAGATAATTTTCTTTTCTTATATATTCATAATTTTCAACTTTGATATTCAAATAACTCGTATTTTAATTAGGGCAAATTGTGTATTGAAATCAAAGCAATACAATGCATTTTAATATATTGAAATGGAAGCGCATCCAACTAGTCTCTGTTTGCTTTGTCTGCTATTGTAATCAAGAAATGCGCAGCATGTCAAACAAATTTGTGTCGCATTGCTCATGCCACCCGCTGGCAAACCAAAAGGGACCAAAATTCTCAGGTAGCACAAACAAGCAAAAACAAAAGCGAACGGCAATACAAATGGACAGATGAATATCGGAAAGCTCGATGCTTTACGAATGCTCGAAAAGCAATTGAAAATGATTTACGTAACACGTTTCACATTCTCTCTCTGCCTGTGTGTGTTGTGGCCCTGTCGATGCAGCTACAATATCTAGCTGGCAGTTAATTACAATTGGCACTCGGCTTTACGTCGCTCTAATCGTGAATTAATAAACTGAGAAGATTTATGACGTTGCGGTCGTAGAGTGAGTGAGTGAGTGAGTATGAGTGAGTATGAGTGGCTTTGATGAAGTGTTGCGCTGTGCTAATTCTTTAAACAACGTCATGAGACAGCCCGCAACAATGGCAATTGCCACTCGAAACACTTGAGCGCAAAATAGTGGAACGGTGCTGGATGTTTCATGGCAATCTACACCAAGAAAAATGGCAAGGCAATGCACTTGAGTGCCTGCTCTAAACGACAAAGTGCAGCAGCAGCAGCAGCAGCGGGCCATTGTTGTTGCTGCAACGGCTGCCATACAATTTCTACTTCCTTATCGCTAGCTTTCAATCCAACCCAAGCCCAACCCCAAGCCCAACCATCAATGAGAACTTCAATTTACAGCGCCACAATGAGTTGTGCTTGAGTTTTTAGCCAACGCTAAAGCCTGATGCTAAGGCTAAAGGCTGATGCTCAGACTTCAGATTCAACTTCAACTTCAATTGCGCCAAACGACAAAAGGCGACAGCATTTGATTTATCAAAAGCGCAGCAGCACAAAAAAAAAAGCGCAAATCACTTTGCAAGAGAAGAACACAAAAAGAAGAAGAGGAGTGGTAGCAGGATGTCAGATTGAAGCCGGTGCTTCAGCATGTTTATGACTTGAAATTTATAGCAATAGATACGTGTATCTCTAAATACAGTAAGGATGACATAATGAAGAACTGTTTGCTTTTGTATGTAGTAAAAATATTTTGAATGCTTATCAGATATAAATGAATATATTTAGTCTGCAAATTTTTTGAAATTTTCTTACTGCCCATCACAATCTGAGGAAAATTTACATCAATTTATATGAGCTCAAAGTGCATCTTTTGTGGAATGCTGGGTATCTCTTAGCTGTCATTCTTAGCTATGCATAACTCTGTCTTATGCTTAAGTTTTTGTGTTAGAGTTCTCCATCTGCCCCTATCAACTGTAACTGCAGACTAGCTGATCTCTTGCTTGTTTTGCATGCGGTTTCTTAAAGAAAAAGACTAGACAATATCCAGCTAAAAAACTGAACACTACAAAATTTGCTCAATACTCACGTATTTGATAGTTGTTGTTTTTGCTGCTGCAATGCAAAAATGCAAAAAAAAGAAGAAGAAGAAGAGAAGCACAACCTCACATAAATCTTAATAAGCTAGTTGTGGGCAGCCACAGCCTCTCGATGTTCGCTGCTCGCTGTTTGGTTCTTAGTTTTCGTATCTACGTTTATTTCCTTTAGTTTACCTGTGCAGCCATTTGGTTTGGATTTCCTGCCATTTCCTCACACGTTTGCCCCCCCTTTTTGTTTCTTCTTTTTAGCTGCTAATTTTTTGCCAAAATTCTCTTGCTGTGCGACCAACCTTTGCTGCCCTCCTCTCTTGTTACTACTTAGTACCTTCCTTCTGTGGACTGCCTCTCTCCCTCTCTCTCTCTCCCTCTCTCTCCCTCTCTCTCTCTCTATCTACTTTCGTATGTCCGCTTGGTTTTGGTTTTGGTAGTTCGTTGCAAGTCCATGAAATTCATTGATTGCAACTGGTTGCAAAACAAATACAAACATTCCGCTTCCGCTTATTGGGCAATAATTGGCGCACAAAATTATGCAATGAAAATTCGGTTGATACTTACGTCACTTTAACCCTCAGCCTAACAATGGGGCTATTAAAATCGCTTTTATTAGTCGTAAAAAATCTTTTATTTAATGGAAAATTAATTAAAATTGACTATTGAATAGCTGCAGGAAAATTCTATCTATTTTAGTTCCACCTTTGTTGGGATTATAATCAGTGGACTCTATATACTTTTATGTTGAAGGCGAAGCTTTTTTTTAATAGTTTACGTAATCTATGCGGTGAATTATAATCAAAATAATTAAAACATACTCAGAAAAAATTACAAATATTTTTATAAATAAAATAAATTTTCTTTATTTATTGACTACTAAATAAATAAATAAATTAAATTTATATAAAATTAACAAAATTTGTATTTTTGTTATATTTTAATATAATTACTTAGCTTATTCTTTGCATTAAATATTTATTCATCTATCATACATTGCATCTTGATTCCAACTATATTCTCTCATCTTACGTACATTACAAATGATAAGAATGTTAGGCAACTTCCTGCTACTGCTGCTGCTTTTGATGTTGCGAGTAGAGCTTTAAACAGGGTTAAACTAATTGCTGTGGGCGCTGCCAACTCGTTGCGAATTGCGTGTCCGTGCTGAATGCGATGGAAACATCAAAGTGCGCTGCCCACTTGAGTTAGGTGCAAAAGCAATTACGCGCATTGACTTTGTAATTAAAATCGATTTTCATCAACTTTTATAGTCAGCCAAAAGCGCTTTTGATTTTCAACACCCGTACGCAAGACACACACAGACACACACACATACACATATATTTATATATGTATGTATATATAGGCAGAGATGCGGGCAAACAATCAGTTTTTGTATTGCGCTGCTGTTTTTCGGCAATTTTGATTAGAAATTTAGCACGTTCCCTTAGTCAGCCTGTTGCCTTCCTTACCTATCTCTTTAGTCTGCTCTTTAAAACAGACTGCAGTTCGTGAAACAATCGGTTCATTCTGAGAGTTTTAGCTGCAACAGCTATTACATTCGTTATCCATCTCAGCTTAGGTGCTTTCAAGCCTATCTAATGGGAAATTGCCTTCACAGCTTAAGAGCTGATGTGCTGATGTGTGTGATCAGTCTTTGCATAGAAGGCAAAGCAACTTAAATTGTATATTGTATTCGTCAAGTTATATACAACATTCAGTGTCTGTAGGTCTGATAGTCTATGTGTTTTCTTTGATATTTAGAAAATAAAGAAATATTGAAAATATAATAAACTTATTGTTCGTATGGTTAAAAAGCATATGTCAAGATTTTCCTATTGCCAAGATAGACAAGATACCACAGACGGGCGAAAGGCTAGAAAGACATATGAGAATGTCACTCCGTATACTATCAGTTACAAACTAACATCATTTAGTTATCAATTCCAATTACAACATATTGTATACAGCTGAAACATATTCTTAAACCTCTTTCATGAGTCTGCACAAATATAAAAACTTCTCTTGTATTACCTTCTTAGTGAAGTCAGTATTATTGAGGACTCTTCTTAATTAATATTTTGTCCGGAGCTCAAAATGAACTTAACTTTGGCTTTATAAGCCGCTCGGGAGAGTCATTTGGCAACGCCTTGCGTTCAATTATGGCCATTCTGTTACGGCAACTGGGAATGAAATGCGCAAAATAAATATTGAAGAAAAAGCATATGCAATTGTATTTCATATCGTTGATTTCTCTTATTTGATTATTTTTAACCGAAGCAGAAAATATATAAAAAAAAGAGATAAAAAAGCGAAAAATAAATGGCACATTTCGTCTGCTGGCTGACAGTCGCACATTTTGCATTTTGCATTTTGCATTTACTTTTGATGCATTGTGCCAACAACAATTCAATTCAATTGAATTAAATTTAACGCCATTACTCGAGTGCAGGTCTTCGCCACGCAGCTTGTACACAGCTCCATGTAGTGGTCCTCGACTACAAGTCATGTCCTGTCCAGCGTATTGTCATTGCCCATATGTGTAATCTGTTTGCCAATATTAAAATATTCATTCACCTTAATTGTCAACGGCCGGACACAGGGCCCAGTGTCCAGTGCCCAGTACCCAGTGTCAGAGTCAGAACCAGAGCCATAGCCAGAGCTATAGCTGAAGCCAGAGACTGGTCAGTCCTGCATATGGATCGCCACAACCGCGCCAAAAGCTCTCCATACACACATACACACACACACACCCACCTACACACACACACACATATAATAACTTGATCTCTGTTGAGTTGTCAGCAGAACATCACGAAAATTGTAACGAGCGGCATAAAAACATGGCTTTCTTTTTGTTTTGTATACTCTGCAAGCAATGGGTTGTTTAGCTAGATGAAATTCTAAGAATTTGTATTTATATATATATTATGATTGATAAAAATTTTATAAATTTTAAACTTGAATCAATAGAAAGAAAGAAAAAAAAAATGGAAAAATGTTTTTAATTTTTATTATAATTGGTTATTTTTAATTGGGGGGGGTTTATAAACTTTTTAATTATTTCTTATCAATTAATGATATTTTTAGCATTAAACCCCATTTTTAATTTCTAGATTTCATCTATGTTTCAAGCATTTGTAGAGCATTTCGTAGCTGTTATTAATTTATAAACATTATATGTTTTTTTTTGCCCTCTTTTATATTTCGTTTTTGTGTGCGAAATTTTTGCCACGGCTATACGTCTTTGTTGTTGTTGTCGCTCTTTTATTTATCTGCTTTCGTTGTGCTTTTTACGGCATCGGGCCAAGTGCTGGTCATAAGGGGCAGGGGGCGTCTGGTTGAAGGACTGGGCTAGGCTCTGGCCATGGCTGTGAGTGTGGGTGTGGGTGTGGTCTCGCCCCATCTATGGGCAGCCCACAGCAGCGGCAGCAGCAGCAGCACAACAATTGTAATCACTGGGAATCAGCATGTTTCACATACCAACACGAAAATCTGTCGAACATAAAAAGCAAAAATGTTGCCGCCCTCATAAAATGAAACTGTGTAGGTGCAGCTCACATGAGTGTGTGTGTGTGTATAGGTATATGGCCTCACCATACAGGCACAAAATGCTGTGCTGTACAAAAAGCGAACGGACTAAGAGTGGACCCCATGTCTCTACTTTCCCTCCCTCTCTTGGCCCTTGCTAAATGTACAAAGTTGCGAGGCACATCCCCTTGATCCAACGTCCTGCACCCCTGATGCCTTTCACCTTTGTCACGCATATGAAAATTCAATTTGCTTTTCAATATTTGTCTCACTTATTTTGTATTTTGTTTGTGAAGGCGGCGAGCGGCATTTAAATTTCATGACAAGTTGTTGTAATTAATGATTTTTATGCATTGCAATAAAAGCGAAAAACAAATGCCAACAACGTTCAGGCAAAGGATGCACAACTCGAAAGCCAAATTGTTCTCTGAGCAGTTGTAAAAGCGCAGTTATTTGTGATGTTCAATTAGCAGTGAGTGCCTGGCTCCAAGAGATAATTACAATCCGAGATGACAGCAGTTCTCTGCAATTACGCCAGGGAGAATTATTAAAAAAGTGATTACATGCGAAAAAGTTTTCTCTGAATTGTCTGAAATGCACAACCAGTCAGAACTAATAGTCCAAATATAAGTCGAAATATGACAATTTGTTTGAAAAGTGCAAAATGATAAGTATAAGTTCTAGTTGGGCCAAATTTTGAAGCCTAGGTAGCAAAGCTAATCATAGTTTATGTATTTATAGAGTACTGATTAATACGTATTGGTAATTTTAAGAATAATACTTTAGTCAGTATATAGCAATGTATTATGTGTATTTAGCCTACATTTTTTCATTACATTTAAAACTTGAAATTAACTTTTTCACACGATAATGCTTTTATTAACATTTATAGCAACCAAAGCTTTTAGGTTCTTAAGAGTCAATGCTTACTCACCTGGCTTAAATATCATCGCCACGTTTAAGGATGGCTAGGAATGTATACACCTCCAGACAACTAAAAAATATAAAACAGAGTTAGTCGAAGGCATCAAATACGTTTGGCTTACCATTAAAAAATTTAATATTAGCATATAACTTGAGCTTTAAAGAATTTTTCGTTTACTTAAACCTCAAACTTAGGTTTAATGAAATTCTGTGAGTACGATACAAACATTCTTACAAAAATCATAAATAAATAAATTAAATTAGGTTCATTAAATTGTGAATATCGAATGGAAAATTATTTAATATTTACAACAATAATGTATATGAAAATTCTATGCATTTCTCTCATATATAAGTATATTTAGTTTGCTATGTGAAACAAATGGAATAACTCATTAAATTAATGACTTTATCTGTTGCAACATTTTGTGTGGTGATTTATCCATTACGAAAAGACTTAATTGGCAATTCGAATATGTACTCGATGAGCTTAATTTCCGATAAAGATTATTTAGCTACACACCCAGGGCTAATTTTGTATGTTCAGGCTATTTTCGTGGTATGAGATTTATGCCCGCCTTTGTTTGGCTACTTTTTTGAGCCACACCTCCCTCTCAACACCCACACACGCGCACACACACACACACACAGACACACACACAGAGAGAGATGGGTGGCATGTCAATAAGCCATTTCGTGGACTTCTCTCGCTTAGTCTCGGAAATATCGCCTGAATGATTTTCGTGTTAAATTAATTAAATTCAATGCGTGCTCGGCAAACATTTGACCAACAGCCGATAGAGCCAAATGAAGCAGCTGCTGAACGTTTACCAAATCAAATCGTGCCATAAATTCGTAGAGTCCAGTAATTGGCTAAATACAATGTTAGATGAGTCTTTGCTTTCAGCCAGAGACTCGCAGAGCTTGGGGCCAACAAATGACAACAGCAAAAATGTTTGCATAGGCTTAGCAAGTTTTTAACTGGATTTCAATAATAAATAAAAGCTTTCTCTTAATATAATTAATTGCAATGGGAATACCCAGAAAAAAAAATATTTTTTTCTTTCTGTTAATTGAAATTTTGTAATTGTATTTGATTGTAAATGACTTATCTGTGCATTTCGTATAACGAGCGATTAAGTTAAGCTTTAGTTAATTAATGCTTCATATAACAAGCTATTTGGTGAGTAACATAATATGGAAAATAATATAAAACATTTAAGAAATTTTTTTCTATTGTAAATATTAAAATCGTTCATACTTTATACGTAGAAATATATAATAATAAAATATAAATAAAGATATGCATAATATTTTCCACATATATTGGAAACATTTAATTTTTTAAAACAAAACAATTATTCAAATTCTTTCTATTTTTGAAATATTAAAAATATATTTTATATAATGTAGTTTGTTAAAGTTCTGGATTTATTATGTTTTATTCTTTATTAGAGCTTCTGCTCAATTTGGCTGTTCGGTTTCAACTGTTCTTATTCAATTCTATTTCTTTTGACTTAAGTCTAATACATAAAATTCTTATATCTACATATATGTGGTATGTGTGTTGGGGTATACATATGTATGCAGAAGGCATGCATATGTTATGTATGGTTTGACCACTTGAGCTGCAAAGTGCATGCTCAGCGTTCCCACGCGCTGCGATCGCCTGTATATAAGCGGTGGATCGTATTACATATGCGCTGGTATGTTTATGTAGTTCTATGTGGTCTTTTCGGGTATTTGTATGTTTGTATTTATTATGACAAAGTGTCACAATGTATTAACGGAATGATATACCCTTTAATTGTATATGATGGTAGGGTAGATATGCTACAATAATATTAAAATCAATAATGTTTGATGCAAACTTCGTAAGATGTATTTATAAATAGATATCATGAAACTTATAAATTAAAGTAAACAATATATGTAATTATACAAACATATATTATATAACTTTTTTGGTGTATTATATTATAGATTTGGCTTTAGAAATTTTATTATAATTTGTCTAGCAATTTAGCTTTAGCTGTTGTATAAGCTAAACTATTGATTCTAGTTTGATTCTCAAGTTGCTCTTCTACCTTCTGGGAACACACATAAAACACGGCCGATCGCCTCTGGTTTCTATTTCTAAGTGTTCTTATTAGTGCGACATCAATGGAGAGCACGAAGAGAGAGCTGACATGCCCGCTCTTAAATTCATAATTCACTCAAGTACAAATTCTGCTCTTATTTATAAAATTTATAATTCACATTGCTGAATAATGTATAAGAATATTAGAATTTTCAATTCAGTATTTTTTCTTTTTAATTTAATTATTATAATAAATTTCTCTAATACTTATAAGATATTTTAACTACATATGTATTATAATAAATTGTTAATAAAAGTAATTATTTTTTATTAATATTATTTATTTATTAAGTTTCAAACACATTTGTTGGTGTATAATTATATAATTCTTTATTATTGCCTGCTTTATATATTTTTTGACTGATTTGAAGTACAAAAAGGTTTTGTAATCTAACAAATAAAAAAATTGGTTATTGTTATTTAATTATAAGCAATTATTTGTAGGTATTATTGTTATTGATTGAACCGATTGACATGACAAGCTTAATCAAATTATATATTTAATTCCTGATGTGTTATTTATTTATTAATCGATATCAACATTCATAAATTATATATTTAAATGTACTTATATCTTCACGGCTTTGCGTAGCAGCTGCTGTTAATTCATTTAAAGTATTCCATTTAGGCATTAATTAGCACACAGTTTATTTTTTAACATGTTTGTTTGTTGATTTTATAATTTGTATTTTTTCATAAATAAAAACTGTTTACAGGACATTCACATGTGGTCAGCGCTCCTTTGCCGTGTTGGCGACGTGCATCATATAGCAGCAGCACCAGCACCAGCTGTGCAAATATCTCTTATGCATTTTTACTTCTTTCCTCTAAAAAAAAAACAGTTGTTTTTTATATATCCACACAGAGTTTGCCACTCGCTGCTGAGTAATTAAATTTAATGCTTAAAACAACAGCCACACAGAGTGGGAATGAGTCTGATAGCGAGAGAGAGAGAGCGTGGGCGAGAGAGAACGAGGGGATAGTCGATAAAAATGTCCACGCAAACAGAACAGAAACCGAACTGAAATGCAATTGTTAACGGCCTGAAGTTGGTTTTGCAAATCGTTTGACAGCAAAACAAAAAAAAAACACAAAAAAAATGTACATAAAGAGAAAAATTCCCATTTAAAAACAAAATAAAATAAATATTTCTGTGGTTGCGCCAAGCTAATGGAAACGAGAGAAAAATTCGAGATGATGATGATGTTTATGTTTGAAAACGCTACGGAGTAGAGGGATTGCATATAAATTGCCTGTGAATTATGTGCAAAAAGCATCGGTTTTTGAAGCATTTCAAAATTGTGGTCAGTGTGAAATATATGTATATTTCATTAATAGTATTTGTTGTCCGTTTTTTGTATAAACAAACCTATTTTTTTCTTTAGTCTACAACTAAATTTTGATATTAATTCGTGTTTATCACAGCTGTTGCTTTTGGATTAAGCGGGTTTATTTTGGCATTAATGACAGGCGCTCGCTGTAATTGGAATTTGCAGCATAAGCGACATTGTTTTTAATAGTATTTAAATCAATCGTGAATAACTTAATTAGCCTTTATGTACTTTTAGTATGTTGTTGGTTTATATATGCTAAAATAGGTTTATGCTTACAATGATTTTCTTAACAAAAGTTTTTAAAAATTGGAAAGTATCAAAATGGGGTGGGGGGGGATTAATTATTGGGGTGTTACAATAAAAAGAGTATGGGTGATTTGTTGTCTAAAAAATGGGGGGGGGGGGGGGGGGAATTTGGGGGGGTGAAAGAAAGTGCTGGGGGGGAGGGATTTTTTTTATTTTTTATAATTTTTAAGTAAATATTTAATAAGTTTCAATAAATGAAATGTAACTTTTCATAGAACATAATTTCCTTCGGCCCAGATCAACACCCAATAAAATGAAATGAACTAATGAACTAAATAAATATTAATTGTCTAGCATTAACCAAAATACCATAGAGGAGAGAGAGAGAGAGAGAGAGAGAGAGAGAGAGCGAGTGTGGGTGCGAGTCAAGCGAAAACAAAGAAAAGTTGCCGCAAAATAAGCAAAAACCAGTTTGACTAATTAAGTGGCATTTGTCAAAAGGTCTTTGGCTGCAAATTGAATGTAAAGCATACAGATAAGAGAGCGAGCAGCAAATGTAATCAATTCGAGACTCTCTCTGTCTGTGTGTGTGTGTGGTTATGAATGATGAGCAAACATTCACAATTACGGCAATTGCTCATACGCCCCCGCGTACCGTTTGTAATTTTGAAGGGCTGCAATGGGGGAAGGTGAAATTCAATTATGGCCAAGGCAACTTTGTCAACGTGCCCCGTTATTTGTGGCAAAAGCAGCGAAGCGTTGCTAAACCGGATGAAGATGGCACTGCCAACTGCCAACTGCCAACTGCTACGGCCTGGTCAATTGATGGGCACAGCCAACAAAAGAGAGACGGAGTGGAGTGGAAGACATTGCATGTAATCAAACAGTTTGCGTAGCAATTTTCGATTATCGTTTGACTGATTTCGTGTTAAATCAATTAAGACATTGCCCAAGTTGCTGGCCCAACGCAATGCGACGTGCGGTTGGCCAACGTTCTCGTGCCTGGCGCCCATTTATCTAATAACCCTGGCCAGCACACACACACACACACAAACACACACATATATATTTATATATATATATATATACAGTAAAGTGAGGCAAGACAATTGTGTCTTGTGCCTTATTGATTGAGCCCGCGTTCGACTTGCTTTGTGTTTTGTCTTGATTAAAGCTGTGCGCAAATACTTTTCAAATTGTGCAATTTTCAATTTATGAAACAGCTACCGGCCACGCCCCCGAAACATTTTGCATCGGCCCTGCCCTCCAATTTAGCTGCCAGCTGACAAGCGCAGAAGTTGCTGCCGCTGTGGCTAAAAGTTTGTCAAAAACTTTGGACTTTATTTTGTAGCCGCATAAACACTTTGAAATAGACCGATTTCAAACGTTGTCGAGGCGAGTGGAAAACTTTCTACAGCCCCCCCTACGTCTCCTGCTCCTCCGCCTCCTTCTCCTGCATAAATGCTCGCTAACAAGCCGAAAAGATTGCAACAAAATTCAAATTGAAATTCGGTATTTTGCAAAAGAAAATTTGTTGCAAAACTGTCGCATACTTTGCATCAAAAATGGGTCCAAGATCTTAAAGCAAAGCACGTGAAAATCGAAGCAGCAAACGTTTATGCAATTTCAAAGGACCTAACTTAAGAGTTTTGAAACATCAAATTGAACTTAAATTACAAAGAAAATACTAAATATAAATTTATTTCTATATGGAACAAACTTTTAACAAATTTAATTTATTTTCTTTCTTGTTTAAGTTTGGCTTTACTCTTCGCTCTACTATTGAAGGAAAGTTGATTGGATTAATATTCATTCCCCGATGCGCCGCAAATCACAAGCTGTAGCATACTTATGCGGGCAACTGTTAATCACATTATTTGTATTTATTTTGCTCTTTAAGTAATTGCGCAGCCTTGTAGGTGTAAACAATTATGCATGCATAATTGAACCTGGGGACTCGCAATGGCTGTGCAATTCGACACTTAACCTTTTACTGCCGCTCTGCTCTGTTTCAGCTTTAGCTACAATGCAAGTCTCGATGCCAGTTCTATAAAATAAAAGACAGAGAGGCAGAGAGACAGAGAGGGAAAGGCATGAATAGCCAATGAAGTAAATGTACCGTCATATGAATTAATGAGCAGACGCTGTACTGAACAGCAATAACAACAACAACAACAACAACAACAGCAGCAGCAGCAGCTAGTGGGCATGTGTTAGCAGAGACTATGAGATGACCTGTAATTTGAGGCAAACTTTTGTGACAGATATGAATTAGTATAGTTAAGACAGTATAGAAAATAGGGTGTGAAATACAAATATTGTATGAAATATAGATACAAAATTATATAATATTTCTATAATACATATTTAATATTTATATAATATATATAATATAATATAATGACATCAATTGGAATCTTAGATATGAGTGCTAAACTTAAGATTCTATAGTCACTATTAGGTTAGGGCTTGAAAGATAATATCCTTTATAATCTCATTAAATGCTTAACAAATTACATTGCTTTCTTACAGGGTATAGCACACATCTACACACACATCCACACATTCACATCTACATATCAAATGGCACTATTGAGTGTTATAATCTGCAGGCCTTTTGCATTTGCTTTCACTTTTGCCGAATGCCTTTGTGTGGCGTGTGAAATATTCATGTGTTGCTTGCCTCCAAGTGAACATGTGTGTGTGTGTGTGTGGGTGTGTGTGCACACATATATTGGATTGTGCGTGCTGCGTGTTTGTGAGGTATGCAGCAATGCCGTGTATTTCATTTTCTTGATCAAATTCCTGATGTACTCGTGGGCTGCAGCACACGCAAATCAAGAAAAGCTTTTACAAAAGAAACTAATCAAAACTCTTGCAGAGCAAAGAGAAACCTTTTATATATTTACAGATTATGCTTATAAGAGAGAGATGCGACTTAAATATATTATCAGAGTGAAGAATAGATGATGTACAACAAAGAGAGGCAAGAAAAGTTGCATCATAATATGTTAATTATGTATAATATAATAGATTTATATATGCTTAATAAATCTGCAAAATTGTATTTTATATTATATGAAAGTTAAACGATTCTAATGTGATGTGTATAAACAAAATTTCCTACTGACCTTCATACAATAGTAAAAATTGCACTTAAAAATCTCTTTAGGAACTTCAAAAAACTCTACAATGAATTGCATGCCATTCACAATAGACATGACGAACCGTGTGACAAGAGTAGCAGAAAATGTATGAATATGCTGTGAATTGCAATAGTGAATAGAGGAAGATTGGGGGCAGCTAGCGGCAATGTTCATTTGGCAATGTCAAAAGGTTGGCCACTGAGCTCATTTTACCTAGCGCCACGCCCACCACTTTGCACAGATTCATGCATAAAATTATAATAAATCATGGCACGCAATAAATATGGCACCCACATCCCAGTCAGATACAGTCTCTCATACACTTGTATGTACCATCTCCTCCCTCTACCGCTGTCTCTCTCTCCCGCTGGCAGCATGTGCGTGGGCGTCGATAAGCTGTCCACCCTCGGCCAAAAAAAAAAAAAAAAAAAAAACACATACCATCTAAACATAATCGAAAACGCGTTCGCATCTCTGGCGCTGCTTTTCTTGTATTTAAATATAAATGAAAATGTTTTGCAGCCTGATTGCGGCATATTTTGACGCAGCCGCCGGGCCTTCAGCTAAGAGACAGCTAAGCGCGGACCACAAGGTGGGGAGGGGATAACGGTGGTTGCAAGGGGGCAAACGGTTTATATTTTGCTTTTCTTTGATAAAATCACGTACAGCTTCTGGCCAGAGAACTCTCCAAATGGCGCTTCAGCATCTTTGCGTTTAATGCGCCACAAAGAACGTTGCGCATTTTTCTCTTGCTGCTGTTGTTGGTCTCAAGTGTTGTTGTTGAGGATGCGTAGCCTGATTGTCGCATTTGTGCTGGTTCGCAAAGTCACACATATGACAATCCTTTCGAAAGTCCCTTAAAGCTGTGCATTTCATAGCTATTTAGAGTTTTTCACTGCTTGGGAATTGTATTTTCAATTTCATGCCTGATTGCAGTAAGTACGCACAATTGATTGATTTCTATTGCTTTCCGTTTGCATAGAATTTGAACTTTAGAAACAGAGATATTTTGAGAGAGAGAGGGAGAGTGTGAGAGATAGATATGTATATGTGATATGCTTGCAGTTTGATATATAGGCATATATAAATATATATTATATATTTATATTTATTGGATGACCAAACAAGAGTGATACTATTTGCGAAAACTACATATCAGCAGCTGTTTGAGTTATGCATAACATGAAAATACATAAGATTCTTATATATAACGATTGATTGATTCCTGTTGTGCTTCTCTTTCCCAGAAGTTTAATTCAAGTAAAATGTGTATCAAAAGCTTAGGAGTGTATTAAAACATTCAAGAAAGATTCAAATGCTCGCAAGTAATTTTATATATATTAAACAAATTTAAATTAAAATGTCTTTAATTCATACTTTGATTCACCTAAACTAAATTCTGTTTAAATTTCAAAATAGTTAACAATTCGTATTTTGCTTTAAGTATATGCCAGTTATATCGACAGTCATTGCTTTGCTACCTGCTTAAATATTTAGATGTTTTTTACTTCTTTTTAAGCTGATTTACCTTTGGTATATATATATTTGGAAATTCCTGTTCAGGCAATCGAGCCAGTCAGCGTCAAATGCAAATTTAATGGTCTATGTAAAAGGTAGCTGGGCAAATGCTTTTAACCACATCCGCTGCCATTAGATGCTACAAAAAGAGAAAAAACATCAGCAACAATAACAACAACAACAACAACAACAACAATGGAAAATGACGCCAGTGGAAATGTGAAAATCAATGCGCATTAGTGGCTAGCGTTATTTCATCTTATTCTCTGCTCGAGACGGCATCGCTAATAGCATATCAAGTAGAGGTTGTTAGGCCCCACTTCCGCTTGGGTCGTGACGCATTTTGCATTTAACCAAAGGTACTAAAGTAGACCACCCGCTCAACTTAACCGCAAGGCTCATCAATTTCAATAATATAGCTGAAATACACGGCAGCCTTAATCAATTGCTATAGCTAAAAGTACAGTAGTGATTGCCAAAGAAGACAGCCAGTAGAAGAGCAGATGAAGCTTTGAAATATTTAAAAGCAAGCTTTTTCCTTTTTTATATTTTATATGAAATTGTATATATATATTTATATAATCGTATATATTATAATATTTAGCAATCTTTAAAAAAAAATAGAAATCTGTAAATATATACAATATATTGAAAATATGTTTCGCAAACAAAATAAATCAGATATATTAGAAAGACTAAGAAATACCCTATGCCTAAGGCAGCTTGATGAGTATGCAAAGTGCTCAAAAGTTCCTCAAGAAAGAAAAAGAATTTGACATGAGTTTAAATGATAAAATTTAATAAATCCCCAAAAATTCGAAATGCATAGAAATTGAAATACAAATTTATGAAATTCAGGTTTTTTATGAGCAGGGCGCACTGTAATTATATTGCTGTCATGCCAGCCAAATGACAACATTCTCTAACAAATGCTGACGGGGCGTACAACTTCTCTCGTCCAGCTTGCGAATAGAGTCGCCTTGCTGTTGCTGCTGCTGCTTCTTCTTGTTCTTCTTCTTGTTCTTGTGGCATCGCCTGCCGTGTCCTGTCATTCGTGCATGCAATCCTCACACACACAGACACAAACACAAACACAGACTCACACACTGTATACAGGCAATGCATTCAAGCGCAAATTAAGCTTGACAAGCAAAAATTAAACTGTGCATTTGTATAGCATGTGCGATTGTATCTGTATCTATGCGTGACACACTCTTCCTTCACTGTTTGTATCTGTACTGCTAACTGCTGGCTGTTGGCTTGCTTGGGCAAAATATAATTTCCTCATGTACAGTTCATTAAACAGAGCTAACCAACTTGCAGGCAGCACTTAGCATAGCCTCCTACATGTGTATGTGTGTGTGTGTGTGTTTGTCCCAAAGACCAAATAAATATGCAAAACGAAAAAAGAAGTGGAAGAAAAAAAACAAAGATGAAAATACGAAAATACTTTTTGAGTATTTGAAAGGAGGAATGGAAAAGAACATTTAGAGAATTTGAATTCTTGTTTACAGCAGAACTCTTAAAAGTATGACAAGTTAGAGTGTTATAAGTTAAGAAGGTTAGGAGAATACATATTGATAGTTGAGTTATGCATTAATATTTTATATTAATAATTTTAATATATTTGATATTTATTTATTTTTTTTTATACAATATAAATTCATTAGAACCAGGTGTCTAAAAACAATATAAATTTATAAATCTTTAATAAAAATAATCTACAAAGTGGTTCTTATAAAAACAGTTTGGTTTTAATCAGTTTCTTTTCTGGTTCGTTTTACTGAAGTGGACCCATCTCACTTTTTCTATTGTCGTCCGTTCATTACTGTCGCTTCTGTGTTCTCGTACATGCTTTTCTCTCCATTGCTTCTTCTTTTCAGCTCTTTTTTCTCACCTTTCTGTCCTCTTTTTAAATTTTCACAGCTTCTGTTATATATAGGACTGAATATAGTTATTATAAATATGTTCCCTAATGTGCTAGCGATATGCTGTTTATGTATGTAATCGATAGATGCCATTTGCTATCCGTATATTACTTTTAATTATCTCAATGCTTCGCTCGACAGCATGAGCTATATTTATTAATATACCCACAGTTAAATTATCTATTGCTAGGGTAGCTTATATTTCAATCATAAAATCCTGGCATGCATTACAATTAACAGCAAACAGATCGAAATAATGCTGTTTGCCTGCGGCTTGAATGTAATAAACCAAATGTGAAACAATTTATTATCCATATAAGGCAACATGTAATGAGTTATAGTATGATGTGGCTTTATTGAATAGGCTGCTTATTGAATTAGAATGCAGATATAAATACCATATATATATAGATATATATTTAATATGTATATACTACATATATATATATCATACATCATTGATTCATGTTGTGCAATGCGCTTAAAACAATAGAGACATAAATTTTAGCTTAGCAGCAGAGAAAAGCAATTCATACTCGCGTCATAAATAAAAACCACTGCAACATAATTTTTATGTTTAGCCTCCCCGATAAAAAAAGAGGAGAAATGGAAGACTAAACAAAAAAAAAAAAAGAAATGACAAAGGATAAGCTGCTAGACGCGTCAAAGGACGCTTTTGTTTGTGCATTGGGTGAGGCCATAGGCGTCAAAGCACTTAACCGCTAGACACAAAGACAAAACCCCACTCTTAATACAGAGTTTGAACCTCGTACCCTCTTGGCTCAAATCGAATGCTTAACAATGACAGCCATAAAATGTCTGGTTGTTGGTTTTCTTTTTTTTTTTTTGCCACTCTCTTTTTCTCTAGCTCTAGGCCTGGCCAAATCAAGCACTTCTGCTAGTCCATAGATTTATTTGCCTGTTTTTTCTCTATTTATTTTTATTTTTTCGCTATTCTCAATTTGACATTGAAGCGCATTAACTTTGACATTCGCGTGAGTCTGCCACGCTCTGCGCCACAATGATTATGACTCTTGAGAGTGTTTTTCCACTCTTTCTCTCGCTTTATATACGAAATTCCTCTTTTTTTGGCATGACTTTTGTACTTTGCGCAAAGTTGGGGAAATTAATATTAGCGACTGGAGCAAATACTTTTCAAAATATTGCAATCTCATCGCATTCTTATCACTGCAGCTGTTGAAGTTACAAACTAAGTGCCTTGCATGACGCGGAATCAATATAAAATAAAAATAGCTAACGATTAAATGGCTCACGCAATAATTTTGGCTTTTCGAGCGTAGCTGAATCGTTCAGCCTCATATAATGATGCACAAAAGCATTCAAACTCTTCTAAATGCTGTTTATTTTTAGCGTCATTAACAGACGTCATAACCATGAGCTACTTTGGTATAAAGGTTGTGTGTGTTCTTTAATGTTCTTTAATGTTGATGTTCCTTTTTAATGAATTTTTAAAAAAGTTGTCAATTTATAATTAGTTCCACTGGATGAGTTCCAGTTTCAGAATAGAAAATAAGTTATATACATATAATAATATGATTGTTTTTATAAAATATGACATTTACAAGACGCTTAATGTATTTTAAAAGTATGTAGTCAACTTGGAACAAGGTTTAAAAATTGATGTCATGCTTCTGATAAACCCAAAGGCCATATTTTTTTTGAATGTATCATATATAAAACGCTTATAAAGTGGAGCTACTTTGTTTCAGTCTGGCAAAATTTAGCCTATTTGTAGCTTAGTTTATTTGACTTATAAAAAGATACGAACTATTGCAATGCAGTAGCACAGCTGCGCAAGGCTTCAAGGATTCATAGCTAACATAGAATTCGCATCAAAAAGCTATTCTGCTGTATTTGTCAGATATGAGTTAAATATTAAAAGCCTTCAAACAGCAATGAACTAGTTCAGCGTAGATATCTAGCTACGCATTGATGCATTTGCCATTCACATGAAATGAATATCTGGTTTTATTCGAAAAACAAAAAAAAAAGTTAAAAAAAAAATAACAATTGCCCGCATTACACAGACGCACAGACAAACATGCAGCCGTACTTTCAGTGCAGGTCCAAAGACTCAGCTCGGTAAACACGTAAGACAAATTCTATCTATATGCAATCAGCAAATATGGTCGGATGCTATACATAATGCAGGCACTTTTTGCAGGCAAGTGGAAATTATGTCAAAACAAACGCAAAGCCAAAAGCAACTCAAGTCATTCACTCACTGACAAACTGACAGACAGTTAGCCAAACAGTCAGGCAGTCAGTCAGTCAGAGCGGCATTTCAATTATAGGCATGCACAAAAGTTCAACTAATATGATATGCAGAGTGACACAAAGAGAGAGAGAGAGAGAGAGAGAGAGAGAGAGGAGAGCGAGTGAGGGAGGAATAGAGAAAGAGAGAGTGACAGAGGTTGGGTCGTATTTCAAATTGTTGAGAAATCGCGTCAAAGACATGAGAGCAGCTGCCATTTATCAGCGCTCAAGCAATCTGCAAAAATTTCCACGCTGCACGCTTTTTTTTTTATTTATACGCCATTTACAAAATCTTATTGAGAGAAGAGGGCGGAGAAGAGAGGGTTTGGGGCTTTTGGGGCCGGTTTCACTTTGTGCAATTGCAGCGCAGCTTTTTTACATATGTCTGCTAGCATTTGTAAGGATTTGCCATGTCTTTCTCTCACTCTGTCTGTATGTGTGTTTGTATTGCAAGTTGACTTCATTCAAAAAAGTTAATTCATAAATCGCACAAAGCGCAAAGATACGAAAGACGCACATGATAGCTTCAGCTCCCCAGAGCAAGAGAGAGAGAGTGAGAGAGAGAAGGAGAAAGCGAGAGAGTGAAGGAGAGAGCGAGCGAATAAAAAGCGCCATATGCAAAGTGCATTTAGACTGTAAGATAAAAGCTTGCTGCAGGCGTTGCAATAGGTAGCTTAGCGGGTGGTTAGTTGGTTGGTTGGGTGGTGCGACCTATTCAAATAAAAGATTTCTATCAGGTGGCTCTTATGGCGCATGAAAGTACTTAAATTTGTTTGACTTGCATTTGCCACGCAGCGGGTATGGGACTTGACTTTGCGACTCATTATACGAACAAAGCAGCGCACGAGCAACAAGCAGCGAATACGACTCACGACACTCACGACTTGTGCAGCTTGCATTCATCAGCTATAAGTTTGCATTTTGTCAGTAGATTGCCCTCTAAGAGATTCAGATAGAGATAAGTGTAAAGAGATTGCAGATGCAGATAGAGATACAATATCTAAGCAACATCTATGCATACAAATTAGAAAATTTAACAACTTTATGCTCTACTCAACAATGCCATATAATGCAGTTATAATTTAGGGGCATAATATAGCATCTAAACATGTTGTTTCATTCAAGTAGACCTGACTAATAGTAAGAGTATGATGTGAAAAACGTATATAGCTAAGCGCAGAGTGTTATTCCAATTGGTTGGCAAAAGCTCGACGACCAGTACGATGAATATAACGAAAAATGAATAGACCCACATATGTATCTTGTCAATTGAAAACTTGACCGTTTCGGGCTTTTCAGTTTCCTTTAGGAGCATCTGTTTCGATTCCACTTCAATCAGTTCGAAGTCAAGGCGATGTCCAGTGGAAGTTGACTGTGCTTGAGGAATTTGTGGACTAACTATTTGTTGTTTTTCCTCACTGATCCAGTGCACAAATTGCTTGGACTCTGTGAAATGGTTTTAAGTTATAGAATCAGATTTTTGCCTAATCTCCAAAATGCCTACCTGGCATACAGTGTTTCTTTTGCCAGGTCAGTTTCAGGCATATCAGCGATTGCTTGTGTTTACGTGCAGGTCGATATTTTTCCTTAACTACACGGCTTGGGCGTGGCGCAATATGCTGAGTGGGAATCTTGATTCTTTCTAACAGCTCACGGCTGGTTATCTGTTTAACATGTTGACTGTTTAGCAGCTTTTCCAATTTCTGTGATTTAAAGAAATTTGCCTTAATTTGGTGCAATCTCTCATGATATTTACGACTCTTGAAATTTGGCAACCAAGTACGTATCACATCGTCTAAAGGATTTATTGCTGTATTCAGCTTAACCACTTGATACAAGCATTGAGCATTAATACGTTCAAAGATTGTGGCAGATGGAATATTTTCCATTAGTTGTTTGCTATTTTCTAAATTTGTTGCATCCTGGTCTGACTCTGCTTTAGCCTCAAAATTGGGCTGCCTATAATTGGATATATTGATGCCGAGCTCATCAATATACTTGTTCTGAATGCCAATCTTTTCACCCCGTGTGCTTAGCCATGTTGTCTGTTCGTCTTTATTTCTCTTAAAGATCCAAGATTTTACTTCCATAATCATGTCAAAGGTATTACCCTGGCAATGGGATTCATCGCGATTAAGACCCTTTTTGCAAGCTACACGTTTCTATTTGTTATATACATATATATAATATATCTATATATTTTTATAGTTTTGGTTACTTCTAACTAAGTTCCTACCACTTACCATTGTTTTTGATGTTTGTGTATCTCCTATAAGCGAAATGCGTAATGTTTAGTATTTTTGATAAATAGCAAACTCTTGAAAAATATATAATAAAATAATTTCGGCAGGTTAATGTATAACTAAATTCTGACAGCTAAGCGCACGCATATTTATTTATTTATGTTTTCACATAAAATATGGATAGATTGCATTTAAATGTGAAATTTATAAGTTAATGGAATTTTGTATTAATAAATAATTATATTTTAATGGAAGCTTAAATACTGAGGCTTTCATTTAAATGTAGTAAATACAATTATTATATATATATACATATTTCTATATACATATATAGCTCATATTTTCAGAGTCGTGTCCTTGTGACATTGCCGACATAGAAAATCGAATCATTGTTAGCATCTGTTTGGGTAATACTCATGAATCATTCATGAAACGTTTGCACAATATGCAAATCGTTTTAAATCTTTACAACAAACAAAAGCCGTTTTACACACACATACACAGACACACAAAAACGCCGACTAAACAATGTAAAACGTTAAATAATTATTGCAAAAAGAGCTGCGAAAGCTAACGAATGAAACAAAAACAATACACATTTATTTACTGTTTACTTTTTGGCTATAAATTTATGGCCTAATGCAGCTGCCAACGCTTCGAGTTTTTCGGTTGTTTCCTTCTTTTTTTTTAATAATTTAAAGCTTAGTTTTTTTACATTAAAATTTGGTTTTTTCACAATTAAAAATAATTTATTACAATTGATACATAATAATAAAATAAAATTAAATATAATGACAAGTAAATTGAATGGAAAAAATATTAAAAATTATATAAGTAATTATGAAAATCATATCATAATTAAAATTAGATTTTTTTTGGCACAGTGTGATAGTAATTCGTGTTAAACAATAGCTAACACAATAATCTTTTGCTGTAAATATATAAACTGACATTTTGTATTATTAATTAAATAACACACTCACCTACAAAGACACCCACCCACGTTTGGTTAAGTTTATGGCTAGCTTAGATGGCCTTAAATTTGGCAGCAATCCGAAAGCTTTTGTAGCTGCCCCCTCCTTTGACTGGCAATTATATTTATGAATGTACCGAGGGGCATTTCTCAGTGTTTACTTCAAAGCAATTAAAAGTAAACCAGAAGCAAAAGCAACAACAACAACAACAACAGCATCTGCCCCAGCGATGTGAGCGAGTGCTTTATCATATTTTGTATTGCGAGTATTTGCCAAGGTTTTGACTGAGGAGGGGGACGAAGTGAATAGCTGGGCGAATGGGTGGTTAGACATACATATGAAAAGCCTTCCAGTAAAATGGCCACTCAGGAAACGAAGTTCGTTTATATTGTGTCAGGATATATAGTAGCTTTGTGTTTGTGTGCGAATGCGCATGGGAATGGGAATGGGAATGGTAAATGGGAACTAGAAACTGGGAACTGGGAACTGGGAACTGGGAACTGAAGCTAGGAATACTGGGCTACTGGACACTGAAAAATAAATATAGAACGCAGCTATGTCTGCAGTGCACAAATAACCTCGGGGCCATAAAAGAAATACGTTTACTATGTACTAAAATTGAGTAAATGCTGCCATTACAGACTGCAGTCAAGCCCCGGACTCCCTCTCGCAATGCCCAAGCCCGCCTTGAAGCCAAGCCTTCGTTCGCCCTAAAGTGGAACCTGGTACTTGTCTTCTATGTGCTGTGCTATTATTTTGAGTGCATATACACACACACACACACACACACACACACAGCTTGGCTAGCTCAGCAGTAAAAAAGACAACAATAGAATAGCCAAGCACTGGGCTTCAATTGTTTGGCAATAAATGTGAGTAAGTAAGTAAGTGAGTGTGTGTTGTGTGTGTGTGTGTGCTATACGGAGAGGCAAAGCAATTGTAGTTCCGTTTGGTCCATTGGGCCTCTGGGCAAAGTCTGCGTTCAATTAATCGTTTGCAGCGTTTGCTAAAATCAATTATCGCCTGCTACTGCTATTGATATCGATAATCGAATTAACCTCATTCAGACAGACAGCCACAATATCTCATGCTGTTTAAAAGCCCCACAGATCGAGCAAAGGAATTCAATCTGAGCAGCAGCTGGCAATAATTAAAAAAAAATCGAGGGCAGCTCAAAAAGGTTTAAAGTGTTTTGAGTACAGAGAGACAACATGTATAGTTAAAGCATATATACTATATACATATATATAAATAAATTATAAATAAAAGGAATTTTGTTTGTATTGAAGCTACAAATTTACAAAGTTTTTTTTTGTTTGTTTTAATGCAGTATAATATAGCTAAGATTTTTGCTTAAGTTTGTAGAACAAAAATGTTTATTAAAATATTATAAATAATATTAGCCAGCTTGCTACCAAAATTAAATAAACAAATAAACGAATAAAGCGTTTCTAGCACATCTTCAATTTGAATATACTTATTTTTGTATAGACCCTCGCTTGCAATATTCATGCCATGCATGATGCATTTGGTTGAAGCATCTAAATTGCTGTTGATTTCTTTGCCATTTCGTCATAACAAAGCCAATTGTGTTGGCCAGGAACGAAACAGTACAACATTTTTCATTGGATTTTGAAATTTGCAAATGCGATTAGCAGCCTAAACGAAAATGCCAAAGAAAATGAGCTTGGAAAAGCCACAAATACACACACGCACACTTTAAAGTGTTGTTGTGTCCCGTGTGGCTGTCAGCAAGAAGTAGGTAATGGAATGGAAGAGCTCCGAAATTCAACAGGAAGCCAATCGAGCTGCCACTTTGGCAACGTTTCGTATGCAAATTCACCAACACACACACACGCACACAGAGTGAGAGAGAGCTTGAGATACAGATACACTTCAGGTAACAATCAAAGCATTTCACAGTCAAGTATTTTTGTGTATTTTTTTTTTCAAGTGGCTCACCACAGCATTTTGCATTGTTTGTATAGCACTTGTGCCATAGAGCCTGAATTTTAGCTTAAATTTGTAAGTTTTGTCTTCTTCTAGCCAATCAAAACAAATCCGAAATTTGTTTCACCTATCAATGCTTCAGGTCAGAATGAATGTCAATTGAAATTGTGTAGTAACATCTTTACTTAATTCTTACAATATTTTTAACATTTCGACCAAGAATTTTTAAATCAACTTAAATTGTACTTTTTTTTTTAAAATTATCTGCTGTCTATCCCTCATGGAGTTTCAGTTTTACTGCCTTGCTTTTTCTTCAATACCCTTTCAGCTTCCGTATAATAGTTCTTGTTCCGATTGAGCTCCATCGAGAAGTCAGATTTCTTCACCATTATCATATTGGTGAGAAATGCACGCCTCTCAGCAGTTCTTGTCTGCTGCGTCGTGTCTCCTTTGGGCTTGTCTCGCTTGGGCTCTTTGTGTGTCGAGCTTGTTGGCGTTGGCGTTAGAGTCGGAGTCTTATCATTTATTATATAGTGTTTGGCATTCTCGAGGAATTGCTCAGCTTCACGCAAACGTTTGCAAAACTTTTCGCGTTTTTCGCGTGGCTTCTTCGGCACAGTCCTATCCAATTTATCGAGTTTCGTATAGATATTGTGCAAGTCAAGAAATATTTCTGCTATATCGTCGCCCAATACCTTTGAGTGCTGTATGTAGGAGTTGAGGGATTTTTTTATGGTCTCTAATTCCTCGTGCAGCTGTTCGATAGAATGCAAGTCGTAGAGCACCTTGGGCACCACCAAACTCATTATCGTATCCACATCTTCAAAACGACAAACGTCCCGCATCTGTAGCAGTGTCTTCTTCACAATTCGTTGCACTTCTGCATGCTCTTCATTGCCGTTGCTCGATTGCACTGTGCTCGAAATGCTGATAAGATTTTCGGTATGGTTGGCCATTGCCTGCTCATGGAGCTCCTGTGTTTGCTTTTCTGATCCTGCCATCCAGGAATTGGAATTTCTTCTCGTGTTCATTTTTAGCAATAACTAACGACTTTTTAATAAATATAAATGAGAATTTTGAAATTTGATTTTGTAGCTCTAATTCATATCTGTCTGTATTGAACCTATTTCTACATCTGTAATATGTTGTGTGTTTAGGAAAAGACTACTATAAAATGCTGTAATTTTATTCTGATGATGATTAACTCTAGTTGACAAATAAATAAATTTTTGACTAGTTACAAATTGTTGAATATATTTGATATATTTTTATCTTAAATATGTTCAAGTTATTTATTATTGTTAATCTAAAAAAAATTATCATTGTTGGTGCTATCAGTTTTACACTCGTTTACAAAGTGAAAAGAGTATGTTAGTTTTGCGCCTTGTCCGTCTTGTCATGTGGACATTTGCCCAAACTATTTCGCAGTTATTGAAGCAAGAGACTTGATGTTTGGAATATACATATATTCGTTGGAGCTGTTGTTAGTGTTAAGATTCTCACAATGCGCTCACTAGGCACGTGGCAACAAGGCTTAAGCTGATTCCTAGGCTATTTCTTGAGGCTGTAAATAAAATTTATAAAAAATGTACATTTTTTGCTTTTTAAAAAATAAAAATTAAGGATTTGCTTTCGGCTTGAATGCAACTTTTGCCACTGGCTTAAATATATGTGTTTCTATAATTATGAAGTTCATAAAATTCACTCGCGCTGCATTCTTTATTAACACCAGACTTTATTTCGCAGACATAGCTGAAATTCCCAGGAAACAGAACAAATATATGTAGCTGCATATATGTAATATTTTTCCACTTTTTTTTTGTTTTCTGCATTTGGTATGGCCGTCTAAAGGAATTTTGTGTATTTGCCATGGCCACGAGCGCTAAATCAATTGACAAAACAGAGGACTGCGCACTATTTCCTGCCAGCTCAATGCCATGGCTCGAACATATTTCGTAGAATTTTTATGAGCCATGCAAAAAAAAAAAAAAACAAAACAAATCAAATGCCTACGCACAGCTCTGCTATGTGTTCGTGTGTGTGTGTGTGAGCAAGAGCTGCTGGTTTGACTGTTAGCTGGCCAATGGTCATGCCGATGTTCATGGCATTCTGCGCGACGCTGTGCGCTGTCAACAATCACGAACCAATTGTCTATAAATACCAGGAACGTTAAGGCAAACTCACTCACAGCGAGCAGCGAGGTTCGGCCCAAGCCCAGCTCAGCTCGAATCCCCCGCAGACTACGCACAAAACTGTTCATGGTCATGCCTGGTGCTCGCTCTGGGTATATGTTGGCTATATGTATATATTCTGGGTACACTGGGTGCCCCATTGCAACTTCCGTTCTGTCGTTTTTCATTACATCGCATGTAACTTCCGGTTTGTTAAAGCGACACGCACTGCGACTCCCACGATTGTCCCCTCACTCTCGCGCGCTCTCTCTCTCTCTACTGGTTGTTATGGCTGCTGACATCCGTGCAAACAAACGAACCATCGAATGTACGTAGTGAACGCCACTAGGCAGGCAGTCAGACTCGAGTTGTCCCTATGCTCCATTCAGGGGCCTCCGCCCAATCCACGCCCGCTTCTGTTTGTCCGCACGTTTAGACTGGAAATGACAAATTCACTGTAGGTGGGCTCTATTGCTCTTGGTCTCTTGGCCGCCGTCGCCGCCGTCTCGCTTAACTCCTCCAACACGTTTGCGACTGAGCAAACACCATCATCAATTTCCGTGGGGAAATCACACAAAATTTTTAGCACAAACAAAATGTTTGCTTTTGCTAGCAGCCACCAGCCAAACCGATTTTTGCATGCCACACTCTCTGTGCCATATCTCGGCTTATCTGACCAAATCGGTTAACGGGAGTGAGAGCTCGGTGCGCTTCCTGCCTTCTATTTTTGCTTTTTTTTTTTGTAGCCTGCCAAAAGCTAAAAGAATTAGTAAATACTCGCAGAGCGTTGAGTGTTGCATGGCCATGCAATCGTTATTTGATTTGACGGCTTGAGGGTTTCTGCAACTGATTTTAAGTTAACAGACATTTTTGTGAGAGGATTTAACTGAAAAGTTCATACTTTTACTGAAGTATTTCATAGTTAGTTTTAGTTTTAGGAAAAAACATGAATATGGATTTATAAATAATTTATCATGAAATTGTAATGAACAACAGAC
The DNA here is from genome assembly GCA_035045365.1 of Drosophila leonis. Classification (NCBI taxonomy): domain Eukaryota; kingdom Metazoa; phylum Arthropoda; class Insecta; order Diptera; family Drosophilidae; genus Drosophila; species Drosophila leonis. Next base: position 3,601,875 of record JAWNPC010000389.1, read on the forward strand.
AGAATTTAGAGCAGCGCAGTTAAAAGTATTGAGTGAAAACTTTACATTGAGTCAAGCTAAGAGCTGAATCTTTTCATGACTATAATTCAAGCCAACTCTATATAAAACCAATAAATGAATAAGAGTGAAGGTTATGGGTACGTTAGTAATTTAAATATTTGTATAATCACTGAAGAGATCTAGAAATATACTGAATAATAGGAAAACATCTTGATAATATGATATATCGCAAAAATGTTTCAACTTCAGTGGAAAGAAGAGCTTTCATTTTACCTATTTATTCGATTGATTTATTGATTTCTTGTAAGTCAAGATATGATTATTTATATTGATATAGTATATAGGGAAGAGAATCAAATATATATCAATATAAACAGATCAATTTTGCTTAAATAATTGTAAACATATTACTAAAACAACTGAAAATCGTCCAGCAAACCCATGCCTACTAAACTAAAGTATAGTTGCGCTATTCGTATATCTGGGATAATTTGTATAAAGCACATAATGAGCAGAAGTGTAACGTTCTTTGTGGCATGACAGACTGGAGTTAGCTCTATTCAGCATTATTTCAACACGCTTTTAGTACAAATCCAAGCGTAAACTCAACTGTAGTCAGTTTAGTTGCCTTAGCTGCAATCTTAGCCGGCTAATCTCTCAGATTTCTTTGCTGTGTTGAGAACGCCAACACTCTCTTTTCTCACCATTTTTGTCTCTCTCTTTCGCTCTACCTCTCTTTCGCTGGTAGCACTCACCGTTCTTTCACTTTGGGCAACAAATTAACGCGAGCGCTGTGAATGCTGCAGAAGCAGGCAAAATAAGAAGAAGAAGAATCAGTAGAAGCTTTGTTGGTACGGTGAATGTAATTACTTTAATGTGACCATTTGCCGGCACTGCTGAGCTGGCCGTGGCCCAGATAAAGATAAACTTTTGCAATTACAACGCGTCGCAAACGAAGCAGAAATACAAGGCGCAGCACCAACTGATGGCGCTGACCAGCAACTGGAGAATACATATATATATAAATATATATATATACGCATATATATAGCAAAGGCTGGTAGCTCGATAGCATCGAATCAGTTTATTTTTAGTGCATTTTCCTTTTGGTGCCGGCTAATTAGTGCGCAGAGTGAAGACCGTTGAAATTAAAGTCGCGTCTCATAAAATTATGCGCACTGAAATGAAGTTGTAAAGGCTTTAATAAAACAACAACAACGACATTCACAACTTGCCAACGCGTTGAAAATTCGCCCAGCAAATATAGTTGAGAAGTGTAGTCAGCTAGAAGATATCCTGTAAATATTGTATATTGAATAAAACATTTGGAGGTCGTAGATAATGAAATATTGAAAGTGGAATCAATTTGACAGAGAAACTGCTGAAGAGAAAGAAAGATTGACTTAGCTGGACCCAGCTTTCTGTGCAGTTAAATTCTGAGATATTCTGAGAATATTGACGTCTTAGCTCTGAATATCTTAGAGAACTGCTAAATATGAAGACAGACAGATTTGAGCAGACTAAGCACGATTTACTTACCAAGATTTCGACTAGACGATGTTAGATTAACTAAGAGCTGCTGTATATGAACTAGGAGATATATATAATTAGATTAACTTCGATAAACTTCGATGGCGAAGTTGAAGTAGGAATTAAGCTGTATTCTCATCAAATGAGCACAAGGAAGTCGTTGATCTATGGATGGAAAATAGATTTTAATTTCAATGTATTTACTCTCTATACTTTTACACTTATCGAGTATACTCCTTGAGAGACACTTTCAATGGGTATTCCACGAAAAAAAGAAGAAATAAAACATATGCAAGACAAGGCTACGTTACGGCCGGAAGGAATCATGTCCCGACTTAGGTGGTCCTGGCTACACATAAACTTTTGATGACTTTTTGAAAGTTTTACGCTCCAAAGTGGAGCACAAATTACGCGAAGTTGCGGGGGCGTGGTACAGGCAAAATAGGCGGCCCATGCTGTAGTGGCAAAAACAACAAAAACAATAGCAATAACAATAGCAACAACAGCAACAATAACAACAACAATGACGGCGGTGGCATTAAAACGTCAACAGATTGCCGAAAACTGTGCGTCCAACAAAATTATCCATGGACATAACTTAAAGCTTCAATTATACTTAAATGATAAAAAGGTTTTGATATTGGTATCAAAAAGCGGAAACGTCAAGTAATTATAAAGAAACATAAAAACTGAAAGTTTTTATTGAAATCTCCCTAACGACAGCTGTCAAAAATTTCAACAAAATATTGATATATATTTTAAATATGTTCAAATGCAAAACTATGGTTAGTATAAGTCGATGATTTGTACTTAAACAGGATTCATTTTGTTACGAAATTTCCTACAGAAACATCCAGGGATACGCAAATCCAATGATGGACAGCCGAAACGACGTTCACCTAATGTACGCGCCTCGTGCCGGGTTGATGGCTATGGATTGGCCAGAAAGAGCGCGTTAATGAACATCGCCGGTCGAATCTGTAGGAAAACCTATAAAATGTACAAAATGGATAACACCGAATGGCTTGTTATCGAGGGCGAACAGATTGGTGTTCAGGCGAAGCACAAAGATGAACTGGGCATAGTAATACGGAAATTCTTCGAGCCCACCTATAAAGGTGCACCTACGCCACACCCGTATAGTCCAGTTGTGCTCGATGCTAGATATACGCCAGATTTTGCTAATTTCCCTCTTGTTAAACGAAATGTTCCCACATTGTTCAATGAGCAGCCGAAAACGGAAGTGTATAAAAAAAGTGGCTTCCAAAATTTGCTCAATACTGAACAAGTGAAGCTAATTGACAGCAAAGAACTGAAAAAGCGAATAAAAAACTTTCTTGCAAAGGTAAACAGCAAACATAAGGTATGTAAAATTAAAGATGGAGCCAGGACAACATTAGATAAGAAAAGGATGAGTCCGCAAGATGTTCTGCGTTCATCCAATAGACCAAAGAGCAAAGTAAATTGGGTGCCCGACCTAAATATACAAACTTCAGACTCTGACGCTGAACTAACTTTAATTCAGAAGTCTAAAAAGATCATTCATGAACAAGAGCAGTTGCTATTGTCTCTGAACATGGATGTCTTACAGTTTTATAACAGCAATAAATTCATATCGAGTAGACCAAGAAGTGAAGCAGAGGTGGTGGAAACAAAGAGCAAAGTAACAGAAATAGAAATTGAAAACGAATTTATCCAGAAACCCAAAGAAAATTTTAAAGAATCTGTGAAAAAGGTTGAGAGCTTAAATTGGAAAAAAGTTGAAAAGGAACCGAAAGTCTGGAAAAATGCAATAAATATGAAACTCGATAAGATGAACAAAAAATTACCCGTGGGTAATTCAAAATGGAAGAACTATGAAGACCCAGAGAAGACTCCAAGAGCTGACACCTCAGATAAGAAAGATTTTAGCAAGGTAAAGAGACCAGAAATCAGAAAGGTAAATAATGCGAAGATATCACTGGATCTAACAGGAAAATTAATTTTTAAAAATAATAAGCCAACCGAAAAGAAAAGAGATAAAATTAAAATGATAAAAAATATGAAAGTCAATGACTGGATCGAAGACGTTACGGAAGTGGATGATGATGAGGAGAGACCAGAAATCAGAAATAATAAGGTAATTATTGTAGAGAAATCACAGGAGCCGACAGGAAAAGTAATAGCTAAAAAAAGGAAACCGATTGACAATAAAAAAGAAATTAAAGATAAGGGCAAAAAGCAACCAGATCTTATAATTGAAAAGAAAAAAGATATGAATGTGCAAGACTGGTTAGATGACGATACGGAAGAGGAAGAGCAGGTGTACTTAATAGGCACAGAAGATGACCAATTTATTAACGCTGATATTCAAGATTCAGATTCAACAGCACAACAAAGTTGTGCAGCAGAAAAGTTAAAAAATTTGATAGCCAAAATGAAAAATATCATAATAGCAAGCGAAATGATAGCAAAGAATATAAATCGTCTTAATATGGAGACAAAGGATAGATTAAAGAAAGTTGAAGAGCAGCGTAAAATGGATCAAATAGCTTTGATACCATTCGATAATATAATGGTTGTAGACGAACTTGTGAGGGACAAGCCCATGAAGCTAGTCTCTAGGCCCGCGGATATTGCATTTCAAAAACAGCAAACAGTTGCAATTTATAAGCCGAAGAAGAAAAAAGCTGCTGTCACGGTCATTGCTCCTCGATTTGGCCCGAAAAAGCCGAATTGGCCAGATCTTAACGAACTGTTAACTGCACATATTCCAATAAGTGTACAAATATATTGTCAAAGATATATAGAACAGAATATGCAACGAAACTTAATTCAAAACACCTCTAGAGGTAGGTGTTGCCATGTAATCTTATTTCATACTCAATCAATTAAATTAACTAATTTTTCTAGATTTAACAATTGTGAAGCCTATGAAATTTGCAATATTCCATCCAAGTCCAAAATTTGGAGTTCGTTGGGAATTCGATTTGGCAATTTTGCCAAGAGAACGCATTTATTGCTGTCCCTCGAAGCGAGGAAGTTGGTCAACGAGTTGGCGTTCTGGCATAATTCGAAAGATTATAACGTGCTTTCAAGTTTTGGTTTTCATTATTTTCGTAGTTGTCGTATTCGCTGATAGGAATCCCATCTATTATCGTTGGCTAATGCGACGGGTAAAATATTTTTATTTTAATAAGAAATCAATAATTTTAAACAAATTTTCTGAATTAAATTTTATGTTTAAATAAATAAATATTATATATGTTTTAATATTATTAAGTTTAATATTTGATACAAAATTGACGAAAAACATCGAAGCACTAGTTTTATCAATATCTTAAGTTTAATTACATCAGATCATCTGAATTTAATATTTAGCTTCTTGACTTGTATTCTAACCTAAATGGAATTATATCTCTAATTAAGTCTGATTCTTACTAAAAGTATTACTACCCAATCTCTCATGCCTAAGTTAAAGTGTAAATAGCTTTGCTCCTCTCTTAACTTTCTATAGTCCAACTGCTGTTCGCCAAAAACACAGAAATAGGCCTGACAAACTTTCCACTGCTCAGCCATAAACCATATTGGTGGAGCTCAATGCAGTGTGGTTGGCGAGCAGCTGCGCTGATAGCGTATAAATGGTGTATGGCATAGAGAGTCGAGCTGGGAAAAGCTGCCTTTGGCTGCACTTAAGAAGATTAAAGACCCGTTACGTTAGTTTCCACATGGCTCAGCTTTCCATTTTGTAGGGTTTTTCGCGGTTTGCCTTTTAATATATGTGCGTCTTTTCCAGCCTGGTGTTAACTGTTCTGCAGGCCTTTTTTTTAAAGAGCTGTTGGTAAAGAAGAAAACCTTAACCATCAATGCCATAAATAAACTAAGTAAAAAAGTAATTATTTTAGAATCAGTTGAATGGAATTTCTGTTGAATTAATACAAAATTCTGCAGCATCAAATTTCCCATAAACTGCTAGAGGGGCATGTGTCAAATCAACAGCAGCAAATTCAATTGCAAATAGTGAAACACACTGTTCTCTTGTCTCACAGTATCGTTGACAATTTCCTTTTTTCATTTTATTGTGCGACAGACAGAGTCAGTGGAATGGGGGGAGCGGGGAGATACACTTTGGGGATTTATTGAAAATGCTTCGATTTATGTTTAGTGCGATATTTGCATTTTGGCTGACAAACGAAACGCCGATGCGACAAATGCAACGGAAATATGCACTCAAAGTGTCGCAAAGGGGTGGCCAAAAGGGAAACTCACGAATCCAATGCGTGGGAGGATGACAATAGAAAAATTGATTTTTATTCTTTTTCTCTGTAAAATAAATATAAAATATATAAAGGAGATGGAAGGCTATTCTCTTCTGTGTAGATAGCTAAAATAGGTTAATAAATATTATGAAATAAATTTTTAAGTTATAATTTATTTGATAAAGATAATATTATAGCTCTATACTCAAATCACTATAGCAGTCTACCTTGTTTATTTACTTATAATGGGCTTAGGATATATAAAAAAATTAGAAAAAAATCATAGGAACTTAAAACTTAAAGCTTACAATATTAAATTATATATTTTTTATATTCAAACATAATTTTTTGGAATTTATTTTACATATTTTTTTTATAAAATTTTTGTTTTGCACAGGGCTCACATGACTTAGCAAGGACACAAACCTTGGACAAGCTAGTCGAGTTTGGTGTTAAGCATTGAAACAGACTATAGGACTTATTTTTATGTACATGAAAAACTTCGTATTATCATTAAGCAAATTGATTTTATAAGTGGTTAGATTATATTTCTTGCAGCTTACTTCACTTATTTAGAAAAAACGTTCTTTTCATTTAGTAAATATTTATTTATATTTAATTTACAACAAATAAATATTTATTTATTAAAATATTTCTATTCGACAGATATTCATATTTTATATTCATTAAGAATGCAAAAAACATACCTTTAAATGTGCAAAATGTTTCTTATTTTATTCAATAGCATATTTTTAGCTCATCTTATTAAATATATTAATCAATATTAGAAAAAAAACATTCCATTTATTGCGAACTACAAAACTTTTCTTATAATTTAAGCTTATAGAAAACCGAATGAGAAATAATTCAAAATTTAATTTCTCCCATTTTCTGTTAGAATTTCATTAACATTTTGGCCGGCAGCTGTTGAATTCAAAATATAACGTATCCAAATTTATGCCTTTTATACCAATTCAGTTGCCTTTCCATTTACTCTCTCTCGAGCGCGCTCCTTCATTAGTGCTCTCTTATACGGGAAATGCCGGCATTTGCTGCAGCTGCTGTTGCTCCAGTTTTTCAGTTTCGGTTTCGTTGGTCCTGTCCTACCGCAAGCAAAAAGTTGGTCAACATGTCGGGTCTCTTTCTCTCTCGCATTCGTCTGTCGCGTATTCAGCTCTCTCTTTAGCTGAGCAGACGCTACCACTCTCTCTCTCTGTAGTTGTTTTTCTGTGTTTTGTTTTTTTTTTTTTTTTGCTGTGTCAAAGCTTTGTTGGGCCTCGTTTGTAGTTTCGCCTTTGGGCCGAGTCGAGTTTATGTCTTCATCGTATTTGAAATTTATTTGCATGCCGGTCAGGCCGGCAGCCAGCTCTATAAATTAAACATAAATCAGTTGCACGGCAAATCATTTGATTTCATTTGAGTGCGGAGGCCCTCAAACTACGACACCCACTCCACCCCACCTTCCTCACTCGGAGTCCTTTTAGCATAGCTCGCAATTACAACAAAAGACGCGACTGTCACGTATTGCCCATGCATGAACAACTCTGAATGCCCAGTGCCCAAATTATTCGTTGCCATAAACAACAACAATGCGACAATTGCTTTTGAAAAGGGGGATCGGCGCGCCAAGAGGTGGCTTTTGTTAGTGGCTGAAAAAAAAAAGAAAAACTAACTGACACAAAAATTGATAAGCAAATAGCCATTTAATGGACTTGAACTGAATAGCAAAGTACTCGCAATGATTAGCCGAGAATGAGCCATGCCCCCATGCACACCCCCCACCCCCCCAAATACGCTATGAAAATCGATGAGAAATTGAGCATTTTGATTCCCTTGGCACGCACCTGGCCGTCCCACACTCACACATCGATACACATATATATTTTACGACACATTTTCCACTAAATTTACGAGTTGCCATGCGAAACTTTAAAAAGAAATTCGCGAACTGTGCGTCGTTTGCTGATAAAAGAATAAAAAATAATCGAAAAGGTGCCAGTGGTAAGGGAAGAGGTCGAGCCAAAAGGCAAATAGGTAGAGGGGGCTGACAGGTGAAGGAAGCGGAAAAACAAAACGCACGTGTGGTCGTAAAAAATTCTAAAGGGTTGTCTTGTTTGTTGGCAACAGCGAAAACGTGGGGAACAAGTCGAGGGGGGAGGGACAAGGCAAGTTAAGTTAAGACATGTTAACTTAAATAACGGTATGTTGAGCTTTTGTTAAAATGATATTGTGATTTAACGTTGTCAGAAAAAGGCGTCGAATATAAATGTGACTTATGTAAATGCACATTTATGCTTTCTAGTTGCTGACAAGAGTTGATTGACAGAACATATAGAAATTTGTAATATTGTGTAAGGAATAAGGAATAACAAAAATATATATAAATATATAATACAAACATTTATTTATATTCATGTATATTTGCGCTAATATCTAAATATATTTGATAGATTAAATTTTATTTAGAAATGCATAAAGATTGTTAATGCAGAATAAAAATAAATTAATGCTGACTTCTAGATTTTATCTTCAATATATAAATACCTTAATAATAATGTTAAGCTGCATTTCAATTTTGTTCATGATAATTTATAGCTTAGCTTGAATATATATATTTTTGTCCATTATCTAAATCCTGTTAAGGCTGTGCCGCATCAAAAGCCATTTAAACGTATTATAATTAAATTATTCTAGTAAATTTATATACATTATAAGCATCATAAATATCAAAGTTTTTTTTGAATAGAAATCAACTAAGCAGAAAATTCATTGGAAAAATCACTTAAATCGTATATCATAGAAAACAATCCCATCAGCGTATGATTTACAAGTGTGTGCTTGAGTCTGCCCGTGTGTGTGGGTGTCTGTGTGTAAGCATCCTTTTTTCATTGTCTCAATGCGCTCTTGTTGTTGTTATTGATGCTGCTATTGCTGCTGGTGCTGCTGCTTCTGTTGACGACAAAGTAAAATACGCAATAAAATCAAATCATGCTCAAAATTTTATGAATATTCATGACATTAAAAGCTCTTGAATTATTAACGAAAGATTTTCGACTAGCAAATGCGCACTGGAAAAGCACTTGACTAGCATACACACACATACACACATACACACACAGCCACACTCACAGATACATCTAGTTGCTTAGGGCAAAACTGTTCAATTATGAATTTTGACAATGTCTGCCTGCCAAAAGGTGCAAAATAGGCGAAACGCCTCAAATGGAGAAAATATGCTAGCAAAAAGGGGTTGCGGGTTGTTAACAACCCTTAAGTGGGCTGTGATAAGAGGACAGCAGTGACTCTTCTCTCTCTCTCTGTGTGTGTGTGTGTGTGTGTTGAAGTGTCATTGAAAATTGCAGCAGGCCAAAAATAGCGCAAGTGAAAGTGCATACAAAGGCGCTGATTAAACGATAGAGATAAGCACATGCAAAAGAGAATGCTCTGGCATGCATTGAATGCATGTTAATTGAGGTGGGCCCCTCTATGCCCAAATAAAAAGTCGAAAATGTGTCTGGGCCATAGACCATTTGCTCCATGGGCTTGCAAAAACAAGCTACAGCCCGACTCGCGCTCTCTCTCTCTGCATCTTCCTTTCTCTTTCCGTTTGTCTGCATGTGAAGCATGCCAAGCTGAAATTGGGCAAGTTTTTGGGGCATAGCCTATTGTATTGTGTAAAACAATGGCCGAAGGAAACTATAGTTTGCAGCCAAGCAAAAATCTACAATGGAGTCAAGGAGCAATTGCTGAAAGCAGGCGCCCAAAAAGCTGACGCTGCAAAATTAGCTGCGGGTAATAATACAAAAAGAAAAAAATGAATTGAAGAAAAACAAACTAAAGTTTGAACTTGTAAAGTGTTTTCTCTTACGATTTTAACCACACAAAAAAAAGAAGAAAAAAATAACAGGAAAAAAGTTAAGAAATCGTCTAGACATACACCTTTTGCCACTGAATGATTTTACTTTATTGGGTTTTATTGACTTTTATGGACTTAACAAATTTGCATAGCCTGCAGCGAATCAAAGTGTAAAAGGTAGATGAATGTAAATCCCTTGCGCTCATATTTTATAATTCATTCGAACATGAATCTGACAGGGCATAAAAAAGATTAAATATTTGCCAACATTTTTTTTGTAATTAACTTTATTGTTATACATATTCATAGAAATAGTGTAGAGTTGAGGTTTGAATGGAAATTACAGTGGAGTAGAACATTTGAATAGAAAGAAAGGTAAATAATTTAGGCGAATTGCTTATTATATAAGTATTTAAGAGAACTTTAAAATAAGGGGAATCAAAAGGGAGTAGTACTCTAGTCGGAGGTGAATAGTTAGGATAAATGCAGAAATATAGCACAAAACTGTGTATGTAAGAGTGAGTTGAGGAAAACATTTCCACACTTATTAGAACTATTTCACTCACTTAAAATTCTGGTCTTATATACCTAATATGAGAATCCAAAGTTTACTTCCAGTCATGCATATGCATGACAAACTTACATATATTCAAATTCAAATATATTCAAATTTTTTTTACATGAGTATATGTTTTAGAGTGTCTGTATATTGTTTAGTCCCCAAGTTATGTTAAAACTCTAAGTCTAAATATCCATTGATTGGTTGTACAGTATCAGATTAAAGGAGCTATGCGAGACGGTTCAAGCGTAAAGTTCAATTTGGTATGACTCGGTTCTATTATTTTAAGCCACGAATATTGGCTTTGAGCTCTATCAACGTGGAGTAAATGGAAGAGTTGTCATACCCACAGAGGAAATAATCAGGAGGTGTTTAAGCGCATGATAATGTCTATCAATAAGAACTTGTTATGAGATGACTGAATCTTCAATTTTGTTTTACAAGTTCAAAATTTCAGTAAGGTAATTTTTGATAAGCGTAAGACAATTCATGATCAAGTGACACATATTATTGAAAATTTGCATAGTTGCATGTAATCGAAGTAGCTGCTCTTGATTGGCCAACCCAGCTAAAATAGTTAATATCTCAAATGTCAAATATTTAGTTTTGGAAATTAACAAACACATTCAAATAGGCAGAGTGACAAGCATTTGTCTTTCAAATCATGCATTTATACAGCTTATGCCCACATCACTTAATACTCTAATTAACAATTTGCATGTTTTATAAATATGAATACCATGTCACAGTTGTTCAGACATGAAAATTCATTTAATATTTAGTTGCTTTTCCAATTTTGACTGAATTAAATTCTATTAAAGTATATGGAAAGAGCAATTGCCTTGGCAACAGCTCTATAATATTTGCTCGACTTGGACTGGTTCTACTCCTTCTTCTTCTTCTTCTTCTCTAGTTGCTACTGGCTGCAGTTGGCAGTTGGCAGCTGGCAGTTGGCTGCTGTTGAAGCAAATTAACGCTGATGACTTACAGATTAACGAGCATGTTGCCAGCCAAGTGAGACGAAGTGTGAAAATGATTAAAACTCAGCATTTGCTATTATTATTGCTGCAGTTGCTTTTACTGTTGCTGCATTAGTTAAATCGCTGGGGCGTAGACTTAATATTTCTAATCAACTTAACATATAATGCAAAATTATTATTATTTACATGATTATTACTGTTGAGAAGGCTTTCTTTTCTCTACAGAGTTCAGGGTTATGTCAAAAATTAGTCAAAGTGAAAAGCGAGTCTTGATTTGAAAAGTTCAAATTTACACATCGCTGCTTTAGCAGCTGCCTGCCAGAGGGCAATAATAAAAATAGCAAATATAACGACTGCAATCAGCTGGCAAAAAATCTGCAGACGCTGTCTTTTTCTGTTGTTGTTGTTGTTGTCTACACTGAAGTCGCAACGAATTTGTAGTTGTTGCTATTGTTTTTTCTGTTTGGCGGCCAATTTATTGTGACCTTGTACACAGCAAGGGAAGAGTATCTACAGTTTTATTGTCTAGTTGAACAAATTGAGGCGCTGTTATGAAAACAAGAGTATTTAACTAGAGAAAAATAGTTAAAATAACTAAATTGAAGAATTAATATTTAATAAGAAAAACCCAATGTGAAATGAATTGCAACATATCAAAAATTTGAAATTCAATTTGGTTTTGGTCAGGTGATAAACTTAGTAACTTTAGAATGCTCTAAACATTTTATGCAAGTGAAAATATTTAAATAATATCATAAATAGTCAGCAAAAAACACTTTAAAATTCATAATCTAAAATACTAAAAATTTTGTATTTAGTAATTCCTTTTCAATTTCATAAATACAAAATTTAAGTAATAACAAAAATGCCAAAAGCATTTCTCCAAATTTTTTCAAGCAAATAATTAATTTAATACCCGAAAATATATATTGTTTATTAGCTGTTTTTATACTATCTTCCTTTCCTGATGGAACGACAGCTTATATGTTTATATTTCAAAAATTTACCTTTACTCTATGTAAAAATAAAAATGGTACACAACTTGTAATATAATATTTTCTGTACATGTTTTGTTTTTGCCTTATTAGCTTAAAGTCCGGTGACTTATTTGCTCTAAGCTCTCAACCTTGGCAAGAGTATCTCAACTTCAGAATAAACTTTTTTTCACTCGTGTTGTTGTTGTTACTGTCTCATATTGCAGCACATATGAAAACGCTGAAGCTCATCCTCGTCAAGGCAATTATCGTGATACTTGGCTGTGGATGCGCTCACTCTCTCTTTCTCTCTCTCTCTCTCATACTATCATGTACACCGAGTTGTTTTTCGCAGTGTCCTGCGAGTTGTTCTTGTTGTGATTGCGATTGTCATGGCAACTGCGATGGTAACGCTCATATCCCTTGGCTAAATCAGAAACCAGCGACCGCTGTTACTGCCACTGCCACTGTCACTACCAGTGCTACGGCTACGGCTACGGCTACTACTGCTCCTTTTGCTTTTTCAATTTTTTGTTGTTGTGAATTTTCTTCTTTTTAGTTTTTACGTCCAGCTTCCTACGTGATGATGTTAGAATTTCACTTTTGTAGCGCTCGCTGCCAGACAATTGCAACATATTGTTGCGCTTGTTTGCCATATCTACACCCCCCCTCTCGCCTAAATCCTCGAACATGCTACTATTCCCATACAGATGCCCATTTCCATTTTCGATTGCTTTTTGCTGGTATGTTTTTTTTTTGGTTTTTATTTTTATTTTTTCTGCTGTTGTTTTTGATGTGCTTGTTGACAGCATCCAAATGGAATTCAATTGCGTGAAAGTTGAATGTATTGCTGGAGAAGTTGCGTGGCAATGCTCAATATACAGATGCCATCCGTGCTAATTAGATGCCTTAAGTTTATTACATAGAAGTTTTCATAAATAGAAACGGTTGGCAATAATGAAGCAACAAATTGTTGTAATATTTGAGTAAATAATTTGAAGTGGACAATATTATATTATAAAATTAATGTAACATTTATAACTTGGAAAAAAAACATGCTACATATTTTTCTGACAGGAAATATCTTCTTATTTTTAAGTAAATATAATATAATATAAATATAAAACTTATTCACAGAAGTTTTGAGAAAAATTGTTAATGATTACAAAAATATTATGAAACTTTTTTATTTTATTATTTTTTTTTTAAACAATTTTTAAATTTTTTTAAAAAGAAAACATGTTTTCTTTAGTTTCTTAATAAAAGTTTTGATAATAAAAATTATTTGTATTAACATAAAATATTTTTTAAAAATATTATAATAATTATTTAAATTAAAATATCACTATTTTTTTATTAAATTAATAAATATAAATAATAGAGTTTATAATAAATAATTTATTCAAATATTGCATTAATATTTTTGTGGTAGAAATAAATTAAAAACAAATAATAAAGTAAATAGTTTTTAGTTAATTTTTTTTTTATATTAATTTCAATGCTTACTTTATAAAATTTTTAATTTAATTTCCTCGATCCTTAAAATTCATACATATTTTCGAGTGCACAAATTTGATGTTTTGTTTCCTTTTGTTTTTAATTGAAGCTAAGCTCAGTCGTTTAAATCATTTAGTAAAATAATCTGTTTTTTTTTTTAATATTATTTTTATTTATTTATTTATTCTTTTGATACTGTCAGAATGCGCATTTATTGCTCATTCAATTTGACTGGCTTTAACTTTGTGGTCGTCTCTGAGCTTCATTTGAAATTTATTAAAAAAAAAAAGAAGAAAAACAGAAGTTTGTCTCACTCGCTCTCGCTCACTCAATCACTCTCTGTGTACGTGCGCTTCACTCTAATCTGTCACGTAAATTTGTAACATTTTCTTGCTGAAAATGATGAACAGGCATTAGATTTATTTATTCCACAATATAAATGCACATTGTATATGCCGTTTCCATTATGTTCTGTCCACCTCCCTCCCTCAAGCTGGATGAAAAATAAAAGCCACAACAATAACAACAACAATAAGCAGGCAGGCGCACTGTTTGTAAGAATGAGAAGAGAAATTGAGAGAGAATCAATTTAATTTTACAATATCCGCTTTATACCTGGGCACAGAGCCGGCGACGTGACCAATTTAGCCAAGTTACAAATATTTTGTTATTTATTTTCTAATGAATTCGACGTGCGGACATCCGCAACAAATATTGGACGATGGCATAGCAGCTGTGTCCCAGCAGTAATCGACGTTTAAGCATAATTAAGTAATAATTTGATTTGTTTTTGTAACATTTTTGTTGTGTTTGTGTTTGTTTGTGGTTTTTATACAGCTCTTTAAAGACTTTGGCTGCCCAAACTTAAGTGCGAAATTTTCTCTGGAACAATTTGTCCCTTAACTGTCTCGGGCTTCAACTTCAGCTACAGCAACAGCTACAAGTGCAGCTACAGCCTGTCGCCTGTCAAATTGAGGGTTTGAGGTAAACCTCAATGCCACGCAGCAATGGTTTCGAATTTTTGGGTGACGGGCAACGTGTTGACAGGCGGCGGCGACACATGACATCTGTGTCTGACAAAGTGATTTGTAAAGTGTAGCATACTTTGCAGTGCAGTTCCAGCTGTGCTTTCATTGTCGCTATGCGCTAACTAGCTGAAATTTTAGCATTCAGCATGGCATGCCAAAGAGTTTACCAAGCTCAAATAGAGTTCCGAAAAGGAATTTGTAGCGAAGTGCTTGAAAACGAACTAACAGAAATAGGTTAATGAACACAGGTCGCAAATTTGCTTTGAACAAGATTGTTTTCTACATAATTTATATAGAAAAGATGATGATATGCATTACTTAAATAATAATAGATTGTCGATAATATTTAGCGAAACTAAATATTGATACTTTAACACAATTTACTCATTAGATAGGTTAGTTTAGATCTCATTTAAAACAGTTTTCTTTATGCATCATTATAATAGTTTCAACATATAGATAACAATGATTATAATATTAATGATAACCTATAACCTTACTTAAACTGAACTGAAAATATGTTTACGATTACCACATTGATCTTAATTCACATTATCGATAGTAATTATCGAACGTACACTGTTCTCAGCGATGTCAGCTGTAAGAAAAAATCTCCTTTCTTCATACTTAAATTTTTCAACATCAACCGACAGCGCTTAAGCCTTTCCCTTGGCCAATTAGTTACAGAAAGTAGCCAGCTTAACTTTCAAGTAGTACGCTGATGCATTTTCTCGACTTTTATCTGAGACTTCCCAGCTCTGGTCCCATTCATTTATTGTGTAATCCGAGCACACCGCACTTGCATTATAATCTAATTGAAAGCCAAGCAATGCTTTCCACTCTTCACTTTGAAAATGTTTTTTTGTTGTTATCCTGTCCTGACGGCCTGCCACGCCCCT
The DNA here is from genome assembly GCA_035045365.1 of Drosophila leonis. Lineage (NCBI taxonomy): Eukaryota > Metazoa > Arthropoda > Insecta > Diptera > Drosophilidae > Drosophila > Drosophila leonis. The sequence goes on from JAWNPC010000389.1 coordinate 3,617,436, forward strand.
AAACTGAAGCAAGAGAACAACGTCCCATAGAAGATGGCGCTAAGAAGTAGAAATAAGAGCTGGAAATCAACAACAAGTTGCAACAATGTTGAAACATCCAATGGGTGACCCGACAAGCGAGAATTTATAAGCAGAACAAATTAGAGTAGATTTAAGCTTGATAACATATGTATTATATATATATAAATATACTTTTAGAAGAACCTGGAGTTAAAATGCGAAGTTCCAGGAAGAAGTTCAACAAACTCTATTTAGGCTGCAGCCGCAAATGATGTGTGAAATGAATGTTGTTTCGCATTTCCTAAAAGCATCTTTCACACACACTCCCCACTCCCACACGCTCACACATTCGGAAGAGCACCTAACTATTGTGCGAATAATTCTTCATAGCAAAAACCCGGGCACAAAGCACATCAAAAAACCGCATTTATCATGCCGAGCTAGAAAACTTGGCAAACAGACAACAGTCAACGAGTAAAAGTCTTTCGGGTTTTTTCCCTGTTCTTCCCCCATTTCAAGTTCTAGTTGTTGTTTGTGCTATGTTGTTGTACTTAGTTTCAGCGCGACAAGTGCTTTATTTTGTTCTTGCCTTTCTTTGTAGTTTGCTCTTAGCTCAACATTAAAATCCGACAAGTGGAGCTTCGTTTTTCATTGAAAGTTTTCCATACATCAAATGTCCGTACATACGTTCATCCGGACTTAGTTGAGACTTAGCGTGAGAAGCATTTTTAAGTAATTTTTAATTGAATATTTTTTTTTTTTTTTTTTTTTTTTATTTAATTCATTGTTGCAGCTTATTGTCTAAGACTCTATAGCGCAATTATCTCTAAACCATAACTAATGAGTTGGCCAGTATGCCAGTATAAACTAATTATAATAATTAATATAATTAATAATAACATTATACGCAGAGATCAGATCACCCGACGATCCAAAGGGTGTAGTCTTTTTAGTCTTCGCCTGTTATTGTTGTTGGCTAGATTAGCAGCTAGTTGATTTGGATGCGCAGCAAGTCTTTTCGCGTATGTAGAACTGTGTCTCCCAATCAATTCTGCGATTGTAGGAATTTCAAGATCCCTGTGTAGTACTGAGTTTCTCACAAACCAATTTGCTCCGGTCCATCTTCGTAGTGCTTTATTCTGTAAAATTTGGATTTTGTTTATAGATGACTGTGCTGCAGATCCCCATAAAGGCATTCCATATAGAAAGGTAGGCACTACTATAGCTTTGTAGATGATGGCTTTGCTGTTATACGATAGTTTGCTGGAGGCTCTCAGCATCCAATCCAGTTTTTTAAGTTTAATTTTACACATTTTGGCCACCTGGCTTATATGTGATTTGAAGGTCAGCCTTCTGTCCAGCGTAACTCCAAGGTACTTTACTTTAGTGGAGTTTGGGATTGGAGTTCCCAGTGACACATTAGGGCAGTCGCCTCTTCTATTGGCAAATGTGGTGTGAACGGACTTTTGGGCATTAATGGTAATGCACCACCTTTTGGCCCAGCATCCGAACGAGTGCAGGTATGTCTGCAGTTTAGCAGAGGCTTCTTGGGCAGAAGTGTCATGCGACAGGATGGCGGTGTCGTCTGCGTACGTCGCTATTACTGTTCCATCAGCCGTTGTCTTATCAGACTGAGGAGTTGGCATGTCTGCCGTGAACAATGTGTAGAGTGTTGGGCCAAGAACACTACCCTGCGGAACTCCAGCTTTGTTTTCTAAACTTAAAAAAAATTTTTTTCTGATTTCTATATTATTTATAATTTTTTATTCAATTTATATTATTTTAAATTTATTTCTTTTCAAAATTTTTAATTGAAATGCAACTTTCCATATTTTATTTACATAATAATTCACTGAAAAAAATTAATCGCAATAAATTTAATTGAATTGATTAAAGCGAAGTTAACAAGATTAACTTAAAATAATTATAATATTTTTTAATAATGAGCAGATAAGAAAACATTGCTTACTGGGTGAGTGACTAGAAGATACCCTGTAAATAAATTTATATATATAGAACATATGTAAATGAAGTGTAAATAGATTTTTGATATAATATTTCATGGGTAGACTATGCGACAGATAATCAAATAGTTACTCAATGGAGCACACTTTTCAATGCTGATCGCTTAAATTTCTCTTTATGTTAACTATTACCCATATTGCTTCATTATTTTCAACATCTACAGGGCATATACAAATTTGCAATTAATTTAATTGCTTTGGCTTGTTATGTGCGCACTTACCTCGCAATATCTTCAAAAATAGTTTGTATAATGCGCGCAACAATAATTAATAATTATTTTATGCTTTTAATTGCAAATGCATGATAAGCGCAAATTATTGTAAATAAATGTTAAAATATCGGCCAACGGCCTGTTGGGCATGGCCGACGCGTGGCACCAAAATGATTCAATTAAAGAAACAATTTGCATTTCTTTTTTTCACTGTGAATCGAACAACAACTACAACAATAACAAGAACAACAGCAATTACAACTGCAAATAAATTACATTAAAATAGGTAGAAAAATGCGCACGTGGAAAAAAAAGAGAAGGAAAATCGAATGAAATAAAAATGAAAACAAAACGAATCGAAATTCCAGCAAGTGTCAATTTAAGTTCATCAGTCGACAGCAGCAACAGCAGGAAGCGGCGGCGGCGGCGGTGGCAACGGCGTTGGCAGCGGTTGGGGCCAAAGAATTGAAATTATTTTCAATAAAAATACAAGTAAAGCAATGTGCCAGTGTTGGTAAATGCCAACTCAGTTCGCAGCTAGTGAAAAGCGCATGCCAATAATAATAATAATAAACGCACGTGTTGGTTGAACTAAAAATTAAGATGAGCTTATTTGGGTAGTTAGGGCTCACTTATGAAGTATGGAACGACAATTGGTTTAAGTGAATAAAGTATTATTAATTATTATTTCAATTGAACTCGCACTGACTAACTTATATATACATTTCATTCATTACTTAATCTTTAATTTGAGTATAAATATGTATTTAAAAATATAGTATTATGTATGAGATAATTATAAATATTTTTTAGCAAATATTAATGTATATATAATAAAGTTTTAGTTACAAATTGGAAATTGACAGACTATTTTTGTCTCATATCTACATTACTTTGCAAAATATTTATATACAAATAATATTGGTTGTAATCCAAGTCATTAGAAATGTACACCTTTAGTAAAGAATTGTCATATTAAAGGTAATAAATGGCATATCTACTGAAAGACTTTTTATTGATACAGATGATGTAGATAGTAAAGTTTCTGTGACATGTAGTTCAAACAGTTGAAACTTAAAGCAAAGAAAACTTATTGTTTTTGGTTTACAGACTGAAATTTTGTAAACTTTGTACTTTTAACTATACACCATTAGTCTAATATATTTCATTGAGCATGTTGGAATTTTGTAAACCATAAGGTTTTCTCCAAGTTTGATCAACTAAAAAGTTGAGAGAGTATCAAGTAGTATGTACATACCGAAGGATGACCTAAAAAAGTCATTTGATAATCTTCTTGATCGTGCAAATCGTTGTATTCAGTCCGAAGGGGACTATTTCGAAGGCGACCAATAAAATTTTTGCCAAAGAAAATCTATTTTTTATTTTTTTTATAAAGTCCTGGAACTTTTGAATTGCACCTTGTATAGAAAGATATATATTTTAAATAATATTATATATTATATATTATAGTTTAACTAATTACCATTAGTTGATTGGAAACTAGTTTGCATATCAAATGAAAAATAAAATTGTGATGAAATGTCTTATTATATATATTATTATAAACAAAAAGTTCTTAAGAAACATGTTGAAATGTATACAGCTACATTAAATCTGTTTTAGAAACAAGAATTATAAAAAATTATATAATTAAAAAAATATATATTAAAAAATAATATGCCCACTTTAATTAAATAAAAAACTTTTAAGGGTATCAAAAGGTTTTACCAAAAATATAAATAAATAAATAATATAAACCAACAGCTGCGAACATATTTTTGTTGTTGTCGTTCTTGCAATTGTTGCTCTTGTTGTTGTTGTTGCTGTGGTTGTTGTTGCAGTTGTTGCTGTTGTTGCAGTTGTTGCTGCTCGCACAATTTGCATGTCAATGGGCAGCAATCCGTCTCTGGCAGTCAGCACGAACCAGTTGGTTGCTGGGTGATTGGCTGGATGTCTGGGTGATTCAGATGGTCCGCACCATCCATCTGAACATTTCCATATGTCAGCGTTCTTTTTGGCCCATCGCAAGACTGAAAGGCGGCAATTTGTTGTTGTCACTTTGCACCTGGCAAGCGCGCGATGCGCGTTTTAAATTCATTTAACCACAAAAATGTTAACCACAAAGCGTTAATGCCACGCCCCAAATTGTTTTTCCCCCCCTTTTTTCGGCCTTAACTGTGTGCAGCACGTCGCCCTGCTGAATTTAATTACTCAAGTGGCAGGCAGAAAAGGCCAAGTGGCTGCTGTAAAATATAAAATTTATAGCCAACATTCGGACATATGCATTTTATTGTGGTTTGCATGTTAAGCACGCGCGCACACACACACACGCACACTGATACAAATGTTGGCAAGTTATTTAAGGACCACACATTTATGTACATATTGTACATTATAGAAATTTATCTCGTTGCCAATCTTTGACTTTTAACCAATTGTCATTTGCGAGCCTATAAAAATAATTAAACAAATTGAATTTAATTATATTGCATTTTTTTTCATAAAAATGGTTAATTCTACAATTTATATACAAAATATATGACATTTTATTTAAAAGAATAAATAGCTACAAAGGTAATGTTATTTTAAATAAAATTTTATATAATTTAATTATTTAATACCAAGTTTGTTAGAATATGAAAAGATGTTTCTATTCAAACAATTTTGCGCACAGCTGCTTTTGAATTCTCATTTCCAATCATATTTAGGGTATACAAATCATTTTAGTTTTAGTCTATATAAATATTTTGACTTATTTTGCTGCAATGTAATTCATATGTCCGAGAGCAGTCTCCACACATGTCAGTCTTAAACTACCTAAAAAGTTTCTCAATAAATACTAGGCCATATTTGATGGGCATACAAAGTCAACCTAGGGACGGAACTTAAGCTGCTGCTGCTGCTGCTACTGTCTATGCACTTAAGCTGTTTACCGTTAGGCTGTGTCTGGTGGTGCCACTGAGTGGCAAGTTGTGACCCATGGGACAACAGCAGCAGCAGCAGCAGCAGCTGCAGCCAATGGCCAACTCCGGGGTTGAAGTGAAGAGTTCGACTAAAATATTCGATTTTTGGCACTTGCCAGCCAACTCTTTAAATATGCATTATGCTACTTTTGAGGCATGCCAAGGTACGCTACACACACACACACACAGAGTGAGCACAACAACTGTAACACTCTACGGAGCCTTCAGTTGCAATGCCTAATGGCACTTAAGCTTAGGCAGCTCCCAGCATACATATGTATACATATACATATGTATAGAGCTATATAACTATAGAGATATGCAGACTGCTTGTTCGTCGATGCAAATGCATGTATATATAAATATATATATATATATATATATATATATATATATATATATATGTTCATGGGAACGTGATTCGTCGCCTGGGTTTTCGCATTTTTTTAGGTGCAAATGCAAATTCATGGAATCTGATTTCGTCTATGGATGCCTCTTACATAATTTATACGCACTATGCAACAACAGTTGCAGGCTGTAACTTACATAAAGCTGCCACCGTTGAGGCTGTACGTAGTGCTCACGCACACAACCAAAGCATAAGAAAGAATGAAATATAAAGCAGAGTTTCATTAAAGGTAATCGGTTAATGGAAAGGGCTTACCAACTGAGTGAGAAATGATTTTCTGCAGTATTTTGCACTTGTTTAAAACAAAAATTCACTTGATTCGAATGCTCACCAAGTGATTTGAGACATAGGTAAATATAATTGATGCATACATATATATTTACCTATATATTTCATCAGGAAAAATAAATTAAAAAGTATTTCAGTACATTTTGATATTTTTCACATATTGAACTTGAATGTTGTTTTCTTTTGCCGTAGCTAAGAGGCTGTATTCATAAATTCAGCGCAATAAAGTTGAAAAAAATGGACAAACAAACAAAAATAAATAAATGACACCGCAAAAGTCCGTGCTGCATAGCCGCGAGCTGCATTAACACAAGCCTTGTAAATAAGCTTTTATCCGACCCGACTCTGACTTCGTGTTTGAATCAGACGCATTGTCCAAAGCCAGGCTCTGTTTTTTTCTTTCTGTTTTTATCATTGTATGCAGCTTCTTTTGTTTGAGCAGCAACAAGAACAACAGCAGCAATAATGCTGCAGCCTCATAAAGCTTCAGACGTGCAGCGTGGCGTATGCGTAATATATGCTGGCACCACATATGTGCGCATGTATGTGTCGATGCCTTTTGTGTTTTAACGGTTGTAATTATTGCGCCTGCTTTCCTCATATGTCTGCGTCCCGCCTTTGCCAAAGAACGCAAAAGAGTTTGCCTCAGTTTTTCGAGCTCTTTGTCTGCGCTAATTAGCACAGTTTGTGGCCTCTGACTCTGACTGAGCGGCTCCTCCAATCTCTCTCTCTCTCTCTCTCTCTCTCTCTCTCTCTCTCTCTCTCCTTCTGTCTAGCTGTATGTAGTCTGAAGTAAATGGCGAACTTGCAACTTGTATTGCTGCGGATATGTTGCAGCTGCTTGTCGCAACAATTAACAACAAGAGTGAAAAAACGTCTAAGAACATAGATGGCGAGGGCATTAGCCTTTGCAATCAAAACAAAGTGACTTTCTAAGAAGAGAGTAGAAAAAAAAAACAAAGTTGCTTTCGCTTTAGATTAAAATATCTAAGAGCGTTTTTATGCACTTTAAATATGCTTGTTGGACTTAAACAGATAATGAGCTAAGAGAAGAGTAATTGTTGGCATTAGATGAAGTTTAGATTAGGTATTAATTAAACATAGATAGAGTTAGAGTTGTGAAAGAAGCTGAACTATAAAGTAGTCATATCAGATTGGACATATATGGAAAACTAGAATATTGCTTAAAGTAATTGACTTCTTTATATATAGATATTTTCTTATAAAATTTTACAAAAATATGTTTGTAAAAATATTCAAATATAAAAATCTTACCAAAAATATATATTTTTGAATCAAGTAATAATTGATATTCAGATTTAAGATAACTAAATAAACCATTTTCATACATATAATAACACTACCTGTACACAGTAACATTTTCGTCATTTAATATTTGAAATAAATAAATATTTGCAGCAGCAGCAGCTGTTTTTGTCCAACTCTTTCAAATTTAACTAGCTTAATTCAAACAAACAAAATTAAATAAATATTTAAATGCAAATTACAAACACTGAATATAATTCAGAGTCAAACAAAAACACATACAACAAAAATAATACATATATGCGCATGAACATGTATTTTGTATACAAAATGTATTCATGCCTGATATTCGTATGCGTATTCGTATCCATATTCGTATTTAGTAATGACCATAATATAATTTAGTGCCGCAATCAAGTGGTTGAGCTGGAAATGTTGTCGACTAAATGCTCAAAAGTTGAAATGAGCGCAGAGCTGGGACAAAACTGATGAAGAGTAACAAACCAACAACAGACAGCACTCAATTTGGTGAACCAAAACTGGAACTTGAACTGGAAACGAGCACACGAGAGGCGAGGAGGATGAGCATGCTTGATGAGAGACGAGAGACGAAAGACTCTGCAGCTCAGTCGTAAAGCCAACGTATGCAAATTTAGTATTCACTTTGGCTACCAACACAAAGACACTTCAATGGTTTGCATACAGAGATGTCCCACACACACACACTCACACAGAGATAGACAAACACACATGCATTCATCATCAGGCCGCATCATCATTTATACATTGTATTTGTCTGTGTTGTATGTTGCTTTTTTTAGAACATAAAACTGCTGACATTTGTTGTTTTCAATTTGGGACAATGCAAAAAAAAAAGTAACAAAATACGAAAAACCCCACTGAAAACTCTCGCCTTTTCCCATTAGAGTTCATCTTGTTCTATGTCATTTTTCGTTTTTGGTTTTAGCTTTACATTAATTGATTTAACATTTGTCAAAACGAAATTATGTTGAATTGACAATTTCTGTCTGCCAAATATTTATCATTCTCTACATGGAGTTAAAAGCAAAATTCAGAAATAAAATGAAGTTAACTTTTGATGCAGAAATAATCTAGAGTTTAAGCCACATGTCAAATGATCTCGATTGTTACAATTGTTGCAGTTATAAAGTTGTGAATGAATGTTTTGATAAGGGACTAGAAACATTGAGAGAGGCCAGTAATTTTTAAGAATTAAGTTTTGTTAAGTTCAAATTAGACAAACTGCAGTCTAGGATATGCCCTAGTCAAGCACTTCCACTTACAACACTCATAAAGCTATATTCATTCATTCAACTAACTAAATTATATTAAATGTTTTACTAACCGCATTCCCAGTTGCTAAAATTCACTTCTCTGCTTAAACGAGCAAATTTAGTTATAAATATTCGATTTTCTAGTTCGATTCGTTACATTTCATATCAATTCATTTGATTTAGAAGCAAACTGTAATTTATTATTGCCTTACCACGGTACGCTTTTGCCTCCATAGTTGGCTCATCAGGCTTCCATTTTCACCTCAATTTCCACCTGTCAGTCTCAAAGAGCAAACGCAGCTCATTATGCAGTCTATTTACAATATGCTTAAGCAACCAGTCTCCCTGCATCTCTCACGCCCAGCTGCCGTTGAGTGCATTGTAGTGGCACTTGCTGTTGCCGGGCCCACAGAATCCACCTTCCTCTGCCTTCTATTCTTGGCTGCTTTCTGAGTGCAGCGCACTGAAAATTAAAATTACTTTGGTTACGTCAAATAATGTTGCCTGTGGGTGCCAACCGGCAAACGTTGATGGCAAAGCCGAGAAGACACCGTCACCCGTGCACCTGCACCTGCCCCTGCCACTGGTGGTTTTGCCCTGTGTGCAGCATCCTCCGGCGGCTGGCAACACAATTTATAGTGGCTGGAAAATAAAGTGCAGGTAGTGATAAATATGACGTGACCAGCAATGCCACTGCCAAAGGAGCTATGGGAAGGAGAAGAACGACAGCGTCCAAAGGGAAACTCTGGTAATATTTTTAATTATGCCAATGCAGACATTTTGTTTCAAGGTGTTTAACTAGCTGTTTAACTACTCTATTTACCATTTCAAATAAAGTAGAATTCATATTGGTTAGAAGTTGCAAAGTCCCTAACTGGGTCAAATAGTTTTCATTGTATTCTTAATTTCATTTAAATGTTTCCATAATATTTGAATATAAATATTCATTTACTGTTGGCAGCTTTTAGTTATTGTTGTAGACACAATGAAAGTGGGCGTGTCATAGAGACTGACCAGGAGATACTTTGGAAAGAATGGGAATATGTAGAAATTTATTTAGAAGCTATGTATATATTATGAGCGTTAACATACCGCATTTGATGTTCGTAACTGTTATAGATGCGATTTATGCTTAAAACTAAATATAAATTAGCTATATTAAGTACAAGGCTACATTAGCATGTCGAGGCATTTGATTTTGTCTTCTCATCTACTGATCTCAGAAACAAGAAAAAAGATAGATTTAAAATTTGCTATACCATGCGACGAAGAAACGTAATATGCTTTTCCAATATATTCAATGTCATTTAGTCAACTTTGATAACTAATTGGATTTCAAATTTTATTAAGACTTGAAAGCAATAAAGTCTGTAAAGTATTTATTTTCAGTAGCTTAAACATTATTTGGCAATATGACTGCGTAAACAATGGCCAAGTAAAATTACCTAAACAGCTTTAGATGGCCTAATTTAATTTGTATTTAGTATTGTGTATTCAGCAACTCTTTAAAAATTAATTAATTCATATGGCAAATATTAAATGCTTGCCAGCTGAGACAAAGCCCCATTGAGCTTTGTGCCCAAAAGCGTCCTGCAAATGGCGTCAAACAATGCCTATTATAAATAAATACATGCACACATGCACATAAATATATATATATATATATACGTAAAATACATTTTGGATAATAGCTGAATATTGATTCAGTGTTAAAGCGTTTTAAATTATGCATTGTTGCTGTTGCTGTTGCTGTTGCTGTTGCTGCTGCTGTCCACATCCTGCAACAATTTCTTGTGCTGCAATTATTCTGCCTTGCGCTTTTGTCGATCGCTTTAACCGTTTGGGGAAAAATCAGCAGTAAAAGCTGATGGTGAAAACGTGGAAAAACGACAGAGAATTCATAACGAGCAGCAAAAAAAGAAACGAAGAAGAAGAAGAAAAATATTTGCGTGCAATATTTTATGGTAATTTTATGCAATAAACGTTGAAATGTTTGTCATCAATTTCCTTAACTCATATTTCATGTGCACCATTGGCAAAGTGCAACTAGCTCGATCCCTAGCTACCCTCCTCCACCCATAAACCTTAGGGTAAGCAGCCAGCCAAGCAGGCAGGCAGGCAGATACTCCTATTATTTCAAACACACAACCTTTCATTCTCTTTCGTTCTGTTTGCCGCCATCTCGCAATGATTTTTACTAGAAACAACATGACGATTTTAAAGGGTGTTTAGAAAATATAACATAGATATTAATAGTTAAATACAAAAAATCATGGCTTATACCTTTTTTTACAATTTGTTTTTACAATTTGAATTGAATTAATGGTACAAAAACTTTCGTATAATGCTGTGACACTCTTTTTCTGTGTGGATTTAGGTTATATAAATAATAAAGTTATATATTTTTTGTGACGCTGGGCACGTCAGCTTATTTAAATAAATATATTTTCTATTTATATATGACTCATTCATAGTACTTTCGGCCTACACAGCTCATATTGAAAATATCATTCATATAGATTTGTTGTCTTATCAACGTTCCAAATTATCTTCTACTTAAAAGAGCACCCTTTATAAAAGATAGTCCGTTGAAATGTTGCTGAAGCACAGATCCATGAATTTTTCCCTTGAAAAAAATTGTTAACGCGCTTCTTTGGTTTTATGCGCGGCTAATGTGATTTTCAGCGCATAAAAGCGATAAATCTATGAGGGAATGTAGGTGGGCAAAGGCGGGAGATAGGGGGCGTGGAGTCGGGAGTGACGGGTTTATGTGTAGTGGCAAGCTGGCCTTGGCGTTTTCGTTTTCAGTCAGAGAGCGTACAATTTTTATGTGGCCTTCGATGGCCGAGCTAACGAGGCAGTTAAACGGAAGCGAATGCCAATTTCTGACTCTGCTGCAATCGCCTGCCATTAAATGCACATTTCTATACGAATCGCCAGACACTTGGATTTCTGCATTCTTTTAGCCTGTATTTAAATTTATTTCACTAAAGAATTGTTTAGCCAATAAGCGTTACCAATTGTTTAGACAAGCAGATTTTTTTCATTGGTAAAAAAAAATAAATCAAAACAAAAACAGAAAACAGCCAATGAAAGAGTTGTTCAAACAAGCATAAATGCATAGATGAAATCGCAGATATATAATTGATTTCAATGTTGGCCAGACTATTTCCATAAAATTGTATTTTCTATGAACTAACAGTTTGTTAGCTGGCCTAAAATGAAAAACGAAGTGCATTTGTATTTTGCATATGACCAGCACTTGATGCTCTAGTTAAATAATTTGCAAAGAGAGTTGAATATTTTTAATCAAATCTGAAAAAATTTAAAATAAATATGAACAATATTATAATTATATATGAATCATTTCAATGTTCAAATGGCTTAAAAAGCTTTTATCGATATATTTTAACATTTTATACTTGGATAATTAAATATGTTTTTTGTATTTCTTTAATTATTTATGTTAGCAAAATATTTCATATATTTGTTATTAAATCCTAAAGCTTTTAACAAGCTTTTATACTTGAATATTTTTATATTTTAATTTTGAATATTTACAAATTTTTGTTTTTCTATTATTTTCATTATGTTACAAACATTATGCAACATCTCAATAAACCCCAACTGCTCTATAATTATGATTCAATATCGAAACAGAACTGGAAGCTGCGTCCAAATGGCAATTGAAAATGCATTAAAAAAGCAAAAATCTGTGTACGTGTCTGTGACTGTGGTTTTTGTGTAAATCGCTGTGGGCGTGGCAATTTATACCAAATAAAAAAAAGATTTTAAAAAAATAAAAATAGCAAAACAATTTTAGCAGCTAAAATGCATGGCACAACATTTAGCTGAACATCCGAACATCCAAATTCCCGTGCATTGGATGCTTAGAAAATAGTTATTCAAAATAAATATCAGGTGGGATAAAAATCAAATCACAAACAGAAACAGAGTGTTCTAAATATTTTCCAGCAGTGTGTCAAAAAGAAGAGAAAAAACAGAAAAAATAACACAAAACTTTGTAAAAATTGTATTTTCTAGTGGTATGTCAATAAAAAATCGTTTGCTGAGAGAGGTCTGCGAATGATAACAGTTAGCATAGCTTATAATCATTCAATATGTATAATATTTCGATATGTCAAATCTAAAGCTTAAAGTAAAAATGGATATAGAGTACCATATATATGGGCATATGATTAAGATTAAATAAGATTATGCAGCTTCTATATTAAACTCTGCATCGCTTTTGTATCTAGACATACGCTAGGGCAATTTTTAGCGTGTCTTAAAATTTGACTTTCTGCTTTTTATTATGTCTATATATTATCATTATTATTTTTTTGTTATTGTTATTATTAACAACTAGCTCAGTTTTCATAGGTACAGCTGTGCCGACCAACAGCGTCTATTGGGTTTGGAATTTGTGAGATATTGTATAACAAATGAATTTCTGACAAACCATTCGTCGTAGGTTCGTCTTTGTTGTGCCTTTCCTTGATATATATTGAATATGCTGCGTTTATTATTAAACTCCTTTGTGTGCTAGCTGTGCAGCTGAGAGTATTCTTCTCAACACTTCATCCTCTTATTGCTTCATAGCAATAGCTGGCCGAAAGCCTCCTTCTGAGCACTTGCTGTGAAGTGATAGCTTTCTGCAAGTATTCTGTATTCAGTTCAGGCGTTCAAGTCTTTTGAATGCTTCGGATATGTTTATATGTAAAACATTGGGAAATAAATTATATTCAAAATTCAAAGTCTTTAAAAGACTATGCATGAAGCTGCTTTAGAGTTGCAATTCTGTTAATTTTCTCACGCATTTCATTTGCACGCTAATAATAAAACCATTTCTTAAAAATTTCTCCATTTATACACTCTTATAGTGTGAAGTCCCAATTTCGTTTAAATTTAACCAAAATACAGTAAATAATTGTCAACTAACTATTGATTTTACATCATATTGCACTTATTTCCACTAAACGCAACCCCTAAGATCTATGCTCTTATCTACCATTGCCCTCTCGCCTAGGCACTATGCCGCTGTTCTGCATGAAGTTGCTTTTGCTCTGTCCTCTGTCTGCTCTGTTCTCTATGGAAATTGAAGCTGCTACATGAATTATGCAGACGAATAGTAAATGTGATGTGTCTTGAGTCTTGAGTTGAGTCGAGGCTGATGTTTTGGTAGTTAGTTAGCTCAGTAGCTTGGCTCAGCCAGTTTGTTGGGTAGTTCTCTCGACATGACAAGGACAACAATAGCAACAACAACAAGAGCAGCAGCAGCAGCAGCAGCGACAGCAACAAAATACAAACATTTATTATTTTTGTTGAGCCTGGGCCTTAGCAAGTGCAAAGCAAAAGCGTAGCGACTAATTAAACTGATGAGAGACAATGCCTCATGTAAAACACAAACAACCAACAGCAACAGCATCAGCAGCAGCAGCAACGCCAGCAACAACGACGAGGCCAATGAAGCTGCTGCCAAATACTCAACGTACCCGCAGACCCGCCCCCTTTCGACTGGGCCATTGTTGTATTCCTAAAAACAACAACAACAACAATAATAACAACAATTCAGTATTTCGTCTTGTTTTTTGTTGCTGTAACAGCACATTTAAACAATTGTACATGGACACACACACAGGAACACTTGGTCAGTGGGCGTGGCAGCTGGGGTAGGCGTGACAGCTGCTCGCTCTCCTCAGCTCCTCTCTCTCCCACGCCTATACACGAAATGTTGTCATGGCATTTGCACAATTTCCCACAATGAAAAATAAATAGGTGCAGGATTCATTAGGATTACAACATCGCACAACAGCAGCAGCAGCAACATACACACACACACACACATACACACACACACTTATTGCCACATTCAATACGTACGCCTGGACAGACGCCATTTTGAGTGATATTTCAGGGCTAGTCTCGTCGATAGAGCATGTGTGTTAGTAATCATCAAATATACAACAAACAGTTGCTGCACTTGCCACACACACACACACACACACACACACACACACACACACAGCATTGTTCAATACAAAATGTTGCCATCTGCACATGTAAATGAGCTCACGTTGCACTCTATCGCATTTCAGTCTATATTATGCATTTCTTAGCTGATTTGTCGTAGATTGTCAGCAACTAGCAGGTTGTACTTGAGTGTGTACAGAGTCTTGTGACACATAAGAATTCTTTGCTCTAAAATACTGAGACATTGGGTTTTATCTTCGATTTATTTTATTTGCATTCATATAGGACTTAAAGTAAATATCAAGTCTATCTTAGGCATTAAATGGTTCTACCCGTATGTACGTTCGGTTGTTTATCTGAATATTTTATGTATTATATTTTTCGATAATACTTCTTTAATCAGATAAAAGAATATTTAAAGCTGGTTTAAATTCATACAAAAAATTAGTAAAAATTAAATTAGTAAAATATTCTTTAAAATAAATAAAATATTTTTTTTTAAATAAAAAATATTATCAAAAATATAAAATGTATCTACAAAATATATATAAATATAAAAAAATATAAAAATACAATTTTTTTTCTATATATGTACATTTCTACAAAAATAAATTTTTTTGATTTTTATTTGATATTTATTTTATTATTTTTGTTCACAAATTTATAAATCTTATCGCAGATTTAGTATTTTTTTTCAAAAAAATATTTTTTAAACATTTTTTTTCCATTTTCCAATTAACTGGTTGGGGATTTGAATTTTAATCTGAAATAAATTATTATGCGAACAGCTTATAAAATTGGTGTGTAATTACAAGGACCAATGTTTTTCGCATATCGTATCCATTGCTAAATTGCTAATAAAATCAAATTTTCAAAACAGTTTACAGAAAGATCGCTGAAGATCAATAACAATTTAATAGCTATTATATAAATTTATATTTATAGAAGTTACGATTTTGGCATTAGATAGATACACATACTAAAACACATGCTAATAATATATATTATAATATTTATATTATTGTAATACTCCAAATTATACATTCGTGTAAGTCCTTAAAGGAGTACAGACTGCATTACTGCTTTAGCATATTAATTTTAATGACATTTGTCTGGAAATATATCTATAGATAGACATAAATTGTATTGCAAAATACTAAACAGAAAAAATTGTAAAAATGTATTCCTAAACATTCAGAAAGAGCATTGAAGAGCCTGTCTATTTGTGTTTAACATGAAAATGCAATTTGTAAATGTTATTGGCATTGTTATGAGTTAGTGTTAGTGTTAGTGTTAGTGTTTTTATTTCTATTCGTGTATTTGCATTTGTATTTGTCAGTGATAAATTTCTGTGCTCGATAAATAGTTACAAATTTGCATTTAGTTGCATTTGACATTTGGGCCAATCAGTTAGTTAGGCAGATTGGCATATTGTACCTGAGTGCCCATTGTTGCCCGAAAAGTCAGTCAGTGTATTAGAGATGAGAGAGCAGGTGAGTGTGAGCACTCAATACAATAATCAGTTCAATGGGCTTTTGTATTAATGATTACGAACAATTATGCATGACTAGCAGTTAAATTGTCATGGAAATTTATCATTAAAGCGATATGTGTGTGCAACTATTCAACTGCATTAAAGGTTTATATATTTATGTATGTTTGAGTGCTAACTGCAAGCATTTGCCTTGTATTGTTATTGTCTGTTAAATTATCTAATTGCAACACTGTTTGTGAGTTCATATTTGGGCCGTTTGCCTCTCTTGTTTACCTGCAAATTTTGAAATATTTTACGCTGCAACGCCTGCTAATTATAGCACAGCTACGCTTACACTCCACACGCACACACATATATGCTTTGCCTTATGTTTACTCAACAACAACAACAAGAACAAGAATATGAGAAATCTCTCTCGCTCACAGAATGTTGAGCAAATAGTCGAGACGAACTGTGCTGCAGCAAGACAAAGACTGTTGCCAAAATATTTAGCTAATTTATAAAATGCACTTGCAACAGCACGTGACCAGCATTAAAGCACACACACATACACTCACACACACACACACACACACAAACACACATGCTTGTGTATGCATGTGCGAGAATCCTTTGACATATGATAAAAGTGAAAAGCAAACAACATGAAAAAAAGCTGCCGACAATGAGGCACTTTGTGCTCGTCGTGCTTTTGCTCTGTTAACAAAATTAAAAGTTGATGTGTCAGAGCTGGTTCGGCTATTAAATACTCTACATTATTAGCTTGAATGCTTGTTGTTGTGATATTC
The DNA here is from genome assembly GCA_035045365.1 of Drosophila leonis. NCBI lineage: Eukaryota > Metazoa > Arthropoda > Insecta > Diptera > Drosophilidae > Drosophila > Drosophila leonis. The sequence continues at coordinate 3,634,149 of JAWNPC010000389.1, forward strand.
TGTCAACATAGAACACTTCATATTGAGAAAGATCAACGTGATTTACTTATTCCAAATCAGATTTGACTATTCTTAGGGTTTATGAAGTGCCGAATCCGTATCTTAAATTGAAGTAGCCTCATTACATCATTATTAATCATTTGTAAAGTAACAATATGTTAAAAGATGGGCGAATAACTTGCACTGTTGAAATGATGTGGATTTACCAGATGAGTCAGATATTTGAGACGGTATATAAATATTCTATTAAATATGTTTAGTTGAACATTCAAAAAGGAAAAGCGCTTTTTCTTTTTCAGGAAAACGTAACTATTTGACACTTTGAAATATCTAAATACCGTGCATATTATGTGTGATGTTCAGCTTATGTACCCCACAGCTTGCAGCAGCATCAGGCGTCTTTCAGATTGCGTATACGCACAAGGTGTACATGAAATTTTAATAAAATATATAACGATATATAGAGTTGTCTGTTTATATATTAAAAATATATATATAGGTCTTTCTTTATGTAGCTGATGTATTTAATAAAGGCAAACATAATTCATTTTTGAAAATCGATTTAAACGCTTTGTCCCGTTTTACTGCTGCATCGACGTCTACGACGGCGTCAGCGTTGCTGCAGTTTATGAGCTTATTGTTTACGCTGTTTTCACCCATAAATATTTGCAAAGTGCTTGTAAAAAACAAAAGGTGGCTGTTGAATTGAAAGACTGGGCGATGGTCAGCTGCAGCTGCAGCTGGAGCATGGATGAAGCTGGGGCAGAACTTCCAATAACTTTGTTAAATGTGTGCGCTGAGCTTTGTTTCGTCTTGTTGTTTATGTTGTTGGTTGGCTGGCATAAAACTTAACTTTTAGTTTGCATGTTGCGCCGTTAATGGAGTCGAAAGAAATTGAAGTGCGGCTTGGCCAATGCCCTGGCACGTACATACGTGTACATATGAATATAAACTTACCAAAACTTTTTGGCCAAAAATCAACAAGCACACGAACAACAACAACAACAACAACAGTGAAGCGCAGCCAAACAAGCGACTAAATCCATAATTGCCAACAAACGGCAATCAAAATTGTATTGACGATTTGCCCCGTCCACCTGCGCCATCCCCACCACACCCCCACACCACTCTAGTCGCGGCAGCAACGCATTAAGTAGTCATAAAATATTGGCTTACCCTGTAGCAAGGCATGCCATGCCATGCCGGCTGACTGCCTCGATGTGGCGCCCTCTATCGCCGGCACCTACAGTGCCGCGGTGCTATAAAATTTAATTTATTTGTCTCTAATAATTTCCCATGACAACTGTTTATTCAGTGGCCTCAACCTGTCTGCAGGATATAGCTATGCATAGCGCCGGCAGAAACATACTACAAATGGGTATATTAGTAATTTGATTTCGGAGTCGATGCCGGAGTTTACAGCCATTATAGTGCCAAAAAAACTTTCCAGCATTAATAGATATTTCAACTCGCATCAGGAATTAAGTTGCTTAGGCTACATTTCACAGGGTATCGTACACTGATTAACTTGAAACTTAATCAGCTTCACTTAATCATCATCAGTTATTAAGTGGCTTAGGCTACATTTACAGGGTACAGGGTACAACAGGATCAAGCACTTGCCACTTGTAAAGCTCACTTGTCGTCGCATCGAGCTACTGTTTGCATGTCAACATCGAAGTGGCAACAAGAAGACGTACCACACACACACACACACATATATATCCAATGCGACATAACTTGATTTGGCTTGCGTGCTATTTTGAATTGTTCTATAACAAGCAGAAGCGGCGGCAGTGTGGAGCTCGAGTAGACCAAGCCTAAGTCCCAATACCCTGTCGAGAGTCTATAGCAGACGTAGAGTGGAGCGAGTGAAAGCTCGTAAAGTTGGGTCCACTTAAGCGCAATTGTTGGCCATAAAACTCGACTAGGTCTGCGTTAACTGTGAGCGATGTGTGTGCGGGTGTCTACTTGGGTGTGTGTGTGTGTGTGTGTGCCATGGGCAAACATTGAGCGTAGCAGAGAACAGGGCCAGGTCTGAAGATATAATGCACAATTAGATCGTAGCCGCAAATTGAAACTAAATGCAGTTAATAACAGAGAGCCAAAGTGTCTTGCAATTTTCTTGCATTTTCTATTCTTCCATTTTTCATGGTGGAACAAATCGCATGTCGATTGTTTGTTCAGTGGAAACTGCAACTGGACGCTGTTCATTATTTAACGTTGGTATGGCGATTGGGGATTGTAGACAACAATTGACTTATCATTCGACTTGTGTGCGGTGGAGTTTACGCGTAATTCCCCGTTGAGGGAACGGCGCCCCAACCATGCACAAATGCCGAACAACAATCGGACAATAGCAAATGCTACGCAATCGGCTTATGCTGACATTGCTGCGGTTTGATGCCACAAACTACGACAACACTGACGATTGTCAACTCAACAGCGAGCAACAGCGACAACAACAACAGCAACAACAACAATCGACATCGAAATCCGACCACAAGCAAAAGCGAAACAATGAAGCGCTTAGGAATAACAAATAAAAATAGAAAACAAAATACACAGAGAAATCAACAATTGTGACAATAATAACAACAACAGCAACAGAGGCAACAATGGCACTCGGCCACGCCCTCAAAGACCCTGCCCTGTAAGTAATAGCAATTAAAAGTGTTCTTCTTCCTCTCTATCGTTTTGTTGACTCTGAATAAAAATGCCACTTTATGATTTGAATCCTTGAGTCTACACAAATCGACAATGGCCCTAGCAATTATTTGTGGCCTTTAAGGCGTTTCTATACATTTAAACGTTCCGAAACATGTGGAGGTAAATCTAATACGATAACATTTTAATACCAATTAAGTGAAAGCATAATAATATTAGCAAAATAATAATAAGATGACAAATTCTGTATAAGATTGGAACATTAGTTGCCTAAGTAAAATAAATGAAAAGTCAATTTTAGGTTGATAAGTTTATAAATGTTAAGACTAATTATGTATATATTTATAAGAAAGGTGTATTTATGATATCGAACCAATATATACTGAATACTGATAAGAAATTTAGACAAATACCATGGTTGACCTTATAAAGTATATATTGATTATGATATGATATCGTATGATATCATCGATCTGATAGCAATCGATCTAGCCTTCTCCATCTGTATAAACTTGAATAAGCAGCTTCCGCTATAACAATCAACAATCAACAATCAACATTGTTTTAAGTCTTTGGTAACTCTTTTTATCTCCACAAAAAATAAACTGAATTTATTCACAACTTTTGTTATTTGAGCTTCGACTTACCAAATGATGTAGATTTACCTATAATATATACTCCACTTTTATATATGGATGTTATTTGTTATATTCCCGCACATATGCATATGCCTTTATCCTACAATAAACTACATCGCTCGCATAGAAAAAGATAGTAAAACAAAACACTTTACTAATGACAGTAAAGTTTTATGAAATTTAGTAATTAGGAATCAAACTATATTTCTGCCAACAGTTTTGATGTTTTGAATTTGGATCTGAAGCCAGAGTCTTATTCTTGCTCACTAAATCATGTTGGGCTGTGTAATATTTCCAATATAAACCATTGTTTATACAACATCTCAGTTCTTGTCTAATCTTTTGTTCCCAGATATCCAATTTAGTCCACTTCTCGTATACCAAGCAAGCACCAGTATTTGACTGCATATAGATGTATATTATTGAAGAACTGCAAGAATTATACTATATACTCGTATATGTAATATTTAATTATATATACGTAACCAAAGTAAGTAAGTTACTCTCACTAAATCCACGATATTAAACTTTTCTTTATAAAATTATGCAAAAATCTGGAATTTGAATAGAGAATTTTGGTCCTTTTTTTCTAATTGTTATTTAGCACAAATATCGTTTAACTCTCATAAAAGTACCCAAGCAATTTGCATAGAGTTTACATAGTCTTTGAACGTCTGCTGCAGGCATCCGTTCCGAGCACCGTGTCCGACCTCCGCCCCATTGTTGTGCTTTCGTCTCGAATCGAGTCAAGTTCTAATTGAAGCCTTTCTCGGAATGGCGTTCAGAACAAGCTGAGATAAAAATTCAATTAAGCTGCCGAACAACACCTTTGTCAACTAATTACATGTCCCGGCGTCGCGTCGACGAAAGGCCAAAGCAATTTCTAAGGTGGCATTTTAGCTTTTAATTGAAAAAAAAAGAAGAATAAAAACAGAAAAAACGAAAGCGGGGAGCTTTGAGTGACAAAGGTGTGATTTATTATTTGGATTGCTTTTAGGGTTACTTTCCTCCTCTCTCTCTCACACTCTTTGGATTGTTTTTTCTCTTTCTTTTTTTTTTTTTGTATATGTATTTGCACTTCATTTCGGGCCGTTTCTCTTTCAATTGTCTGCAAAGTTTCAGTTCATGCTTTCGCCGCCAGCCCAAGCAATTGGCATTTAAATTAAGCCCAAATTTGCTTCAATGCTTAATTTCAGCATCGTTAAGCAAATGGCTGAAAAGAAAAACGGGGTTCGAACTGGGCCAAGTGGCTTAACAATTAATTGTACTGCATTTGGCTTAAAGGCTAAATTGATTTTCACTTTTTGATGTTAGTCAATTTTCGTTTATTGCAAAGATTTTCAGCAAATGTTTTGATTTGTCAATTAAATCGATTAGCTTCGAGCTTAGATATGCAAAAGAAGTGGATGGAACAATCTGATTGGAGCGTGCTTTATATTTGGTATGTTGAAAAGTAGTTAGTTTTTGTTAATTATATATTGATATATATGAAAATATTTTCTTTAATAATAACAATGCCTATTTTTCTGCTATCAGAATCACCGAAAAATTGTAACAAATTCTACTCAAAGTTAAAAAACAATAATAAAATAATATAAATGATTATATGTACATTGTCAAGACAACTTAGAAGACTTTTAAGTTATAATGTTAAAGAACAAGATCCAAATCATTCGCAAATCTCTAATCATGTCGTGTCGTTCACGTTTCCATCGCTAACTTCACTTGTGGCAACCAGGGGGGGGCACGCTAGGAGCAAAGGAAATTAATTTATTGAGCAGCTGCTGTCGAGCAGTTGAGATATATTTGAATATGGCTGCAGGTAACAAATTTAATTAAAAATGCCGAAGTGCGACAAAATTCGAGAGTAGGGAGGTTCGTCTGCAAACCGGATATGCCTTTGCTTGCCGCAAGATTGATCAAAGTGTTTCGATATATCGATAACAAATTTAATTTCTTCCACTACATGTCTTGTACAACTGTTCAAAAGGTATTGAATATTGTCTGCAGCGCATTTCCCGCCTCGCGTTAATTAGATTTGTGCAATTTGTGCGAAAACCGGAATAGCATTAATTTATTTTAGATGCAAATTGATTAAAAATCGCAGCCAGAGGAAATTAAACTGTCAACGTAATAAAAATGGCTAGCAGTTAATTTTATATTATGTGGTTTTATGTTTTGCAGTTGAGAAGAATAATGACAAAAAATAAAACAAAAAGTAGATTTATAAAAAGTTTTATTAAATTAACTAATAATAATTTAATAATAATAATATTTATAGTATTTTTAGACATTTCAAAATAAATAAAACTCAACTAAAATGAGATTTATAAGAAGTTGCATTAGTTAACTTAATAAAAATAAATGTAAAATATTTTATCAAAATTTCTACTACTATTTTAAGTATTCATAGTGGTAGAGTATCTATATTAATTACTTTTTATACCCAATTCTAGCTGACTCTTAAATTTCCTGTAAAACGTATTGCAAACAATTTCCTTTGCGCTTTACCGGTGAAAAATTAATTTTGCATAAATTCATTGCGATTATTTGAGCAATTCTCGAGTCGAAATTTATGTTGCAATTTGCTTGTCAACAAGCTGCTTAGAAACGTGCCGATAAATGTGGCACACACATATACATACTCATATATTCATATATATATATATACGTATGCATGTCTGCCACGCCCACATGCTCATAAATAATAACATACTTGGCTTGCCTTTTGGCAAGCCTTAATTGCTTTTGAGTTTCTAATAGTCTTATAAAACAAACACGGTAAATTATCATGTGAGATTTTCTGCTAGCTGTGCGTCTGTATTTGTATGTGTATGTGTATGTGTGTCTAGGTGTAACTAGGTGTATGAGCGTGTCAGTGTGTGTGACTTACATTTCCCATTTCCATGGCAATATTCTTATCAAACACTTGCCTGGCCAATTGGACTAACATCATTTTATGATATTCTAACAGTGCTACTTACGTTTGCCTGACATTTCAGCCTATATATATAAATATATATATATATATATATTCGACAAACTCATAAGCAACAACTACCTTCATTGGTGGCAAGCCGTGTAGCATGTTCTTGCTAGAGTTTTATGTAAATAGGGTATTGGAAACTTTGTGCTGTTGTGCACATAATTAGTTAACAACTTGCATAAGCACTTGAAAGTTAAGAAGTTTAAGTAGCCCAGCCCAGGCCAGGCCAACCCCAGGGCTGCTTGTGCAACAAATTCGACCAGGGATGCGGTTGACAAGGGGCCAGTAACTAGGCAGCAGGCAGCACACAGCACACAGCACACAGCAGGCATCAGGTTTATGAAGTTCCAGTTGCGTTAACGAAAGCAAAGCTCGTCACAATTCGTTGCCAGTCGTTTGGCTTTGGCCACTTCTATTTCGTGTGTGTGTGTGTGTGTGTAGGAGTACATTTCATGGCAACTAATGATGTATTCATTTGGCATATGAGAGCTCTCGTGAGTCAGTCGGTCTTTTAAGCCTTTCAATTGGAAACGTAATGAAGCGCAGCTGTCAGCGTGTGCGACGGGCTAGTGCACTGCAAATGCTTCAACTGTGATTCTTCAGAGCAAATAATGCGATTTGTTTAATGAGCTCGACAAAAACCAGACACACACACACACACACACACACACACACTGTCTATCTCCCACACTGTCTGTCTCCCACTATGCGACTGTCTCTGAATTGGTCTGTCTGGCTGTGCAAAAGTAGGCAAAGCGGTCAGTGGCTGGGCTGAATGATCAACCTTGAACTTTGAGCCTGGCTTTTTAATTCGATGCATATTAACAGCATAGCCAGTCGGAAATTACGGAGAAGCGGCTGGCACGTGGCCTTCGTGGCCGTCGCTCCCTGGAGCACTATAAATAACCCTTTCGATAACAAACATTGCGATGTGTTGATAATAAAAGGCTTGATTTATTTCTATGCTATGTTGTGATTTATGGACTTTAATGGCATCGCCGCACAGGCATACAGTCAAAGCAGACCATAAGTGGGACGTGGTGGGGGAGTTAAGCGAAAGCGAGACGATTGGGCTAACGTGGAGTGAGTCAGCGCCACTGCTGACGACTTCCGCAACATTGAAACTGCGATTTAACATTGAATATTCAGCGAATTAACAAAAAAGGCAGATAAGCTGAGGAAGTATTTAAATAGAAGCATGTTTGATACTCTGAAATCACTTGAGATCATATTCAAGAGAAAGAAACGAAATATAAGCAAAAAAGTAATTGTCAGAGTATACATATGTATTTATATAAGTCGTTGAATATTATTTAAGTATAAAGTAGAAAATACATCGAAAGAAAATTTTAATTATAGAATATTAAATACTCTAAGCAAGCTACAATATAATAAAGTATTTAGTAAAAATAATAAGAATATCAGAGATTTTATGTATTAAACTTGCACAGAGACTTCATATAAAAACAAAAGATAAGCTGATCCAGTGGGAGCAATAGCAAAATATCGTTTCGAATATGGACTCACGCTTATTTTAAAAGGACATTCTTGGTAGTGGGAACTGACGACTTGACTTAATCCCACATCAAATAAACGAGAAATGGTATGAGTATGATCACACTGACTGTAAGGTAACGGAATGCTCAAACTTCTCTTTCACAAATTGCAGCATCGCAACGCTGGAAAAACATGTCTCCTTATGAATTTCCAAAAATGTACCTTATTTGATATCGTATGTTAAAGTAATGTAAACTACTCGTAAGTCATCTATTTATATGCTCTATCGGAAGTCATATTTCAGTAAGAAGCTTAGATGAAGAATGAGTGCAATAAAATGCTGTTGTTTGATGATCTCTCTCTTTCTCTCTCTCTCTCTCTCTCTCTCTGTCTTACTCTCACTATCTACTATCTGCTCGCTCTCTAATCTTTATCGAATTACACTCTACTCTCTTTCTCTTTTGTCTCTCTCTACTCTCAACACTCCAGTCTCTCTCTCTCTCTCTCTCTCTCTCTCTCTCTCTCTCTCTCTGTCTCTCTCTCTCTCTCTCTCTCTGCATAAATTTAGTTAAACGTGCATTTTCCGTGTACTCTTAAAAGCTGACCGCAAACCAGCTCTCTAAAGCGTTTGCCAACTTTCCGTTTGAGCAATTAAAACAGCAAACTGTAGTTGGGGTAAAACTGCTCGTGTTCAAATTTCTAGGCAACAATACACATTAACTACAAATTACATTCACATTAGTGTGTCGGCATTTCCTTTTTATTTTTTTCTTCTCTTCCTCTGAGCTGCTCTTTAAAAATGGGAGGCAGGAGCCAAAAAAAAAAAACAAAAAAAACAAGCAGGAACCACACACCTAATAAATCAAAGCGGCCTTCCTGAGCGCCTCCCATGAGTATGCTTGTTAAATGCTCGTAATAAATTAGCTGCCGAGCGGCAGACCGCGCCCAGCCCCGCAGTTACTGATTATTGGCTAAGCTGATGGGTCTGGGCCAGTTTACAATGGTCTCTCGGCCCGATATATACAAACGCCGGCCATTGAATCCAATCGAAGGCACTTTTACACTTCTCAACCTCCTTCTTTCTCTCTCTCTCTCTCTCTCTCTCCCTTTCTGTCCTGCACATTTTCAGACTCATTCATTTTACCAAGTCGTGAATTTGCTTGCAATTTTTGTTCCTTTACTTTATTTTTAATGAAGTCAGCGCTAAAAATTTTCGCTGTGTGGGCGCTGTGTTTTATGGGCGTGGACGGTGGCGGAGGGGGAGTGGTAGGTCATGCAAGGAACGTTTGGCGCTTGACTGAAAGTTTCGCGTATTTGGCTTACGATTTTCTGCAATTCATTTTTAATTTCGCTTTGTGTGAACTTTCGACTGCTAATTCGAATTCTGTTCTCCGCTACTAAATGAGCTGTTGGATTTTTTGTACGCATTTTCTTATCTGTTTTCTTTTTGTCGTTTGTTTCTCAAATATGCTTAAAACACTTTCCTTTTGAGCATATTTGATAAGCAATTTATGTTCATGTTAAATGTTGTCTTACAGACAAACCTGTTATTTGAAGTTCTTATTAAAAGATTAAAGTTAAGAGTTTTAAATAAAATAAACTCAAAGGGAATTTGTTTAATATATATAAGCTGAAAATAATAAGATATAGGAATAATTATCTTGCCAATTCAACTGAAGTGATCTTATGTAAAATACCTATTCTCAAGTTAAGCTAAAAATTCTCAAATCTAATTTGAGTCAAAGTGCACTTAGAGTATTAAGACGTTTCTGATTATTTCTGAACTCAAAAATTGTTAAGTGTTCTAAGTCAGAGATTATCAAATTCATAAACGTTTTAACATTTGTAATACTAAAGCATTCAAAGCAAGATTGTGGGGACAAACTAACTGGTAAATTGAACTTTAACTAGCAGCAATTTTTACCTTCATTAACGTCACTTACAATTGAAATTGATATACTTCCACCAGAATATCATTTTTGTAGGAATACTTTCATCAAATTACACATTTGTCTTGTGCTGAAACTACCTGTTAAATTAGGCAAGCAACATTATCATTAAATATTAGTTAATTAAGTTAAATGACTTGTCGATTCTTTTACTTTGCACTTCCACTTGGAAGCTGATAAAAATTATGAAGCTCCCTTGACAACTAACAGCATGCGCTTAAGTGTTGCATAATTGTTGCATGTACCCATTGACAATGTCATATGCGCAGCTAACGAAGCGTCGACTCTGGCAGGCAACAGGCAGGAGGCAACAGGCAACATGCATAGCTGGCAATTGCATCAAGCCGATGCTAATTAGGACGCCAGGGAGACAGAGGACTCTAGCAGGACTCATCATCGTACGCAGTGCTAGACAAATTTGTAGCCTGACAGCGCAGCTGATGACAGGCTGCCTCAAATGGTTGCAACTTTCAACTGCCAACTTTCAACTGGCAAATGGGCAGCCCAACGCTTCACATTTGCTGTCAGCAATTTTTTGCACAGCATCTGCAACTTTTGCTGCTGCTGCTGCTGCTGCTGCTGCACAGAAAAGGTGTCTTTAACATAGGCAACCAGCAAATTAAGCAAACTGTACGTGTACGCGTTCGTGTGTGTGTGTGTTTGGCAGCTAAAAAGTCACACGCAGCGAAGCAGGCGACGCGTGCTAGGCAAAAATTAGAATGCCTGCACACTCAAAGCGCAAAAGGCAAATAAAGGAAAATCAAAGAAAGCACGGCACGAAGGAAGTCGTTCATAAGTATGCTGCATATTATGTGTAGCTAGCTATGCTGGCAGAGCAGAAGGTAAAGTTATATAAGAGAAAGGACTCAAGATCCAAGACATTTGCTAAGAGCTTGGCTTGTGCACAATATTTTAATGATAAAACTTTGCTTTGGGCATTTATTGGCAGTATTATTCTAAATTTAAAAAATATATATGTATAAATATAGTAAGATATATTGTTTGAAAATTTCAGTCTGATCTTAAAGGTCTTTTTATCAAATTGCTTAAGAATTTGTTATGGATTTATTATCAATAGGTTAAAATAATTGGTTTAAAATCAAAATAGACTTTGAATATTCAGTCTATTAAAAGTCTCTTTTGTTTATTGCTTAAGAATTTGCAATGGCTTAAAATAAAATAGGATAGGAATTAATAGGTTGAAAGGACTTTCTTTGTGTATTATTTTCAGATGAAGCTTTAGCATAAATTTATAAATAGTAGTAATAGGTTTCAGCAGTCTTTGAACAGGTTTGCTGACTCATTAACATTTTACAGTAAAATATATTTATCTATTATTATTACTCTTAGTTTATATATTCGTCTGCTAAGTTACAGATAAGTTTATATGAAATATGAATACAAAACAATTCCAATACTTAACAATTTTTTTTCCTAAAACTAAGAATGCTCTTTTATTTTGTATCTTAATTAGCCTAACATGATGTGGACTCATGTTTACATTGTTCTCTAACTCATATAGTCTGAATTCAATTTCAATACCAAGCAATTTTGTTAAAATACTTCCATGTTGAGTCTCATATAATTTTCAGCACTCTTTTAGTCATTTAGATTACAATTAAATTTGTAAAATATGTAACATTTCTAGGGAATTGCAAAAAGCGACCAACTCCATTTTTCACCTTCATTTTGTCAGCGAGTTTTTTATGAAGTTTGCAAAAAAAAAATGAAAAAAATGAAAAAAATGATTCAAGCTGCGAGCCGCATTTATTATTCATGTGCCAAAAAAAATAGCTGGAGAAGAAAAAATGTATATATAAAAATAAAGAGTATTGCATGTGGCTAAAAAGCTAAACAAAAATTGTTTTAATAAATGCAGCGGAGCGTCGTCAGCTCGTGCAAGTTTTCGCTGCTTTCCCCTTTGCCGTTTGCTTTGCCCTTGCCATATTCCATCTTCCATCTGGCATCTGGCTGTTGGTCAGTTGTGCAGTTGCATGCGGCACGCGTTGCCTTTTTGGCTTTGCCGCCTTGGCCGCCGCCGTTGACACAACTGTTGCCCCGGACAGAGTCGCCAGACTGGCAGCCGGAGACGGACACGGACACGAACGGATGCGGAGATGGGTTCGGGCGGCAGACACGGCTTGGTGGCCAAATGAAAAATCACAGCGCCGTGCCGGCAACTGCTCAGCTAGCCCCATAACTATGCAAGGCAAGAGAATTTTTATTGTGCGGCTACGGCTGCTGCTGCTTGGTATGTTGCAAAGTCATATTCATTCGCTCATTCATTCATTCAGTTGAGAGTTGCAACACATTTTTATGTCTCCTTTTTATGCGCAAAGTGTGAATGTGAATATGAATGCTGCTCTACTCGTTGCTGCTACTGTTGCTGCTGCTGCTGCTGTTGCTTCTTGTAACATTTTATTTTCATTTTTTTTTCCAGCATTTTCATTTCCTATTTGCACATTTTTCACTTCTGTCCGTTGGCTTTTTGATGCGTCCCGTTTGTGTTTTGTGCAGTTAAAAGATTTATAAATATGAATATTATACATTGTGGCATGAAATATGCAAATTCTAGAAATGGCCAAAGGAAATAGAAATGGTCAAAGCGGAACTAGCACCTCCTCGACAGCTACCCTCATCTTCCTTGTCTCTCTGTCTCCCACGCTCTCTCCTTCCCTCATTCAGACCCCCCACTGTTTTCAGAATCTTTTCAAATGATTTCTGCAGTTTATTTTTAAACATTTTTTTAAATACTTTTTTTTGCACTGCACGCAGATGCATTTAATGACCGGCAACAGCAAAGGACATTGAAGTCTATCCCAACAGAGTTGCAACAAATGCACTAAATGGTTCATCGAAAGAACAGATTTAAATGCCCTATGAAAAAACTGAAAGAAAAAAAAAACTATAATCATTTATGGAGTGCATTCTGTTGGGCTTACAATGTCTAAGCCGGTGGCTTATTCAATTGTTATAGAGGCTTAACAAGTACTAAAGATGCTTTAAATATGTAACAAAAAGGCTTTGATCATTTGTCAAATCTACAATAATTTAAAGAGACAATCAAAAATACAATTTTAAAAAAAAATAAAAAAATTTTAAATAAAAAAAGAAAAAATTTAAAACAATATAAAACAAATTTAAATTTAAAAATTAAAATAATGGACATATTGCTTTTCATAAAAGTATATTCATAAGTCAAAAAAAATAAAAATTATCCCTATTTTTCGCAAAAATTTCGTCATAAAATTTTCGTCAGAGTAACAAAACATTAAAACAATAGTTTAGATACAAAAATCTTTATCAGAATCTTAACATTTCTTTTATATATTACGTAGAAATTATCATCATAAACAAATCAATGAGAGTTAATAATTTCATATTGAATAAAGTGAAATTAATTCATATAAATTATTGAAATCTTCACTATCCAAATTACTTATTATGTATACCAATTTATAGGGTATGCACGCGTCGATTGAAGCTTTACATTTCTTTAACTGTTAAATAATTAATTGCTATTTATTTATTTTGTTCAGCCTTGTTATTGTTGTTGTTATTTTTTGTGCCTTTTTTAATTTTTTCAGCATTTTTTAAATGAAGCTGTCGTTGTTGTTGTTGTTGTTGTCGTTGTTGTTTGGTCGCTATAAATCAGGGCATTTTAATGCAAATGCTGTTGCAATTTTATGGCTTAAATTAGCAATTGGCGGAGCGCGGCTATTGGCCATTAATATTTATTAACAGGCGGCGCATGATTAATGTGCCATAATAAAATTAGTTATAGAAAAAAAAGGAAAAAAGAACATACAAAAATAAAAATAAAAACAGATACAAAAAGCGACCCATTTGGCATTCACAATTAAATTATTTAAAGTTCGCAATGCAAAGTTTAATTAATGTCAAATGTCAGCAATTATTCTAAGCCAACGGAAACGCAGGGGAGAAATGTGAGCAAGGGGATAGAAGGGCAAGAAGTGCTCTGTATAAACAGCAGTGTGTGGTATAGCCGCAACATTAAAATCAATTAAATTATGAATGTAATTAAAATAATTTAATGGCAGTGCTCTTTCGGCCACTCGATGACAGCTGTAATATTCAATTTGATTACGCAATTGCAGTTAATTAATAATTCAATAAATAACGCAAGAGCCACTTAAAATTAGCTGCAAACAATTGTCAACGTTCATCGTCCCTACTCCAAATAGAATGAGAGATCCCATAAATTATAGAGCTTGACAGCAGGACTATGGGGGCTCATTCTATAGGTGTGTGCAGACAAAACTAATTGAAAGGTTGTCTGACATAAAAAATAAATAGTTGATAGAGTGTTTACGCATAAACTTCATAGTAGACATTTAATATTAAAATATGGTTCTATAAGAATGAAAGACCATAACTTTGTAGTTTTAGCAAGATTTTAAAATATCGAAAACTAATTTAAAGGGCAACAAATAGCTGGCTTAACAGAGAAAGTTTTATAGGAACAACATAACTTGATGACATTGAGTAACTAAGCATCAGACTATACTTCAGTAAAGTCTGTTGAACCTAATACTGGCACCGCAAGCTTTCGACATCTAATCTAAATATTTACCCTTTCTAAGTTCGAGTCCGACACCAGAAAAGTCATATAACCGTATACTTCTTTAAGGGTTTTTAAACCTGAAACCAGAAGAGTCCTCTCACATCAGACTATCGTCATATACATAATCTAATATAAAAGTATTTCAACATTCAAAGATGGAATCGGATTTTTAAAATGTTCCAAACTGAATGGTAAGAAACCTACATATTGGGTACATTTGATTACTTGAAAAAGCACTTAAATACAGAGAGCAGCAGTTAAGTCTCAAAATCCTTCATTCATTATCAAAATAAAACTTAATTTGTCATCGAAACATCATAGCAGAACTGAGACTCCTTGAAAGGAGGCATAAAGAGGTGGTGTAGGGCAATATTATAAAAACTTTGGTAAAGTATCGTCTGACTTTGGGTAACTAAATCTTTTTGAACTGTTTAAGACAAAAAAAGTGATAACAACACCTTTTCAACAAATATAAATATTCAATATATTATAATAGTATATTATGAATATTATGTCTCTTCCTGTTTCATCTTTTTCTTAAAAGAAAAGATTTTTACGTTTTTGCAATAAAGCTGATTTTCTAGCAATTTACAATGCCATGAACATAACATACATATATAAAAAATGTATCTATATAGGTATATATAGCTTCCATAGATTGAAGTACACCTCGCCAATTTAAACCCAATCAGCTCCCATCTTGCTGACTACTATAAATGCTTGAAGTACGAGTATTTTACCGGCTGACAACTAAAGTACGAGGTAAATCATCATTTGGTCTAAATGAATTCTCAAATGCGCTCATAAATTTCGTGTCAGTCTTCAAAAGTTCTAAACAAGATGCGTGGCTCGTTTTACGATTCTGAGTTTTATTTGCCACACGGTGCGCCAGCCTTTTCTCAATCTCATTCTCATTCTCATTCTTATTCGCATTTGCCCATTGACTATGGCAATTCACATCACAGTTCTGTCTGGCAACTCACATAGAGTGTGAGTGAGTGAGCAAGAGAGAGAGAGAGAGAAGGAGACCGCGAAAGATACTCAAAAACTTTGATGGATTTGTATGCTTCATGCCGCTTTGCAGTGGTACACTGTTTTTGGGTTCGGATTATGTTAATAGCCAAGTTGGAATTAGCCTGCAAAGGATTTTGCTGCGTGTGCTGCATTAAAATTTATCGACTGAGTGTCTATATATGACTGCAGAGTATGTAAATTGATTGTGGCTTCCGGGTGAGCCACAAGGCTTGGCTGCTCTCTCTCTCTCTCTCTCTCTCTCTCTCTCTCTCTCTCTCTCTCTCTCTCTTTCTCTATCTCTGTCTTTTTCATGCACTCGTTAAGTTTCCGTCTTGGCACAATTATGACTTTTAGCAGGCAGCTGTGAGTGGCCTCATCTGGCCAACGGGGTTTTTAGGGTTTTACGACAGCGACATAAACCCCACAAGTGGCCACAATGCAATCGTAAATTTTTGCGACTGCAAATCAAATTAGTGCAGCTCTCTTGAGTCATATATACAGCACACAAATACAAACATACATTTATAGAGCTAATACACACGAAATGTATGCACAATATTTTCTTATTCGCATGGGCCTGAATGCATTTGCTAACTTAACTACAGTTGGGCAAGATTTGAGATAAGAAAATATATATAAGAGTATATAAGAATACACAAAAATATATATATAAAGTTAATAAATTAGGTAAAAGTATAAATTCGAAAGAAATTTAATTATTTTGTATTTAGTTATATAAAAGTTGACTGATAATTATGATGAACTTTATGAGTAAATATATAATATATATTTATGTAAGTAAAGATTAAGCAATTTAATTTACTTAAAAAAAAACATATATATTTAATATTTTTGTTTTTATTTTATGTAGATGACGAGATATCTGTGATTATTTATATTTATAAATGATTTGTAAATTATTAAAGAATAATTTCGTTTGATGCATTATGGTTTATATTTTAAAGTCATTTGTAGTTCTGTTTATTATATTTAAAAATTATTTGCTTTATTTGTACTCTTCTGTGGAATTATTTATCTGTCTTACTCTGCAGCGTATTTATGTATATGTAAACCTTAGGTAATGTGTGTGAGCTTAATGCCTATCGAGATGTTTTCATACTCAATTTAATGTTACTTATTATATTGAATTATTCACATTATTTGAATTTTCAGAAGTGTGAAACTTGTGAAATTTTAAAAACCTGTATTAAAGCCTTTAAATTAATGGTTGAACTTTATTAAAACTGTTTCATTTTGTATTTGTTAGCTGAACTGTAAGGCATTTGCTGATATGTAATACTTCCTCTCTCTTTCATACTCTTCTCCGATCTCCTTCCCACTCTCATTTCCTGACTCTCTATCTCTTTCTCTTTCTCACACACACTATAAAGGTGCTACCTATTAAAATGCTATTTCATCTGCACATTGAGATATTAATGCAATTAACTGCCTGCGGTATGAACGCCTGAGGGTTATTGTAGCATACTTTTCAGTTGCTGCAAATGTGGTGTGTGTGTGTGTGTGTGTGTGTGTGAGTTATGTTGAATTTTGCATATTTAATCGATAGACGGGAAAAACTTGACTTGGCATTGTGTTGCTGCTATGTTTTATAGAGTAGCTGCTGCTGTTGTTGTTGATGCTGCATAGAAATGCGAGCGATGCGTATTGCCCAGGCCACGATGCCAGCGGCAGTCAATTTTCTTGTTTACAATGGGTGGCACACACACATGCTCACACAGACACACATACGTGGCGCACATACACTATGACAAATAACAAACAATTACAACAGCGCGGCGCTTGTCTCTCAGTCGTTGTGGTTGTTGCTTTTGCGCCGCAATAAATACAATTTGCATGACAAAATAGCAAACAACGGCAACTTTTGCATACGTGCATGTGTCTGTGTGAGTGTGCATGCGTGTGTGTGAGTATGTGTGTGTAAGCGTCTGCAGGTTCACTCAGCCAAACAAAACTACACACAAAAACAATCAACTGCCAGGCCGTCCAAACAGCAACAGCAACAGCAATAGCAGTAGCAGCAGCAGCAACAACAACTTCAGCTAGGCTTTATCCTGAGCTGCTGCTGTTCTGCTACTGCTGTTCTTGCCTCTGCTGCTGCCACACCTACCTTGTTGTACCCCTGCCGCTGCTGTTGTGTGGAGCAACTTATGAATATTCAATTTTACATAAAAGATTTTTGTTGTTGCCGTAGCTGTTTGTTGTTTTGATTTCTTTTTAGCTTGCAACTCTATCTCTCTCTCTCTCGTTTTTATTCTCTTTCTCTCGCTTACTCTTTCTCGATTTCTGCTTTGCTCAGCCACACACTTCACTGGGCCAAAAAGACTTCACTATGAAATGTGAAAAATATTGGATAGGCTAGAAGGCCAACTGGCCAGCGAAGCAACAGTAGCAGCAGTAGCCGCATACACTGAGAACAATTTAATGCACACTTTCTGAAATAGAAGAAAACAAATAATTACAAGCGAATTAAAATACAATTAAATTGTATATAATTTTTAAATTTCCCAATACCAAGTCTATAGCTTTAATATTGAAGAAATTGTATTTCAAAATACATATATAATTTCTTGATCTTCGACTAGGTTCCAGTGGGCGTCTATAGGACAATGATAACTACACTTGTATGTTCCTAATTTAAAATCTTTGTCTCTGAAAGAGACAAAGACTAGACTAACAGACACAATTTATTGAGCACAAGTTTTAATGAAATTGAGAGAGATATTTAGTTGAAGTAAAAGTATCTTCTATACATATGTATGTCATCCAGCATACGCAACAATTTCAATTCTATAGTACTGCTCAAAAAAGTCTTGCTGCCTATGTAAATATACACAAAATAATTAATATACAATTAATTTATTTTAATATAATATTCATACAGTTAATATTAACTTTCAAATCACCAAAATTTTGCCTAGTACAGACTTCTCGTATAAATTTGGATGATCAAGTCAAAAGATTTCTAAAAAAACGAAACAATTCTTACCAAATTGTTATAATTAAGCTGACATCTATATACAACCATAAATGTATAGATACTTTTATAAATAGTCTAGTCTAGATCGATATTTTTAGCCAGATAAGTATTGCCCGTTTGTAGCTTTGACATATTCATGTTGATCAGAGACTTCAATAGATCATCCATGCTAATGACTAGCTCGCTTTCGTCCACCATATGCGCATCGATGATACGGCTGCCCTCCTTGATCATCAGCTCCCGCATATATTGTCGCATGCGATGGATGCTGGCATGACGGCATAACTCTCGCAAGTCAGAGCCCGAGTAGCCGGGCGTCAAACTGGCTAAACGCTTCAAGTCGACGGTCGGATGCAGTTGCTCCTGCTGCAATATCACTTGCAGTATAGCCAAGCGCTCACGCTCCAATGGTGGCCCAATATGGAATTGTGTGGCCATGCGTCTCAAAATGGCCTTGTCCAAATCCTGCGGTCGGTTGGTAGCGCCCAGCACTAAAACCGAGCAGTTGGAGCTGCTTAACAAACCGTCCCACAGCATCATGAACTGGGTCTTCATCATGGCCGTCGCCTCGTGATCGGCTGCAGCGCGCATGCGTAAAAATGAGTCAATCTCATCGATGAATATAATGCATGGCTGCAGTTTGCGGGCCAGCGTAAACACAGCGGCAGCCAATTTCTGCGATTCCCCATACCATTTGTCGGTGAGCACTGCGACATCCAGATTGATGAAACGCATGCCCGCCTCCTTGGCCATGGCCTTGGCAATTAGCGTCTTGCCACAGCCGGGCGGTCCATAGAGCAAAACACCTTTGGGTGGTCGCCACAGCTGCGAGCGCTGAAACAGATCTCTGTGTCGGACTGGCAGCACCACGGATTCGCGCAGCTCCTGGATAACCGTATCCAAGCCAGCAATATCCGACCAACTAACATCGATATCGGCGGGAGCAATCAGATGTGAAGCTATCATCACTTCATAGTTATTGAAATCGCTTAGCTTCAGCTTATTGCCCTGTCCGGTCATCTCGTTCAGTTTCTTCAGCTGAATCTTGGCCAGTCGTTTGGCCTTATTTTTAGCCTTGCTGGTTGGATCCACGGAGCTGATTATCCAAGTGGCACAATAGTAGGTGACGACAGCAACGATGCCAATGCGCACCAGCTGCGTTGCAAGTTGATAGAGTGGTCTATTGGGTCCTTCCATTGTCAATTTATAACTATTATAAAAACACATATTCTTAAGTAGTCAAAGACAGCAAAACAAGGCAGCTTGACAGGTGGTACAATGAAACAAATATTACCACAATTTCTTAACAGAAATTTACAAATAATATAAAGAAGCTTCTAAATAGAGAATTTATTTAAAACGATATAATATTGACGAATTATGAAAAGATATATATGTGAAAATCTAATTGGAATCGTTCATTAGAGATTATTAAATATTATAATATATATATATATATATATATATATATACACAAAAATAATAGCAATTCATTTGGCTTTATTCCACTATTTTCCTCTTACTTTTTGCTGATTCACGCTGCTTAAATGCATTTCTCTCAGTGCGTATTCACTTTTTTTTCCTTCAGCAACGCTTTGGCTCGACTTCGCTTAATTTCTGTTTAACTTTTCCTGTTTGCTCTGGCCCTGGCCAAGCAAAAAATGTTTTCTAGTTTAGCATCTTTTAGCGGAAGTCAATGTAACAAAAGATAAACTTGTCCAGCCAGCTGCTACTGCTGCTGCTACTGCTGCTGCTGTTGCTACTGTTTCTGTTTCTCCTTCTGCTTGTTTGTATTGAATTGTATCTGGATGGGGGAAGCTACAAACCGTTCAGTAGCACAAGTATTAACTAAACACTGCAGCAATTTATCTTGCTCGAACCACAGTCCAGGTCCAAGCGCTTCAGTCTCGTGCCTCTAAGCCAAACTTCGCTTTTGTCCAGCTACAGGGCGCACGCGTAGGTCAGTTTTGTTTTAAAGTTTTCTTAAGTCGCAACTTACATGACTTCAGGCCCCAGTCTCACCCTCCAGCACCAGCCCAAGTCGCCTCAGCGGAAGTCGCATCGCGTTGTTGTTTTTTTGCACTTCCTTCCGCATTACAAAAGAATTACTCAACACAAAATGTCTGGCAGAAGTTGGCCAAGATGAGATGCTGAATATTCGCCAGCGCCAGGTGCCAGACAGCCTTTATTAGCGTGCCGCAAAAAATAATACAAAAATACCAAGAAGTGGCAGTAGACAAGTATAAATAAAACAAAACTCTAACTGTGCGTTTATTAAAAATATATTGTCTAAGTTGTTTTGCTTTTAAGCCCAGAAATAGGTATTTCATTTCAGCAAAAAGTAGGTCTTAGAACTTTGAAATGTACTCAAAAGTATTTTGACTTCTGTAACAAAACTTTAATAAACCTGTTTCAATTTCATTTTAAACCAATTAATTTATGAAATTTTGTTTTTTTTAATTCAATTATTAAATATTTTTTCAGAATTATTTTTAAAGAAAAAATAAAAAAAATTTCATTTTTATAATTTAAATTTATACAATATTATAATTTAATTTTAATTTTTTTTTTTAGTTTTACTCTATTCTAATTTCCAGTTAATAATATATAATCCAGTAAAAAATAATATCAAGAAATTTTTTTATGTTTTCTGAAAATCTTCTTCACCTGATCCCTGTTCATAAAAATCAGCTCTGCGTCTAATGCCACTATCTTTAGCTTTTCTATCATCAGTAGCAGCAGCGGCAGTAACTGCAGTCCAGAGTGATATCTTCCTGCTTTTGTGTTCCTTGACGGGCGTATTTGAGGCAATTTCTATGCACTTTTGGAGCTCAGGCGTCTTATCCTTAAGCTCGTTAGCATTCGTCTCCTTATTCTTCTAGTCTCGCAGCTACTTTTCAAGAGTTCATAAAAATCACTTCAACTGTGCAATATTTCACGATTTTGCGTCAATCTCTTCAGCGCCGCTCAACGGCATTCAAAATGTGGGCGTGCGCATGGTCTAGGTGCTGCTGCTGCTGCTTTTACTTGGACCTCTCTTTCATTTCCTGTCCCAAACTCTTCGCTCTTTGTGAGCGCCAAGTTCGCTCGTTCGTTCTACTGAGCACACGAAAATTTAATTATGTTGCTTGTTGCTGTTACTATTGTTGTTGTTGTTGTCGTCGCTGCTGCTGCTGTTGTTCACAGCAACTGCAGCCGCTTTCACTCGTCAACTTTTGTCACAGTTAGAATATAATCTTGTAACAAAAAAAGGCAAAAAAGTGGGCTTAAAATATATATAAATAAATATATATGTATATACATTTTTTTGTAGTTGAAATTGTGATACACTTGAATTGCTGTGCTGCAGTTGTAACAATTGAGAATTCTGTTCAAGTGTATGGAAATCTCTAAGTGGATTATATTTTTTTGTATTATATATCAAAAATGAACATGAAGATCAAACAGATGGGAAGGAAGATGCTTTAAAGTTTTGGTTTGTACACGATTTTAAGTATTGTAATATGAAATGCTTCAAACTTCTTCTTAAAAATCATAAGTTTAATGATCATTTGCATAACTACTATTATTACAATAATCATTGTTTAAGCTAATGACAATTCTGTTTAGTAATAATTAGCACAATCTTATTATATTAATTATTATTACAACAAAAATTTTAATTGTGAAATTACAATTGACAATTAATTAGTTAGATTTTTAACACACTAATCATTAACATAACTACTATTATTAGCACAGTTATTATTAAAACAATTCCTTAAAAATATAAATATAATAATAATTAGAAGTATGATCATTAACGTACAATTATTATTCTAACAATTCCCTTAAAATTATGAATATAAGTATTACAATTCTGCTAAATATATATTTAATATTATTAACTATGTAAATATTTACCACAAACAGAAAAAGAGAAACACTAAACTTCACGACTGACCACCAGGCGGGTAGGGAAACGACTGAAACAGAGCTGCAGTAGGCTTGCCTTTATATAGGGCGAAACTCCCACTCAAATTCGAACTCAGCTCTTGGCGCCTTTCGCTGAGTTTTTTTACACACGATCATTGAACGGCAAGCAAGAGTACTTTTTGCTGAAGCTCAAGCATTCTACCTGACTTTAATTTCTAGTAAAAGAATCATACTTCTGCGAGCAACTCTGCAGCTCCTCTTCCCATTCTATAAGAGTGCATTAAATATGTAAGATATTTACATGTATGTTAGATATGTAAGAGTCAGGTAGACTCAGAGAAACAGATCGGATCACATAATCACTCTGGTATATACAATTTATAAATAAATATATATGTATATATATGCAATTCATTTAAAATGATTACAATTTGGCTTAATATATTCTTAATATTATAAGTATTAAAATATTTACCACAAAAGAGAGAAGAGAAGAACTGCACTGCACGACTGACCAGCAGGCGGGGAGGGAAACGACTGAAACAGAGCTGCAGCAGGCTTGCCTTTATATAGGGCGAAACTCCCACTCCAAATTGAACTCAGCTCTTGGCGCCTTTCTCTGAGTTACTTTACACACGATCATTGAGCGGCAAGCAAGAGTACTTTTTGCTGAAGCTCAAGCATTCTACCTGACTTTAATTTCTAGTAAAAGAAATTTACTTCTGTTCACAGCTCTGTAGCTCTTCTTCCTCTTCTATAAGAGTTCATTAGATATGTAACATGTGTATATGTTTGATATGTAAGACTCAGGCAGAGTCAGAGAAACAGATTAAATCACCTTATCATTCTTTTACATACATATGTATACTTTATAGCGACGGTCAATACCTAGTTTTAGGAAGGTTAAGACTAATTAAACATTTATTTGACGAAGCGGCTCAGCGCGTCGTTCTGACATTTAGTTTTTACTAAAAGAGAAATATTTCTGCTCACAGCTCTGTAGCTCTTCTTCCTCTTCTATAAGAGTTCATTAGATATGATGGATATTTACATATATGTAAGACATGTAAAAATCAGGGGCAGGGTCAGAGAAACAGATCGGATCACCCAATTACTCTGCTATATATAATTTATATATATACAATTCATTTAAAATAATTACAATTTGGCTTAATATATACTTAATATTATTAATTACTTAAATATTTAACAGGAGAACTGCACTGCACGACTGACCACCAGGCGGGTAGGGAAACGACTGAAACAGAGCTGCAGCAGACTTGCATTTATATAGGGCGCAGCTGTCACTCAAAGCCGAACTCAGCGATTGGCGCCACTCTCTGAGTTATTTTACGATCATGTTTGAGCGGCAAGCAAGAGTAGCAAGAGTTTTTGCTGAAGCTCAAGCATTCTACCTGTCACTTCATTTATACTAAATGAGACGTAATTGAGCGATACATATGAGTACTTTCCGCTGCTTCAAGCAGACAAAAAAAAATACTTTTACACACATACACACTTTAAATGCTCTTCTCTTCAGCTCTTCTCCTGCTAGGGTAATAACTGATTATTGGATATTCAACTAAGACAGAGAGACAGACAGACAGATGGGCATATGTGCAGACATAGAGACAGACAGATTCAGCTCGTCGTATATATACTACCCTTCGAAGTCTGCCACTCCTTCTGCTGCCTGTTACATACTTTGTCACTAAACCATTAAACTCTACTATATATTGGCTTCAAATCAAAAAGCAAGAATTTAAGAGAAAAGGTTTTCTATTGCTCCGAAATTTATTATACTGAATTGAAACGAAATTTGGAACGGAATCAGAATAGTAAACATTTAATTTTCATAAAGCACAACTCTTTTGTCTATAAAGTCTGCACATATCAACTTTATCTCTGTCTCCCCCGCTGACTTTTAACCTGTATTTCCTTTCATTTTAAAATAACATTTTCTTTTGTGCTGTTTATAAATCTAATTTCCTTTATAAATCATCTTTAAAATAGATGCTTGTCTCTTTTTGCGAAACTCTCGTTTCTACCAACGCTGTGGTTGAGCTTTCCGTTGTGGGTGCACCATAGGCATGTCTTCTATCCTGAATTCGTATCTGGATCTTGTTATACAGCGCATCCACATGCGGCGCCACATATATATCCAATCGCACACGACTTTCAAGCTCATGCAGCAACTGTTCACATTGATCGAATTCGTTGTCAAAGAACTTTGTCAATATGTCCCACATGATGGGCGACAGACTAAAGAAAGGCTTGAATTTTTCCGAATTGAGACAGCCCAGTTTTAGCATGTCTGGCTCCAAGGTGGCCAGACCGCACAGCCCCGCATAGAATGCCACATCCTGTGGGGCCACAATCTTATTGTAATCGTACTGATCGTAAGGCGTCAATAGGAAACAATGCGCTGCCGTCTTGTAGATCTTTAGGCCCATATTGGCCAGGCCAGCGGCACAGCTGAGCTGAGCGGGCACAGAGCGAGCCAAAATTGGAAAGCCCAGTGCATACTGTTTGGCCTCGTCAATGTAACTGAGCACATGCCACCAGTTGGCCATAAAAATGGAGACACGTATCAAATTACGAAACATATTGATAACATTATCGCTGCTAGTGCAATAGGGACGGGCCCGAGCATAGAACTTCACAGCCAATTGCAGATTTCCGCTCTTCACGTGATAGTCGCCAATCTCTTCCAGAATGCGACGCACATAGGCGCTGCCCGAATTCGATTTCTTGAAGTTCAGCTCAGCATCGAGCTCCTGCAGCAGCAGCGTTGCCTCCATTGTATTGTCCTCCACCCAGTAGGCATCGTATTGGTGTGCCTCGCTGCTCTCTGTCTTGGCTTTGCCAGATTGCCCAGAGGCAGCACCCGAACTGGACGATGCCTCGTCATTCGCTTCGGCAACGCTCATGCTGCGCTCTCGCTCAGTGCACAGCGTACGGTACAGCTCCTCATACATTTTGACATTGTATGTCTTCTTTACATGAATGATGGCCAGCTCTAAGGCTTCCACGCGCAGTTTGGGACACACCTGTGCTATAAACTTCAATCGTATGAGGCGGGCAATATCCATATAGCGCTTGGCATAGCTAATCAGTACAATTTGAGGATCCTCGACAATGGGACACTGAGAGACTGTCGTTGCCCGCACTAAGCCTCTCTCGTCCTCATTGTGCATTAGCGATACCGACCCGGAAATCATATCTAAATACGACAAATGATCTGTGGAAATATTTCGAATAATTTGTGTATAATATTAACTGAATACAAAAAAAAAAAACAATATTAATAATAGACGCTTATGACGATGTTTACCAGATCGCTATAAAATTCATTAACCTAAATCTGTAGATAATCAATTTAATCAAGAAAATACAAAGTGGGACGATCAGTTTAAGGGATAGACAGAGTTGTAGGCGCTTTCAGTCGATGCTCAAAGATCGAATAATAAAGTTATAATACCTAATACTTAATTTCTATGTAGATATAGTAATCATATATTAAAACTACTTTCGTCTTTACTGTCTCTCATCACATAAATCTTAAAATCAAATGAGATTTTCGCATAAAAATATTCCTTCAACATCTTCTATGCAGCACACAGAACGTAAACAAATTAGATACATGCACATCACCCCTCTGTCTAGTTATACTCATTCACGAAAGTTATGTATATATACATATATTAGGGGCATGGAAAATCAAAAAGTGGAGCTTGTAGCGTTTGGGCCGTGAATAAGTATTCTGCAGTCGGTAGCGCCCAACTGCAACGCTCTTACTTGTTTTCTATTACATATTCTGTCAAACTATTCTGAATATATATTTATATGTTTCATTTCGGATTCTCTTTTCATGCTAAAAAAAAAGACGACGTACAAGTGTTGCCAACTACAAGAAATTTGTACGCTCGAATAATCTGCTATTTAACAGAAAATCAAACATGCGTGCTATCCAATCTGACCGCCAGGTGGCGTGACAAGCTGCAGTTGTGCACGTGTGCCACAGACAAGATTCCAGAAGCTTGAGCTGTGCTGGAAATTCTCATGTATCTGCAGATGGGCAGCCGCTAACAATTGTGCACAAGCAAATTCCATTACGAAGATACAAATCAAATTGCCAAATCGAATTCGGTGTCGAAGGCGGGGCAGGCAGGTGTCGATGGGTCGTTGGGACCTGGTTGCCTTTGTTAGCTAGTTGGCCAATAGGGGCAAAAAATAAAAAAAAATATATATGCAAAAATCAAATTACCCGAGCTTGAAAAATCGCAGACATCAGAGACACATAAATCAGAGGGCGCCAAAAACTTCAAAAGGCCAACAAAAAAAGAAGAAAGAAGAAAAAGCGAAACCAAAGAAATTGTTACCGCTATTTAACGGTTTATTGATGCGTCGCTTTAGCTGAATTTATTGGCCTGCTAGCCGGCCATTTACGAGCTCCTGCTCCCCACACTTGACTGAAATGGAAATGCAAAATGTGAAACTTAAAAAACGTGCAAAATGCTTGAAATTGATTTGACTTCTTGGTAGTCCAGGTAGCACATTTCTCAATTGTGACCAGACCGAGGTGCTAATGCCCCAAAAGATAAAAGCAAACGAAACCAACAATAGCCTATGCATACCTGAATTTCAATATTAATCATTGCATTGATTGTGTGTTCTGATAGAAAAAGGGATGTTATTAATATTGTTGAAATAGAAATATAGATAATGGTTAAAGGAAGTCGACCCGGAGAATTTGTTAGTTTAATGTTTGATTATTTGACTGAAAATTCGTTATCTGCCTGCTTAGTCCAATTCATTCTCTCATTTGCTGTGAGTGCCGGCATCGCCTGAATTAAATTTTAAGTTTTACCAGATAATAAAGATCAGATAAAAGATTATATCAGACTATGATAAATGGATATTACTTAGAATAGAATAAATAGAAATATCCACATGTTAAATATTTACAATGAGAATAAAGTGCCTTGCATCCAAAACATAAAAAAAATTCAGTCTATGCTATAAAAAAAATTAAGTACAGGAGTTCTTTTGGTAACGCTCGCCTTCGACATAGACATGCCTATCAATTATCGTCATGGTAATTACATTTTAGTTCAAACGAATTTAACGTTAAACTTTAGCCGGACAGAACATGGCAGCGGCAGAAAGAGCTTTTGATTAAGAGATTGAAGCCGCAGCGACGATGTGAAGCTAAAAGACAGCCGACGGCAATCAAAGTCACAAAATGCTTGCAATTGGCATGTAATAGAGGTGGGCGGAGAGCGCAGCCAGAGGTCAGACAGTAGGGGAGGGGTCAGAGGTTGAACACTCGGTGGCATCGCTTTCAGTTTGACGCTTTCGACGCGTGCAAATTTCTAATTTCATTAAAATTTGTTCGTTCCGCTGAACACGGGTGGATGCGTGGCTGCAGAGGATGGAGGCGCTGTAACGCTCAGACGTTGACAGACACAAATTGACAATAGACGTCAACACATGAGCGCCGAGTGGGAACAGCGTGGGGGGTGGGGCGGGACTGCTGTGTGTGGGCGTGGAGGCGTACTCTCTGGCTGGACGACAGCTTTGGCAATCAAAATGTGCCGATCAAAGTACAAAATCGATTTTAATTGCAATCTAGCGACGCTTAGCGCTCGATTGTCGGTCGAGTGCAGGGGCGTGCAGTGGGCGTGGCCTGTCCAGACCATCGCACTGGTCAGCTAGTGTGTGTGGCAATTGCTTTTTGCAACAACGACACGACACACGCCACAAAAAAAAGAGCCCCGCGAAATATTGAATCAAAATTTTGAATAGCCCAGCGAGATTCGCTTTTGCACGATGTCCACACCAAGCATTGTCCATGTTTTGACTAATGTGACGCCATTTGTAGCGGCAGCTACTCCACACACACACAACATATTCAAAGCCATTAAATACTGCAGCACAATTGTCGCTCGCAGCCAACTCAATCTGGCTGTCAAATTTACAAGAGCCCAATTAGGCCACGCCTACCATTACCAAAAATAAAAAAAGAAGAAGAAAAAATAATTTGTCTGCGCCAAAAAAAACGAACTTTATCAGACGAGACATTAATTATCGGCACAGCAACAAGAACAACTAATGAATAGACTGGATGCTGCTGGCATTAAAAGCACATCAAATCGATTTCGGGCGTCTGCTTGGATTTTTGTAGAGCTCAAATGATAATCATAATAAAGTTGACATTAAAGAGAAAGGAAACTATATGATTTAGAAATGAAATATTTGCAAATATAAAATCTTAAATTTGTTTGTTAATATTTTTTGTGATCTTTTGATTTTTATTCAAATCATTAAATATTTAAGCATTTAATTTGCCTTTACTCAAATTCTATAATTAAATATTAAGTTTTAATTTTTTTTTTTATTATATTATCATATCAATTCTCTCGATAGGCCTTGTTCTCGAGTCAAGTAAACACTTTTTTGGCTTTTACATATTTATTTAGTTTACTTTGGCTTGAAATACGTTTGAAATCAAACTTCAATGTATTTTTGAATACTCAAAAACCTAAAAAAACCTGAAACTTAAGGCTATAATGTTTTTTTTTAAATACAGGACTAAATATTAATTCTGTATCAAAATCAGCTTCTCTTTCCATCTGAACCTCTATGATCTGAATTCCTAAATTTGTATACGTCTAACCTCGAACAGTACATCCAGCTAAAACTTTTTTATTTCCAGCTATTCAAATTGTACTAAAAGCAAAAAAATAAACGAATTAAGTTGCCTAAATTTTCTTTCTGACTTCTTTAAAATTAAATTGTTACCATTTTCATGAGCCA
Organism: Drosophila leonis; assembly: GCA_035045365.1. Lineage (NCBI taxonomy): Eukaryota > Metazoa > Arthropoda > Insecta > Diptera > Drosophilidae > Drosophila > Drosophila leonis. The sequence continues at coordinate 3,663,217 of JAWNPC010000389.1, forward strand.
TATAATTGCTTGCAGTGTAGCTGCAGTTATGCATTTATTTTTCATGCACTTATTTCGCATTTTTGCATAGTCCTTTATTGTCCCTGCACTTGACTTGACGCACAAGGACAACGCGCAGCGTGCACTTTGCTTGTGCAGCACTTGAACTACATTGTGTTGTTGTGTTCGTCTGTCATTCATTCTCATAATTACGATAAACAAAATGTGCAACAGTTTTTTGCCACACTTTTGCGGCTATGTGTGAAATTTAATTATATTTCAATTTAATTTCCCGCTGCAAGTCATACGCTCGCCCCACGCCCCACGCACCAACCATCACCCTGTGACCCCATTTTTACCGCAGGAAATTAAGGGCAATAGACAAGCTGACGGACCTGACGCTTTTGCCATAGTGCTTTTTGTTGAGGTCTCTGCAACTGGAGCTGGACATGGACCTAGACTTAGTGGTTTCTGCTGTTACTGCAATGCGTCATAACGTCACGCCGTCAGCACAAATGCCCATTTGACCTGCGCCCTTTGTGCGTATTGTTGTTGTGCTAATTAAGTTTGGTCTTTGCGTTTTATGTCTGTTGGCCCTAGCATCGAGGTGGGTTGGCGGGATTTTCCTATTTTCTATCATTTTCTTTGCATTTCTTTTCTGCTTTGACAAGTTTTTCATAATGTTGGAATTAAAATAAAGTTTTTCTACAGATCTTTTCAGCCTCATGTCCCTTACAGAAGTTATCCAGTTAACTTCTGTCCTTTGCGAACAGCATAAAAGCCTTTTCCATTTTTCTAATTTATTGCAATAATTTGGTCCCTTTCTTTTTTAATGTATTTTCATGTTTATGCACAGCCAATCTAAATGGAATTCAATTGAGTGGATAAAGCAAAAAGGATTATATTTTTAAAGAATAAAAGTGTTTTTAATGAAAATTAAATAAGTAATGAAGAAGTATGAAAAAATCGGGAGAACTGCAACAAAAAAATAATTTTAATATATAATAATGTGTTTAAATTGAAATATACAATTAGGAAATATTAAATATTCATAAACAAAAGTATTTATAATACAATAATAATAAATATTATAAAAGTTAAATGAATTTTTTTTTTTAATTTATGTTAAAATAAAAAAAAATGAAATGTGGAACAATAATAATTTCAAAATCAAATACATAACTAACAAAACTGTGTTGTAAGACATAAAAAATATAATTACGGAAAAAATATCACAAAAATTAAATAAAATAATAATTTACAAGCAATAAAATTAATAAAAAATAATAATAAGGAACATGTGAAAAATAACTGAAAATAATAAAATGAAAATTTTACTTGAAACAATTGTTTAAATATACATAAGGACCTGGTATTGATTCATTTAGAGGACACAGTTGGTAAGTCTAAAACATATTGCTAATTGAGCACAATATGTATATATCCTGAATTTCATTTAGTATAATTATAGATTATTCATTTATCCAAACATATTCAAATCAATTTATACACATATGTATATACGCTGCTAGTTTTTATACCCTGAACCCATTGAAAATGGGAAATCAGGGTATAATGTTTTTGTGAAAATGTATGTAACAGGCAGAAGGAGACATGGCAGATCCCATGAAGTATATATATTCTTGATCAGCTCTAAAACTGAGTTGATATAGCCATGTCCGTCTGTCCGTCCGTCCGTCCGTCCGTGTGAACGCAGTGATCTCGCATGTGCGTGCGTGTGCATGTGTGTGTATGTGTTGCTTGTGTATATGTATATATAAAAGAAGCGTAAAATAATTTGAATATCGCATCTTCGCAGGGTTCAGGGTATCTCTTAGTCGAGCAGTCTCGACTAGAGCACTCTTACTTGTTTTTATAATTTTTTTAGGTAACAAATTTTTCATTTTCAAAAATGTATCTTAAAGCTTAAAAATAACAATAACTAAATGTGACTTTGTAGGCAAAGTTTCAACAAATTATAAACTAATAGATAAAATAAAAATATAATATAAATACATATATAAACACAAATGCCATATACATAAATGCAAATAATTATGAAATGAAAGTGAGCAAATGCCTTGAAGGCAATGGCCCCAAAACAGAGAGCGAGGCAAACTCAATGTCTAGATAGATGGATAATTGTTTATTTTCAACACAATTTATTGTTGAATACACCTGCGGCTTGACCAGACAGAAATTCAGGCTAAAGACAATTCAGAAATACATATATACATACATACGTATGTGTATATGTATGTCCTTTAACCCCCAATTGCCCCCTGGGGTTTGTATTGGATCAAATTGCATGCACATTTTATGCCTTTGAAAATGCTGTTGGCTTTGGTCTCGAAAATATGCGAACTGTGTGTTGCTGTTGCTGTTGTTGCTTTTGGGGCATATGCGAGTGTAAACTGGCTATAATTTGTATAGTAAACAGAGCGATTGAGGGAGAGAGTGGCAGAGAGAGAACTAGTAACGTTTCAGTTTGATTTTGCGCCCGATTCGGTTTGTTTTTGGACCCGTTGTGTTGACCGTTTGGATCATGTAAATAAAACATTTAAACCGATTGGCAAATATTTGCCAACTGCAGCGCTTTAAGCCTGCCAGCGTCGGTGTTCGCACTTTAAGGACGCGCGCCCGAAGCCCATGGAGCAGGCAATATCCCAAACCCCACTAACAACAAGAACTATGGCCAACCTCGAGCGGCAAAGTTCAAATTCAATTACCTTTCAAATATTTGCATTTTGCGACACAAAGTTCCGTCATAATGTGCACAATGGCTGCCACTCGAATGCCACTTGAAAGCCAAGCGAATGGACGGTGGGTGAGTGGTTGGGTGGGTGCTGACTGGTGGTGTAGACGAACGGGTAGTCGACTATAAAGAACGAACCGACAACGGAAGGAGCACTCAAAACAGTTGCCGCTAATGTCGTTCTGCACGTCCAGGACGTCGTCCTTCTGCTGCGGCTGCAGCCTTGTCGGGATCGCAGTAGCAGAGGCAGTAGCAATAGTAGCAGCAGCAACAACAGCAACAACTGTAGCAGCAACAATGACGTTAACTTTTGCCGCCTACTGCCGTCCCCTTTCAAAACAATTACAAAACAAAGGCGAACGCCAGCGCGGGGCATGCGGTTGTGCGTGTGTGTGTATGTGTGTGTGTGTGTGTGTGTATGTGTGTGTGTGTGTGTGTGTGTGTATGTGTGTAGGGCGCATAAAAATACCAAATAAGCCAATTTCGAAACAGAACTTGCTGCAACATTGCTAGCCACCCACTGATGCCCCCTGCAAAGAATGGCGAAGCAGCAATTTTTTCAATGCCAACCCAGAACAGTCGTGTCAGATAGTGCATTAAAAGCCTATTAACTAAGTGAATAGCAAATAGAAAGAGTCTCTTCATTATTTATTATGATACTAAATAAACAGCGATTAAGTCAAAAATATAGTAAACTTAAATCTAAATGAAAACAAGTCAGAAAACCTTAGAAAGGGAACGTTGGGAAAGCGAAAGTGAACGTAAGTAAGAGAGAGGAGGACTAATAACAGATCAAATGAGAAGCAGATTCAATGAATGTAGTTTAACTGACAGAGAGAGAGAAAAAGGCATGGAAGAGAGAGATTTTAGCGTGAAATGAAAAAAAAATATGAATTACGTCATATTTCATTATGATTCTTGAACAATTGCAACTATAACATTGATTTGTAAATTCGATAATTGAAATATCATTAATTTAACTATCAGTTTTTTTCTGTTAGAGTATGAAACAAGTCGACTATGCTTAACTAAAATCCATATAGTTTTATTTTATTTTACAGTGGTATATTTTATATTGTTTTTTATTTTAACTTCTTTTTTTGTGTTTGGAATTTGTCGTGTTGGTTTGAGTGCCACGAAAAGTTGAACGTGGACTGGGTGGCTGTCGCACGTAACTTTTGCTGCCAACTATGTGAAACGTTGTTGGAGGACCAATTTTTGGTATTGCTTTCTCTAAGGTTGGCCGCCGCTCTGCGTTCGCTGTCTCTGTCTCTGTTTGTCTCTTCGGCTATAAGAGCAATGTGGGCGCATGTGTCTCGCTGTTGCTGCTGCTTCTATTGCAACAAAGTGCATTGAAAATTATTTCTTTTGTTTATTAAAATTGTTTTGCAAGCTTTATTGAAAATGAGACGGAAATGGCAACAGCTAGCAGTTGGGTCCTTGGCTGCCATGAATCCCAGGTCCTGCCCTTGGCTAGTTTTGTGTTGTGTGTGAACGGCACGCACCTTGCCTTGGCGACTGACAAATTTTATGCTAACTCTATCTCTCTCTGTGTGTGTGTTTGTGTGTGTGCGCGTGTGGGGCGAGCTGATACATGTGGCATGTTTTATGCATGTAGACCACGCCGGATAAAAAAAAGACAGTTCCTAGTTGCCAGCTTATATTTACATGTTGCATTTCTCTTGCTCATACTGCCACGCATCAAATGAACGCGCGCTGACTACACATTTTGGATTAAGGAGCTAGAGAAGAATATCGGTGACGGCAGTTGGTGCACAGTGACGAGTGCTATGCGAGTAAGCGAGTAGGTTGTGCCTGTTCAAAGATGCCTCTGAATGCATTTGGCGTCTAATGCAAAGGCTGATCTACATACGAGCATATATAATAAATATATGCCCCACACATACATTTATATATATATATATATATATATATGTAGATACAGATATATGTGGCTGCATGGCCACTGGCAATGGCATTATATAAAATGCATAGAATTTTCACTATATTCCATGCATTTAAAGGCGAAATTTATGTTATGCATGTTTCTGTCTAAAGTGAAATTGCAACAAAAGAGCAAACGTGAAAGCTAACCGAGAGGTAACATGCCAGGCATGCAACAACCTGCAACAGTCCCTTTGAATGCAGCTACTTTTGATTGAAAATATTATGGCTAAAAGTATTTCAGAAACTTATTTTCCTCGAAAATGGCTGAGGGTATGCCAAAGTTAATCAACTTTTTGACAACAGACAAACCCTGAATGAATGGTGAATCTACAAAATGAAGCCCCAAAGTTATATATAAATTGTGTTACATGGTATCTAAGAGTCCATCAAGTTGAAATTAACCAATTCCATTACTTAAGATTGATTTTTGTGAAATTTGTAACTATTTTACAGCTTTTAACTGGGTATCTGACAGTCGAGCATGTTCCAAAATATCAGTCTTGGAAACATTTTAAATTGTTTAGAAATATTCTATATATTTTTGTAACAATTGTTCACTATGCGTACGACTGTACAGTGTATCTACCACTCGTGCATGCCTCAGAAAATTACTCTTGTAAAAAGAGTTTAGTATTTAAATGCCATTTGATCACTATCAAAACTCTTTCCACAGTTGAAAATGTATTTAAACTAGTTACAGTGTATCAAGTAGTGGTGCATCTATCAAAAAGCACTCTAGTTCATGGTACTGTAAGGATTTTAGCTATTCTAATTATATATTGCTTGAGCGTCACTACAGGGTATCTACCTGTTCAATACACACAAATATAATACAATAAATATGTTTCCTTATAGTCATTTTTGTACACAGTACTTATTTGCGAAAGAGCTCAAGAGAAACAAGAAATACCTAAGAAATTGCGCTGAACAAACTGGAAAGCGGCTAAAATTTGCCAGTAAAATCTTTGAATACAAATATAAATAAATATATAATATAGTATATACATATATATATGTATATATAAAGAAAGAAGAGTTGATTAAAGGAAAATTTGTATTGAAGAGAAAGTGATAGTACTATCACTTATTTAAACAGAATACTTGAACTGAACTGAGCAAGTACAAATGAAATTGTTGCGCTCGGAAAATCCATTAATTTCAATATTTAATGCATTCATCTAAGTCCCCAAAAGCAAATCACGACACGACAAGAAAACAAATCGTTAAACATTAAAAACTCGACTTGCTGTGGCTGTTGCGAATTACGAATTGTGCGATGCGGATGCGAATGCGGATGCGGATGCGGATGCGTATCCGAATGCGGATGTACTGCTGTGAATGGCAAATCCTTTACAAAGCTGTGCAACATTTTCTTACAATTTAAGTGGCAACGCTTTTAATTAGCTCGCTTCAGCTATTGCTGCCATAGTCGAAGCCCTACTCCGCCACCGCCTGACAGTGGCGGAACGCCTTAAAAGGATTTATGCAAACGCATCAGCTGTGGGGAAATTATTTCAAAAGCCACTTCCAGCTATTCCCTGCGACTGCTCTTGCGATTCATTATCCTTACTATTTACCACTAGAATTGTGGTCCTGGATTTCGATAGTCAAAATCGAGCAATGCCATAAGCTGTGCCATCAATCTAAAAAGCTTAAAACGAGTGTCTTCAGTTACGCCAATAATTTAGTTGTGTTTACTACAAATGCTCCTGATGAGTATGTGTGTGTGTGTGTGTGTGTGTGTGGCGTGTAAGAAATAGAGACATAGAGAGATAGTTTTCAACTGTCACACTCAATAATCGTCAAAAAATAGCCGGATCGATTTATTCCGATTTGTTAAGTGCCAATGGACAAATCTAATAGCTTATTGGTCAATTCACCTTAAAGATCTAATGATAGTAGCTCTGGAATTATGGAAAATATTGTCTTTTGTTTTGTTTTGAATATATATATATATATAATTCTAGCGATCCGGTTAAGCAAAGCTTAAGCGAACAGACGAAAATACGTTTTTCCAAATTTCAAAACATAGAGCCGGACAACAAAACAAAAATTTCACATATTTAATGTTTTTTATTTTTTTTTTATTTCGTAGAGGAGTATAAGAACCTGACCATGAACTATTCTCTAATATGTGTGAACGCTTTCAAATTTCATCTCTTTCTTCCGACTGACTACAACATATGCATTGCTCTCAGCAAAATAAGTTGAGTTTGTGAAACGTGTTATTAAAAATGTCTCTGTTCTGTCTCATATTTTCGACAACTTTGTCGCCTGTTTAATAATCGCACCTGCTTTAAAGTATGCTATACAATTATGTATATAGTATTTAAAAACTTTTATGTTACTTATATATGCTACATATAAATAATTCATATATTTAAAGCAGAATTTCAAAATAGGAGGTCAGGGCTTAATGGTCTTGTTAAAATGTATGTGACGACCAGAAGGAGATGCAGATGCTGCCTATCTCCGTCTGATCGTTCGTATAAACGCAGCAATGGATAAATAAATAAATATATTATATGATATAGCTATGTCCACAGATACATATATTATATGTGTTCTTCTATATGTATGTATGAATACGGGTGTGTTTGTGTATGTATGTAGAAACACAAAGACGCAAGCAACTCGGCTGGGGTTCAATATCTCTTAGTCGGTCACTTCCAATAAATTATTTTCTATATTCCCAGTCTCCGCTTTGATGAAAATCTTGCTGCATTGCTGACGACGAGCCCAGCCAGGTACCTCCTTCTGTTCTGTTCAAATAAATTGCAGCTCACGTACCTGTTGAACTGTCATTGAGATTCGGCTTCATCCAATGGTTGTCGCTTCTGGTGCATTTAACCAAACAGACCCATAGTCATAGGCAGTAGGAAAAAGATGCTAATCGTCTACGGATCTACGGATGTAAAAATAAAGAATTGAAACGTCATATTATATACATATATATATAAGAGTATACTTGCAGGGAATTTCAGATTCGGTCTCACTGAATAGAGATCTTGATAGTTGCAAGCAAAGTTTGTGATTGTTTGCCCATCACTGAGCACTTACCTTTTACCAACTTTACTTATGCTTTTTCCTATATACTTTCAATGTTTTTATTTTCTTTACATACCCAATTAGTAAACAAGAATTTAATTTTAACAGTTGCAGCAGACATGTAATACTCATTTACTCAACTTGAGTAGAGTATATATTTTTGTTTTCTTTTTCCAAAAAAATACACATTTTTGTAAATTCCTATCAACAATTTGATCGTTTCCGTCGTTTGGTGTGGCCTTTCATTGTCTGTGTCACTTCCATTACTTCAAGACGCGCGTGTGATAAGCTCCAGACCTTTGTACAAATACAAATATTTACATATATACATATACATTATAATTTTAAAAAAAAATGGTTTTTCCATTGTTTGTTTTTATTTTGTAATTGCTTTGACGCCAATCTCTCACGATTGCTGGGTATAAAAAGACGCGGCGCTTGATGCTTTGCAGTTAGAACTTTTTTGGAAGTGCTGCTGCCAAATCAACAAATTTTTAAAATGAAATTATTCGTAAGTTCTGGCGAAGATCCTTAAATTGTACTCATAAACTTATGAATTCTATTATTTACTTTCGAAGATCGTATTCTTTGCACTGATCGTGGCTGTTCTGGCTGCACCCCACGGTGGTGGATACGGTGAAGGTGGATACGGTCAAGGCTTCGGACCAGGTGGACACGGTCCCGAAGGCTTCGGACCAGGTAGACACGGTCACGAAGGCTTCGAACCAGGTAGACACGGTCACGAAGGCTTCGAACCAGGTAGACACGGTCACGAAGGCTTCGGACCAGGTAGACACGGTGAACATGGTTTCGGACCAGGTAGACACGGTGAACATGGTTTCCCTGGCGAACACAATCAGCATAGACGCATTGGTTATTAAACATTGAAATTCAATAAAGATAATAAGTCTTATTGCTTAAAACCTACCGAAAGCTACATGTTTGTTGTTACTGTAAGGGAACATGATCACAAACTAAATATGCTATACAAAAATCTTTGTTTTTGCTGAAAACTGCTTTGATGATGAAAACTGTCTCAAATCTTGACATACAATTATTCATTTAAGAACTTACATATATTTAATTATTATCAGCAGTAAAATGTTGTCTATAATGCTAAAATAAAACATAATAAATCTGAAGTACATTGATAATTATGCAAAAACTTAAAGAACAAATTCGAATTTTAAATTTATATGTTTTTATACTAATATATACATATATATATGTATATAATAAATATATTTATATATATTTACATTTATATTTTAGTCTATGAACAGCGTTGCTTGAAATTAATCAGTGTAGTACATTCTCTATACTCTAAGCCCCTTGAAATGGGAATTCAGGGTATCTTGTTTTTTTTGAAAATGTATTTAACAGGCAGAAGCAGATGTGTCAGCCCTCATCAAGCATATATATTCTTTACGAACTGACTAGCCATCTCCGTCTGCTCGTCAAAATTTTGATTTTTTTCGATGGTTAACATATTCATTGAATGTGGAGATGCGAGTTTAAATTTTATTTTATTTTATTTAAGTACAAAATTATTGCAAGTTTACATTATATTTATTATATGTTTGAGACGACGAACAGCTTGTTTGGGCGTGTAAAAGGTATCTCCGAGTCGGACAGTCTCAACTTTACCTTTATAGTTCTAACAAAATTTTAAATTCTGTCCACTCGAATTGATAATGGTGCTCAATACGGGTTCCAGTAGTCTGCAGGAATATCACCACCCGCAGGCTGAACCTCATCCTATTGTTATGATAGTATTGATAAATTTCATTATTTTCAAATAAGTTGCAGCTAACGCACCTCAACTATTTCAGTTTTAGTCCACTCTTGTACCTCTTCTTGAAATTTGGCTTCGTCCCATGGTTGTTGCTGCTCGTACCTCTGTCCAAACTGAGCTATAGTACAGGCTACAGTCAGTAGTAAAAAGAAGCAAATCATCTACGAACCGATGTTAAAATAAATAATATTAAATAGCTAATTATGTATTAAACAAAAGTACAACTTACAAAAAAATTCATATTCTTTCTCACTAGATATAGCTCTTAATAGTTTCCAGTATAGACCGTGACTGTTTCCTCTTCACTGAGCACTTACTTTATATACAAATTTTTCTTCAGTACCTTTTTCTAGGTACAGGTACAATTACATTATATACTTTTAAGGTTAGGTTTTTGTTTTCCTCATCTAATCATTTTGTATGCATGTACCTGGTAGAAGCACATGTAACAGAGCTCATAAAGTATATATATTTTCGACGAACTGAGTTGACTTAGTCATCTCAGTTTGTTTAACTGAAGAGATGCGAGTGTGAATCTATATTTATTTATGAAATAAGTATATATACTATTGGATTATAGCTAAGTTCACAGACTCATATATGTGTGATTTTATACGTTTATATTTGTGTATGTATTGAGAAACAGAAGCAGCTCGGCTGCGATTTAGGGTATACCCTAGACTTAATTATTTGAAATGATCTTTATAATTTAAACTGAAATTAACATTTCATTAGAGCATTAGAACATATTGGCAGCTTTTCCAGGTAAACCTGGCCTCCCCGCAGAAGGACCATCCTATTGCTGTTGCTCTTGACAAATTCACTTCACTTCAAATAAATATTAGTAAATTTATATAACAATGTTGCATTCAAACATTCGATTTTATTTTTGTTTAGTTTGCTCCAGTAGACATTATTAATTCAACTGGAGTTCAAAGTTTAAATAAATTCGATTACATTTTTGTTAATTTTCTTTTTAAATATATTTTGAGTATATAATTTAAATTTTTGCTGATTCATATAATCAATTGGGATGTTTCCATCGCTTGGTTTAGTCGTTGCCAGCGTCACATCCATTGCTTTAGGGGGCACTTGTGATAAGTCTCAGACTTGCGTATATATATGTTTGTATATATTATTGTAAGTGATTAGAGACTTATGTACACAACAGCACTTATATATATATATACATATATATATATATATATATATATATATATATATTTAATATAGAAATAAATTTGTTATTTCCGTTGTTTGTTTTTATTTTGCAATTGTTTTGACGCCAATCTCTCACGATTGCTGGGTATAAAAAGACGCGGCGCTTGATGCATTGCAGTTAGAACTTTTTTGGAAGTGCTGCTGCCAAATCAACAAATTTTTAAAATGAAATTATTCGTAAGTTCTGGAGAAGATCCTTAAATTGTACTCATAAACTTATGGATTCTATTATTTACTTTCGAAGATCGTATTCTTTGCACTGATCGTGGCTGTTCTGGCCATACCCCAGCATGGTGGACACGATCAACAAGGTTACGGTCAAGGTGGACGCGGTCAGCAAGGCTTCGGACATGGTGGTCGCGATCAGCAAGGATTCGGTCAGGGCGGACACGGTCAAGGTGGTCGCGGTCAGCAAGGTTTCGGTCAAGGTGGACACGGTCAGCAAGGCTTCGGACCAGGTGGTCGCGATCAGCAAGGATTCGGTCAGGGTGGTCGCGGGCAAGGTGGTCGCGGTGAACAAGGTTTCGGTCAGAGTGGACACGGTGGACACGGTCAACAAGGATTCGGACAAGGTGGACGCGGTGGCTATTGATGATTAATAAACTTAAAAAGCTTTATTAACTAAAATTTAAAAAAAAACCTAAATTTGTCTTCTTTGCTGTAGGGAACCTTCCTCAAAAGCTATTCACATATATATGCATATGTTTAATCTTTCTTAGCATTCTCAGCAGCCGAGCTGATATGGAAAATGTTGCTCTGCTCGTAAAATACGGGTGGACTCTTAGACAATACTATCATATACATAGCGGCCCTCGAATTTGTCGATTACTCAGAAACGATGCCAAATGTCAACTTAAGTCTGTTCGTAGATTAACATATGTGAAGCGTATGGCATTTAAATATTGAACAATCGCAAAGGGCCAAAGCCAATCCGTTTTTATGGTGTGCAATCTTCAATTTTCCTAAAACTTGAAATAGAAACACAGGTCAAAATACGCATCATAAGGGCATTCCAGTATATTTGACAGCATATGTTATGTGCAGATAAGCCGACCCCGCATAAATGTAGATAAGTGCGTTTTCTTTTTGGGTTTTAGCGTAGTTGTTCAGGTATAAGTATGTGTGTATGTACATACATACATACATATGTGAATATTGTGCCTTCGGCAGTTAAGAATTTGGCTTTAAAAGCCGCGCACTATCCACTTTAGAGTTCATAGTTGAGAGAGTCGTCGTCATGAAGCTATTGGTCAGTATAGTCTTTCCGTAGAATTCATAGAGTATATTGTTAACAACAAATATATTTATTTATTGTTATTTTTAAATAGATAATTCTATTTTCGCTACTTGCGGTATTTGCTGCTGCTTTAGCATTGCCGCAATTTGGCGGACGCGCCGGCGGTGGTGGCAATCGAGGTGGACACCATAGACCACAATATAATCCACATCATAATCCACATCATAGTCCATATCACAATCCGCATCATAATCAGAAACATCGTCCACATCATCGCGGCTTTTAATTGCAGCCCGGCTTTACGTACATCTCGGACAATATTCAACACTCAATAATTGTATTAATAAAATCATTCAATATTGTTTCAATAAAATTGAGTCTTCTTACTAAGTACCATTATGAAAATCATTTCACAAAGAAACCTATGTATTGATCCTACTCACTATTTCACATCTAGGTGCACGCAACAACAATTATCCTATTGCTTCTATCTCTCGCTGTGCTTGTTCACATTTGTTGCATATTTGCTTGCATATACATATACATATACATACACATACATACATGCCTATACATACACACATTTACTTGTTGTTCTTGTCGGTTCTTGTTATTGTGCGCGATCACACTCCGAAACCGCTTGTGTGTGTGTGTGTTTGTGTGTGTGCGTGTGTTTTGAAGCGACGTTTTTATTGTTACTGTTCGCTCTCTACAGAGAGTGAGTGGACTGCGTTGTTATCATTGCGCTCTCGATTTTTGTTTTGCTTTCCTTTGGTATTTACTATGCTGCTTAAAATTGTTTTTGTTTTCTTTGATGACAAAGTAATGGCGTGCGGGTATGGGGAACAAGTGGAATTCAAATGGAAGCAAGAGTGAGAAATAGAGGGAGATAAAGAGCGCGAGAGAGAGGAGTGCCTTTTGCTAGGCAAGCTTTTATTTGGATTTTAGCAGCACACACAAAATTGTATTCAAATGTGTGTAGGTACGAGTACGTGCATGTGTTTACTCTTGAGTATTTTGTTGTTATTTGCTGACCCTAAACGCAACTCTAAACTCAACGGTTTATTTCAATTCGCAGGCAATGAAATCTCGCGCTCTTTATGTGTGTTTTGCGTTGGACATAAAAAGCCATACTAATTACTGAAAGGTTCCCAGCCACATGAGCATTAGAAGATTACCAGTAAGAAACTTATTTGTATACTTTATGGGAGTTTAATTGTTTTAGCAAATGGTACGAAATAATTACAAAAAAAAATAAACGACTACCAACACATGTTGGCTCTGTATGGGGAGCAGCGAGCAGCAGATTATAGTATCTATCCCCCACATCAGCTTAGTTAACGGCACCAGGAGGCGGTGTCGGTTGGCCGGCACACCACGGCGTGCATGGCGGCAGCGTTGGTCGTGTGGGCGGGTCACGGGGCGGGCTAGCGCTAGCGCCGGCTAGCAGCAGCGATAACAACAGCAACTGCGACAGAAAGCGAGAGAAAGAGAGTGTGAGAGAGAGAGTAAGATAGTGAAAGTAAAAGCACATCAATTTATATATGTTTTTATACACTTACACAGTACTTGAAATTCATTCCTACTGACGCTGCAACCTTTTAAGATGCTATGAAAATTTATAGAACACTCGGCTTACTTATATATGCAGCAAATGCTTAGCACAAGCTTATCAACACAACAAAATATTGAGCAATCGGTAATAAATTACAAACAAAATACAAAATTCACTATACACTATATATAAAGCATATGCATATTGTGTAAAGCTCAACTTAATAATATTTGTTGACATTGAACACTACAAAAATAATAAAAATGAATAATTACAATTTCATGGTAATTTCACAATGTTTAAATTTTCTTAATTAATTCATTCAACTGTAGAGTGCTGCAGATGCCCTAATAGCCGATTGCTTAAAGTCGACAAAATGATTTGTGCATATATTGTTTGTTGGGCAAGGTAATTAAAAAATGCTGATAGGACGTACTTTAATGGGTCATGTACAATACGAGTGTATTGTTTGAAATCGTTGCGCTGATCTCTCTCATTTTTCACGGCCACAAAGACCCCATTTGTATTTTTTATTCAATTTTTTTTGTTGGTTTTGTTTTATTTTTTGTTTTTTTTTTTTGTGCACTGCGCAATTCGTAAATGTCATTCTTATCTGACCCAATAATCAGACAACTTAATTGCAATTGCATTTGTAATATATTTTCTGCACTATTTGCCCGCTACCTGGAAGGTAGTCAATGTGGATTGTGAATGTGGTAGCTGAATTTTACCCTTAATAATACATAAGGAAAGGAATTTGTTTGGTAGTGGTTTGTCAGGTAGTGCAACTAAGTCTAGCGTTCTTAACAAGATACAGCACACGTAGATGGGACATTTAATATCAACCTTTTTCTTACTCCATCGCGCATGCGACAGTCATAAGTAAACAAGTGAGATGCTCGATGCAGAATTCACAATTTTTTATTTACTCTCACATTTTTGAAACAAATAAATCAAATAAGTATTTATTGAACGTTTATATATTTCTTATCTGCTATATTTTTTTGTTTATACAAAACTTAAATTATATTATATTTATATATTTATATATTTCTTGAATTCGGTATATGAAACCAAAGAAATTAAACAACTAAAAAATACTTTGCAGCATTTGGAATTTCTGTAATCCAAAACTATTTTCAATCAAATCCTATACATAAAAAACTAAAAAATAAATAAATACAAAATACAAAATACACACATAAAGCAAACAGTTTTCATTTGTTATTTTTTGTTGTATTTTCAGCTTGCTTCTCTGAAAGGAAAAGAAAAACCGGAAATTTATTTGTGCGGCAGTTGCAAGTGGTAAATAAAAGAGCAGCAACTGCTTAAGTGCCAGTTACGGGCATATCCCCAATGGCCATTTTGCAACCTTTGCCCTTTGGCTGGTCTCCATTTGCTGCTGGCTTCCATCACTTTGCCTTGGCTTAAAAATGCAGCCAAGTGCAAAGGCCACCTGGCAGCATCTTCAGTTGGCCAAATTGTTGTTGCTATTGTTCTTGCCGGCATATCTGTGAGCTTCCGGTTCGTCACGCGCACACACTCTGACACACACACACGCTGCCACGCCCACTTGCCACAAATTTTGGTTGTGGGCGGGCAGGCAATGTGCAGCCATTGAGCGCAAATGTGCCAAATAATGACTTGCAGGCGAGTGCAATTTATATGATAAGCAACAAAAATAAATTGCAGGCAATTCATTTTACTTAAATGCACCAGCAGCAGCAACAACAACAGCACTCGACAATGAGTTGCTGCTGCGTTGGCAACTTTAACACACACACCCACACACACATACACACTTCAGGTAACATGTATATCATTTGAAAATTTTGTGCTTGTCTGGCAGCTATGTTGATTTACTTTTGAGTTGCCTAATGAAGCCCGAGCGATATGACAAAATGCAAATAGCAAAAGATTTGAAAATTTATTGAGACGATTTGCGGGCGTTTTACGGCTTATTTCCTAAGTGATGCATACTTTTAGGCTGCACATTTTATTCACAGAATTTCTTTATCATTTTGATGAATTTATAAAATTAAATTGAGTAAAACTAATTATAATGATAATTATAATAATGGAAATTGTACGAATAATAATGGTGATAATTATGGAAGTAATGATATCATAATGATAAAAATAATAATAATGACAATAATAATGATTGAGCCACAATGATATTAATTATAATATTGACAATTTCACTGATATTGACAATGACAATGATAATGATCATGATCAAGATAATGATTTTATTTTATATTGTAGTTGAGGCAGGTTAAATTGCTGTATGCACCGCCTGCATTTGCAGACTTCCTCTTACTTGGACTGCCTCCCACCTTGGGATCGGCGTTATAAACCTTCAAGCTGGAGTCCTGTGTTCAGTGTTCCTGCATACAGCTCACACATTTTCCGCCGCAATGCCTTTTCGGCGAGGCCACAGACTTTGTTCCAAACATCTTTGTTGTTTCACATTTGCTCTATAATGATGAAGGTTATGATCATGATCATAATAATTCATGAATAATACAGTAATCGTTTGTAATAAATATATTGTGAATAAATAACCAAACACAAAATGACTTTCCTCATATTCCCATTGCATTCCATGCAAAGGAATTCGAGAAGACAATCTCTAATTACTTCTTAAACAGCATACTTTAAGTATAGAGCCAAAGGCAAATCGAACTCAAACTCCAGCAACGACATGCAAATTGAATCCCCTTTTTCTGGTCAGCGTTCGAGTAGGCAATGCTTGGTGCACAGCAAGCAGTTTATTGCTCTGATGGCCTCTCTTCGTGCATGCATGTGTTTGGGACTGGCTCGAATTGCTGGACTGCGTTCGGTAGCACGCTCGGGTTGCTAATGAGCCGACAGTGTTAGCTAATTGAGCATGTCCGAAGCTGCAAGCGAAATTAATGTGAAAATTGATGCCGCCATGCGACGACTCTCAAACTTTTGCTTGACTGAGAGATGGGTGTGACAGAGACCTACCTGGAGACCTACCGAGGAGAGCAAGCAGCATCAATGTAGCGGTTGCAGAGACCGCTGCAGCAGCCACAACATAGTCGTACATAGCTCCGACAACTACAACAAATCGAGTTATCCGTATTCCGTATTCATATGCAAAATTAATGCCAAAACTCTGGCCGGTCTCTCGAGCGACAACTGCAGACTGCATCAAAACGAGGTCCCCAACAGCATCTAGAGGGCAGTGAAAAAAAAAACGCCAAAGTAGAACAATGTGAACGCTGTAAGGTGGAAGCCGAGTTACACTTTTATTTGAAGATTCTTAAGAATATATTGAAATATAATGTTGAAAATGTATGAGAGCAGCTGTTCTTTTTCAGCAGATCAATGGGCTCGATATTATTTCGATCGCAATCAGTCGCAACTCCATAAACTCAATTAACTTTTATCTTTTGATTTCAGTTTCCATTAAAATAGCAAATTGTCATGTCAAGAAGGTAAAATTTTGACTACATATAAGAAATATGATATAAAATCCTTGCTAAAAAATAAAGCAAAATCTCATTTCCTCCCTCTGTTAACTTGATTGTCAAGCTGTGTATGCCCACTGCAATGCCCTGGCATAAAAGCGCAACAACATCCGTTGACCCGACAGCTACAGGCCAGTACCATGCCCATACCCATGCCCATGCCCATGCCCATTTCCCTTGCACCTCCTGTGCATTGTCCAACTCCTTTGGAGTGTCCTTCATTGTTGAAAGCTGAACCTTGGGAGCAATCAGTGGATTATACGCTGCTTTACAAGAGACGTGGTGCTGGCATTTGGCCGTCACTGTACTTGATTTTTTCACTCTCTTCCCATCTCTCTCTCTCTCTCTCTCAGCTGTTACTCTTTCTTGCTGTTATCAAGCTCTGGCAGAGCAATAGAGAGAGAGAGAGAGAGAGAGAGCGATGGTTCACGCAGAGTTCGCGTTGTGTGCAACACTTTTATGCATTCATTGTTCGTTAAGGGATATGCATGCGTGTCTGTGTGTGTGTGCTTTTGTTAAAACATAAATTTAACTGCAAGCGCTTGGAGCGTGTGACAAGGCCACAGGAATTCAAAACAAAAGTTGCAACAAATACCAAACACGCCATAAAGACAACAACAGCAACAAGAACATGCTGCAGCCACCAACACATAGACATAAACTGCAAGCCGGTCATTTGCTCTCTCTCTCTCACTCTGGCTGTCGCTCTCTGCCGCCCTCACTCACACCTCTACCCGTTGCGTACCTCGTCGACCCTGTGTGGCGAAAAGAATGACAGGAAACCGGATGTGAGTGCATGCCTTTTGTGCATGCAACGAATTATTCAGTTGACATACAGGATGTGTGCTTTGTTGCTACTGTTGTTATTGTTGTTGTTGCTGTTGCCTGCCAGCCTTCCTGCTTGCCATCCTGCTTGCAGACCCACCTTTCTCCTCCATTCTTTCCTCTGACCACATGAAGGACAGCTTTGCCCTCTCCAGAACTTTTGTTAATTTCATAAAATTCATAATTTACGCCAAACTAAAGAATTTGTTTTAGCTAAGTTTTTGATTTAAGATCTTTTTCTAAATTATATTTAATTATTTACTGCCAAAAGGCGGCTTATAATAATTTTTAAATGCTCACTAGAGCAAGAGTATGAGATTGGAAGTAGAGACCATTTTTAGAATTCCACGAAAAACTTTGCTGCTAATTTTGATTAGGTATCGCTTGAGCGCGAATGTACGTGAAAATATATGAGGGAAAATATGCTTTGTTTATCTTCGACATGTCTTCCATACATCTGACACAATTCAAATACTTGGACATGACACTAAATAGTTTTCTCCAGGAAATTTACTTTCAAACTCGGCGATCAAACAGCGATCGTGCATATGCCCGCCTTCTACTTTCCTCTCATTTTAACTCATTGTCATGCCCAGCTTTTGCAGCACACAGAGCTTTGGCAGGTAGAAACGGAAAGAGAGTTGCTGTTGCTCTTCCTCTGTCATTACAGCTTACAATTTCCTAATTCTGTTCAAGTTCGTCCTGATTGCCTCCTACTGTTGCAGCAGGATTAGTAAGAGAACTTGATGTAAAAATAATATCAAAATGAGTCTGCGTTTTTATAATTCTCAGTCCAAGAGAAAGAGAAAGAGAGAGAGAGAGAGAAAGAGAAAGAGAGAGATAGAGAGAGAGAGAGAGAGGAGAGAGAGAGAGAGACAAAGCTGCTGAATGTAGTCCCGGTTGTTGGTGAGTGAGAGCGAGCTGATAGTGAGCGATAGAGCTCAGAAAACTAGTTTTTAGACAGAGTTAAGCAATTATTAAATTAAACTAGAAGGTAATTAAATAGGTACAGCCCCGACACATATATATATATATATATATATATATGTATATATGAATCTCCCTTTTAACTGCGACTTTCAAATGTTTTCAATCTGCTAGATTCTCTATCAGAGAGCATTATAGAGTCGAGCTAATATTCAGCTGCTAAGATTATTATTGCCACTGCCGCATTCTATGATGGCGTACTTTATGATTATTGTTATTACACTCATGTAAGTATTTCATATGAATGGTGCACCCACACACACACACACACACACCCATACACACACCCACAACTGTACATTTTTGAGGCAATTTTTCAATTTTATGTAGGCAACTCATAAATAAAACCTGGTCGAGCTTTTCGAGTGTAATCAAAAAGTGCGTGCTAACTAAATTGTTATTGCTTTCAAATGTCACGTATCATTATCATAATTTTTTCGCTTGACATTTTTAAGTAGCTGCCATAAATGTTTATAACTTTTACACACACACGCACACATACTTTCTATTAACCCTGCATTGCCTGCGGCCCTGTGCGGCCTCTTTGCGTTATTGGACCCCAGGGAGGCGACAAAGGGAGACGAGACAGGATCTCCCCAACACACACCCACACACACACGCAGGCACACACGTAGACACCTTGCCTTTCATATTCATAATTTATGGCTGCATTTGCCAACTGCCTTTTATTATTGTTGTTGACGAGTGCGATAAGGCCGAAAAGGAACTTGTTCGTTGGGTGCAGAATGGGGTCTTTTTTTATTTTTTGAACATGGAGAAGGAGTCCTAAACGATGCCAAAGATGCTTTTCGTTAACTTGCAATTATCATGGAAACATTTTTAATAATAATCTGCTGAAAGCCTACAAGGACGTACGGCAAAAAAAAATCAATTTTCTTAACAAACAAATATGTGAGAAATTTAACAACAAAATTTAAAGAATTTCTGAGAAACATTTAAAAGATTTAAGAAGCAATTGATATTGATAAAAATATGAAATTTGTTTCATGGAATTATGTTAAGAATATTAAATACCTGCAGAAACAGAAAGTAAAGATTTAAAAAGTAAAACTATTTTATGATAAGGAATGCATAAGATGAATCTTGACAAAAGTTAATATTAGGTAAGAGGTCAGAGTGTTTAAATCAATGTCATATAATAAGTATATTGATACATCAAATCTCTACACTATAAAGTACTTACTACATGGCTCTGCTATGAGATCTCTTCTCTATTACAATCTTATTATATGCATACAAAGACAGATGATAAATTGAAAACTGTTTTGATTGCTTGGAATTGAAATACAATAACAATGACAAAGAATATTATAAATATTAGGCATTTGTATTTTGTGAAAATCAAATTTGGAATAAATGAATTTACAAAATGCTGTCGAAACAGAGCCAACTAGATAAACTTTGACAAAGGACAAACCTCAACGGCAACGGCAACAGCAACAGCAGCAACAACAAATATCTGAAATTATTTCGCCAACATATTGTTGTAGTTGCTGTTGTTATTGTTGTTGTTGCTCGTAATATAATTTGCATAATTTTATTGCATACATTTTCGGTGGCATAATGAGTCTAGACATTTTGTTTCAATTTATGAAATTGTTATTTTATGCAATATGTTTGTGATTAGTTGACTTTTGCATAAATATGCATAAACAGACTGGATAAATATATATATGTATTTAGATATATATGTAAGTTCCGAATGTTAAAGTTAAACTGGGAAACAAGCGAAATGCAAAGTTTATAAAAATTACAGGGCAACACGAAGCGAAAAACTTAAGAACTTCGCCTCCCACAAACATTAAAAACTAATCAAACTTTTAAATACACTTCAACCGCAGTCTCAGTCGCAGTCGCAGCCGCAGCCGCAGTCACCGTTGCCAGTTGCCAACTGAAGGCGTTTAGTGGGCGTGTGCCGGCACAATTCGACAGGCGTCTTAAAAACGCGACGTCGACTTTGATTTGTCGCCTCCCACAGTCCGTCTCTATCGTGCTGCTCCTTTTCTTTTGGCCTTAACTTTGGCCGGACTTTTGCCTTGTTGTCAACGTCAACAGAAATTGATTGCTCACCAAGCGTCGCTCGCTATCGCTACAGCTCCACCTCTCCCTTTCCTCTACACACACACACTCTCTCTCTCTGGGGCTTTTGGTTTTGCCTCTGTGGCATTTTCATTTCATTCAGTTGAGTTTACTTTGCGCAAAAGTTTTTGAGCTCGTCTCTCTGGCGGCTGCCACTGAATTATCCTTAGCCAGCGGACCAGTAAGCGGCTCCCATACCATATCGCCTCGCTGCCGCTCTCTCTCTCTCCTCTCTCTTTTTCTTCCTCAAGTTTGACACAGTTTAGAAGCCAAAAGTTTAATGGAATTTGTCTATGGCGTCGCCTCGGCGGTCGCCGGAAATATAAATAAAACAGCATTCAACTTGTTTTTGAAGCAATTAAAAATTCTTTAAGACGCCGCCGCCACAAATTGAGTCGTCCGCTGATCGACGACGAACATCTACCACCTACCACCTAGCACAGCCCACCCACGCTGCATAGCCGCTACAAGTGTAAACACAAGTCAAAGTAATAACTAAAGTTTTTAATTTTAAAATCATTTATATTTGTGCACAATATTTTTGAGAGCTACAAAATCCATCACGAAACTGAGGCTTTGATGGGATTATAAAGAAGCTAACAAAACACCTGAGCAGAAAGTAATATTTAAAAAAAATAATCATAAGCTACTTGGAAATTCTATTATTAAATGACTTTTAAAAATTAAAAACAAAATATATATATAAATTAAATAATATGTTATATTTCATATTAAATATTGGAAATATTTTTGATTTAAATAATCAGTTGGTTTAAAAAGTCAATTATTGAATACATTTTTTTTTTTGCTTTTGAATTCAGCTTTGTCGTTTCGTATAATAAACTTAAATTCACCTTAAAAATAGTTAAAATATGTTGCCTGAATATAACGCTGCTCATAACTTTGAGCCATGTCCTAACAATTGGTCCATAAATGCCTTAAATTCTTCATGCGTTTGTTTGTCCTTAAATTTCGTTTAGTATGCGAAATATCTTACAAGTTCATTGGAATATTTTGCTCCTGCTGCTGCTGCTGTTGTCGTTGTTGTTTGAGGAATTCGCACGCAGTCTATGCGATGCTTTGTTGTTTGTTTATTTGAGCATTTAAATCGACTGGCAAAACAATTGCAATCTAATTTAATTTGCTGTCGCTTAGTCGTTCGAACGCTTGCCCTTGTATACACATGGCGTATGAGCAATGCGGCTTGTTTATTGCTTCACGCACCCCGCAGAGAGCCGCACACATAAAATGCACAGTTCTCATTGTTAAGGCGAGCTCACACACACACACACACACACTCACAGTGAGAATCATTATCAGCACTTATACACAAACACATAGAGTGAAAAAAAAAGAGAAAACGATGAAAGTCGTTGGAAAAACTGCTCTTAACTACTTTCTGCACGTCTGCAGATAAAATCGATAAATTCCTTTTCGCAAAACGAATTAGGAAACTAATTGACTTGGATTTCGCTTAAAGAATCTCACATAAATCGTGAGCTTAAGCGTGATTCTGGCAGTCACCGCACTTTCTATGCCACGCCCCCACACACACCGACTGTTAGTTTCCTCTTGGGGAACTTTTGCTGCGGCAAATGCCAAATGCTTCTGCGGTATGTAGAGCACTCGCTGATGTTTCCTTTATTTCTTTTTATCTATATACCACATATATTTATTTAGAATTTTAATTATGCTGCGCCGCCTGTTAAATGTCATTAAATGTTTCAACATCATGCCATAGCCAAAGTTTTGCACTCTCCTCCACAGCCAGCCATATCCATAGCTCCTCATCATCATTCAGAGCCAGCGAAGCGTTGACAAACTAACAAGGCGCAAATATTATGCTCGCATTTCCTGCAATGCTTTTCAATTTAATTTACCACACACACAACATTTTCAGCCTGGCAAACATTTATCCTGCAGGCTGGCAGGCAGCAAGCAAGCAGGCAGGCAAGATCTGCCCAGCTGTCTCACTCTCTCCAAGCCCTTACTAACTCTCTCTCTCTCTTTCTCTGCAGGCATTTTATGCTCGGCTTATTTGTGGCTCGAATCTGCGACCTGTAAGGGCGTCTGAACACTTGCAGCTCTTGAATCTGGCCTGAAAAATGCACAGGTGAAAAGTACTTTGAATTTAACACCTTGGCAAAGGAAGCTTGAAAGGTATTCAATTAAAGTATATTTATACAAATATATTTGAAGTGCTAATTAACTTATTAAAATATATAACAATTGCTGAACAGTTAAATAAGAATGTGAAATAAGTTTTATAAATTCTCAGAAAAAGGTTTATAATTAAGGTTAAAATTATACAATATGTATAAATATATATAATTATATAATAATTATAAATATATTTGCAAAGCAATATAAATAGGTCAAAGCAATTATCATTGGTTTATAAACTATGTTTGATTATGTATACATTTATACAGTGGCTGACAAATTAATGTATACGCATTAAGAAATTATTAAAAATAGTTTTGGCAATTATAACAATTCCTTAACTTTTTTAAGAATTAGTCTTAGGTATAAACTTAGGTATCACAGTTATATTTACATGTTGCATTAGTATATTTATTATCTTTAATTTTATATAATCTTTACATATTTACCATACAATAATATCAAACTTTCCTTTACTAAAATATCGTTTATATAATCTACTATACTATAATTTATTTACTATAATTATCTTGTATGAACTCTAGTACAGTCAAGATTCTTTCTAAATAAGTTTAAGCCTATAGCTCCTATGACATCTCTTTAATATAGTACAAATATGAGGTCAAACTTCATAAATAACCTGAATGATCTGCTCCCTTTTCTAAATACTGGCACAATTATGTCACTTTCGTTGACTTTCCGCTTATACCATTCTAGCTCATTTCTCATGGGCTTTCTTGGGTTAAGGTTGTTCGTAATGCCTTTTGCTTTAAGTACTGAGGCTCTTCGAAAGTATTACTTAAAATAAATGCCAGCAGTGTCCGTGCTTTGTTAATGAAAGGCAGAAACAGGCATATCATACGCCCCCAACGCCGCCTCCCTCTCACACTTACTGTTCATCAAATCGAGCAAAACTTCAGCAAAAAGTTGCAAGTTGCAAGTTGCAAGTTGCAAGTTGCGAGTTGACAAAATTGCGTTTCATATTTATAAATGCATATGCAATTGCAATTTTTGAAGTTGCTGTTACTGTTGCCATTGCTGTTGCTGTTGCTGTTGCTGTTGCTGTTGCTGCTGCAACACTGCTGGCTTCGTGTCTCGCTCAAATTGCAACAAACATGCAAATATATAATTTTAATAAAGTCCTGAAGCTCCCACTCTCTCTCAGTCAGGCAGGTGTAGTCCAAGGGGGCGCTACGTGCAGCTGGCTCATCAAAAATGCCAACCAAGAACTGCCAAGGCAAGTCATTTGGCACAGCAACAGCAACAACAACAACAACAACTAGCTAAACATGCTCTCAATGCAGCTGTTGCTGTTACTGTTGTTGTTGTTGTTTGAGCAAGTTAAGGCTGGGTGTACAGGCACTTGATATGCCCCCTTCGAGCGGCTGCAAATTGTGAAATATGAAATTTATGTAGTAGCTATACAAAATATTTTCATGTAGATTCGCTGCCGTCAATGAGTGCAATTTATATGCAATTTCTTATTTAACAACAACAATAAGAGCAACAATATAATGAGCAGGCAAATGCGAATTGTTGGGGAGAACTGTATAAAAGATAGCCAACAATTGCAAAAAGACAACAAATTAAACATATTATGAGGGAGTGCTAGCAAAGTTAAAGTTTGCGAAAAACAACTCAAGAGAAACAACAATTACAATTGAGAGCAATAACAGCTATCAAGTTTTTAAAAGTAAGTAAAATTAAATTAATATTAAATTGCTTCTATTTATATGTATATATTTATAACAAAATGAGCTCTAAATGCTTATTAATTTATTACAATAAATCTATTTAATTTTATATAACTAATAAATTGATTTTGATATACCTGGCAAAGGCATTTCTATTCATTTGATCATCTGAAGTCGGTAATCAGTTTGTTCCATTAACCATAGAGTCTGTATTAAATACTCGTTATCGTTAAGCAACGGACACAATACCCTTACCTTCAACTACCATTATTTACCATGCACCATTTTCAGTTAAAAGAAATTGTTAAGTTAAATTTTAAAGAGCTACTTCATGGCCTAACAGATTTATAAAGGTCATAAATGCAATTTATAATATACATAAACATCTTCACTTGATTAACAGCAAACACACACACACACACACATATATATGAATACACATTTATATATATATATATATATATATATATACACGCACACACTTTGCCCGACAGCATGCAAAAACTTTACAGACCAGTTTCAACTTTCAAGCTAATAATAAAAATCCGTAACTTTTGCACGCCTCAACACTTTTTTACCCAGGTCAAAGCAATTCGAAACTGGACACGGACACCAGCCCATGAGCAAATTTATTGTTTCAATGCAAACATGCAACATATGCTCAGGCGCAACTAAAAAAAAAAAAAATAAAGTAAAATAGAAGCAAAAGGAATATAAAAAAAATATAATAGAAATTGAATTTCTATTAAACTTTGCTCGCATGCAAACGACAAAGTTTTTGCCGGCCAACTTTAGCTGACGCTCACATATGAGTCTGGTCGCTGAGTGAGAGAGGGAGAGGCAGATGGTGTGTGTGTGTGAGTGGGGGTTGATCGGTCTCTGTCCACCTATCGTGAGCAGCTGCTGCTGGTGAGCAGTCAAGTTGTCAAAGAGTTAAGTAGCCAATCACTGTGCTCTCTGCAGCGCTCTCTGCACCTTCTCTCTTTTTTTTTTATACCCTGAACCCATTGAAAATGGGAAATCAGGGTATAATGTTTTTGTGAAAATGTATGTAACAGGCAGAAGGAGACATGGCAGACCCCATAAAGTATATATATTCTTGATCAGCTCGACAAACTGAGTCGATATAGCCATGTCCGTCTGTCCGTCCGTCCGTCCGTCCGTCCGTCCGTCCGTCCGTCCGTCCGTCCGTCCGTCCGTCCGTCCGTCCGTCCGTCCGTGTGAACGCAGTGATCTCGCAAACCACAAAAGCTAGAGATCTGAAATTTGAAATGTATACTCGTGTATATCCTACGCAGTACGAGTTTAGCTTTTTTTTTCGATAACTCATCCCATTTCCTTATTATCGATAAAAATCGATAACTTTTCTTCGTTTTTGAATACCGTTATAGCTATAGATTTCAGATTTACTGTGTGTATCCGTGTAATGAATACACACATTTTGCAATTTTTGGATTTTGGATACCACGCCCCCTTCCCCCCAAATTTGAAAAAAACGTATTTCAAATACTAGAGACTTGTGCTTTGGCAAATACATACATATGGATGTCATTATGACGCTGTAAAAGTTTGATTACGGAAGTCCATCTAGAAGCAAACCTATTCAACAAATAAGTTTCCAAAATATAGCCCATACTGCAGCCCAAGCGCTGCCCGCGCGCAGTCGCTGCGTAAACTGCGCAGTAGCAGAGAAAGTGTTTGTGCGTGCGTGTGCATGTGCGTGTGTGTGCATGTGTTGTTTGTGTATATGTATACATATATAAGAGAAGCGTAAAATGATTTGAATATCGCATCTTCGCAGGGTTCAGGGTATCTCTTAGTCGAGCAGTCTCGACTAGAGCACTCTTACTTGTTTTATTTTGTTCTTGTTGTTGTTGCATTCATGGCTCCATAGAGGGCGCTGTCAACACGTCGACTTCCGTTGGACCTAGCCGTCGGCGTCGCTGCTTTTGCTGCTGTCAGCAGAAATGTCACATCTTGCACATGCACTCGAATTGGCTCTGCATCAGCAGCAGCAGCAGTAGCGGCAGAGGCGACGCGTCGCCAGCAGCTGCAATAGCTGCAACGTGCGGCGCCCTCTGTCGCTCGCTGTCGTCTGGCCTCTTGGCCGGCGCATTATTTGCTTTTATTTTTGTTCTGCAAGTCAATAGCTTTGGCTTTTAAATTTATCGACTGACGTTTGATGCGCTTCATTTAACTTGGAAACATTTTTCAACTCTGCCCTCAACTGTCAGCCAACACACCCCGCCCCCCAACCCATCCCAAAACCCAGCTGCATCCGTTTGGCATTTGCCGCCCTTGGACCCTGTTTCCGCTGCAACAGTTTTAGAAAATACACGGAAAACTCTTCTACATAGATAAGTTTGTGTGCGGGACAGACATTGGGTATCATTAAATTTTTGTCGCGCAATTGTTGCAGCTGTTCTAAAGTTAAGTTACAGTCGAACATGGCTATAAGTGATAAGGTAATTAATTAATCACATTGAAATTAATTAACAAATTGTTAGTATTAACGTGAATAGTTTGCAATTTCTTATTATTATTTTTTCTTATATATTATTATTATTCTTATATTTTATTATTACTTTCTTATTAAAATTTGATTAATTCAATCTTAAGTTAAATGCTTCTTATGTAGTTACGTATTAAGTTAGTATGAGTAATTAATTATATTTCGTGCACGCATCAGCTGTGCCGAGGCTCAACTGTAAGTGGTCTCGACTTGGCTACTCATTGCTAAAGTATTAATGCATCAAAGTAGGCAGGTTAGAGCTGCTAATTCCACTAGAAACGAGTGTTCACGAGTGTCGATGTCCATGGCAAAAGTTTCCAGCACAGACAACAATAGAGATAGAAAGAGAGAGAGAGAGAGAGAGAGAGAGAGAGAGGGAGAGCGAGGGCGAGAGAGTAATAGAGACTGTTGGAACTAAACTTGTGGATCTGGGTTGATAAAGCAAGTACATTTTGTATACAAAAAACTGAATGGGGCTACTTGAGCGCGAAACAAACGTGCCACAGGGGGCGCTACCAAATGGGGGCGTGGCTTTGAGGGTTAGCATTCGCTGTTGACCAGCATGGCATCCATTTGGTTATTTGCCAGGCCCGGCCAGGCTGCACTTCAAAACATTTTTACAAGCCATGCACAAACACAACAACAACAACAACAACAACAATGGCAGTTTCGTTTAGGGTGGGGCAGAGTGTGGGTGGCGGGCGTAGGGGGTTTGTTGTAATGGAGGGGCATATGAAAGAAATGTTGCTACAATAACCAAAATGCACTGAACTGCAAAACATACAACTTCACGGTTATTTTCTCTTTAGTTAGCTGCAATTTTGTTGTTCAGCTCTTGCTTAGCGGGCGGATGGCGGAGGGCGGAGTGCGGTGGGCGTGGCCAGCTGACCCAGGCATCCACTTAACAAATATCAACTGAAATGGCTTTATATGTTGAGATAATAAAAATCCAGCAGCTGCAGCTGCAACTGCATCTGCGCTGGACCACTGACAAGGATGCCCTTCAGACCCTGCTCACTCCTCGATATCCCTTTAGCTCTTTATAGCTATACCTAAACCATGTCTATCTCTCGTCCCCTCTCTCTCTCTCTCTCTCTCTCTCTGTGTCTCTCTCTCTCTGTCTGTGTGTGTGGATGCTTTATGTGCCTGGCTGCACTTGAGGGACGGCGTTGGATTTGTCAACAACAGAATTGTCAGCTTAAAAAGCGCATTGAAATTTAAACACTACAATGAAATTCAATTCGTTATGACCGACCTCCATTTGCGACATTACAACAAACAACTACAACAAATATATATGGATTTCTTTTGAAAGATTTTTTATGGTCGAATCGTTTTAATATCAGTAAAAAGTAAATAGAAACTCGGCCAGGTAAACATATAAGTACAAATTTAATGAAAAGTGTCTGCGTCTATTTTTGTTCTATTATTAAAAAAAGATAAAGTAGAGAATTGATTGGTAAAGCTGACATACATTGCAACGATTGGAAATGGGAAAGAGCTGTACACTATATATATAGGTTTGCTATAAAGAGCATTTGCTTAGTTTTACTTCATATCTCAGTGCATTTTATTGATGTCAATAACAAATATTTTTATAGTATTTTAGATGAAGTATTTTTGTATATCAGATGAAGTATGTACACATTTATTACATTTCACTTTTATGTTCATTAAAGTCTAGATGGCGTAAACTCATCAAATGTGAATAACTAAGCAAGATCGCTTCAGTTAAAACAAATTTTATAAAAGTTTGAAGTGTGAGTCTAAGTGAAAAGAAGTTTTTTTACATGCATATAAGAAACCTAAAATGACTCAAGTACCAACTTGATGTGCTTACAGAGTAACTCCTAGTCGCGCACTCTCTCATTTGAACTGAAGACTTAACTCTCAAAATATTTATAACATTTCAGCACACAAATTTATTAAGGAAATATCTTTAGACTTTGCATATTGTCGCAGTATTTTATTTGTATAACAAGCGCTTCGCTTAGCATTGTAATTAAGAGCGAAAATTTGCTCAATACATTAGCATGTAAACGATTTGTATTTTATAAAAAGATTTCGGTCATTTCTTCCGTTTTGCTCTAAACGTTTTACATGCACGGCGCAGCTGCTGGATCTTGCTTAGTTCGAGCACTTAAAGAGCTCTGCAAGGCTAACTCTAGATTGACGATTACACACAAAACATATAGTAGCGGACAGCATGACGGCCAAAGTCGTTTGCTAGCGTTTAAACAAAACTTTGTAAATGCAATTAATAACAATAAAATTAACTCATAACTTCCCCTTAAAGTTACACGAAAAATCTTGGTAGCTCAACACCCAGGATGTCTATGAAAACTTCGCCAATGCTGATATGCTTTATAAGCGATCTATTATAAATAAATCTTTCCATCGATTAACTGCCAGTCCTAGAAGAAGAGCCAATAAATTAGCTTATTATGGCCTCATAGATTATCAGAGCAGGCGACGCTTAACAATTTGGAGCACTTAAAAACTTCTTATGGGCCAAAAACAGCTCCAAATTGGCCAATTGAAATTCAAATCAAATTGGCAATTACCTGAACTGTGAGCGGGGCGAAGTCGCCAGAGCCCAGCAGCCAGCAGCCAGCAGGTTATAAAAGTATTAATAAGCATAAAAGTTGCATAAACTCAAATTAAACATAACGGACAGACGGACAGACGTGCAAACATTGCAATGCGAATTCGAGTGCTTGTCCTTTGTGCCTGTGGACAGCGGACAAGCGACATACAGAGAGCAGCTGGCATTTCCGGCGCGCCACACAAAGTGAACGTCCGACAGGGGCCGCCACCAGAGGCGTCATCGTTTTGCTAATGAACTTATTTCGCATTTTGAATTCAAATGCAGACTCTACGATATTGGCTTATTACAATCAACTGCTATTAAACAATCGATGGCGCTAATTGTAAGTAAAACAAATTGAACTGAACTGCCACAGACTGCTCAACTAGCAAATACCCTGTACAAAATATGCAAGTGATCTGTGAGCTGAATTCAATAGAATTCCAATTGTTATAGAGCTTGACTCGCTTTGCATTGTTTGCAGGGTATCTTAAATTCTAGCTAGAGGCGTAGCACACAGTGTACAACGCAATTGCAATCGCAATTCGATTGCCAACGAGCTCATTAATTCATTAAACTTTTTATAACCCAAATACCAGAGAGAGAGAGAGAGAAAAAAGTCGCTACAATTAAATTGCATATCCAATGGCTTCTGGGGCCTGCGAGCTCACAGATTTTCACGAACCGAGAGGACATAGTTGTTAAAGTGGAAAACTTTTACCATATAGAGACATGCAGGCGAACTGGGTATTGGAATGCTCACTTTCCGCTGGGAATTGCCTTAAAGAATTAAAGATTTGAAAGTGAAAAGTGAAAAGAGCAAGCTTTGGCTTAGAAAAAATATACAAATTTGAATTGTTGGCGTATTGAAATGAAGTAAACGATTTCAGGGAATCATAAATGATACGCTTTGCTCGGTTATTCATATATATTGCTCTGCTGGTCAGTTTCTCTTTGAATCATTTATGAATTATTGGGCTGAAGAACTTATAGAAATTATATAGGGTGTTTTTTTAGAGGTATAGAACTTTTGTTAGAGATAACTGTGAAACCAGCTGTTATATCAGGCAGCTGTCTTAGACTTTTTTGTTCAGTATACTTTGGCAAATCAACATGAACAGACTTACGCCTGAACAACGTTTAAAAATAGTGAAAGTTTACTTCCAAAATTCGCGCGTGTGTAAACAAACAAAATGGTAGGTTTTGGAGTGAGAGCAATCCACATGAGACTCTTGAGGCATCATTGAAACCACAAAAAAATACTGTTTGGTGTGGTTTGCATGCTGGAGGCATCATCGGCCTATATGTCTTCAAAACCGACACTCTTCAAACCGACAAATTGGACTGATCGGGTGGCCTCTTTAAGACGCAGCCGCGGTGGTCACATGCCCGAAATTGTATCCAAACACTAAATGCCATCGACTTTGTAAGTAAATAAAGCCAAAATTGTGGTCATTTCATTCATTTTTCTGTTTCTTTTTTTAAAACAAGTTCTATACCTCTAAAAAAACACCCTTTATATTAATGATATCCCATGTCTGCTAGACAACTTTCGTCTTAAAGATGTTCTAGTTCCCTTTACATATAGATGCTCTAATCCATGAATGCACAATTTCTTAGCATTTTTAGCTCCACTCAAGCTGCATTGCTGCATTGTCCTGTGCACATGCATATGAGGACTCTAATCATATACTTAGAGGCTTAGCTTACTTCATGGCTACATGGCTCCATGGCTCCACTAATTGAGTTGACGAGGAGCCAGCTGGCTTTTGCAGCTCATCAGTGGCTCGCATGGACAGCTCGATCAAAGGGAAAGCTGAT
The DNA here is from genome assembly GCA_035045365.1 of Drosophila leonis. Lineage (NCBI taxonomy): Eukaryota > Metazoa > Arthropoda > Insecta > Diptera > Drosophilidae > Drosophila > Drosophila leonis. The sequence goes on from JAWNPC010000389.1 coordinate 3,694,943, forward strand.
TATGCTAGCCACACAAAAGCCGTTGACAATAGATAAACCTTTGACTTGGCCGAGTTCTATCTGTTGGCCTGCATCTGGCCCCTCCGATGCCAACTCAATGCGTCTTTCCCTTGTTGCAGACTCAACTACAGCTGCGGCTAGACAATGGGGCAAATGCTTTCAGCTGGCCGAACGTTTCTCTCTCTCTGTGTCTCTGTGTGTGTGTGAGCGGCTGTTGGCGTCGCTAGTGGGCGTGCGTGGGCGTGGCTGGCTTGTAATAACTCACGCCTTTTGACACAGATTAAACCAGCATAAAGACAATGCCAGACGCCAAGAGAGAGAGAGAGAGAGAGAGACGGAGACTAAAGAGTACGTTGACGATGACGAGAACAAAAGCAAACTTGGCCAAAGCATTTTATGACCCTTTTCGGTGAGAGTATGCGTGCGTGTGTGTGCGTATGTTTGTCTGTGTGGGCGGCTTGTGTAAATGTTATCCTTTATTGTTTGGCAGGCTTTGCTGCATGCAGCCGGCCGGCCTGCCTGCCTAGCTGCCTCTGCCTGGCTGCCTGCACATGTCACTTGGCGAGACTGCCTGCAATTTCTCCTCCAACCTTAACAGCGACCCCTGTTCGCCCCACATTCTTGGCAATTCCTTGCCGAATACCGCTTTATTGTAACTGACAGCAGCTATTGTCCTGCAAGCTGCAGCAGCAACTCCTGCCGAGAGTTAGCGGTTGCATTCCTCCTCCTTTTTTTTATGCCATTCGGAGCGTCATGTTGTGAACGCCCGCCACACATTTATATGAATATTAAGCATAACTCCACTCTTTGCACTGCCCGCTCCCACCCACACCGCTCTGCTGCAACTGGGCAACTGCAACTGCAGCTGCCAGTCTGAAGCATGCCCAGACACATGCCACATGCCACATGCTCTGATTGTTTTTAAAATAAATACATATAGTTAATTTATGTAAAGCTCTATATATATCTTATATAAGTATATTTGCATGTCAGACATGCGCCTAAATGGGCGTGGCATACTTACTTTCATTAAGCCAAGTTTTTGTTACAAATTATAATGAAAATGGAGAAGACAAAAGTTCATTCATAAATATATTTAAAAATAAATATTTAAAAAATTATTAAAATATATAATTTATAATTTCTTTATACATTTACATAAATCTCATTTATGTATTATATATATATTTACATATATAAATTATGTAATATATAAATATGCTTTACTTCTTATTGATGTCAACTGTTGATTTTTCTTCTATCTATATAAAGACTTTATATTTTGTATGCATTTTACTATGCATTATCTCTTACATATGTAAGTAGCATGCATTACAGTGCAGCTTGCATAGCTGACAATTAGCTAAATTATGTTGCCAGGGTATTAGATCTTATGCACTGCGTCTAGTTGCAAGATATTTTTGCATTTTTGGTTGTTTTGTGTGTTGTTTGTGTATGCCATGTGTGCAGTGTTTGTTATTAATTAAATAGATGAATGTGTGTTGGGTTTTATGCTTGCTTTTGCTCGTTGTTGTTGTTGTTGTATTTGTTGTAGTTGTTAGTGCTGTCTCAGCAAACATACAACGCACAGCAGTTGCACAATAAATAAAATTGAGTTGAATGACTTGCATGCTTTTGACAAACACTCGTTTGCACACACACACACACACACAAACACATACACACATACTTATGCAGACAAAGACAGTTGTTTGGCGGAGTGGGGGGGGAGGGGCTGGTGATTCCGTTGGGTCTGGTTTTAAGCAATATGTCAAGGCAATTTCAACTGCAGTTTGCGCTATACTGACCCAACTCGTCCCAAAAGCAAACTTGGCTATAACAATAACAACAACTGCAGCAACAAGAACAACTACAACTAGAATATTTGTTTAGTTCTTCTGCGGGTCACAGTGCGTATGTGCAATATATTTGCTCCAAATTTATGGGCAACATTACGAATGATGCGAAGCTGGAAAACGAAGCTCCTCTAAAGCTGCGTATTTATTTACTTTTCATTTAGCATTGCACAAATTTTCTAGCCCGACAGCCGCAGTAAAGCTCAAGTTTTAGAGCTCCACATTTAAGAACAATGGCGCAATATGTAAATGCTGATGATATATAGAGGCTAATACAAGTATTACTTATAATTGTTTATAAATAATGGCATGTAATAAATTAAATATGATTAAATGGGAAATGTACCTATATTTGTGAACTAGTGTGTGGCCATTGCCACTGCTGTAGAGAGTGTGAGGGATCACTAAGTTATCCACAGTCGGAATTTGCATTATTACTTGTGATCTCGTTTCATAGCGTGCATAAAAGGTAAGTTTCGCAGAGCAAGACAACTGGAAAGAATGCGTGGGTGTGAGTGAGACGGCTGTTCGGCTCGGATTGCAGAGCCTACAGAAAGTGTTTATAGAAGCACCGGTCATTGCTGTGTAGAGTTTGAGAGAGTTCCGTTTTGTTCAGTCGCCATTATCACTTTTGTTTTGATCCCATTTTGTGCTTTCACTGTAGAGCGAGACTACTAGGTAGAATGTGTGGGTGTGAGTGAGACAGCTGCACGCCTTGGATTGCAGCGCCAACAAAAAGTGTCTATACAGATAAAAGTTCTTGTGACTAGTATGAGCAGTACAGATATAGTCTACATTCGCCATTATCGCTTTTGCCTTTGTCATATAGTTTTTGATCCAGTTATCTATGCAGCTGTGTGCATGCACTGTAAGCTTGCGTGTTATCTGGTCTAAGAATTTGGTTTACCTGCTGCAGATTCTTATCGCCTAGTACTTACCGAAAATTGCACACTACAATTTTGTGTTTTTAACACCGGATGTGTGTTATGTATGTATATGTACGCACTATATATATATATATGAACATATACTGTATAAATATATATAAATATATATATATATATAAATATATATATGAACATATACTGTATAAATATATATAAATATATATATATATAAATAAATATATATATATATATGTATGTATATATGACATCACTCAATAAATATAAAGTATTACAGTTAACAGTTGAGTTATGTTAATTTACATAATATGGGTATATTAATTCACATAACTATGTTATCTAACATTTATTTCTCCCTACTAGTGACTTCTGTTCTCCTGGTACTTCATCCGCACTTTCGTTCAAATTTGAATTTTTCCATGCACAGCCGACGTCACTGCTGCAGATGTTGCAGCGCAGCCGATCTAACATCACTCATTAAATATAAGCCGCAATATAACAGTTGACTGAGAGGATTATGTTAATTTACATAATACTGGTATAACATAACTATGTTAGCTAACATTTAGTCTCCGTGCTAGTGAATTCTGTTCGCCTGGTACTCCATCCGCATTTTCGTTCGAAATTTGACACTACAATTTTTCAATGCTTCAAAAAATGCTGAAGCGCTGCCGAAAGGATAAGAAACTCAAAAATTTACTCATGTAAAACGAAAAAAAAATGTTTCTACTGAACAATAAATAAATAAGCTGATTGAAGACATTTTACACCTTACGCTTACGTAAGGTGTAACGGGTATATATGAAATTACACAATTCTTTTGGCTGCGCGTGGCAGGCAGCAGCAGCAGCAGCAGCACCAAGACAGCAACGGAATATAATGATGCAACAATAAACTTTTTAATGCCGCCGGCAATGAAGTAATTAAAATATTTTAACACAGCTTCAAAGTCAAACAAATTTAAACGCCAGACAGAGACGGACATACACACGCCTACGCGTTTCGAGTGTGTAAGCGAGAGATAGATACTTACTTACTCATCTCCTGGGCCAAGTGTTATGTAAGGATAAATTATTTAAATTGAATTTAATTAAAAATTCAAAAACGGAAAACTGCGAACTGGAAATGTGCCCTAGAGCTACAATAAAAGCGTTTATTTCTAGCATAAAATTAATACGAAGGAAGAAGTTTTATTTAAATACAAAGTTTTATTTCGTAAACGGGATATACCCCATATACAACATATACATACATACATACATATAATTATTAACTACTTTTACTTGCTTACATACAATACAGAAAACAGCACTGTTATTGCGTTTATTCATGGTGCTGTATAAATAGTGGGAATTATCTGCTCTAATAATTGAGCGAAAGCAGTAACTATATATAGAATTCCAAAAATAACTATTGTCTACAGTCGCCATTATCGCTCTTTGTTGTGATCCCCTTCATAATAATTGCATTAAAGAGCAAGAAGACTATAAAGCAAGTGCGTGTGAGCAGTACGACAGGCATTACACTCTAACAGGGAACAGCGAGCGGCCATTATTATGGAGAGCGTGGGAAATAACTCAAGTGCCTTGAGTCGCTATTATCCATCTCGCTTTTGATCTCGTTTTTAATCATTTATGTGCGAATGGGTCGGCTGCTGATTGATTGCTGCGCTCGTGTGTACTTCTCTTCGTCTTTCTCATTGAGTGAGTCCATGCGCAGTCTAATGAGAGAATTTAGTCTCTTAGTGCAAACCTGAAAATAAAAAATTCAAATTGTTTTTAATGTTTTCCTTAGTATTTAATAAATTAAAAGTATAATAATATATTTTATTTTAATTTAAATGTAAGTATTATTTTAGAAAATGAAATATATTGTATTGTATATTTAGGAAAATGCTCATAAAAATGTTTCGTAGCAGATATTTGAGAGCTACTCGTTTAACGCACAATACATTTTGATATCTGTCATTTGAGCAGAAACAATTGAAATTCCAAACGCCTTGCCAGACTTTTTCGACCACATTTTTGCTTAATTTCCTCTCCAAGCATCATTTCCTAATCTGTCTAACAAATCGATCATTAATTCTGCGTCCAACTTTGAAGTGGCAATCGTTAATATCAAAATCCTAACAATTCTATGGGCCATCGAAATTTTTGCTGCGATGGCTGTCAAACTCACAATTTCCATGGCAGACGATTTCACTGCTTACGTTGTGTGAACTACGACCTGTGCGGAGAGTGCTATGACCAGCATGTGGAGACACTAGATCATCGCGCTGAGCATCCCATGCAGCTGCTGATCGAGCAGGAGCGTCACCATCAGCCTCTGCCCGAACTGCTGCTCAATGGCGAGCTGCTTGAACTGATGCATCTGCCCAATTGTTATACGTGCCCCTATTGCGGCATCTTTGGGCATACGGCCAAGGAGCTGATCGATCATGTTGTGACCTTGCACCGCCAGGCCGACAGCCACGTGGTGTGCCCCATGTGCGCCGGACTGCCCGGAATTGAGCTGGTGGCCATACGCAATCTGGCACGCCATTTGCTGCTCAACCACATCGAGCACGCCAATCTACTGGACCCACATACGCCGCCGCTACGCCATGCTTTGGCTAGAGTGTCGCGTCGTCGGCGACGCCAGCAGCTGCCAAGTTCGGCTAATCAGAATGGCAGCAATAATCGCAGCTCTGCGCGCTCCAATAGCAGCCGCATAGACTCAGAAGCTGGAATCGATATACTCTACCAGCTTTCCGAGCTGCGACGCCTGCGTCCAGACTTACGCTTTAGCCAGATGCCAGCCAATTACCTGGAAGGGGATTCACGTTCACGCCCGCCTGCTCTGGCCATTGCTAGCCCTGAGGCACTGACCAATGGCCCCGTTCACATATGCGCCAATGATAATGGTAGCTCGACTTTGTTATTGGACCACTCCGAAGCAGATCGCTATCTGCTGCAGCAGTGGATATCTGAACAGCACGCAGACGTGGAGGCGACACTGCGACACAATCACCAACGGGAGGAGCACGCGATCTTTACCGAGCACCTGCTTCTCTCCATGCTGTGCGAGGAGCAGCTGCAGCTGCCACAAAAGCCACAAACGCAAACACAACGACAACCTGAACCAGAGTCAGAGAGTCTGCAGCATCTGCTCTTTCCAAAGCTGGACGATGATGATGCACAATCGCTAGAGAGAAAGGATGAAGATTTGCTTTCTCTGCTGCCATGCAAGTATATACCATCCCAGATCATGATGCTGATGTCGCTACCTTGGATCAGGCCCTGGTCAGCTCAAAGCAAGCTGCGCTACATTGAGCTAAAAGGCGTCACCTTAGACGAGAGCACACTGGCTGGCGCTGAAGAACAAGATATCGATTGACTGCTATCATCCAAAGAGAAAAAAACAAAAAAAAAACTACATGTATTCCGTAACATTATATTTTTAAGTGATACGCATATATTAAATTTATTGTGAAAATTTATCTATGCCAAGAAGCTACTTTTATTTCACCTTGCGAGAATTTATTAGCAACAATAACTAATATTTAGTAAATAGTATTAGTACTAGTATTTTCATGGCTGACAACCTGATACTTCTCATCAGTGTAAGAGTGTAAAGATTTCTTTTTGACCCGGGCAGCACAGATTCCATATTTTAAGAGTTTGCTTATTGAACTTGAGAGCTCTGTGCTTGTTAGGAATTTTTCCTTCCTTTTTTCCCACGTCTAAATGCATATTTTAGCTTAGTTGAATATTGCAGCTCAGCCTGCAAATATGTATTTTGCGCCTTAATTTCTTTTGCACTGACTTACGGAATAATTTCTTCCGCTTATGCAGTTTACTGACTGAATTTACCTGGGCAGCTGTTTAGCCCCAGAAAGCCACACAAGTAATAAGCAATTTTATTAAATATTTAAATAAATAAATAAAATAAAATACAATGAAAACTTATATTTTTCTTATTTATATTTATAATATTCTTATATATTTTCATTTAAGACTATTCCAATTTTGGTTTTTCTTGGGTTAAGAACGGCTTATTTCGTGCTGTTTCCGGCTCGCTTTTTAGCCATTGCCTTTTCTTACCTATCTCTGGCTGGGTTGCTGCGGCCGCTGCGTTGGTGTTGGTAATTATTTTATGGAGTGTTGCACACGGGCTGCCTTCTAGTCTCCAGTAGCCAGTTCCGTTACACACAGCCACACCCTCTACCGCCCACCGCCCACCGTTGGGCTGTGTGTCTGTGCGTGGCCAACTTATGTTTACCAAGTGCGAAAGTGGAAACGTGCTGCAAACACGAACTTCTCCAGCTGCAGCATTACCATACCTCCCCTACGACTATCTAGCCTCTCTCTCTCTCTTTCTCCCTCTCCCACCGTGTCCCTTGTTCCCACTGCAGTGCTTTGCGTTTTATAATAGGATTTGAATACAATGGCATTGTAATGAAATGTGCAGCAAACGATGGCGACTGCTGAAGTTTAGTTCTGCGGTTCTGCTTTCTCGCCCTTCCAACAAGCCGTGAGCTGCTCCTCTTCGGGACTGGCAGCATCATCTCTACCACCTCATCTCCATGAACATCTCCGTCTACCGCTCTAAATTCCCCATTTTCTCTCTTATGCCATTCCGGCCAAGTACAAGCCAAACAGCTGTTCCAACGTTTTTGTTCCCTCTTGCAAAATAGCAGCCAAATGTAACTGTATGTGCGGGTGTGTGTGTGTGTGTGTGTGTGTGTGAGTGGATGCCTGTCTCTGTGTGTGCGTGTGTGCCCCATTGTGTATGTGTGTCTGGCCGTGTAATTTGAGTTGGTAATTAAAAGTAAAGCAAAAGGCAGGTACTAGCAGAAGCTGTGCATTAAATGACCGGGCTCACACACACACACACACACACACCCTCTTATACGCACACACACACAACACGCATGTGTTTGCAAATGTGTATATCTTAGAGTTTAGAAGACTGTTTACCATTGTGTCCAATATCGCTGTGCTTAAAGCTGCCAAGCAGCATTAGCAGACTCCAATAAAATGCAAGCAATTAACAAAGATTACGTTTTTGGCTATGCTTTAGAAGATCCTTTAATAGTTAAAGAGAATTAAATGTACCCTATATATGTTGCTACAGTTTCTCATATTACTTTTTGAATAGAATATTGAAAATATGCAAATTTAGCTGACATTGATTCATCGAATGCCGCTGCAGCAGCAGCAGCAGCAGCAACAGCGATATGTGTCAGCGATAATTACAAGCAGCTTGTCAAGTATATGCTTTGCCTCTTACACCCACTGCCATGCTCTGTTCCCTCTGTAAACCCTTTTCCTGTTACAATATCAATTATCGGGCGTCAAGTGTCGTTCAAGTGTCACGTCAACACCACAAAACAGCAAATGGAGCAGCTCACATGACAATCATCGCTCTTTGGCTTTGGTTCCTTTTCAGTTGCTGCTGCAACTGGCGATGAGCTTGGCAGCATTTTAGAAGCGCAGCTTAGAATAGCATAAAACATATACCTCCCCTTCGCCCGCCCTCACCTAAGACCCAACCAAAGCCACCCACAGTTTCTCTGACTTTGATTGATTACAAAAGCAATTGAGCGCAACCTTATTCTAAAAAATAAAAAAAAATCTCCACACCGAAAAAAAGAAACGAAAATAAAATTAACATAAATAAAAAAAGGAAAATTTTCTATTGACAGCTTTGTGAATGGAAAATAGAAAATGGAAAATGGTAGCGCAATTAGCTGCCTCGTGCCTTGGCGACCCGAGGCAATAGGTTAATGAGCCACGCCCCATCAATTTTTTGGCGGCAAGATTTTTCGCTTTTAATTAGCCAAAGCGAACAGAAGAACGCAGTGCCCCAGCAGTAAACGAAAGTAAAATTCCAATTACGTTTAATTGATAAATGAAGCAGCAACAGGACAGTGACAGAAGCTGATTGACATGAAACCCAATGCTAATGTTATATTTTTAAATATAATCGAATGTAAAAGGCTAATTTTAAAGTCTATAAATAAGAATATTTCAAATATTTAAGTGTCTTCTGATATTTCGAAATTGTTTAAAATAAAGTTGAATAAAAAAAAAGTACGAAAAATAAAATTATACATAGGAAAAATAAATCATGAAATAAAATGCTTTTACGTTCGAATATCTTATTTGCATATTGAAGAATATATATAATAATTTTTCAATTATTTGCAATTGCTTAGCTAATCATTAAATATCTATCCATTAGCTCTCTAATGGGCAACAACATTGATTAAAATGAGCCAATTGCTGAAGTATTTATCCCAGTTGCAATTACAATTGCTGCAAATGTTATGCTCTGGCTAAATCTTAACTATGTTTGGTCAAATGTGTCAACGGGCCAGAGTTAGCCACAGTTTATTCAAAGTTGGAGCTGACATTCGGTCGGACAAACTGTTGTCAGATAATTGTTAACCATCAAGTCGTACCACAAATCAAGTGCAGCAATTGCAGCTGGCCTGCAATTCATTTGTGGCATGGCAACGGGTGTCGACCGAACGGTAGGTAGGTGGGCAAGAGTACCCTTATACAAACCAAAGACAAACCGCATGCAAAGTTGCCAACGTAACCAAAACAGTTGAAACCACGAAGCAACCCTGAAACTCGTCAGAGTGAAGTTTCACAAGAAGAACGAGAACATTAGTACTCAATGTAGTTGAGCTCCAGCTGTGGGTGTGGGTTTGAGCTGCTTTCAGTTCCATTAGGCATTCGACGTGGCTTATCAAACTCCAGAGACGGCCATTCATCAGCATTAGAGAACGCTCTGAACTTTTCAACTACTATTGTTTCGCATTGGGGCATATTTAATGTACAGATTTATAGATTCTCGCTAACTCTAAACAATATCTATCATTAGTGTCAGGCATAATGGAGCGCGAGGCGTGCCGTGGCGTGGCGCGGCTTGGTATGGCAGCTCAAATCCTTTTAATGTCAGTTTAGCAGGCAAACTGCGAACCTAAGTCAATCCGGTTCATAATGTCAGCCGCAATAATGAACATAAAACAGAGATGTGCCGTCTATGGAGCGTAGATGGAGGCTGGGCCCATTAGGGCCAACAGGACAACATTAATATTAATTTATTTGTATAAATTATTTATGAAATTTTGTCAGTTTTGGTAATTATGATGCGCGTCGACCTATGAGCTTTAATTAAAACCTCCACGTTGACAACTGAGCGCTTCAACCGAAAGATAAAATAACCAACTGAAGCGAATTCCTCATAAAGTGCGCTCACACATAAAAAAGAGATACAGCGTCTCTCGTTGGGGTTGGGTTTGCATTTGCGATTGGGGCAGCAACAAAGTCCAAAACGTTTCGACAGCCAAGCCAAAGGCTAAGGCAAAGGCAACGGCAAAAAAGGAAAAAAAAAATTATTATCAGTGCATGTGAAGACAAAAAAATTAAGAAAGCAAAAGTTTTGGCGACAATCCCGACGCACTTTTATGGCTCGACTTTGTGAGTGTAAATGAAGATAACACGGCCTTATCCTGTGTAGCAGTTAGAGATGAGCTGCAAGAGTTTTATACAATACAAACTATGCTCGACTTCAATTGATCAAAAGCAGGCAGGATGATATTTTGAAGAAGAACTGAAAGTGAGTTTGGTAATAGACAGAGAATACATAAGCTTCATTGGCTAATTAAACGAAGTCGTTGAACTGGTGTAAGGCAATATAGATAGAATATTGCGAATGCAATATTTGCAATTTCTTCTTAAGACTTTTATAATTTATTTAGAAGTAACTTAACTATCGATACTATGATTTATTTTGGAAGAGAGTTTGAAGATAGTTCGTAAAGATGGAAAAAGGAAAAGGCTTAGCTAAAGAGATATTTGCAAAAATCTCTAAAAGACCTTTTATTGTAATATATTTTAAAATTAAATAAGTTTGCTCGCTTAAGATGCGAGTTAGAGAATAGTTTGCCAATATAAGAGATGAAAATGTATAACTTTAGTAAATAATAAGTGCATACTTAAATAAATTATTTACTAAATTATTTAACAAATCGCATTGAGCTGCATTAGAAAGAAATATCTCTGAAATCTCTCTCTCTAGTATGTCTAAAGTCTTTAAAGTCTTTCTCATAACTAAACATCGTTTGTCTCACCACAAAACTCTCCTCTCTAGTGTCAACGTATTTGTGCATGTGTGTAGCAGTGTATGCCAGTGTATGTAAGTGTGTGTGTGTTCATCTGCTTAAAGTATGATTGCAAGTGTGAAAATATATATGCTAAACGTGCCCGCCCCGTTGCGCTCCATGCGTTTTTTGTTTTATGACGCAGCGACGTGCTCGGAAAATGAAAAGCACTTGACTCGCCAAAGTGCTGAACTTGGCGGTCTGCCCCTCCCCAGCCCCCTGCCCCACTCTGCCGCCATCTTCCTTGCCCGCTCGCCTTCCTGCCGTCCGTCCGTTCGCCTTACAGTCCTGCCACACATGGCAAATCGTAAAACGTTTCGCCTTTTTTTTACCAGCGCGCGCAATTTCTTGGCGAAAAGAAAAATAAAAAATAATACTGATTTTTGTAGACATGTGATGTGTGCTAGACAGGAGTTCAGGTGGAAAATGTATGCTCTATAAATTTAGTTAAGTGCATAGTTTAGCAAAGTTCATTTAGGCGAACTTGAAAACGTTACCACATATGAAATTATATCAATTGATGAAGCGAAACTCTTTTAAGGCAAGTTGAAAATATATGGGAATATGGCTAGGTCTAGGTGAATATATTAAAGATAGCTTCAGTTGCTTAACTTTTAAAACATCTTGTATGTGTATTTATGTATTCGGTAGGGCACACTCATATTCGTCTATGCCCAAACTTTCAATTGCTTTAGTTTAAGCAACTTGCGCACGCCTGTAAATGTTATTTGCTAGCCACGATTCCATTCTCATTTGTACGAAACATTTAAGAAATTGTCGTCGAGCTGATGTCTCACTTGATGTGTTTCACTATGCGGCAAGCTTCTAAATTTTATAGAGTAAATAAAGTATGATTGGGTGTGCATGTGTGTGAGTATGTCTGTGTGTGTGTGTGTTGTAAGTCTCGCCTATTGTGGTTTATAAAAATTCAACACTCTATTTGCTTGCTGTGCGCTTTGAGTTAATTTCATTTGATTTATGTGAACTGCAACTCGAACTGGAACTAGAGTCGGAGTCGCAGTTGAAGTTGGAGTCGGAGTAGGAGTTGGAGTCGGAGTTAAGCCTGTTGTTATGCGAGAGAATAAACGAGTGTCTGTTGTTGTTGCTGCGGTCAATAAATAACCCGCTGTGCGGAGGCTTTTCGCATTGTTCCTTTAACATATTTGAAGTGCACTTTATGCTTTTTGCATACACAATTCGCAATTAATTTAAAACAATTATGTTGCCGTCCCATGCAAAAAGAACTATACGCAAACAAAAAAGCCCCACTCTGCGGTGAAATGACATGTCGCCTGTCAACCGCACATTTTCAGTTCGAGTGTTATGCAATTATGGTAAAGCATTTTCACGGCTGGATTAAACGAAAAATAAATATAAAAAAAAAACCAGAAACCAAAAAAAAAGACCAGTCTGCCGAGTTAATCATCGCTTCTTGACTTTGACATATGTATACTCGTATATATATATATTTATACAATAAAAAATATGTATAAGCATACATCAATAATAAATACAGACATTGGCTAGTTCATTCTGTTCGACTAGCTGATGCACTCGAGTCAGCTTAGTTAGATATTAAATTGTCACTTACCCACATTCACATATCAACATATCGAAGTCTTTGTATTTTATTGCAGTTCCTTAACTTCTGATTCGTCCCTAAGACAAATTCCCAGTAAAGAGAGTAATCCACAGCATAAGATTCCGTTTAGGCACATATCTGAATATAAGAGTTTATAAATTAATTTGATTATAGTAATGAAGTTACTACTATTAACATTTATCCATACTCAATCACTACCCAATGTTATTGTATAAGTAAAAATGGTATAATATTTTCTAAATCTAAGCCAACAATATAATTGCAATTGGCTTTCAACATTGAGCTCTAGGCAAGCCTGTGCCTAGCCTTAGCCCTTGCTAATTGCAGCCGTCTGTTGCTTTGGGAACTGCACCGGATGCAGCTGGCACAGCAGGTGCAGCAGCTCAAAAGCTACCAGGTACATGTAGCTAATGGATTTTTCCACGCCTAATTACCATTACTTAGCAAGGGGGAAACACAACAACAACAACAAGTCAGTGCAAAAAAATTACATTAAAAATTTGGCATTTTCTCCTCTCTGTCTCTCTCTCTCTCTGTCTTTCATCTGCTCTCTTTTTTGGTTTGTCACATGCTCATTTTAATTTTATAATTTTTTCAGTCCGAGGTGTGTGCGAAAATGCAAATGGAATTTCATAGTCGACCATTAACACCTTTTTGCACAGTCGCCTGTTGGCTCTTACATTCTCGTTTCCATTCATTTCTTGTGGTCCAAGCTATGCTCGCTGTGCGCATATTTCATGTGACGTCATGGCCAAAAAAAAAGAATGAAAAGCACAGAGAGAAAACAAAAAAATTCATTTAATTAAATGCCACACAAATGCGGCACAAAACGTTTTCAGCGTGTGATATTTTACAGCTCCTCTTGACCCCTCCCCTCCCCTCCCACTCCAGCCACCCTCTCGCTTTCTGCAGAACAATGTGCTGCACTATGTCCAGTGGGCGAAAATTCGCGTTTACCATGAACAATAGAAGAAAAGAGGGCGTGGCACAATTGCTAGTCTCTTCTTGTTCAATAAGTGGTGAACCAGTCACAAGTCACAAAGACTTAAGTTTAAATAAGATGAAACCAAAGACTGAAAGAGGAAATGAATTGAAAGAACCAGAATTCGGAAGAATAGTCAAAAATATGAAGATAAGTGTCAAACACAATTTAGTTTGGGTTGTTGGCTATAAAGTAAAACAATTGTATGGAAAGAAAGTGAAGAGAGAAAGTAGGAATCGAATGGGGGAATATTAAAAGACAGTAAATAGAAAACCGAGCTGAGTTCTGAACATTGTTTCTATGAAACTCTGAATTATAGGCAATATAAATTGAGAGCTAAGAACTATCCAAAGATAGGGAATTAACTCATTAACTATGCTCAATCGAAGATAGTGAATTGGCAACAATCTCTGTGAACGGATATTCGAATTCCCCAAAGGCTGGTTATTCCCAATTGTCGGTTAACACTTGCAAAATGCCAAATCAAAGGCTATGCATATTTTCAAACAATCTCCGACTATCTGTGAAACTTATTGTCGTTTCTAGTTACTAAAACTCACTTCCGGTGCAGGTTTATTGCAACATTTTTGTTGAATGTAACAGCCGCCCTTCAGGGGGCAAGTCAACAATAACAACAGGAGCAGCAGCAACAGCAACGGCAGCAGCAGCGGGAGCTCAATCTGCAGAGCTTTAGACGTTTGTTTCCTGGCCTTCGAGCCATTCCTGCTACTGCTTACTTTGTATTTAGGCATTGCAATACAATTTTTTGGCACACAAAATGCAACGGAAATTGTTCGGTAGGTGAACAGAAAACCGAAAATTTCAACCAGAAACCAGAAACGAGAAACGAACGAATGAATTTGTCATTTTCTGTTGTACGCAGTGTTGTTTTTCCTTCAGCTTTTTTTTTTTTACCTGTTTCTCCTTTTGCTACGCCGGCTGCCTGACAAAATTGCAGCCCGAAAGTTTGTCTAACCAAAACGCACAACGAGGCATAGCCATCATGCCTCTGGCCAGCCTGATTTCCAAACTGTTTGCATACGTGCCCAATGTGCAATTGCCTGGGCGCTTCTCAATCATTGGCCGTCTTTGCCGCATGCCGGAGTTGGCATTTGGGTTTGTTGAGGAGTGTGCAACATGTAACTGACACAATCGAAATGGAAAACGACATGCAACGCGACACAATTGCTGCCAGCAACAACAAATAACTTGAGCTGACAGCACAACATTTTCTTACCTTCGAAATTGAAGTGTGAAATCTATGGCAAATCTCCAAAGCAGCTCTCGCTCTGCCTGCCGGATTAGTTGAAAGCCACGTCCCCCCCCTCCCTCTTCCCTCTTCCATCTTCCGACCCTTCACATATCCTTGCAACAATCGTTGTTGCGCGCAGCGTGATTTTTGAGTGTTTGATCGGCAGACAGGCGTCAGATTATGCCAGATACCCAAAACTCTAAAGTGTAAAGAAACTACCAAACCAAACGCAAACGTAGCAAAAAAAAAAAAACATTTGCAGAACCCAGCGAAGGTAGTTGCAAATATCTTGTATAATGCAAAATCCTGTGGGGCTGCCAGTTGTTTACCTTGCAACGCGACATTGTGGCTGGTTAGGCAAATGCAGGTGCAACAACCCAATGGAAATGAAGTGCACATGCAAGAGACGACAAACAAATGCTCTTAGTGAACTTGAGATATTGATATAAATTAATGTGTGCACTAAATTTGTAAATTACGAACTAAAAGTTAATCAATTATAAACAAGCCTGGCCTATTCTAAATAAAGTTCTTTCTAACCAACAAATCACATTTCTTTATGAAAAAGTGAAGGATTTCCTTCTTTTTTTATGACCAGAACCTTCTGATTCTAGTTTTAGCAACTTGCTGTAGATAGTATATAGACTCTGTAGTCGCACTTTCAACTCATTTCAAGCTTTAGCTAAGTGCATGAATGATAACTTTGGCCCATATCAAGACAGTACATGTTTTTACACAATCTTTAAACCTTAACTTGAGTTAACTATAAACCTGATAGTCTGATCGACATATTCAAATGACAAATTTCAAGTGTAGAGTATTTGGGCCTTGTACTACATTCTTATACCAGACAGACTAGCGACAACTGCTCATGTGTATCCCAAGCAACATTTGTGTGCTTATGCTCAGTATTGTTGTTGTTGTTGCTGTTGTGTTTTGTCAGTAACTGCGACTGTGGCTATGCCTGTGTCCCGGCTGTTCCGGTTACGGCACATTGCACTTACGCCGTGTGCTGCAGCATCTGTGCCACGTTTTCCCCAGATTTTGCCTATGAAATTTGCAAGAATTTGTTGTGTCAATTGTGAGAGTGTCTGTCTGTTTGCCCGTCCGTCTGCCTAGCTGGCAAATATTTATTTATCGCATTAAATCAAGTTAGACAAATTGGCAAAGAACTTAAAGCGAGCTGTTTGCTGCCGGCTGAATAAAAAGGCAAACAAACACAATAAACCAAAACAAAATAAAATAGAATAGAATAAAATGAGCAAAACAAACATAAGGAAGCCAACAACTCATCAAGTTTTAGCCCAGAAAGCCCAAAAAGTCTGCACGACTTGCAAGCTACACGGGGCGGGGCGTATGCGTAATTTGGCGGAAGCTGCAGTAAAAATACAGCTGCAGATGTTTCGAAGCACGAAATTAATTACAAAAATACACACACACACACACACACAGATATATCCAGACTTGTACAAACAGGACGAGTAGCGCCAAAATAATAATAATAATAATAAGTAAGAAAAATAAACTTTACACAGAGCCACGGCGCGAGAGCCAGAGAGAAGCCATAAAGAAGCATATGCTAAGGCAGAAGCATTAAATAAACCAGAAGAAGAACAAGAAGAAGCACAAGCAAAAGTTATGCGATATTATCTGCATATGTGTGTGTTCTAAAGACTGTGTGTGTGTGTTTATATTTCTTGTTGTTACTGCTGATGTGTTGTGAGCGAGTCTAGTAAAAGCCTGCAGCAAAAATTGTAATTGTAACTGCTGGTCATAGCTATGACTATCAAAATGGAAAAAAGTCATTCAAAGTAAAAGTAGAGCAGCAGGCAAAATTGCTTATAAGTGAAAATCTTAAACAAATAAGTTAAGCAACTACAAATTTAGACTAGAACATTGTCATATTTCTTGCTGTCTAGCAAATGTTATCTTGAATTTCAATAACTTCTT
This sequence comes from Drosophila leonis, assembly GCA_035045365.1. Lineage (NCBI taxonomy): Eukaryota > Metazoa > Arthropoda > Insecta > Diptera > Drosophilidae > Drosophila > Drosophila leonis. Next base: position 3,711,646 of record JAWNPC010000389.1, read on the forward strand.
AAGCTTCTTAATTGGCTTTTCTATAGATCATTTCTCTTGCTATTTTCTATTTAAAAATCTACATATAATAATGTTATAATAGCTCCTTATTATGCCTTTATGATATTTAGAATTTCAAGTTATTTGCATGATTTATTCTTAAATTTGCTACAGATACGTTCCCTAATTTTTCTGGTGTTTACAAATTACCAACAAAAAAAACAAAAACCATTCCAAATTATATTCAAAATATTTTAAGTACTTCAAGTAACTATCAAGCTGAAATCTTTTCTATTCAAACTGTTCTAGATGGATGCAATAAAAAATGTGTAAAATATGTATTTGGCACTTCAAGTTTAATTGTTGAATTAGCTATAAAGGTAAAACCTCAAACTTTTATAGAATTCATTACTAATAAATATCTGCTTAATTCAATAACAAATAAAAACTTTCAAAAGTAAAATATAATTAGTTTACACCTGCATCTACTTTAAGAAGCTTCTGCTAGAGCATTTCATATTCACCTTTCTTATTATATATATAACATTTTGTTAAGTTATTGTTTACCTGTTTACCTTTTTCGCCCCATTGGTATTGTTTTTACTGGAATGTGGACTTGGCCTATAGCCTGAGCAGCTTTGTTGTTTCTGCTGTGTGGTCAAAATTGAAGACGCAGCAATTAGTGTTAAATAAAGAAGTCATAAAGTGTAAATAATATTTTTGAAGCTCAAATGAAAAGCAAGCAAATGATATGTAATGTGAGAGAGTATATGAGTGCATGTGTGTGTTGGCCATTATTTATAGCCAGCATTGTTTGGCATTTAAAGTGAAAAGCTGGCCGACAGCTGGCAATCATTTTAAAGCATTTGCCAAGCAATTAATTGTTGCATAAATATTGTAAACAAATTGCTGCATTGCATCAACAACAATTACAACAACAGCAGCAGCAACAACAACAACAACAACAGCAGCAATTACAAGTTGATTTTTGCTCGCAATGTCAAGTCTCGTTTTCAATGTGATTTATGCCACCCGCATGTTTGACACACTTTGTCAATTAATCAGCATAAATGTCAGATGGATGGGCTTTCGAAGAAATTCATATTTGCATAGAATAAATCATTGAGCAACAATTTGAAATGAGTCGAACATAAAAATCTATTTGTTTACCAAGACTATTGAACTGTAAGTATTGTGTGAATATTATTTACATTGTCTTTATCAAATAGTCAATACAAAAGTAAATTGGAAAAATTAATATATTCTTGAATATGAAAGGAATTTCTTTTCAGTGCACCTTTCTCTATTGTTGTTTAGCTTGAACATGTTGTTAAAAATGTATATAATACTTAAATAAGGTCATTTAATATTTGGCTACTGCTTACACAAATATTATGCCATAACTAGTAAGAGTGCTTGCCTTAGAGAGACCCCGAACCGCGCACAGAATTGCTATTTCAATTATTCTATGCTTCTTCTATACAGTCATAACCAACAGCACATGCACACACACATACGCACACACATACACAGACGCACGCATTATCACGCGCTCCGCTTACTGCGCACTGTATGCAGCAGCTGTGCTTGAGCTACGCTTATGGGCTTTAAAATGGGAAATTAGTTATTAAACTCTCTGAATTCCGATTTTCAATAGGTTCCGGGAATACAAATGTCAGTCCTAACAGATAAGGAACTTGCAATAACTGTTGTTTGAATTTGAATGAGAATAATGTAGATCTTCTTCCCTTCTATAAGGGTAGCTATCTACAATTGTTGTACACATATTTATAGTAGTAGAATTTCAGCATCAACTGCTTCAAAAATATTTAAAAATAAAAAAATGATTGTCTTTTTACTCTTAAATGCATTGCAAAATGTTTAATATTTCTATAGAAAAAACATTTTTAAGGCATTTAACCTAAGCTTCTATAAATAAGAAATTTTTCCAAATGAAACATTGAATTTGGCCAGCACCAAAAGTTCATTGTCGTCATCAATTGTTGGCTGAAATGCCTTGGCAAATGCAATTATATTATTTATTTATAAATATCATAACATAAAACCTCAATTTTCATAAGCCGAACAGCACAAATATTTGTATGTAACAAATGGCAAACTCTTCTCAACTTTATTTTTCTTATTTTTATTTTTTTCTTTCTTTTCTTGCATGTTTTGAGCCTAATGGGAAGATGGCAAGAATACACTTGTGCCCAAAAGAGCATCATTTGATAAACAAATTGTAACAAATTTTGGACAAACAATGCGTTGTTCTCTAATAAATATGCTTGGCGCATGCAAGAAATAAAATGAATTTACGATGCTCGAACAAATAAAATATGACTGTGTGAGTGAAATTTGAAAGTTATGTAACTGGCAGGAGACCGGATCGCATGCATAGCCATCATTGGTGCTAGGCACTAGAGAAGCATTCGTTCGAGTGTCCCCAGACGACGAACAGCAAACAGGATGAGGAAGTGGAGCTGGAGCTGGAACTAAAGCAGGAGCAGGAGCAGGAGCAGGAGAGGGGCTGCAGCAGGAGCAGCGGCTGTAGCAAAGGCATGTTGAGGACAATTTCTAGTGGGAATCACGTAACGAAGTGCATTGTTAAAATATAATAAAATCGCAATTTTGCGTTCATGTTGCAATGTGGCGTCATATCCTTTTTCCTTTAATTTTTCACGAGTTCGCCGTTTCGTAGTTCCGAAAACCCAAAATCAAGAGCCAGGGGACGAAGGAGACGAGAGGCGAGGTACCAACTGCCACTGCTAGCCAGTGCACTTCCACGCTTCTTCGTGCTCCCTCGTGCAGTTCATAATGGGTCTCCGTCTCCAATTCATGCTTGAGAATTACGGAGAGGGGCGGTGCTTGTGTAAGCGCGAGAGGCACGGGGAGTGGGCGTAGCGAGTAGGGGGGGATTGGTGGCACTAACGGCGCGTTCTATGCACACTCCATAGATTTTAATGCAATTTTCTACGGGTTTTTATATGTTTTTATTTCGCTGTTGTCATTGTCGCAGCTGCCAAAGTCTTTGTTCTTGCCTAGGTCCGATGTCGCAGCGACCGCTGGTCGCTTCGTTGAGTTTTGTTGTTGTTGTTGGGTCTAGAAACTGGGGTTAGTTTGTTGGGTTTACTTTGGTTTGCTTGCTTGTTTGGACTATGTATCCGTTTGCAAGTTTCTCAAGCGCCCCATATTTCTGCACTCAATTGTCCTTCAGCGCATTTTGCGGTCTGCTTCGGCTTTTTAGTTGGCGTTGCTTGTATCTCTCTCTCTCTCTCTCTCTCTCTCTCTCTCTCTCTGTCACCCACTCTCTCGCTCTTTCTCTGTTGTTGATGTAGTAAAATATAATGCCTTTGTTTGTTCGCGCAATAAAAAATGATTACTTTAATTTCCGTGCACATAAAAAGCACGTCTAACATGAGAAATTGCTGTCATTGTGGCACTTGCTTTCAATATTTTTTAGCTTGTCCTCTATTTCTTTTTAGTTTGGCATAGATCTTTGCAACCATTTGTTAAAATATGCAACAACTATTTGTGGAGCTACTCAACTCTTTAAGGTCACACAACGTAGGATTTATCAAAGATTTTTGGATAAATATTCTACAATAAGCAACCAAACATCTACAGCTGCAACAGTTCTTAATAGCTTGTAATAACATCATTTACGTATAAAACTTATATGAACGTCGTCGTCTTCATCTTCTGCAAAATGCTGTTAACCTAAATCTAGCTTAGTTCTTTATTGAAGCCTCTCAATATCTTCCCAGCAAATTTTAGTTTATTTGGAATTTTAGGTGCTGTCTAAGCTCAATTCGAATTTAAATTATAATCATTAGTTTTTTCGAATTTAAATATTATTTCAATTGAATTTAAACTATTTACATGTATTTTGTTTTGTCACTTTATAAATTTACACCCCAAATATTCAGACATAAAAAGCACAATTTTTTTGTCTCTATTTTTCTCTCAATATTTTCCTCTATTCCGAACAATCACAAAAATATATATTTCTCTGCATGCAAAATGTTTTTTTTCGTCCGTTAGCATTGTCCTTTCTAGCTGCTGCTTTCAGCATTCTTATCCTTGTTCTGCTCTGTGTCAAACCGCATGGGCCAAAAACAGAAGTCAGGCCCAGGCTGTGGATTGCGGATTCCCAACACTCTGCTGCTGATGCTGCTGATGCTAAGCGAAAAGTTTATGAACCAAATTGTTTTCACCTGCTGTCCCAAATTTATAACACCTCTCGCCTGGCCTTTATTTTTATTTGTATAATCCTTTCGCTTATGGCATGGCATGGCCTGGCCTGGCCTGGCAAGCCAAGCCAACCCAGCACCACCAACTCTTGCACATGACAGAAACCAGGCATTGGTATTTGCGAGCTCCCCACTTCGGATTAGTGAAAAGACAAAAACTCAAGCCAACGAATTCTCGGCTCAACCTATGCAAAAATAAACCCAGCACAGTGGTCGAAAAGCTATTTCGGGTACATTTTTATGGCCATTTCTTGTACTTTGCATAATGTTTGTTCGGCCAATTTTTACAGCCAGTCCAGGGCTTAAGGCTATAATGGCCGCAACACTTGTTGACCCTCGCTTCTCCCCTCTCTTCTCTGATCCATCCCTACCGTCTCCCCTCTGTCACCAGCTTTCGCTCTTGAAACGAACGTTTCTGATGAGTCGGGAACATTTTTCAATGGTCTCATTAAACGACCAGAAATTATATTAAATTTGCCAAAAATTCAGCTGCATAAAAAAAGTTGTAAATATTTTTATGCCTGCATTAATATGCAACCGTCAACCACTGTGGCCCCAGGTGGGGGCGTTGCTTGGACGCCGGGTGGTGGTGGTGGTGCGCTATGTGGCTGTCGCTGCTAATACCACCGCTAATAAAATCTTACTGCCGCAGCGTCGCAGAGCCATGAAGCACAGCTGTGTGCAGTCATTTTTACTGCTGCAGTAGGAGAAATGGCAATGCCAAAGGCAAAAGACGATGAAAACGACGGGCCAGCCAAACAGCCAAAGAGCCACACAGCCAAAAGGCCAAAAGGGAATTGCGCGAAGCTACTCTACCATCACTTCAGTGCCTGTTGTTGTTCTTGTTGTTGTGGACTAGTTCGAAGATTGCTATGAATGGAACTGAAACTGGCTCTATTAAGCTTATTGTTCGATTTATGATTAGCTCGCACTAGCTTCAAGTGGTATTAAAGCAGAAACTGCAAAATTGCTTCTTAGAGACAGCATCAACTCTATCCCAGTCGAAAGTTACAGGTCAAAGCTCTACGTAACGCAGTTTACATATTATAAGATTCTGTTTTAATAGAAGCATTAATTCTGTCTCTAGTCTAGTCTTCTTTAGCTATCACTCTCTTTATCTAACTAAGCAGACTATGAGATCTTTTTTTAGGTCTCAAAACTCACATTTCATTTCAACTTTCATTGAGTTCTATAAGTTATTAGTTTTAATTATTTTCGATTTACCTAATTAGATTTAGTTCTGAGTTAAAAAAATGTTAAGTTCTTACCTATTTTGGTTTCAAGTAATGTGAGTTTTCCAAATAATTTGAAAACCTTCAAGTTATTACCTTCTCGGTAATAGGTGTGTGTGTGTGTGTGTGTGTGTGCAAATATACCCGAGGCAAGGAATTAGCCGATTATGACCATCTGGATAATAACATTTTGAGCACACCCAGAACATGTCCTTTTCACTGTGTGTCCTTGTCGTTGTCGTTCTTTGTTGATCTACCGTTTCATTTAAATACAAATTAAAAGATGACAACGTTGTCATTGTTGTTGTTGTTGTTGTTGTTATTGCGGTTGCCGTTTAACGTTTACATCTAATGAAACTTTATGACGACCACTTGGCCGGAGGGGCACAGGTCATTGAGCAGGGCGAACGACTTGAGCCACACCTTTAAGTGGCTGCCGCGCTAGCTACCCTGCCTGCCAGCCAAACCTGTCCCGCGGTTTTTCACTAATTTGCCGGCCAATTTACATAAAGGCCGCGCTGCCAAAGTTGTTAGCCAACGTAATTTCTCCATATACATAATTCCAACTGAAAAGAAAAACAGAACTGAAAATGAAAAAAAGTAAAGAAAATATGATGAACAAAACCAAGAGAGAATACTCCCAGTTGGAAGTGAACGACTAGAAGTTATCACGCGCTGTAATATTATATTCTACATCTAATCTAGTTTTTCTATTAACTCCTTATTTAAAAATTAACTTCGTTATTGACACCATTTTCTTTATGGTTTGTCTGCATTTAAATATTTTTTATCATCGAAATTTTGGACTCTTCAAGTTATGCCCCAAAAAAAAAAAGGTTTCAAAATCAGTGTTTATTGATTGTTATGGGTTTTACCTTCATCTCTGCATTACAAATCCTGCGAGTCTGTATATTCACAGCAAGAGTATATAAAAATAAGTAATAAAAAAAATCCAGGGTATTTTAGCTGGCGCTTGATTAAATTAGAGGTGATATCTGTGGGTAAACGGGTTTGGGGATTTTTCACTAATGACAGGCAGCTGCATTTTAGTGCTTACTCTGTGTGCTCGTACTGTCAGTCCGAGTAGATTTGCCATACTCGATGCCCTGACAGCTGTATAACTTTGCATTTCAAGTTTTGAGCTTTCGTAATTTGAAGATTTATTTATGCATAAAATGCAAACAAAATCTGAATAATTACCAACAATAGCCAAAACTAACTGACTGACAGCCTAACAAAAGCAACTGCAAAAGACAAAAGAGTGAGAGAGAGTGGGAGAGCAAGCGAGGGGTAGAGAGGGAGAGGGACATCAAATGGAATTGCAGCTTTTCGCCTGTCAGAGCACTACATATAAGGTAAAATAATATTTTACGAATATGAATACAATTTTGACATTTAACAGACAATTGTTCGCTGCTCTTATATGCCAGAAAGCAAAAGAAGATGAAGCAACTGACTTCAGTTAGACAGCAGCACAAAACAAAAATGTGGGCGTGGCAGGTGGGCTATGAGCAAAATTGAAAATGATATTTGATATTACGATTGAAAATATCTAAAAAATTAGCTAAATAAGAGTGAAATATGAAATGAAAACTAAAGAAATTTATCTTTAAGTGGATGGGCACATAAAGAAGTATATGTACCGAGAGAGATATAAGCTCTTCTATAATTATATATAAATATAAATAAAAAACAATATATAATAAAAACAAGTAAGAGTGCTCTAGTCGAGACTGCTCGACTAAGAGATACCCTGAACCCTGTGAAGATGCGATATTCAAATCATTTTACGCTTCTTTTATATATACAGTAAGCAAATAAAGTTTACGTACACTCCCTACATTCATATTAATTGTTAAAAATACCCATTAAAGGATATGAAAATTGATGAACTATGGTTAGTTTATAATTAAGGCAGGCATTTATTTACGAAGTAGGTGAAAAAAATTTGGTTCCTTCTTTTATGGCCATTTTATGGACCAGAAACGGAAAAAAGTGCCAAAAAGCATGCCAAAAAAGTTTACGTACACTTCATCTGTAGCGTTTACCGTTAGGTGTTGCTTAATATTTCCGACGGGAATCTTCATTTTTCCTTTACTTCGACTCACATACTTGAGTTATTATGCATTGGAATTTCATTTGGGCCATTTTTGCGAGAGTAAACGGTCCTTTTGGGTCGAGACAAGCAAATCCCACTAGAAATGCGTCTAATTATGGTATAGCTCCACATAGAGGACTAAGGTGTACGTGAAATTGGCGGAACAACTAAACGATGTCCTTCTAGTGTCTAAACCATTATAAATTCCTGCGGAATAACAGCAATACTTGCAGTTTTGCCCCGATCATGCCGTGCTCCAAAATTTAGTGCCAGAGATAAACGCCAAATCCTGGCCACAATAAATCAGGATCCAACCAAATTTTTGTTCAAAATATAGAAGGACATATTTCTGACCTCAGGAGTTGCGGTTCATCCGCATACTGTGCGAAATGTGCTCCACAAGGAGGGGTACAACTCACGAACTCCGCGCAAGAAATCTTTGATTTCAGAGGTCAACAGAAAAAAGCGCCTAGAATTGGCTGAGAAGTACCCAAAGGAGCCAGATTAATTATAGGACTCAGGTATTTGGAGTGACAAATCCAAATTCATCAATCTGGTACGTCCAGGTACTTCTCAGCCAATTCTAGGCGCTTTTTTCTGTTGACCTCTGAAATCAAAGATTTCTTGCGCGGAGTTCGTGAGTTGTACCCCTCCTTGTGGAGCACATTTCGCACAGTATGCGGATGAACCGCAACTCCTGAGGTCAGAAATATGTCCTTCTATATTTTGAACAAAAATTTGGTTGGATCCTGATTTATTGTGGCCAGGATTTGGCGTTTATCTCTGGCACTAAATTTTGGAGCACGGCATGATCGGGGCAAAACTGCAAGTATTGCTGTTATTCCGCAGGAATTTATAATGGTTTAGACACTAGAAGGACATCGTTTAGTTGTTCCGCCAATTTCACGTACACCTTAGTCCTCTATGTGGAGCTATACCATAATTAGACGCATTTCTAGTGGGATTTGCTTGTCTCGACCCAAAAGGACCGTTTACTCTCGCAAAAATGGCCCAAATGAAATTCCAATGCATAATAACTCAAGTATGTGAGTCGAAGTAAAGGAAAAATGAAGATTCCCGTCGGAAATATTAAGCAACACCTAACGGTAAACGCTACAGATGAAGTGTACGTAAACTTTTTTGGCATGCTTTTTGGCACTTTTTACCGTTTCTGGTCCATAAAATGGCCATAAAAGAAGGAACCAAATTTTTTTCACCTACTTCGTAAATAAATGCCTGCCTTAATTATAAACTAACCATAGTTCATCAATTTTCATATCCTTTAATGGGTATTTTTAACAATTAATATGAATGTAGGGAGTGTACGTAAACTTTATTTGCTTACTGTATGTATGCACATATAACAACACATACACACACACGCACATGCACACGCACGCACAAGCACTTTCTCTGCTACTGCGCAGTTTACGCAGCGACTGCGCGCGGGCAGCGCTTGGGCTGCAGTATGGGCTATATTTTGGAAACTTATTTGTTGAATAGGTTTGCTTCTAGATGGACTTTCGTAATCAAACTTTTACAGCGTAATAATGACATTCATATGTATGTATTTGCCAAAGCACAAGTCTCTAGTATTTGAAATACGTTTTTTTCAAATTTGGGGGGAAGGGGGCGTGGTATCCAAAATCCAAAAATTGCAAAATGTTTCTATTCATTACACGGATACACACAGTAAATCTGAAATCTATAGCTATAACGGTATTCAAAAACGAAGAAAAGTTATCGATTCTTATCGATAATAAGGAAATGGGATGAGTTATCGAAAAAAAAGATAAACTTGTACTGCGTAGGATATACACGAGTATACATTTCAAATTTCAGATCTCTAGCTTTTGTGGTTTGCGAGATCACTGCGTTCACACGGACGGACGGACGGACGGACGGACGGACGGACGGACAGACGGACATGGCTATATCGACTCGGTTTGTCGAGCTGATCAAGAATATATATACTTTATGGGGTCTGCCATGTTTCCTTCTGCCTGTTACATACATTTTCACAAAAACATTATACCCTGATTTCCCATTTTTAATGGGTTCAGGGTATAATAATAAATTAAAAATAATAAACATGACGAAACCATTTAAATTTTCTTTGTCTATTTATCCTATCTAAATTATTATGCAGTCTAAAATATTAACTCTAAGCCAAGTTGTTTTCCTTCATTTATATCTACTTACTTACTTAGAATATTATCCACCACAAAGGACTCGGTCTTAATCCAAGGACCACAAAAGACCTAAAGTGCATTATGGGCCACACAGTAAAGTTACTGAAAATAATACTTTGAATTTAAAATGTGATATTGTTTGATTGTCCTTAAACGTGGAATAGCTTACAGGCTTAAGCATTTGAAGCTCTAATCCCTGACAGAAACCATTCGTACGCAGCGTATCGCTTGTTGGCCATTAAACACGTCAATAATCTTGCTGGTTCTCTCGCTTTGGGAACGGAAAGTTGTCATCAACGTCAACCGTGGGCCCCAGCTAACAATTAACAATTAAAACCCCAAAGAGCACAACTCAATTTTAGACAACACCAGCGAGCACACACACACATACACACACACAGACACAGATAGAGAAAGACAATTTCATATATATAGTAGATAGCTGATGTCGATAGCAAACCGCAACAACAAGGACAAAACAAGAAGAAACAGACCAAGGAACAACAACAATGGCCACTGTGAAAACTCTGATGCGAGGCGAAGTTCTGCGCACTTACAACTAAAAACTTGTTACGTATTTAATTGCAATTAAAAAGTTGTTTGTAGTTGCGAATGTTGCGTTTTGTGTGCTCGATGCCATTGTTGTTGTTGTTGCTATTACAATACTCTGTATACATTGATAAGTGGATATAAAGGGCTTCTGCAAGTCCAGAAAGGAGTATCAAGAAATGGAATATAAATAAATAATTTAAGTTTACATATTCGCTTGACTACGATTGAGTTGTTCAGAATTTAAAAGCTCAGCTCAATGTTTTTAAAATTTGTATAGCAATCCCACAAATTTACGTACCTAGGGTATCTCTTAGTCACAACTAAATACTTTTATTTCTAATGGTTGTTGTTATTGCTGGTAGAGACCAGGGCAATGGCTATGCGAGCGTTGCCAAATTGTCCTCGCAGTGAGAGAAAGAACCACAAAGATGAAGTCATTACAAGCCGAACCGAAATTGGCGCAGAGCAGCCAAAGGGTTTTTGCTTAATGAGTTTGATGTGGTGCATGGCCAGAGGATATGGGGCAAGATACTTAGAGCTAAAGCTCCACACAACAGGGCATTAGTTCGATATAGCTGCGACTCAGATTTTCGGGCGATAACACTCATTAGAGTTTGGCGAATTCGGCTTAGACACACAACCCAGCAAAACTTTGGTCATAACAATTGGCCATGAGCACAATTGGCCAAAGAACTAGCACAACGAAAGCGGGGCAATAGTAAAAATGTTCTAATAAATCAAATTATGTATACATATAAATATTTGAAAAGAAAAACTTGTATTTCATTAGCTCATTTCCATTTTCACTTATCATTTGAGATTATTTATATTTTTATTTAACTAATCACTTATTCCTCTCTTTCTTTTCATATGGAAATTTCCACTTCATATGCCTATTCAAATCAATGTCCGCTTGGCGAACCTTCTGACTGCGCCAACCCCCTTGCCTACAAACTCATATACCGACGAAAGAGCATACAAACAGAGAAGAGCAAAAATTAGGCAAAAGCCAACGGGACTTGGCGCTGGATCACACACACAAACGGCACTAAATAGCATACACTTAAACGTGTATAAACACATAAATATATGTACATGTGTGTTTGTACTTACACATATGCATGCCAAAGGCCTTCGCTCATTTAACTTGGAGTGGACATTATCATTTTATGAATATATTTCAACTTAAGAAATCAATACACAATATAAAACTTACTTTATAATAACATTTTGATAATAAATTTGAAGAAATCTGAGCTTGCGTATTGTATTTACATTTGAATGTAATTTACAAAGAAAACATGCCATGCGCACCAAGTACGATCACTTCAAAAGTTCGCGAACTACTGACACTGTCAGTCTGACAGCAGCCGCAGCCAAAATATGGGTGCTTTCAAATAAAGAGTGGGCAAACGGAATAGTGCTAAATTGCAGCGGAGAGTATAGAAGACCACGCAGTTGTCTACATTCGCCATTATCGCCGCTCTCTTTATTTCCCGTGAATGTACTGCAGAGCAAGCAGTGCGAGTAATATATGCGTGAGAGTGGGTCAGCTACTAGGGATGGGAGTGCAGCGTCGGCAGCAAGCATTTGGAGAGTTAAAGATAACTCAATTATTGAGAATCGTCATTTCCGCTCTTTTGTTTTACTCCAGATTTATATGCATTTGAGTGTGAATGGGTCGGCTGCTCGCGTCTTTGATCTCATGTTGGTATGCTTGTACTGCCCTTGTTGTGCATGTGTGAGAAAGTGAAGTGGAACTTATCCACAGAGTAGGCATAGCAATTGTTGAGAGAGTGAGTGAGCAAAATAGCTCACGTATGTACAATTGATAATTGCAACGGCTTTTGAACACATATGCAAGCAAAATAGTTGGAATAAAATAGGAAATGTAATTTCTTGTTAAAAACACCTTACAAATTTAAAAGCGTCTTGCAAATATATTCATTGCAATGAATTGAAATTTCATGACACTATTGATGTTTACGTATAGTCGCAAAAAATCTCAATTGGTTTAGTTAAAAGATACTTTTGAGAGTTACCTGACAAGAGCAAAGCAAACGAAATTCCGTCAGCCATGGAGCAGTCACCATTGGGGGAAATTGGAGGTTCGTTGGCAAGGAATCACCTGCAGCTGGCAGCGGATAAAGTGTGACCCGTGTGACTCTCGACTGTCGCCTTGGCAATTGCTATTTTTTTTTCAACCTTGTTGTTATTGTTGTTGTTGCTTTTGTTGTCGTCTTGGCAGCTTGGATTCCCCAAAGTGCAGACTGCACTTGGCTTTGCTCCCCAATGCGCTGGGGTAGCCGCCGGCAATTGAGTTTAGTGGATACGTGTTTGTATAGAGAAGGGCACCAAGAAAGATATACAGAGAAAGCACGAGTGAGAGGGAGTAGGAGACTGACAGCTGAATGAGGGACCAGAGAGAGCTGTAGATTGCAGCACTAGTGACGCGTGTAAGCGGTAAATGAATTTATTTGGCTCATTTAGTTGCAGTTAATTTATTTTTATATTTATTGAGTTTATTTTGCAATCGACCCTTCACATAGTAGCAGAAAAACAAGGGAAAAGGCACTTCAATATATATATATATATATATATACATATATATATAGAGAAATATCAAGGCAAGTGGAAACTTTTTCCGTTTGCAGAATTTGTCTAATTACAGAATTAGAAATGTTTTTATCTGGATTTATGCAATTCAAGCAACAGCTTTATGAACCGAATCTAATGAGCAGCAATTGACATAAGCTTTAAGCCGATTCACTGCCTAACTATAGGCAACATTTTAAAAAAATATATGAGAAGAGTAAACTTACCTCCAGCTTTATAGATTCCAAGTATTTGCACGCCGTCTGTCATTCCAATTTTTCACTTTTCCATATTCTGGCTGTTTTAATGTCCGTTCACAAGTCCGCAAACTTAGCATATTCTAAAATCCACAACATTGTGCCTAATCATAGAGAAGGTCTCCATAATTTCAACAGCTTGAGTAAAATGTCTAATAGCCGCTTTTGGCTTCCTTCTACCCGGCCCAAATTGCAGTCCCTTCGCCACTTGCAGCCTTTGCTTTCATTCAATGTCGCGTGCCATTGACTCGACTTGACTTGAATCGTCTGGTTTGAACACTTTTCGGCATTTTGATGGTTGCCCAACACGACACTTGGCCATGCATTCAAATTTGTTCAAATTCATTTCAATTACCGTCAATTTTCAATAATTTTGCTCAAATTATATTCTATTAGGCGAAAACATAATTAGACTCAGCACGCGGCGTTTGGTTGAAAATTTGCGGGGATAAGAAACGCGAAAGCTCTGAAATGATGTTTGAAAAAATAGTTAGTTATTTAAGCAGATGAAGATGAAGATGGGGAACAATGAATTTGGCTGGAGTCATATTCCAAAAAATTTGTTTTTTTTTTCTAATCAAATATATGAATTTATTTGATTAATAATTAAATATTAATCTTTTAAGCACACATCAAGTGTAATTTAGTTCCACAGCTACCAACCGAAGCGCTGTCATAGTTAATTTTCCCTCTTTTTTGGCTCATCTATAGCATATGTGAAAGGGGTTAGTGGAATAAAAGGAATTCAACTAGAAAATCCAGCTACATTTAATTTTAAACTTTTCATGTGGCAACTTTTTGACTAGCTGCCTGCCTGCCTGGCAGCCTGGCAGCCTGGCAGCCTGGTTGCGTGTGGGTTGTACGTTGGGGTTATTTAGAAGGTGGCTGGCAAATGCATTAGCCAGTGCTGTATTTTATGTGGATACAGGTGAAAACGCGAACCAAGCGGCAAGGGTTAAGAGTTCGCCTGCAGATGTTAGGGGAGTTATTAGGTGGGGGGGAGCCGGAGGGCTGGGCGATGTGTGGCAGTTCGTTTTGCTGCCATCCGGCTGTGCTCTTATGAATTTCACATGCTTAAGCCGCAAACTTATGTGCGCGCACAGCTTGAAATCCACGCGCACGTAAACTAAACTTCAACTAAACCAAAACTCACATTCCTGCCTCGTATCTATTGCCCTGAACTTTGTTTTTCACCATACTCAGCCCCCTTTCCCATTCCCATTCCCATTCTCATTCCCATTCTCAACCCCAACCCGAATCTCTTCCGCATGTTCTTGTCCTTGTTGTCGCCGCTGCCACAGCTGCATCTCGGCTTTGGCATGTTACCAAGGCTTACGGCTCAGCTCTCAGCTAGTCAGCTCTAAGAACTCGCTAGCCGGCGCATCGTGTGCCAAGTCAATGAGCAATTGACTGCCATCGCGCAGACGTTTCGCATTGCGATAAACCCGACTAACTCATATTCATATCTCAGCTGCTCTGCTCACAATGTGAGTGTAAAGCGTAAAGCGTAAAGTTTTTGCACTGCATTTCACTCACCGGGAGGCAAAAGTCCTTTCAACTACACTTTCGACAAATATGCGTGTGAAAAAAATTGAATTTACTTTTGATAAATGTGTGACGGGTAGCAGTTTCCACAATTTTCCACGCATCACTGGAAGTTTCTGAAAGAAAATAAAAGTAGTCAAAAAATTCAATAAATTCCTGCAATATTAAATAGAAATTATTGAATATGCGACTAGTTGATTGCAGATTAAGCTACATATATGATAAGATATTGATATACTATAATAATACTTGGATTATTAGCTGGCTAAGATTATAAACTATATTAGTTAGAGTTATTTGATAGCTGCATTGACATCTTATCTATACTTGTCTATTCATAATGTCAGATAGTCAATACTCTGTATATACTACATATAGGTCTCAAAACACATGAGTACTTGGCACATACATATATAGTTTTGTTTTTTATCTACTTGCATATCTAGCAGATACTTTAGCATTCCACAAACAAATTAACAAAATTGTTCAGCTACTTTTTTTACAAAGAGATACTTTAGTATCTGACACATACTTTTACAACTGCAATATTTGTAAATTTCTCAGAGATTATTCGAGAATCTTTTAGCTTACAGGTAATTTTAATTAGTGAAGACTAAGACTACTTTTCTATCTGAGATATTTTAGTATATCTGTTAAAAGTCATACTTACATTTTTTTATAACATTTTACACAACACCTGATAATTGTCATGTTTTTTCTAAAAGAGGTTTTAAAGTTTCCCTATGAAAATTAAACCCATATAATAAACGTTATTGTCATATCAAAAAAAAAGTATATCTGTATTTCACAGAAACTTTTTGATTTCACATGTACTTATACCTACGCCCAGATATACTTTCTTATCTCAAAGATATTTGAAGTTTTTACAAACAATTGCTTGTCGCAGAGACTTTTGGATTTTCGGTATATTCCAAATAGATCTGTATATCAGATTCTATCCTAACCAACACTCACTTTTGTGTTCTTTCTTTACTATATAAATATATATGTTCTTTATATATATACCAGTTGTATTTATACCAGTTACTTTCGTATCTCTCAGATACTTTTGTATCTCACAAAGACTTAACTGACCAATACTACTTATTTATCTCAGAATTACTTTTCTATCTTAAATATGCCGCTTTACACACATAACTATAACTTTGTATCTTATACGCACCACATACATAGTTGTTCTAGCGTACAAAATTGAAATAATTAAAATTGAATTTACACTGCCTCTTATGAAATTTATATAAATATTGAAGTGATTCACAAATCAAATGTATAAGAATACAGTGCGATATAAAATAAATAAATGGTTTTTGATGTTTTTGACAAGATCCTATGTTTTTGAGCTCTAATCTGAAAGAGTTTGCGCCTCATCGCTCTCCGTCAGATCGCATTCCATATATCGCTGAGAATTATAGTTTGAGACCAGATCATGTGCATGCTTCACTAGGATCTCCAGCTCGCAAATTATTGGCTCCCCGATAGCCATAAATTTGGTTATACGCTCGTTATTCTTGACATCTGTCGAATCCTTAACAGCCTCGTCGAAATGCATCTTGTAATTGTTGAAAAACTCAAACAGTAGTTCATGCTGCATTAAAATCTCAGATACTTGAAGACGAGTACCAGGCCCGCCATCGGCATCGCCGTCGCCATCTGCGTCGCTCAAGTCTAGGTTCATATCGAATTTACGGAATTTATTTTTGTCGTCTGATATTTGGCTTGAGTTGAAGTCAGCAAAGCTATTGGTCTCATCAATCAGCTCCTGCTCGAAGTCGTCCGATTCGGTGTCTGTTTCGGCACAGGATTCCAAGTCTGGTTGGGTCTCATCATTTGTGTTTGGCTGCTCGCTGTCAGTTTCCACAAGATCATCGTCTTTGGCCACCAATTCCTTGACACGATCCGCATAGCGTAAGGTATTCAGTGTGTTCTCCACAGAGCTCAGGCCAGGCGATATCATAGCTATCATGCATGTCTTGTTCTGCTCGCCCCCAATGAAGGAGTCGCGCAACACCTGCGTCAGCTTGGAGCCCCGGAAGGGCAAGTGACTCGAATGGCGACTCAATGCACGAATGCACTCCTTCAGAGCCAACAAAGACTTGTTGATTTCAGCGCCCTCGCGACGCGTCTGCAGATTGGCCGATTGTGTGTCGGCGCCGCGCTCATTGCCAGCCAGATCCACAAAGGAGCACTTGCCGCACGGCTCCGATTCATCGGGCATAAGCAGACCCATCTGGAAGACGGCATGCGAGCGTGACGATTTGATATTTACCGACGTCTGGCCAGAGGTGCGCTCCCGATTGCCGCGCTCGATAAGCCCCAGCACATCCTCCACCTTTGTCACTGCCATTTTGGTCAGTCCAACAATCACAACCTGCTGGCGACCATCCTCCAGCACTCGCAGCATCGGCTTGTCCGGCAGCAGCAAATCGAAGACCTGCTTACACAGATTTCGATTAGAATTTATTATACACCTCAAACAGAATTAATCTACTTGCAGAACTATCGCGATTTCAATATTTTAATCGATATTTTTCGATTTACTTAAGCTACAGCTAATCGATATCGATAACAAAAAACATATAGACTAAATATATTGAATATCTTTTCTATTGATCGTTTTTAGACTCTGATCTATCGGTGCTATTCAATAAATTGTATTAATAATTTACGATATTATCGATTATAGAATGGAACGAGTGACAAGGCTATCGATTTTACTAACTGTCGATCATTTGTCAACTCTAATCGATATATTATCAATTATATAAATGAAAAGCAAGCCATGCAATCGTAATATTCTGAGCTATCGTTAATTATGCAACTCGTATCGATGGGTAAACTTTGCTCTCACCTTACTGCCATAGATCTCAAAGTAGCTGCACGTAACACTGGCGCCCATTGCGCGATATTTGGGCTTGGCCAACTCTGCGAACACATCTCGAGCGGCCAAGGCATAGATGCCGGTGGTGCAGTCCTGCACCTTGCCACAGAACTCGCCGCCCATGGTGTGTGTCTTGCCGCTGCCTGTCTGGCCGTAGGCAAAGCACGTGGCATTGCCGCCCTCGAACATGGTGCGTATCAGGGGTCGGGCTGTGTGCTCGTAGACCAGCATGTTGCTGCACTGCTCGTCGAAGGTGTAGTCGAAGCGAAATTTGTGATGCTCCAAGAACTTGGTCAGATCCACCTTGTTGCGCAGCTCGTGCACGATCAAAGAATTGCGATTGGGCACCGATATAATGTCCACGGCCTTCGATTGCAACTCGCGCCGGCTCATCGGACGCTTGCGCACGCAAACCGTAATCTGTTGGATGCTTGCGCCGCGCTGACTCAAACAGCGCAGCGGATTGAGCTGCAGTTGCTCACGATACTTGCGCACCATCAGTGCCACCTCCCAGTTGGGATTGCCCGGATCTTTGCTCCTCAGCACACTCTGCTCGCGGCGCTGCTCGGCCTGCATGGCACGACGACGCTCGCGCTGCTCCTTTAGGCGCTCCACCTCGCGCACAACGCTCGAACGCTTGATGCTGCTCGAGCTCGATCTGCCCTTGACGGCGCCCAATTCCGAATTGACCTGAGGGACGGCCACCATAGCATGTGCCGGCTCCTTTATGGGCTTGATGGGAGCCGGCACATTGGCAACGCTATCGCAGCGACTGCCGGCGCGCAAACGCATCTTATACGGACTGTTGTTTGTCGACTTCTTGCGATACATGTTGTAACCGGACAGATTATGTGGCTTCGATTCGGGCTGCTCCTTTTTCTCGGGCGTTGGTTGTTGCTTTTGTCTGCCCTTCACCAAGAACGGATTGAGCTCCAGTAAGGTGCCCCAGGGTATTTCCTTACCTTTCACCTTGCTACCCTGTGTCCACTCAACGGTCACCATCTGTCGATCCATGCTCTTCAGTCCGACTGACGCAGGCTGCACGCATCCGTCGGATCGTCTAATGTTGACCTTATCACCAATCGCTAGTACTTCCATATATGACGTCTATGAAACCAATGTTAAAGCAAATAATTCTGCAAAATCAACAGAAATAGAAAAAAGAAAAAATAGAAAACAGGAAATTTTGTATGTAAAGTAAAAAGAGGCAAACCTTTGGAGCTCAGCCGGCTGGATCTGTTTACGGAGTATTGTGCTCAGGTATTATGTTCGAAATGATATCGTTGCGTATGTCAATCAATGCAATGATATATTGATCAGATACGAAATATAGCTGCACAATGGATGGCCCCAAACTCCAAAAAAATAAACAGAATATCTGCTTTATTCCGATTCGAGCTTGCAACTGAATTGGATCTGAGTGTTGATTGTAATAGTTTTCTTAGTTGTTCCAAAAAGTTTGTTTTATTTCTTATTTGCAAAATGCCTAAATCACAAGTGTTGTATAAAATGTAGTAGTAAAATGATTTAGAAATTCTGAAAATGAACGATTTCAATTTTCATAGCCTACTAGAGAATATAGAAGCTCATTTGGCATACGATTTCAAACTACAAATCAGGCATCGAAGCGATAACATTTCATAGGCTGCTTCGATTGCTTCGATTGTGCTTACTTTTTCACTAAGCCAAACAGTTCGATAATAACTTATTGTTGCCTTAGATCTTTGAAGAACTTAAATTGCTCTTGAGATGCAGCTGCAATAAAAGCTTGATAAATACTTATACCTTTGTATATACATGCATGTATTAATTATATCTATATTATATATAGTTCTATTTGATATATTAATATAATTATTCGCCTAGTTATTAAGACAATAAAACAGTTGCTTAGCTATTTAGATCAAGTTCTACCAGCACTAAAAAAGTTTTTAAGAGTTGCATAATAAATAGCCCAACAAAATGTTATAAAACTTAAGAAAGAATAAAAAAATTCCTAAAAAAATACTCAAATTTTCATTAACACAATGAACAGCATCAAAAGGTCAGCAATGTAATCTGAGAATACTAATCTATGCCTTCATAACTATTATTTCAAACAATTTCTAGACTCACCTAGAAATAGTGAGATGTGAGAAAGAGGAAAATAGATTTTGAAGCAGCTGCTTAACTTGATAATAAATCAAAATTCTTTACAAAATATTAAAAAGAGGCATAGGTAGAGACATAGAGTCATATTAGAGCGTCAAGAGTTATAGTAGTAGAGAAATAATACTTGCAGATATCATTAAGTTATCAAGCACACCCTTGTAGCTTAAGGTTATAATATGCTGACATTGTTTAGAAAGTTCACAATTTTCGACCTATTATAGTTACTATCAAAATTACTAACTCCTGTTGACCTGTGTAATTATTGTTCAAAATAAGATACTTAGTTCTGCACATGAAATATTTTAGAAATTGCATTGCTTCTTGAAGACTTCTCAAGAGATAGTACTCTCTATAAAAGTTTTCATGCTCAACAAACCAAGCGCACACACACTCACACACACATGGACACCCACAGTCAGGCACATAGACACCTTGAGCTGGCATCATTATTTTTGGACTTTAGTCTAAGAAAGACTCTTGGTAAAAGTTGGCGTCAAGTCGAGTGGCAACAAATACAACTGTTAGATGACATCGCCTAACCCAAAGTTCCCGTAAGTTGAAGCCAAGCAATTTTCCGGTGCTTACCAAATGCAGATGCAGCTGCAGATGCAGATGCAGATGCAGATCTGATAAGGATGCTGCAGCAGCACTAGGCGAAGCCTTACGCAAAACACTTAAAAGTTTAGTTTTAATTAAAGGAAATTTGCGTGCGTGGCACTTGATTTGTAGTGTTTCCGTGTGTTCAGAGTGGGGCGCTCTATGGGCTGGCTGAGCAGCCCTCATAAAAATATAAATATAATTGAAATTCTAAATTGCAATTGCCACGAGCGTCTGCTGCTGCTGCTAATGCGGGCTGCAGGGCGTGGCAGCCAGCATCTGTAGTTTTTCTTTCGGCTTTTCCTATTTTTTATTTTTTTTGCTCGTGCTGCTCCTCGTAATTAGAAGCAAATGCAAATTTACACGTCGAGTGTGTCGGCGATGACGGAAGTCATTGAAAGCGCCGATGCATTGCACAGGCATTGTGGCGGGCAGCAGGTGCAGGGGGGCCGGCAGAAGCAGCAGCAGCAGCAGAAGCTGGAGCAGTGCTTGCTGCCTGTCGGGATTCTGGCAGGAAGCTCACAGCCGGCAACTTCTATGCCATGTGCGTGTGGATACACATAATGAGAAAAGTTTTGGAGGTGTCTGAGCGGTAGCAGGATGTGTGTTGATAGGTTAGGTTGCCTAACCACTTGCCAGGTAAAACAGCATCCGTTCCTAACGGCACAGCACTCACACAGCCAAGGCTGCTTTATTAACTGATTTCGCAATGCAATTGAATTATACGTATTATAGTATAGTTCGGTCTGCTCTTTGTTTCTGATATCTGCGAAATTGATTTAGTGTTTCTATGTGAAACCTTGAACAATTTAATATTGTTTATAAAATACGCGAAAATGATTTAGTTTAATTTATAAATAATTACGACTTTGTTAAGATTTTGCAGCTAAAGAATCAGTTTCAGTATTATTTTCTTTTTTTTTAAGTTCTGAACCCACGGAAAATGGGAAATGGTTTTGTTAAACAGGCAGAAGGGGGCGTGGCAGACCCCACAAATTGTGTATATTCTTGATCAGGGCGACGAACTGCGACCGTCTTACTATTCTTAACACTCAATGCAAATAGTCAAATTACTCACTTTGCTCCTGCTCAATGAGTGCAGACAGAGACTCAAGTGCTTTGCTCTAATTTTGAGTGACATTTTGCCAGCTATAAAAGGCGCTGCAGCTGCTGGCTCCGATCAGTCAAGTGCCTGATCTGGACGGGGTCAGTTGAAGTGCAGTGCAGTGATTTAATATTTTTGTTGTTGTTTTTTTTTGTTTTTTTTTTTTTTTTTTGTTTTTTTTTTGTTTTTTTTGTTGTTTTTTTGTTTTTTTTTTGTTTTTTTTTTGTTTTTTTGTTGTTGTTTTTTTTGTGTTTTTTTTTTGTTTTTTGTTAATAATATTTATTTTTAAGTTTTTTGTTTGTTAATAATATTTCTTTTAAAACATTGTATATGTTTAGTTGTTATTTGAATGTTTTTGTTTAACAATTTATGTTTAAAAATTGTAATTATTTAATAAATATTTTTTAATCATTTATATTTTGTATTTATTTAATAAATGTTTTGAAAATAATTTGTTATTAATAAGATTATTGTTTGTCAATTTAAGTGTAAAGCTTGAAGCTTGAACAATTTTTGTTTTAAATACTCTATTTATTTTAAAAATATTGAATAATTATACCCTGAACCCATTGAAAATGGGAAATCAGGGTATAATGGTTTTGTTAAGCTGTCAAATGTATGTAACAGGCAGAAGGGGGCGTGGCAGACCACATAAAGTATATATATTCTTGATCAGGGAGACGAGCTGAGTCGATTTAGCCCTGTCCGTCTGTCTGTCTGTCCGTCTGTCCGTCTGTCCGTCTCTCCATCTGTCCGTCTGTCCGTATGTATGAACGCGTCGATATCAGAACATATAAGAGCTAGAGACTTGAAATTTTTTTTGGAAGTCCCTGTATAGCACGCGCATATCGAGTTTGTTTTAAAAAATCGATAACTATTCCCGTTCTTTTGTTATCGATTAAAAACCTTATCGAAATGAAGTTAATAAATTATATCTCGTACATCTTTGGAGCTAGAATCTCCAAATTTTGCATTTAGTTTCATTTATATTTTATACAATTTCGGTTTTTGTTATATTTTGGATACCAGCCAAAAAAAAAAAAATTTTTTATAATTTTTTAATTTTACAAGCTTAAATTTTTTCTGCGTTAATAAATACATAATTGAGTATATATTAAAACGCAGATCGGGCGGGGTTCAGGGGATCTCCTAGTCGGGCACCACCGACTAGAGTTTTCTTACTTGTTTTTTTTTAAATATTGTGTATTTTTAAAAAATACCTAAATGTTTTATTTTAAGATTTTTGTTTAGTATAATGATGATAGTAATATTTATAATCATAATGATCTTTTTGAATGATGTTTTATGTAATGATCATTATGTTTTATGACCATTTTATAATTTGTTTAGTATAATGATGATAGTAATTTTATAATCATTATGATCTTTTTAATGATGTTTAATGCAATGCTCATTATGTGCTATGACTATTTTATAATTTGTTTGGTATACTGATGATAGTAATATTTATAATCATAATGATCTATGTGCTAATGATCTCTTTAATGATGCTTTATGAAATGATCATTAGGTTTTATGATCATGATATAGTGAATTATCATGAACCGACAATTATATATGATAATCATTATATGATCATTATGATGATAATTTATTAATTTGTTATTAATTATGTTGATGATTGTAATGCTAATGTTCGTAAGTTTGATGACCATAATGTTAATAATCAAGATTCTATTTCTTATGATGTAAAGAATAATCCTGGTCACTATCATTATGAATCTCATGTAACTTAAGATCATAATAACGATAGCTGAAATAATAATTATAAAAATGACAACAATAGAGAATAATTGAAGTCAAGCAAACTCCCCATTTGGATATGCCCGCTCAAGCAATTTCAAAGTCTTTCGGTTCATGGAGCTTGAACAACTTTGTTGTTGTTCGCATTTGCTACAATAATTCATATTTTAATAATATATTTCGGGAGCCTTTCTCGTATTTTCAAATTATTGTGTTTATCACAAAATTTGTATGTCCAACATTTCAGTCGCACTACTATTTTGATGCCCACAGCTGCATGTGGACTAAATAGAGTATTTAATACCTCTACTTCCGCAAAGACCATATTAATAATTGTTTTTTCATCTATCGATTTTCAAATACGTCCTGTACTTCTATATATATTTAAATAGACTTGCCTAACACTATGCTTTGATGTTAATTTTTATTCTATTTCCTGGGCTTCATTCACGCCAAATTAATTACCACAAAGCTATTTATCAACACTAGCGAGATAAACGGCAGATAAAGTCCGCGTCGTCTGCGGATTGGTGACAAATCGTGGGGCTTGCTGTGTGAGCGGCGGTCATGGCTGGGGTGTGGAATGAGCGCGAAGACCCAAAAAGTTAATTTAGTGTATTAAAAGTAGCCACAGCAATAAGTTGTAATGGGCATTGTGATAGACATCAGTGTGGGTGGCGGAGGGGTGGTTTGTTGAGCTTTCAAGTGGAAAATGTGCCAAAATGGAAATGGTTAGGAGATGGTGAATGAAAATGGAGTTGTCATTTCAGTTGGAGTGCGAGTGCGAGTGCGACTTCGACTGCAAGTTAAGTTTTAACTGATGGGCAACAAGTGTAAGTAAATGAGACTGAAAAAGTAATTAAAATTAGTCGCCTGCCTTTGGAGCAATAGACTTCTATGGCACTCACTACTTTGGATCGGATAACGGATGTGCTTTAACAAAAGTTTCATATTTGCCCAACGCACTGCAGCCGCTTGCCTTGTTAACGCGGCCTATAACGGTAATACACTTGAGCGATTCGAAATGATTAGAAAGCCACACGCAAATCTATCTCTCTGGCAACCCGCGCCCCCGACCAGCTGTCTCGCACCCTCCAGCATTCGCCCCATTGATGTCGCTGGCATTTAGATGAATTTTCTTTCGCAGCGCGTCGCTAAAAACAACCGCAAGTAAATGAGTTCTGATATTGACATGAATTATTCGCCTCAGTGACCTTACAAATACGGGGCGCAAGTCTCTGCCTATATATGTCTAAGGAGTGTCCTTATTACAGGGATAAACTTAAGTGCGTATGCGTTTCTATGTGTGTGGGTATGTGTGTGTATATATATGTGTGTGTGTGTGTGCGAATTATATGCTTGTTAAATTAAGTTCTCAATTTTAATGGGCACTTTTGCTTGTTGGGCTTGTTTGATGACGCATTGAATAATCAGATCAAAAATTGTAATTATAATTTAACAAATTTAAATTACTTAATACTTAAAGCTACTTTTTATTAGCATAAGCTAAAGAATGTAATTAATTGGATTAGCTGTATAAAAGGTTGTTTCATATAGGAAGATGTTGTCAGCCCTCTGTTGGCGAAAAGCCCAAGCTGCAGCAAATGTCAAGCAGTTTGTAAAAGGGCTGTAGCCGTCTATTAGCAGTAAGCAGAAGCTGTCGGTAATCCTCTATCGGCAAAAAAGAGAAGCTGCTGACCAAGGCACAAGCAGTTCGAATACTACTACCAAAGCAGTGCAACTCGTCGTTACATTTAAATTTTAAAAACTGCTTGTTTGGTCACAGCTTGCGCTACTGGACAATAGAGGGTCAACTTAAGATTTAAGTTATTTTAAAAATAGCAAATAAATGACGTTAACTGAATGATAATCATAATAAAATTTGATTATAATAAAAGTAATCATAATAATAGTAATAGTGATAATGATAAGGATAATGATAGCAATAGTGATAATAATACTACAAACTTATTTATAATATATAGTCTTTTATTTTGTAGTATATTTTCTTGCAGCATTCCTAATATTACTCTTTTTATATAAATTGCTTTATCTAGGTATAGTAAAGGTAAGGATACCAATTAATAGTTTAGATTGGTTTGGTCATCCTGCTCCTATAGCTCTGTTGTTGCCACACCCCAGTATTTCCGCATGCGACTCTCATGCTCCGTATAGCCATCCTCGTCCAGCTCCTCCTCATCCAAAATATTGTGATCTCTCTCCTGCGTAACTGGAAAATCATATTCCAAATTGCACGGCATACGGCGCTGCATGGAGCCAAAGTAGGCGGCATGCGGCCCGCCGCCCAGCTTGGCATAGGCATCCCGCGACTTGCCATCGAATAGATTGTAGCCATAGTTGGGCGACTGCTGGAAGGAGCGCATGCTGCCAAAGTATTCGGTGGGTAGTTGCTTCATGTGCTGATAGGCACTCAATGGGGCATGCGTCTGCGTCAACTGGGGCGTGCTGCTCGAGATAAATTTGTTGGTCACGTTGCGTATGAGATTCGACTTCAGATCGTTGCTATCGCCCGCTGGCAGCTTAGCTGTGGGCAGTCGCTGCTTGGAGAACGACTTCGAAATGGTGTTCAGCTCCTTGTCGAACAGCAGCTGTGTGTTCTGCTCCAGCATATATTCCCAGCACTTGAATTGCTCTTCGGATAGAACGGACTCCGTTTCGTCCAGCATCTCCAGCTGCTGCTCCTCCTGCAGCACACGCGCATGCGCCAATATAAACTCATCCTTGGCCACGGTCGCATCTTTGCTCAACAAGTCCGGATTGCTTTGGCCGCTGGGCGAGGAGCGTCCAGCCAGCAGCTCCTGCTCCAAGGTGCGATGCCGGCACGCATTACTCCGATCGCAACAGGTGCGTTTGCTCACGGCCAAGCTGGCCGGTGGCTGTGACAATACCAGCGCCGGTTTCTTACGCACGCTCTGCTTCAGCTCACGTATCAGATGGTCCACATCGGTGCTCAGATGACTGAAGCGCACCACAATCACGCTCAGATTCACTGTCGCACCAAAGCTCTGAGCTACTTCCAGCAGTCGCTTGGCAGCCAACAAAGCATTCTCCTCCTTGCGTATCTCCCGGGCCGCACGTCCAATGTCCATTACGCTCCACAATTGATCATTGCCCAGCACCAGGTACTCATCATCGTTGCTCAGCGTAATCTGCATTAGATGGGAATTTTAATGTATGTCCCAACAAGAATTGTTTATTATAGACTGAAGTGGCATACTTTTAAGTTTAAGTGCTTTAGCTAGGCTTAGTGTCGTGGCTTTAAAATTAATTTGTTTAATTATATTTTATATATATATTTATTATTTTTCAGCTTTGTGATTTAAAGCTGTATATTTTAGGTTTGTGCATCTATTTTAATTAAAATTTAAAATTGAAGTTTCAAAAATTTTAATTAAAAAAGATGCACAAACCCAAAATATGTGGTTTTTTTAATTTTATCCAAGTTTCCATTTGACTATTTCGCAGTTGATTTTGTAAATATTCGTAGTTAAAGTAGTTTTTTTTCTTCATGTGTTCAGTCCTCTTGATATATATAAACTATGAGCAAGACTTTTTCCAATCCATAAAGTATAAATATTTTAGTTCAATATTAGCTACTAATTTATATGGTTATGTGGACTTGGTTATGCCTATCGGTCAGTAGGATGTCTTGTCTGACTGCCTTTCTGTCTATCCGCCTGTATATCTGTCGATTTGCCCGCTTATTCTAAAAGTCTGCATGTCTGTCTGTATCTTTAAATATCTATCCTATATGTCTTCTCTGTCTGTCTGTCTGTATTTTTATACCCTGAACCCATTGAAAATGGGAAATCAGGTTTTGTTAAACTGCCGAATGTATGAAACATATATACGTATATATATTCTTGATCAGACGAGCTGGGTCGATTTAGCCCTGTCCATCTGTCCATCTGTCCGACTGTCCGTCTGTCCGTATGTATGAACGCGTCGATCTCAGAACAAATTTTTTCTGCCTTAATAAATACATAATTGAGTATATTTAAAAACGCAGATCGGACGGGGTTTAGGGGATCCCCTCGTCGGGCATCACCGACTAGAATTTTCTTACTTGTTATTTATCTGTCTATTTGTCTTCTACGTCCTACAGCTTGTCTATCTGCCTGCCTACACTTTAATGCATATCTATATAGACAGATCTTCATTTATATAGTTATAGTTATATTGACCATCTTCTCTGTATATCTTCTATATATCTTTTATATGTCTTCAATATGTCAGTCCACCTGCCTGACTTTCTGCCTACATATCTGTCTTTATGTCTTCTATATGCCTGCCTGTCTCTCTTTCTATTCGTTAAATTAAAATAATTATTACAAAGAGTGCATATTATTAAAACCATTTCCTTCTAATACATCTAACTACTTCTCTTACATTAATTATCATATTCATAACTATACTAATATCTTTCAAAAAGAAAACTTAAGATATCTTTGAACTTGTAACTAAATAACTTATCTCTAACTAGAACTCACCTCGAGCAGTTGGGGATCGGGCAGCGTGTGTGATGCCTGGTTGCGTTTATGGCTATCGCAGTCAGTTTGCGCCTCTGTGAGCCGCAGGTGGGTTGTGCGTCGCACCAGGTACGCATCAAAGTGTCCCAGGTGGGCCAGCCGCAAGACATAGCGCTTGGACTTCAGTGCACGCACCTTTGAGGGCTGTCTCAGCAGGTGGATGAGCGTGGCGCTGCGCAGGCAGCCACCGCATTGCCGTTGCGCCGTCAGCAATGTGTACTTCATGTAATCATTGAGCGGCGACTCTTTTAGTGAGTACTCCTGCTTCAGCAGTCCAGGCACTAGCTGAGCCACTTGCTGTGCCTGTCGCGCATCCGTCTGCGACTCAAACATGCCAAAGACCGCCTCATCGTGGCCATTGAACTGACTCGCGCGCAGCTGCGAGACGAGGAGCTTGCGCAAATCCCCCGGCGTTTCGGCAAAGCCCAGGGACCAGGGCAGTGTCTTGGTTTTGTGCACAGACGCTTTGTTATACTCGATGGGCAGGCGTCGTGTGCTGGTCGGCAAAGCTGCACGATTGTTGCCAGAGACATCGACCAGGCTCCAGACACGCTGACTCTGCGTCTGGCAGACCTTCAGCTGCTGCTCATCCACCTGCAGCTGCAAATTGCCCGACAAATCCAGATATTTGAGATTACGTGAGGGCACCAGCGACAACAGATTGATGCGATCCAAATGATTGTGCGCCAGATCCAGTATCTTCAGCTTGCTCAGCTTCGACAGCTGCGGCGTGCTGAGCAGTAGATTGTTGCAGCAGCGCAGCACTTTAAGCTGACTCAAGCTGGACACCTGATCCGGCAGCTGCTGCAGCATGTTGCCCGATAGCACCAACACTTCCAGCTCCGGCCAGTTGCGAACACACTCTGCTGGCAGCACGCCCAGGCGATTGTGCGCCAGCCGCAACACCTTAAGTCGGCCCGCATGCAGCAGTGGCTCGAAAATGTTGTCGTTCAGCTGGTTGCCCGTCAGGCAGAGCTCCTCCAGTGCGGCATTGTTGTTCTGCTCGTAGCGCGGCAACTGGGCCAATCGATTGCAGGAGGCATTCAGTGAACTCAGCTGGCCATGGGTAACGGCAAAAAAGTTATCAGGCAACCGCTGCAGCTCGTTGCTCTGCAGCTGCAACTGCGTCACGCTGCAAAAGGCCTCAGGCAAATAGTCCAGCTGCTGCAACGCGTTGTAGGCTAGATTCAGCGAACGCAGACAGCTAATGCGATAATTCCTGAGCAGCTCCTTAATGTGACTCAAATGATTGTGCGTTGCGCTGAGCGTGTCCAAGGCCACACAGCCACCAATCCATTGAGGCAGGGCGCTCAGGTAATTGTGTGAGATGTCCAGCTGCAGCAGCTTCTGTGGCACCGACTTCGATATGGAGATGCTCTGAAGACCTTTTGAAGCACAGGAAATCAATTAGTAACTAAATAAATATAGATGTCAACTACTGTGTTTATTGCATTTAAAGTTTTTACTTGGCTTTTTAATTTATTTACAATTTTTGCAAAAAGTTTATTGAATTGTAAATTAAATTTATTATTTTTTTTGTTACACCAAAAAGTATTTTTTTTATATTTAAATACGGAAATTCTATTTATGCTCAAAAGATATACAAATAAATAAATTTTTAATAAAACAGAATTTTAAAGCAAATACAAAAAACTAGCAACAAATTTTTCGTTTAAATTTGTATTCATAAAAGATCTTTGACCAAACTTTGAATGCATTAAACTCGACCCCAATACATACAGTTATGATCCGCTATAAGTGTCTGCAGATTGGTGCCATTTATAATAAGCTCAATTAGCTTGTTGCGACTGCATTTCAGCGTTTCCAATTGTGCCAAAGTGCTCAGATCCAAGACTTCCATTTCGTTTTCGCACACCTCCAATTGGGTCAGGTACTGCCGAAAGAGAAGCTTTAGTCAAATTCTGTTAATGTTAAAGCTATACATTTTTCTAGACTCACATTGTAATTGCCTATTAAAATGCTGCCGCACAGTTGGTTGCCCTTCAGGCTCAACTTTTTCAGTGGGGGACTCTCATTTGACACGACTTCAGGTTTTTGGCCAGTGATGGAGCCGTGTTTAATGGCCAGCTCAGAGGCGTTGTTGTTCTCGTTGTTGGTGTTCTTATTGTTGTTGTTGTTGCTGTTGCTGTTGTTGTTCTCACTGCCATTGCTGGCCGTAACTTTTAATTTCGATTTGTTTACCTCAGTCGTTTTCTTTACGGCCTTAAGCATTGTTTTCGGTTTCGTTTACGTTTTTGATATTTTCCTATAGTTTTTCCGTTAACGCTCGACGACGTGGGCGGAGCTGAGGTCCGAATGGCAACAACTTACCACACTGCATGCATGAGCAAACACCAAAAAGCCAAGCCGAAACGGTCGAAAATATTAATCTGACTAACACCGCGATTGTTCCAAAATAATATTATGAAATGATTAGAAACTAATAGCGCTAAAACTAGATTTGCAAATATACCAATTACATTTATGTAATTGACTTAAGACTTGATGTTGTTTTAAGCTCTTTAGGTTGGCTATCTTAGTCTGGGCTCTTCTTCTTGTGGCACAACAATCTACACCGGATCCAGGTCTATGCACAACTGAAGACTACTTGCCGTTACGACAAGCCAAAACTGTAACGCTTGAGAGAACGCCACGGTTGCGTCTCCCCCTTTCGTCTGTCACCCCTCCCACACATCTCTTTAGCCACTGCTCCATCCTCATATATGTGTTGTTTCCATGGGTTCGTTGCAATACGATGATATGTCTAAGCAACATTTTGGATTGTGCTTGTGCCATACGAGAGCGCTGGCGCAACAATTATTTCTTGTATCCGTAGAGACAGTAAACACGCGGTAAAGTGGACTTATCGTATAGTATATACAAATATCTTAGTATTGCTAAATTAAGCTAATATAAAATATATATATAAATACATTTTGTTTTGAGAAATAATTGTTTCTTAATTATCAGATCTATTGTCAGGGAAAATATTTCCATATTATTTCGAGTCCCTTGAAATTTTGAACTCATAAATTGAACTTAAGAAAATTAAAATTAAAAATATAAAAATAAAAAAAAACATTTTTTTTAGAATACTTTACTAAAACAATATTCGAATAACTAAAATACCTATTTTAAAAATATATATTTATACAAATTAAAATACTTAGATCTAGTCCAATAAAACTTGTATTTACAGAAAATATTCAATATCTGATCTATAAACAGCAACTAGTTCATTGGACATTCAGTAAATTTGAATTAAAATTCGTTTTAGGCAACTTCCACTGTACTTAAAGAGTGGTCGCCTGCTCAGTTCGACAAGTATGTATATTGAACGTACACTCTAAATGGAGTTTAGTTTATGCTTAGCTCAAACAACAGAGAGAGAGAGAGAGAGAGAGAGCGAGGCCCTCAAGATCCATACTCACCATGCACTGTTTGCCTCGAAGTATCCACATATAATACATATATCTACGTATATATCTCTGTATATACATAAGATGGGTGTTCGTTTACATAGAGAGTATATGTATATTACCACTTGGAATTGACACACAATTTATAACAATGAATGGGGGAATGTTTTATAGATATCAAGTATCTATCTACATATTCAAGGTATTTTATAGTCGAGTGAGAATGGGCGAAAAAAAAATACATTTGTTTTGTAGCTTTGTGTTTTTTTACACGAATTTAAGAAACAATTTGTTTTTTTTTTATTTTTCACTGAAATATAATAATCGTTTGTCATGCACTTACGCATTAGCAGAAACTCTTTTAATAATGTATTTCATTTCAATTCAATATTGTTTTTTTTTTTTGTTGCTTGATTTGTGTTTGTTTTTGTTGTTTTTTTGTTGCTTTTTCTTAATTTCGTTTTTGTAAGATTTTTTTTTGCTTCCATAAAAAAGGTAACAACGTTTTTACATAACGTAACCAAAACAAGAAAAAAACGCAGGCAATTATGTTCTAATTGTGGGCGTGATCTTAGCCATTACATAAATCTCAACTTGGCCATATACTATATATAAAGACATATATATATATATATATATATATATGTTGCTTTACTTATGGTCAAGTAAGAGGTTAAATATATTTATAAAAAAAAAATATTTATATATAAAATAAAGTAACGCGTTTTATACATAATATACGCCATATTCAATTAAATGTAGGGTGTGTGTGTGTGTGTGTGTGTATATAGTAATATATATTCATATATATGTATATATATATAATCTATATAATACAATGTAAAAACCAATGCTGAAATCTGTTTAAACCAAGGAGCAGCAAATAAAA
The DNA here is from genome assembly GCA_035045365.1 of Drosophila leonis. Classification (NCBI taxonomy): domain Eukaryota; kingdom Metazoa; phylum Arthropoda; class Insecta; order Diptera; family Drosophilidae; genus Drosophila; species Drosophila leonis. Next base: position 3,743,723 of record JAWNPC010000389.1, read on the forward strand.
TAAATAATTACTAGTATGAATAAATTTAGTTATAATTAGATTAATAGTTAACGTTAACTAAGCACATTAACTCTCTCGCTTACACACACACACACACACCACACGCTCTCTCAAGTGTGTGTGTGCGCGAGTGGGAGTATGTCTGTATGTGTGTGTGTCTGTGTTTATGTGTCTGTGCTGCACTACGCTCATTTTGTTTATACACATTTTATAGGGTATTCGCTAACATTTTATTGTAATGCTACATTTTTGTTTTACACGCTTTTTCTTTCTCTTTTCTCTGTTATCTTTTATCTTTCTGCTTATATTTTCTGCTATTAATTCTTATTTCTGTTTTTGCGCTTACAAATTATATAGTTATTTTTCGCAATTACAAATGGATATTTCTTATGTCAGAAACGAACACACACAGAGCGTGAAATCCTTCTCCCACCTCCTACTCTTTCTCCATGCAAATATCAATTTAAATATATTTTTCATAATTACTACGTTTAACAGCTGCTTTAACTAATTTATGTTTTTGTTTTTGTTTTTGTTTTTGTTTTTGTTTTTCATTGATTTTAGAGTAATATAAATTGTTTGTTGTCTATTGCTCGTCATTGTATTGTTTTGTTTTTCTCCTATTTGTTTTGCGTATAACTTAAATTGTAGAAATATTCGTATAGTTCGCGCAATTATACAATAGATATAGTATCATTTATTTATAGTATATATATGTATGTATATATATAACTACAGTTACTATCTGCATAATTTCCCTGTGGTGTGCAAGGTTGTTAATTGTTTATATTTTTTTTTTGTTTTTTGTTTTTTTGTTTGTTTAGTTTTAGGCGACTTGTTCTGGCTAACGCAATTTGCAAAAATGACTTAAACAACTAAGAGACGTGGCTAAAGGCGTGAAATTTGATTTCCGCACTTTTACAAACGTTATAAATGTTCAATTGTGTAAGTAGTTAAGAATTACAATAGGTATATTAATTATATATATATGTATTAATTATTTATATATAGAAATATATATAATTATCTGTGTGTGTGTGTGTATTATACATGGCTTATTTGCCCATGCTGGTCAATGCTGCTGCTGCAGTCGCCGTTGGCGTTGTCGCTGGCACATTCTTCAGCATGCTACCGACATCCTTATGATCGGTTAGGTTGCCGCCATCGATGCTGCCGCCGGCATTGTTTGACGTACTGAAGTCCAGCTTGTAGTTGGCACTGCGCGTCACATCCTCCATGGACGCCTCCTGGCAGTCGCGTCCGCTGTGCGTCTGTGAGCCGCAATTGTAGCAGGAGACGATCTTCTGTGTCACAGCGCTGTTCGCACCCGTTATGGGGCAAACACCTAACGCCGTATACGGCGTGGGCGCAACTGTTGCAGCTAGCAATTGTTGCTGTGGGGCGGGCGTTTGCGTTTGCACTGTGACTGCATTCGTGCTGACACCGGCCGCCGTATTGCGGGCCAATTGTGGCACCGTTACAGCTGTGGGTGCACCAGCTGGCGATGCTGTAACGGGCACTGGATACGTCAAGCCGGGATGATAGCCCGGAAAGATGATGTCACCGTTAGGCTGGTAATGAACGCGTATGGAATTGTGCAGCGCAAGTGGCGGCGCCGGCGGATGATGCGGCTTTATCAATGCCGGCTGCGGTCCACGTCCGCTTGCCGCATGATATGGATATGTTGGCGCATTATACGCTGTCGCTGTTGGCGGTGGTTGTGGTTGCTGTTGTTGTTGTTGTTGTTGTGACTGTTGCTGTGGCTGCAACAGCACTGGTGTTGGTGGCGTACTAACAGCAGAGGGACTCATGAGCAGCGGCGGCTGCTGCTGCTCGCTGGGATTGCTTGGCGCATAGATTTGCTGATAGCTTTTCTCCACACCATTGCGCCCATTGAGACGATGCTGTAGGCTAGACTGCTTATTGCTAAGATGATGCTTTTGCTGCTGTTGCTGCTGCTGCTGCTGCTGATAACCGATGCCCACTGTATGGTTGGCCATCGTGGGCGTAGGCGTTTCCGGTGGCGTTGTCTCGCCGCAAGAACCATTCGAGCAACCCGATTCGCTGCTCGTAGTTGCCGCACTCTTACTCGAATTCATTCTCGTCGAGCCACTACCATCGTCATTTATATGCATATTATGCATCGTGTGGACCAGTGTGTTCGCCTTGATAAAGCTGTTCATCTGGTAATGCTGCTGCTGCTGTGGATCTTGACTTACCGGCGACTGTTGCTGTTGCTGCTGCTGCTGCTGCTGCTGTTGTTGCTGGTGAGGGGGCATATATGTATTCGCATTGATACGCTGATGTGATACACGTGGATAACTTGCATTGCGTATAATACTAGACAAGCTGGCGCCAACTGGGTTGCCGCCACCTTCGCTGATGCCCTGCAATCATGTATATACAAAAATATATTATTATTAAGTATTCTTTTGATCAATTCTTTACAGCAATTAACAATTTCTTAAATTGCTTTAAGGATGTTGTGCTAACGCCTTCAAGGATATATAAAATATATAAAAACTTTCTTTTGTCTCTTCTCAAAGGCTTTAGTTAAACAGAAAGCTATAGTTCAAATAACTGAATATTATATTAATTTATAGAAAAAATCGTAGCGAATTGATAAACTAAATTTAAATTTTCTAGTTGTTCTGGCATAGACCAAGATCAATGCTGAGCAACAAACATGAAAACAACAAATTCATCTGAGGCTTGGCGCTGTTTAAGTTTACATATTTCTCCATTGTTTTTAGATTGTATTGATTGTATGATTCATAAACCCACCTCATCAAAATGCTTGGCATGCTGTGACGTCAAATTAGCGTCTCCGCTGCCAACGGACGTAGACGTTGGCGGTGGCGTTGTTTCCACAGAAGGTCGACGCGAATGTTTGACGCTGTTCGGCAAGCGCAACGGCAAGCTGCGCATTTGTTGTTGTGGTGGTGGCGGCTGCTGCTGCTGCTGCAGCAGTGGAGCACTGCTGCCACGCTCACGCTGTGGACTTGTGGTGCGACTGGTCGATGGCGATGACTGCTGGCTGCTTAACATGGGCGAGCTGGCTTGTGGCGGCACCTGATGATCCGGTGGCGGCACTGCGTACACTGTACAAGGCACTGTGTTGCGCATGGACCAGCCGCCTGCCGCCGCCGCCGCCGCAGCAGCTATGGCATTTGAGTCCGTTGGAATGGTGATATTGGATTGCATCAAATGTTGCATGCCCTCCACTTCTGTGCCGGGCATAATCTGATCAATGAAGAAAATATAAACTATAGTAGTATAGGAGGTAATTCATATAGATAATATATCAGACTGCAATGAGATCTCTTTTGATCGGATATATAGCCTTATAGACAATTGATTTGTTACCTTGGACCAAGGTTGTGGATACAGTAGAGGCGCTGGTTGCTGCGGCTGCATCATTGGCACCACTGGATGATGGAAGGGCGGTGGCGGCTGCTGTGGCTGTTGCTGCTGATGCAGCAAATGCTGTGGATGCGACGACTGTGGCTGTGGCTGTGGCTGTTGTTGCTGTTGCTGTGACTGCTGCTGTTGGTTTATGATTTGCGTCGTTTCTTCCGCCATACGTTTAATTTCCTTAATTTTGGCCAGAATTTCGCCGCATTTGGTGTTCTGGTGGTATGAGAAGACAGGATGTTTGGCAGCCATTGTATAGACGAGCAACAGCTCCAGGAACGTGTCCTGATCGTTAATGCTGGCAAAATCGCGTTCGCCCCAACATTCGAGGGTGCGAAATATTTCTGTCACACAATTGCGATTACAGGCACGTATCAGCGCTAAGTAGAGCGCCATCTTGCGGCGGATCTTTTTGTCTGTTGGCTCGCCCTTCTGGCAATTGTGCATATCGGCGGCCAGATCCTGTGGATTATTAGCGCGCAGCTCCATGCCACGCAATTCCGGTGAATCCCTGCGACCCAGCTCCTCCAAAAAAGTGCCCAGAAACCGCAACTCGAACGGCAAACATGCCTCGAACAATGAACACATGGTATCAATGCGATTATAGCTCTCCAGAGTCTTAAACCACTGTAGGACGTCTTTTGGACAAATCATTTCCAATTTTGTTGTGGCACGCACGCATCTACTACGAAGTCTAGCCTGGAGTGTTTATACGCGTAGGGGTGTGTGTGTGTGTATGTGTTAGAGTGTATGTGTATGCGTGTTTTAGTGTGTCTGTGTGAGTATGTGTATAGTGGCTGCTGCTCTAGTTACGTGTGGTGGGTGCAAAAACCACAACAACAACAACAACAATAATAACAACAACAATAATGTCGATTGTCGATTTGTATAGAGCAGCAGCTGCTGCTGTTGCTCCTCCACTCGCTTCTGCGTTTTGCTCGTTGCTTGGCGGCAGCTAATTAACTTTTACGCACGTTTTTTCACTCTGTTGTTTTGACGTTTATTTATTTCCTTTGCCTTTTTTTGCGCTTGATGCTTCACAAAGACGACAACGACTGCTGCTGCTGCTGCCCACTACTAGTTTGTCGCATACATTTGCGGGCGCTAGTGCACCAATGTGGCCAGAGAGACTCCACAATTTACTCGCTGCTACTGGACGACGAGTCGCTGCCACAGAATGCTGTGGCTGCTGGTTACCTGCATGTAGTATTTCTACAATAAAAGCGCACATGCACTTTTAAATATCTATCTGAACACAATTTGCAAGTTCATATTTTGCTTCTTCCTTTTTTTGTTACTTTTCACATTTGCGCACTTTACATTTTTCGCTGCGTGGTGTTTTCACAAAAATTTTCTGCTTTCTGCTCCAAGAATAATGCAACTAGATAGGGTTGTTGATAGTGCTGGGAAAAAGATCGATCTAAAAATGATATATCGATGTTTTGATAGATATCGAAAATATCGATATGGCTAACTTCGATACTCGATATATGTCTTTATATAAATTAAGCAGAAATTGCGCGAAATTCTTGATAAGATTGAGTTCTGCGCTGTAACTACTGACGGCTGGACTTCAAGAGCGAACGAAAGTTATTTATCAGTTAGTTGTCATTTCATAAGTGAAGAGTTTGAAATGCGGACAGCAGTTCTTTCAACTAAAAAACTTAAGGATGAAACAAACCATTCAGCACAAAACATTGCGAATTCTTTACGCGATGTATTGAATGAGTGGGGAGTTACACAAAAAATCACTGCAATAGTTACTGATAACGCACCGAACATAAAAAACGCTTGCGAAAGGAATGTTCCATGCGTAGCGCATACAATTAATTTGATTTTTCAGGAATGGATAAAGTGAATGATCTCATTAAATAATATAATCATTGTTACGTAGTTTAGTTTAGTTTATATGAAACGTTGTTTAATTTTAATAAGAAATTCATCTTTTGTTTTTTATATGAAAACTTTGTTTTTCTTTTTTATTTTATTTTGGGAGTTAAAATATTTTTATGAAAAGATCGATATATCGATCTGAGACCATACATAATATCGAAATATCGATCTAGGTAAAGATCGATCTTTTCCCAGCACTAGTTGTTGATATTGCAAAGATGTATCGATGCTTCACAATCGCTCGATACATTTCGCCTTTGCAGCGTGCATTATTATCGATAGTGCAGGGCCGCCACCTATTATTGTGAATTGTTTTGATATACTTAAATATAATTATTAAAGTAGCTTCCTAATATTTATGAAATACATAAATGATTGCTAAAAATTAATATTTAATTAATTTTAAGTGTAGAATAAATACAATTTTTTTTATTAAAATAGTTTAACAATGCTTACTTAATGACTGATTAAATTCGATGTTGCGATGATATTCTCAGTAAACAAGACATACGAGATAACCTATATTTAAGGGAAAGCCCCGCATCATTTTTTAATAATAGTTGATAACAAATACTCATTTTAGGTTTACAAATTTCGGAAATTAATTTTATTATGATAATCGTTCACACATCTATGAAAAATTAATGTATAGATTTATGAAAATAAGTGCACAAATAGCGCTTAGAAACCATCTTCATCATCCTCGGCCATCTCTTTGGCCAACTCCAAGTCCTGTTGTTCCCGCTCGCGTCGCTCCTCGGCACTCTCCAAATCTTTGCCATACGATTTGGGCGGATAACGCATAGCCTTAACGCTCTGATTGTGTAGATTCAAACAAAACGAGATGCGTTCATGGAAGGCCAACTGGGGCTCGCGTGTGCTATATATGTCGGTGCTCTCCTTGCTGCGCATATAATTCTGTGCGGGATCCAAGGTGGCTTCAATGACACCATCACGTATAGCCTTGGACACAATAAACTCGGCATCCTCGGCCGAGTCAAGCATTAAACGCTTGGCTATATCCTTCGGCGAGATGCGAGAATAGGAGAGTCCAATCGAGCGAATGGCCGTCTTTATTACATTGTGGCGCAGACGTATGATCAACGTGAATGTATGATCCAACTGGAATTTGGGCCCAAACTGCGAGACCACATCACCGAAGCGCTTCAGATTACCCAGCCGCACAGCCTGCGTGAGCGAGAAATACGGTCCCAGAGATTGGCGCAAACCAGCCTGGCGAAACACCACGCGTTCAGGTATGTTGCCCAGCAACAGTTCCACAACAATGATCAGCTTCTGTACGGTCTGGCGGAATCCGATGGCGGCATGCTGTGGTGATTTGCGCAGCGCCTGCACCAGATGCTTGTGGGCATCACTGTACTCAAGCTTGGCAGCCTTGATGCGACCCAAATAGTAGAGGAAACGTGCCCACTCATTATTACTGGCCGACTCTGGATACACCGACTTCTTGACTAGCTTGTCGGCCTGGTCATACAATGCGTAGTGCAAATAGTTACGCAGCAGGCAATTAAGCAGTACGGCTTGTCCTTCGAAGTCGTTGCGCAGCGTCGCGGTGCGCAGACGGGCATGCAAAAAGGATCGAATTCCCTCCAATCCATTGTTCAGCTCCGCCACGCGCGAGTAGTAGAAATATGATTTAGCGCCAATCAGATCCAATGTGCGACGATTTTGTATGGATATTTTAGACATTAACGCATCCGAACAAACGCCAGCACGCTTCAAATCTCCAGCATCGATCAATTTTACCAGCAACAGCAGGTAATAGTACGCATCGACTTCAGCAATGGGAGCCTTTGTTGCCACCTGCTTTTTGGGCACATCGGGCAATTCTGTGGCATCTTTTTCCAGTGCAGGTGTGAGTGCCAAGGCTCCCTCACGGTCAGCGCCAACGGGATAAATGCTCTGGGCCAGGTTCCGGAAGACGACGCCGTTTAATTTGCGCCGTGTATTGGGTAAATTGCGTAGCACGCGCAAAATGAAACTAAATTGTGTGTGTTTTTTTAACATAACATTTTTAACTCTGCAGACTAATATTGCTGCTTAAATTGCCCACTTACCGGGATTCCTTGGAGGCCACGGACTTTTCAATTTGACGTATTTGTTCGCGAAGCTCTTGCACAGCAGCGAGATCTTGATTTTTTTTCTCGTCTGCCAATGTTTCAGCTGTGGCATCCACCTCCATGTCGATGTCTTGAGAGACAGTATCAACAGCCGCGTTTGTCATTTTTAAAGCACTTGCAATTTGCGTATAGGGACTGTTTGTTTTAATATTAATATTTTTTCTAAACTCGGCATACAAAATTGCCAAGTAATGCCAGACTCTAGTGGTGGGCGATAGTTTTGACAAGTACTTTATATGTTACTCTGACGCCACAATTATCGATACTTATTGTGGTTGCCACAAAATTTTTAGTAAATATATTTTTTGAATTTTACATAAAATTGCTTAAGGAAACGTAAGGTTATCATGCATTTCTACCAATGCATTTAAATTAGCAAGTAATTTTTTGGTGTACACATTTTGTTTTAAATTGCAGCAGCACAAGTAGCTGTTTGGCTGTTATTAACATTTTAGCCTACTGTTAAAGTTAACAGCGCAACGAGTAAGCCCAAACAGAGATATTTTCATCAGCTGTTTTCCATTAGACGTTATGAGATAGCATAACAATCAACATTTAATGAATTAGAATAAACCAAACTCTCAATTATTACATAGTGGTTAGAAAGATGTTGCGTTGCAGACATGTTATACGTCAGATTCAAGTGCCACTGTTACGTGCCCACTCCACTGGCTCGAATCCGCCCGGCGGCAACGAACCGAACGATCAACATCCCATACGCCGTACATTTCGTCTGTTAGGCAACGATATGCGAAAGATTAAAGAGTTTTTTGTGCCTAAAGAGGATAAGTATGAGAATGAGGGAAACCCCCAGCCTATAGCTACAAGCGATAAATTCAAGTTTGGCGGCGACAAGGGAAGCAACGAGGAATTTCCGACACACTGCGATGTGCTGATCATTGGAGGTGGAGGAATGGGCAGCTCCATTGCCTATTGGCTCAAGCAAAAGGCACGCGATGGTCTCAACGTAGTTGTGGTAGAGAAGGATATCAAGGTCAGTGGGGACTGGTGATCAAAATGAATATGCAATAGAAATCATTTCAGTTTTACTCTAATTTCAGCATGAGAAATCCGCAACACGTGTGTCCATCAATGGCCTGTCCCATCATTTCTCACTGCCAGAAACAATACAAATGTCTTTATTTGGTGCCGACTTTCTACGTGAGGCGCCTGAGCACTTTGGCACAGATATACCGATGAAGTATATGCCATTTGGACAGCTAGTGCTTGCCAGCGAGGCGGACGCGGAGACGCTGAAGCAGACATCACAGCTGCAAAACGAGCTGGGCGCACGCAATGAGTTGCTCACAGCTGCTCGCTTAGCCTCCAAATTTCCTTGGCTAAACACCGAAGGCATCGCACTCGGCTGCTATGGGCAGGAACGTGAAGGTTGGTTTGATCCCTGGGCGCTCTTAGCCAATTACAAACGGGCAGCCCGTGGCTATGGCGCGCATTTTGTGCACGGCGAAGCTGTCGACTTTCAATTTGAAAGTCAAGCCGATATCATTGTTGTTGGCGCCGAGAAGAGTGGTTATCAAAGTCTGGACAAGGTGATCATTCAGCAGCCAAATGGTGCAAAACGCAGCATTAAGTTCGCCATATGCGTCATCGCAGCGGGCGTAAATAGTGGAGCTGTGGCACGCCTAGCACACATTGGCCTTGGCGAGGGAGTACTGCACCTGCCCTTACCCATAGAGGCGCGCAAGCGTTACATGTACAAGATAAACACACAGGATCAGAGTGCGCCCGGCATGGCAATGCCCATGGTCGTGGACGCAACGGCAGGCGCATACATTCGTCGACTGGGCTTGGGCGGCGACTACTTGTGCGGACACAATGCGTTACCGGGTGAGGTAGTGAATGACAATAATTTGGATGTGGATGCAGCATACTTTAATGAGAAGCTGCTCCCCGCATTGGTCGACCGTGTGCCTGCCTTTGCAAGCGCTAAGGTAGTCAATAGCATGGCCGGCCTTTACGATTACAACGTGTACGACGATAATGGCATCTTGGGACCTCATCCTTACTATCATAATCTATACATTGCCAGCGGCTTCAGTGGGCAGGGCATACAGCAGACGCCGGCACTGGGTCGAGCCATTTCAGAGCTAATTATGGACGGGCAATTCCGCACTTTGGATTTGTCGCGTTTGGGCTTCGATCGATTGATTGTTGATAAGCCCATGTATGAGTTTAATGCTTTAAATTAAAATGTAATTTATTGTATTTGTAACATAAAACCAATCCAAAATTTAGCTAGGAAAAAATTAAAAAAAAAAAAGGAAAACCAATCAAAAACCTATTTAAATTGACCTGGTGCTGGGCCAAATAAGCCGCCACCTTGTTTGCTGGCTGCTCGCGACGGTGCAAAGCCCAAGAGTTTTTGAATGTTTTGGCGAATGGACATGGTGCAGAGTATATAGAGGAAGATAAACGAACAATCAGTGTAATCATCACCGGACAGATTGCGATGACTCAAGCCCTGTATCCAGGAGATTGGTGTAAATGGCAATTGGGCCACAACACGTCCATCAAATATGCTATTAAACATGCTCAACAAGGCGGTGAATGCAAATCCAGTAGCAAACATAGACTTCATCTTCACCAGCGATAAGTCGCGATTGTTATTTTTTAATTTCTCTTCGTAACGTTCGAGTTTCTTTTTTACCGATTTATCCAACGAATCGCCGTGTGTTTCCTTGCGTCGCTCCACTAAATGCAAATCACGTGACATAGAATTAGCAACCAACATTCACCGAAACTGCACAGCTATTCTACTTACACTTCTTGCTCTGTTTATCCACTTCTGTCTTTAGCCGCTGGTACTTCTCGGTGCGGTACACTAGCACCCATGTAAGTCCTATATAAATGAATACGTTTACGTTGATTTATTTAAATAACTGCATTTACATATTGCATATTCTTTTAATACATACCTTCACCTAAAAACGCCGTACATATTGATATAAATACAATTAAAAAAGTATCCGACCACATTTTTCCTTTTCTTCCAATGTAAAATTTTAATAAATTAATTCGATAGCGATTACAAGTATTACTTTGACCGACTTTATTTTAATCGAAATACAGCTGTACATGGTATCGATATTTGTTTGCTCGATGCCTATGCATCGAGTACTTTGGGAGCGAATTTTCAAATGTTGAACCACTAACCACTGTATGGTTAGTGGTTGAACTTATATTTTATGTTTTTGAATAATGAAAAAATAGTTTGGTAAACGTTTAATGCGTTTTCTTATTTCTTATTTTATAGACTGTTCGAAGGTGAATACTTATATTAAAAATTAATTTTTGAGAAATATCTAGCAATGTTTAGGAAACCTCACTACAATTTTTAAGAGAACTATTTAAAGTAGCAAAACTATATATTATTTAGATTCAGATTTAGATTTCTACGCAAACGATATAATTATTATGTGTGCAGTATACAATGTTTCAAAATAAAGAGATAGATGTTAAATTTTTGGCATTGTAACAAGCTTGCCTTCTGTGGTTTAGTTATATTTAAGTTTTTTTAAAATTTCAATTAGTTACAATAATTCAGTTAATTAATTTGCATTTTGCTGTTTAAGTATATATGTATATATTTAATTATTTATGTATTGGAGGCGAATTTAAACACTTGCGGCTACAGTTTTAGGACTTCGGGACAGAGACATATCCAATGTGTGCCGCGATTATCGCCGTTCTATTGACTGACTGTCGCTTGTTGTTCTGGTTGTAGTTGTAGTTGTTGTTGCTGTTGCTGTTGCACTGTAAAAAGCTACATTTGGGAAAGAAATCAAATCATGTTATATATATTTATATATATATGTAGGTATATATAGAACACCAAATAGAAAAGGGGGAGGAAAAAAATAAATTTAAATTTCATTAAGTTTCTGCGTTGAATTATTGGGGAGAAATATGCAATTTGAAGTGTAGTTTGACTTCAAATTGAATACTTGGAACGCAGAAAGAACAAGGTTCGAATTTCCAGGAGAAAGCACTTGAAACGAACTTCGCTGTATATGCTTGCTATTTTTTCATTTTTTTCTTTTGTTGTTATATCTTGCTTTAAAATTTTTGCTGTCGAGTTGACTTCATTTGTTTTTGTTTTATTTCGCTTGTTCACTTAGTTACTGTCTAGTAACGCCGTCGCTCCCGATCGCGACTGCGCGAACGCCTACGCTCGTTTGAACGATTACGGCGATTATCTCGCTGACGGTCGCGGTCCTTTTCACGTTCACGCTCCTTTAGGCGCTCCTCACGTTCCTTAATACGCTGTTTGTGCTCCTCAATACGCTTCTGACGGAACGCCTCCTTTTCGGCAATCTGTCATGAGAATCAAAACGGGATACATTAGATATATGTGGAATCCTTTCTATTTATGTTTACTTACTGCTTCCGGTGTCAGGGGCAACCAATATATGCAAGGCGTACCCTTGGTTTTACGAAATAAATCATCTAATAGTCTGATAGGTGGCTCATTCTCCTTCTTTCTGGATTTTAACGCTGCGTTAAGATATATAATTATTAGCATACATTAATCTAATCTGTTAAATTATGCTTACCTGGTGATCCGCTCCTGCTGCGTCCATGTACACGTTGTTCACTGCGTTCGCGATCACGTTCGCGTCCTCCACGCTCACGCTCTCGTGACCGTTTTCGATCCTGGCCAGCACGTTCTAAATCATCACCCACTTTACCACGCTCCGATTCCCGTAATCTGGAATCCACGCGTTCCTTGCTGCTGCGGCGTCTGTCGTTGCTCGATTTATCGCGCTCATTCGGCTCCTTTTTGCCCACGTCCCATTCGCGCACCGGACGTGCTGGCTGTTAGAAAATAAAGAATGTTCGTTTACTTCAGTTTCAATAAAGATTCCTAGTGTCAAGCATACCTTTTTATCGCTTGCATCCAAACGTGCCCAAGTGTTGCCCGCGTGCTGATTATCTCTAGTATTGTCTTGCGGATATTTGGGTGCCTCGTTCTTCGTCGATTGTATAGCACGATCCATGTCTGTACGACTGCCAAAATCAACATTCAAACACTTGGGATTAGAGACTGGCCAACGTACACCATGCAAAGCATGACGTGTTTCAATAGCTTCACTGCAATAATAACGTGCATTAGCATGCGGATAGATTCAAGAATTTAATTAAATGTACTTACTCCTCTGTGGCATATGCAACATAACACTTCGACTTGATGCGATCAATCCAGAAACCATCCTCATCGATAATCTTACCCGTGCGCGCCAACAGACCCTTCAGCTGTAGCACCGTAAACGGACGCACCAAATTGGTAATGAAGAGCACGTGGCTAGCACGATTGCGTGCCGGACTGGGTGAGCGGGCAACAGCACTTGTTTTTGAGACGGCGGGCTCGATGGCTGTTTTACTTGAAGCTGGCACCGTTGGCACCGATTCTTTCTCATGATTTGATTTTGGTTGCGATTTCTGTTTCGGTTGATGTTGTTCCTCATCAGTCGCATTGCCCTCATCTCGGTCTTTTGTGACACGCAGTTCGGGTGTTAACGAACGCTCATCTGTTTCATGATCGCTGGTGACGAGGCCCTCTTCTTCAGATGATGACTCCAATTGCACATCACTGAGTGGCACTGGATTCACCACATCTGCTATAATGTTCTTGAGTGAATCGGTTGATATAGCCAGCACGGGTGGTGCACGTTCGGCCACTTTCTTGCTCAGCCATTTGCGTTTGCGTACGGATCGCTGTTGTGTAACATTTTCCTGCTTATCGCTGTTGGCATGATCCTTGTTAGCTTGCTTTTCTGCTGTTTGCTCGCCGCTTTCCTTGTGATTCTCCTTCTGCTCATCGATTTTAAGCGGCGTTTTGTTGTCATCCACTTTGGGTTGATCCGCTTGGTCTGGTCTATCGGTATTCCTCTCTTCCATGTCCTCTGTTTGAATGTCTAATACATCGCTTGTGGTTTTTAGATGTACTTCATCCTTACTTGCTGTTAAGCTTAAAGAAGACGCAACTTTTACCTCTTCCTCCACGGTAGGCTCACTTCTGCTCTCCTTTTCCTTTCCCTTTCCCTTTCCTGTTTCCTGCGCTCCGTCAACGTCAGCTTCATCATCCTCATTGTGATCCTTCACGGACTTGTCCTGTGACTTCTCTACGTCATCTACCAGTATGGTCGGCTTTTTCATGGTATCCGTTGCGACTGTTTCGGTTTTTGTTTCCTCTTCCTTCTTTTGCAGTTCCTGCAGTTCGGCTTGCGGTTCATCGGGCTTGTTGGCCGTTTCCTTTTCGTCCGATACTTTGTTATCGATATCGGAATTCTTTTTGGTGGAACTGGCCTCCGACTCCGCCTCCGCCTCCACTACCGCTACCACCGCCGCATCAGAGCCATTTTCTACTTCCTCAGGTATTGTTTCCACCTTACGCTCGCTGCTTTTTTCGCGCTGACTACTAGCGCTTTGGCGCTTTTTAGGTGTCGTGCGTGTGGTGCGGCTTTTGCGCACTGGCGATGCGACGGCATGTTCTTCGCTTGACGCTCGCTGTTCGCCACGCTCCTCATTGATTTCTTCAATCATTGGAGGCGCTTTTGTTTCTTCTATTTTTTCCACAAGCGTCTCATCTTCGTTTTTTTCATTTTCCGATATTTTACGTGATCGGCGACTGCGACGTGCCGGCAAAGGTGCAGGCGATGTAGATTTTTTTCGTTCGCTACGACGTCTCATAGCTGTAACTAAAAAAAATACTGCTCGTGCCGTACACTAATGCCACTGATGATCAAACACTGAAATAAAATGCTGTTGCACTTATTTTTAAACGTCGGCAGTACGCGACTAAATCGCACGCACAATTATCTGGTTAATTTGCGGCGTGCAACGTTCTTGATTACTTGCAAAAGAAAATTTTTTGTTGCCAGTGAAAAGCGTCAATCCGCCATCAATAGGTAGGGTTGCTTTTTCAGTAGCAATCAATGCTTCTAAACTATCGCATGTCATTGCTATCGATAATTTTTAATGTACGGTAGGTGAAATGATATGAATTATCAGAATATACTTGTTACTAAATAACATGATTAGGTTAATAGTGTATTTTGATAAATTCTGTACTGCTGAAATACCAGCACTTAATTGAGTTTTGTTAAGATTTTAATTCAGGTTCAGAGATAACAGTCAAATGATAAATAATCTCTCAAATGTTTCTTATTTTTAAGCATTATAATAATACAATATATAATTTAAAATATAAAAATTAAAGTAAAATGTTAAATGTTTTTTTATTTTTAGTTTTGTGATTTCCATATGCTTTTGATACTAATAAAACAGTAACAGCCCGTTCTTTACAACACTGTTTTGACTAACATATATTTCGTAATTGGGCTGAACAGCCAACCGACCGACCGACCTACCGAATAAACGGATTGGCCGTATAAATTATAAGTTAATTATAGAATGCATAGCATTACAAAATGATAGCGAAGAATTTTGGTAAACTGTCAAAAATGTTGTGTCGCATGCGCTTTATGCGCGCGATGGCTGTCAATCCAAATGACTACACAATCAATGCACACAACAGCTACAAGTCCATGGCGCAAGGATCACGAACATTAGGTTCTGTTTACGTGCAGCAGCAGCAGCAACAGCGGAGGCAGCAGTCCGAAAGCAATTCCAAATATCCTCACACCGGGCTGGTATTCACGGCTGCGTTTAGCTTCAATCTGTTTGGCGACGGCGACAAAGAGGAAGAGACGCCCGAAACGAAGCTAGTGAATACCATAAAACGTTCCATAATCTGTATACAGAAAGAGCAATACGACAAGGCCGAGCAGATGTTGCATCTAGCTCTTCGCATGGCCCAAGATATGCGATCAGCGAACGGTATTACCTATGTGTACGATGTGATGGCCAATCTGGCCATGGAACGGGAACAGTTCAAAAAAGCAGAAAACCTCTTTGTGGATGTAATGAGGCGTCTGATGGCCGAGGGCCATACGGAAGACAGTCCCAAGATATTGCACATTAGTTCCAAAATAGCGCACATGTCACAGCTGCAGGGTGATCTGGTGAAGAGCTTCCAGGGCTTCACCTGGACGCTGCAGCGGCTGGCCAAGCTGGTGAAAGATATGCCAGAGGATAGTGATGTACTGGAGCTATATGGTTTGACTAAGAACTGGTATTGAAGGTTGTTCCATGCTTCCTCTAAAATCTAAATGCAATATTCACTGAATATCTTTTGACTAACAATGCAATTGGATACAAATACGCAGGTTTGGGCAGCTTCTGATGAAACAGGGTAAATATGAGGAGGCCAAGAATCTATTCAAAGAGGCTCTGAATATTCTCGTTGATGTCTACGGATACCTTAACGATGCCTCGGTCACTATTCTGAATAACATTAGCGTCGCTTATGTGAATGTAAGTGACATTTTAAATATGTTAACAATAACTTCTTATTTTAATAAATTGTATTTAATAGCTGGAAAAGTATGCTGAAGCCAAGGAAACACTTTTACGCGCACTGAAGATAGCCAAGGAGCTGAAGGATACCGCCCAGGAAGGCGTCATTCAGGCTAATTTGGGCCTGGTTTATCTACGCGAAGGTCTGCTCACCGAAGCCGAAGATTTTTGTAAGCTCGCCTGGAAGGTTGGCAAGAGCAACTCGAATGCCGATGCTATCGAGCAAGCCGAGTATTGTCTGAATGAAATTAAATCAGCCATGAAGGGTTGAGCCAGCTTCTAACTAAAAATACAATTTTTTATCTTTGTTTATCATATACAAACAGTTTGTTGAATTTATGTGATTAAATCTAAAGACACATCAAAATATCGCTATTCTATTCCTGCTCTAATAATCAATAGTTAAATTTGTTATGTTGTATTACAGATTTTTCTTTTCGTATTATATTTTAAATGCCCACAAAATTTGTTTTATCTCAGGAAGTACATCTGGGCCATATTTAAGAAACTAAAGGGTTGCATTCATTATTCAAATTTAGCTATAACAATCATCAAGGCGACGCCTGTGAGCAGCGCCACAATTTCCTTTAAGGATTGCTTCAGCTTCGTCGACTCCTCCAACAGCTCGGGCAGCACACTCACAGTGGCTATGTAAATGAAGCCACCAGCTGTGAAGGGCAGCACCCAGGGCGCTGAACTGCCATCGCTGCTGCCCGCTCCAAGCAGAGCCAATGCTGTGCCCGCCAAGGCGCCAAGCGCCGTGACCAGCTGCAACAGCATAGCCTTACGACGCGAGCAGCCCGACTTGATGAGTATGGCAAAGTCGCCGATTTCGTGCGGCACCTCATGCAACAGTATGGTTATAGTGGTAACTATGCCAATGCTATTGCCTGCCAGATAGGAGGCACCAATGGCCAAGCCATCGGTGAAATTGTGCGCAAAATCTGCAGCTAAATTCAAATATCCAGATATTTCCACTTCGCCCTCCTCATCCGTTTTCTTGGCCACCGTTTTGACTGGCTTTGGCGTGGACTTTTTCTTGCTGTCGGTGGCTTCTTTCTCTTTGACCACTGGCTTGGGCTTTGGTGCGCCATGACTGTGTCCATGACCGCCCGATCCTGGGCCCTTCAGTATACGCACGATTTTCTCCACAGATAGAAAAGCAATAATGCCTCCTAGCACCCAGAGGCCGACACTCATATCATGCACATGACCATGTCCATCCTCGCCATCCTCATGGTGATGGTGATGATGATCGTGGGAATGACCATGACCGTGATCACCATGGCTGTGTGGATGGGTTGCATGTGGTATCAAGTGTAGGAATGCATCGCCCAATAAACCACCAGAAGCAAACGCCAGCAAAACCTTAAGACGCGGCTTCATTGCCTCGCTATTATCTAGCGGTATAATGTAGAGCAGCACAAAGGGAGCAGCACTGATAAGCAGCGTAGAACCAATAGAGTGCAGCCAAATGCTCTTCAAATCTATTACGAAAAAATCCATTACAATAACTAAATATGTTTTTCAGCAAGAGGCAGCGGATGCTCACCCAGCGGTGCAGGCTTCGTGTGTTCGTGATGACCATGGTCATGATGATCATGCTTCTTATGGTCATGATCATGATGGTCATGATCGTGATGGTCATGGTCGTGATGGTCATGATCGTGATGGTCATGATCGTGGTGATGATGTTCGTGTTTTACCGGCGGCGCATGTTTAGCATCAAAGTTTTCATTTGCTTCGCGCGAGTATTTAAAACTGGGATTACTTTGACTCTGGCATATTGCCGGGAGGGATAGCAGTATGGCTACTAGTAAAATGCCAAGTGCTACCTTCTGATAGAATTGCATCTTTGTTGGCTGATAATCAGCCACTTGCTTTGACATAGCCAAATTTCTCTATACAGACGCGTAGGCACGTTTTAATTATTTTTTTTTTCGTATTAGTGTGTTGTGACGTGTGTGTTTTTCTTTTACGTTCTGTTGAAGTACGATTATTAACCAAAACGATATGTACTCATTTTGCTGTGTGTTATCGATGCTGAGCTCAATTTGTATCGAAGACATGCAGTATTTTATCTAGTATTATTCTGTCCAAAACTAGTTCATATGCGTAAAACACCGTTACGTTTTGATTTTCTTTTGCTTAAAATTAATGTAACCTTTTACACTATTTTTTTACTGCAAAATTTTTTGTAATAATAATTTTCGACTTACCTCGGCAGTTTAATTTTAAGTTGCTGTGTATTAATAATATTATCGTTCCTGTTTTAGTTTCCTTTAGCAATAAATCTCAGTATATTGTTCAATTGCAATTAAAATGCTTATATTAATAATCATCTAATCATATTTTAGTTGGGTTTTCGTTGTCGTTAAACGATGCTAATAGACTATAGACATGTGTATGTGCATGTGCGTGTGTCGACATGTTTGTGTGCGTGCAAAATAATTGTTGTTGTTGGTGGTGGTGGTGGTGTTTAATAAATAATAAAGTTGGATAGTAAATTCATGCATGAAGGTCTCTGGAACGAATGATGGTATCAGCTGGTGTGGTTGTCACGCAACGTAAATCCTTGATAATAATTAAATTGTTAACATCATTATGTTATATATATATATATATATATATATATATATATATATATATATATATATATATGTATGTATGTATATATACAAGCCACTTTGGTTGCGTATTGCTAGAGTGCACTGAGTAAGTGCTCAGTACAGATTGATCTTCTTCAGTATTGTCTTGCGGCACATGTGGCAGGTGCGTAATGTTTCGGCACAATGGGAGCAGGCGCCATGGCCACAAAGGAATGCCACATCCCGTTTACGTTCCATGCATATGCCACAATAATGTGATTCCTCGAATTCCTGCACCTTATTTTCCAGATAACGCAACAGATCGCCCGATGGCAAACGTGCCTGATCGCTGGGCGACGCTGTCGATGAGAGCTGATGGCCAACGACTTGACGACCGTTGGCATCGAGGCGTCGCTCAATGGCAACGCCACAGCGCAAACATTTCTTCATGCGTATGCCGCATTCCTCGCAAGCGATCTGATGCAGGCAGGGCTCTACAAGAAAATATCTATGGTTACTAGAGGATAATTATATTGAAATGACATTTAATCATACCAAAGCGCACCAGCTGCAGTGGCTCATTGCATACAATGCACTCCTGCTGGCTGGGGATTATGACCGGCAAAGCTGCTGCTGTTGCACCTGCCAGCGAGGCCTTTAGCGATCCGCTTGACTCGCTGCTCGTTGCTCCAGATGTTTCGGATGATCCTGATGGTGGCTTAGGCGCCTTTTTACGCGGCGCTACCTGCGGCGACGTGCCAGTGTTGGCTGCATCCGAATTCAGTTTCTTATTGCCCGGCGAAGGCTGTAGACCAGCTGCTGCGGGTGCCGCCTCACTAGGTGTGGGCGGCGGTGGCGGCAAAGCTAATGTGCTTGCACTAGCTGCCGCAACTGCATCCTCGCGTGGCGTTTCATCTGCTGCTCCAATTTCTAAGGCTTGCATAATGCGCTGCAGTGGCATTGGCGCTGTCGTTGGTACATTTGGCTCCTGCGACTGCTGGCCAAAGATTAGCTGTCGTATGTTGCGATCAGTGATCCATTCAAAGATGCTAGCATTGGCATTGTTCAGCTCAACACGACAGCCATGACGCGACAGATAGATCAGGACACTGTACATTAGCCGATCCACGCTGCGCACGCTCGTCTGGGCGAGGCTGACGAAGAACTTGTGTATTTCGGGTGCTTCTTCTGGTGAGGGATCGGCGGCCTGCTGCAAATTGGATTTCTTAATGACGCACAAATGCATGGCATTGTCGCCATCCTCATCCTTGGCATTTATATCGCACGATAGCTTCACCAGACGCTCTATAACGCTCGCATGTCCCTGGGAGACGGCCAACAGGAATGGTGTTTGCTGTCGATTGTTGCGTATATCTAGTTCAGCCTGCCCCTCGGTGACCAATGTCTCCACCACTTTCGCATGTCCATTCAGAGCAGCCAGATGCAGTGCTGCAAAGCCATCATCCTTGCGCACGTTGACTAATTGGCGTGATAACTGAAGAATGCGACGTGCGGCCACCACGTTGCCCTTGAGAGCCGCATGATGCAGCACATTGAAGCCACGATGGTTTTTCACAGTAAAATCTAAATTTGGTGCATTGCACAGCAGTTCAACGACTTCCGTATTCTCCTTGCCAATGGCATCGTGCAGTGCCGTATCTCCATACGAATCTTGAATATTCACGTTCGCATTGTGCTTCAACAGTTCGCGCACGCAATGCGGAGTTTTCTTGTGCGCGCAAATGTGCAGAGCCGAACAGTGGCTGGAATTGAGGAAATTCACATCGGCGCCATGCTCGAGCAGTACGCGCATCGTCTCGGGCTGATTACCAAAGGCGGCATAGTGAAGTGCTGAATCGCCTTCCTTGTCCACCACATTCACATTGGCGCCCTTGGAAATGAGGTAGGTGACAAGCTCAACATAGCCCTGGTGGGAGGCCACCTGTATACAGGCCTTGCCGCCATTCATCACATCCACCTGACTAGGATTCACATCTAGATATTGCTTCACAATATCTAAATGACCCATTGCCGCTTCGCGGACCAGCTTGTCGGACACCGAATCGCCAGAGAGACCCGAAAGCGGTGTCATCACATGGTCCGTGCGGCGATGACTCAGATCCATCATGCTATTGGAACGTTCCGCTGCAGTGGCCAATGGTGAACGCTCCAGCTTAACACATTTCGGATTCAGTGTCCATTCGAAGCCATCGTCCAGCTGCTGTATGCGCAGATCACCATCCGAATAGACTTTAACCACTTTACACAGCTTGCCCAGGGCCTAACGCAAAGCAATATGATTTTGTTTTATATATAAATAAATATGTATCGAGTCACATTTCATATTTCTTACATAGCGCATGATATCAATCCATTCGCCATGTCCCTTTTGCAGCTGCTGCACTTTAGATGCATCGTTTATGATTGTCACTAAATCTCCCACGCGAAACGAAACAACTTTGACGAGTGCGGCGGGGTGAAAGGTCCAGCGATTGGGACAGTTTTCATATTGGACTCTACAAGAAAATGTAAATGATTATTAAATAATATATAATATTTTGAAATGCTCGTTAGGCTAACCAACCTTATATCTCCCTTATCGGTGATACGATGCACTGTGCCCAACTTGGCCAGATGCTCGACCATACGCGGATTCCAGCCTCCGTGTCCCTGTTGCAGCTTCATCAGCGCATCCACCTCGAGACACACTTTGACGCGATCGCCCACAGAGAAGCTTGGCTTGACCATGGCCACGATGGGCTGCTGTTCCTCGGGTTGACCCAGAACTGGCATATGATCCTTGTAGTAATAACCACCACACGTTGCTGCTATATATCTAAGATCCACGTTTCCTTTATGGCCCAGACGATAGACGTTCGTTGAGCCCGTTACCCACGATACGTTGGCTACACTGCGACACGATTCGTTGTCCCAGCCACGTATTTCCATAACCCGACCCGTTTTACCCTCACCGCCGTCCTGATCGTTCCACTCCCAGTCCGGACCGCGCACAACCTTCGAGCCCACAAAAATGCCACGTAGTTGTATGCGCTGTGAGTCTTTTCTTGCCGGCACACGTACACCCAATGAGGTGGGCGTAGTATATCGCACAAATGTATGCTCCAAGTCGTGAAGATTACCGCCGTAGCAGAAGGCACACAAATGATAGTCCGTGCATTGGGCGCACTTGAACACAATGCCAGCTATGCCCGCCTTGGAGCAGCCATCACAAATAACATTTGAATGACGAACACCTTGAACAAAACCGATCCAACTGTTAGAAATAAATTAATGGGAAACCAATCAGCGATTCCCTTACCAACTTGTGCGTTATCCACAATTATCAAATCGTATTGACTTTGATAGCCCACTCTGTAGTTGGTGCGATGTCCGGAATCCCAATTAACCACAACCGTGTTCTCTGGTGAAAGTGTCGATCCACAGCGTCCGACTTCGCAAACGGTGCCAACGTGACCTTCTCCGTCGTCTGTTGGTTGGAAAATAAAATACAATTAAAGTACATTTCTGTAATGAAGCTCAGTTTCTTGGTTATTCTATACACAGCAGTTCTCCCCAGTTTCCAATTGCCTGTCCGACAGCTCGAGAGCTATTTATAAGACGCGGCGCAGCACCCCAAAAAGTAAACGAAGTACCAAGGAAATGTTTCATCCGGCAGCTATACTATGGCTCTCTGGCTCTTGCCAAACATCTGCCCCAACAAACAAGGCGAACTACATAGGAATTTCAGTTGGATACACAAATATGGTGCATGCAGCTGCATTCTAAATTTAAACTTCTCACTATTCAACTTCCACACAAGACCCCCAATTCTCTTTGTTAATAGGCAGTCGTTTGATTTATTTTTGACATGCACTTTAAGTTGGGGCAGGACTATAAGCAATTTAACACCGACAATGTTAACGCTAGGCTGTTAATGTTTACACATGTTATTTATACACTGTAAACAATTGAAAATTGTTTAAAGAGTGTGTTTACATCAATTGATTAAAGCATGATTCTCCAACTTTATTTATACTGCTGCCCTATTTTCCATTAGGTAAAAGTTTTTTATTATTTTAAAATATCAATCGTAACGTTAAATACGCATTCACAGCTCATTAATAACGTAACATAACAAAGAAATGTTAACTAGGAACATTATAACGTAAAGATGTTAGTTAACAGCTCACAGTGGGCAGCTGTAGTAGGGAATAACATAAATTGAATAGCAACATTAAGAAAGGAAGGTGAGGCTATAAATTAATGACTAATGCTATTTATACAATTCTTGTCTCCCTTTCATATACTCCTGGCAACGCCCGTAATGTTCCATGTTTAAAAATAAAACATATTCAAATGGCACGCGCCTTAGCAGACGGCGAACACGACCGTTCCGACTTCTTTTATGACAGCGAAGTAAAAACAATGTGGCAAGAGGCACACATATGTGTGCACCCTACCCTCTACCCCCTACCCCTTACTCTTGAATCTCCTCCAACAACATTTCCTATATTATGTGCGAGAGACAGAGATTTGGGAAACATTCCGTTGCGAGTGTGGCTAAAAATAGCGTCCCGTCCTCTTTGCACTCATTGGCAGCAATCAAAGTGCGGATCGTTTAGTGTGTGTAAGTGTGTGTATACACACACACACACAACCACTCACACAGGTATATAATTGTACATATTATAAACAAACTAGCTAGTCAATGCCTGAAATGGGTAAACAAAAATAAGTAACGTCCTACCTTGGTTCGACCAAATCCAATTTGGACCGCGTACAACACGTACACCGGGCGGAATGGAGGCGCGCATTCCAGTAATTAATTGTTGCGTCTCGGTCGCCTATAAAAAGCATATAATATATATACATATATAGAAATCTATATTAAATCATTGATAAAATATGAGGGGGGGGGGGGGGGGGGGCTAGAGCAGGGAGCAGCGAATATATTTGGGTCAAACGACAAAATCAGCGCATGTCTAACTGGAAATTGTACATACATATCATGTATGTATATGTATTTAGAGATGACGCGGGCCGATGCGTATTTTTTTTCAAAGAGAGAAATGCAATGCGGGTAACGCGCTTTGCATACAAATTGAATTATTTACCTAAATACTATTACTTAATAGTTGAGTATTTGAATAGTATTTTTTGTAGTTTAGTATTTTAAGTATTTTAACGTAACAACATATTGAAATTTTTTTTTGGCAACTAGATAAGGCCGGTAGCGGGAGTTTCAGCTAAATACAGTACTTTGACCGTATCACCTATAATAAGGTGGACTTAGTCATTTTCAAAACAAATTATTCAATGTATTAACAAAGCTACAACATATTTGCCAAATTGAAAATAAAGGAAATTTAAAGCGAAACCCCCATTTGATATTGGTATCGGGCGTGCCGTTAGGGATTTTGGCACGCGCTTTTCGCTATTAGTCGCCGAATGACGAACATTTAAAGTGCAGAAATTAAATAATTTTTTTTTTTTCGATAGGGGTAAAATTATGAATCACAATTTATAATGATTGAGACATTATACTGTTGTCCTCACTGCTGTCTTTGCAGCTGCAGGAGTCGTACAAAATCTGAGAAATTGAAGTGACGCACGAGATAAGACATATGGATACATATACCCTATATATTAGCATATCTACACTCGCAGTCATGCACATATGTACATAGATAAATGTGGACATGCATTTATTGAGGAAATATTCAAAGGCCATTTGACGATTACGCATAGTTTCCACTAGTGAACAACACGCGATAACTAATTATTTCAAAATTATAACAATTTGTTTGTTATTTGTTGTGATGGGGACACACACAACTTACCAATGCAATTTTTCGCTTCCGTCCGAATGTACAGCTGTGTGTATGTGTGTGTGTGTGTGTGTGTGCTTGTATGTGTGCTGGGTGGCAGTATTACAATTTATAGTGTCGTTTTTACACTCTAATCCCAGTAATCGTTTTGCACTTTCTTTCCTCTTGAAATCTGTCAATGCATTTCGGTGTGCGTAGGCTTTTTGCGACTTCTACTATTATTAATTACTTTTTATATTTGTTTTATAATACACACAAAAACCGTACCATGCACAATTTGTCACAGAATTTAGCATAATGTGCTGTTTTGTATTTGATTATGTTAACTATATAATTTAGTACAACCCGTTATCTAAATGCTGCAACGTAGCAAGCATGTTAATTAAGTTTTATTAACCAAAATTGTACCTTAAAGTTAATTTTACTTTAATTTTATGAATATAAAACAGTGTGGCTGCAAATTGCAAACGAGTTAAAGTGTAGGTGTTGCAAAAAAAATTAGCTGAAAAAATACTAGAAGCACATGCTCCACACTTAACGCACGACTCCACACTGAACGAAAGTGCTACCTCTAGGAAGATGTATAAACACAAAACAGCTGTTTAGCACATGACTGAACGGTCACACTGTTAGCCGGCAGCAAAACGCGAATTTTGCTTAAAATTGTTATTTTGTAATATTTATTGTATTGCGTAAAGTTGTATGACACATTTATACAAAACTAGCATTAGAGCCATGGCAAGCAAAAAGGCAACACTGTCAAGCAAACTGACCAAGCAGGTTAAGCCAGAGAAACCAACTGTGAAGACCGAATTGTGGGTGAGTACGCTAACTTAACTTGAATTTGAATCTTTCATAATAATATTCGCATTCAGGACATTGAGGAATTGCCCATCGTTGCTGCTGCAGGTGCTTCACGTTATTTTTCACCTGTGCAAACGCGCAAACAACGACAAGTTAATGCGCTGCCAAAGTCAAATTTGCCCGCCAAAAAGTCGCGCCTTGCGGAAATTTCAAAAACCACCAAAATCCAAATAGGCAAAGCAACCATTATAAAATGTGAGGTGGTGCCGGAATGTGACAACCCACCAGGTATCAAAATAGAAAAAGAAGCCACAGTTAAGATCGAGCAAGACTTGCCCAACGTCAATTGGCTGCAGCATTTGGAAAATATTCGCTTGATGCGAAGCGAAAAGCTCGCGCCTGTTGATACAATGGGATGTCATAAATGTGCCGATGCGAATGCCAATGAAAAGGTATGAACTATGTCATATGAATCACCTGAACAATAGCTTAACTATACGCCCAATTGGTAGACGCAACGTTTTCATATATTGGTGGGTCTTATGCTGTCCAGCCAGACGAAAGATGAAACCACTTTTGAGGCCATGAAACGCTTGAAGGCACAAACTCTAACACCTGCCCGCCTGAAGGATCTGCCTGCTGCTGAATTGGAGCGTTTGCTACATCCTGTTAGCTTCTATAAAGTGTGTATAAACCACAAATCTGAAACAAAACATACTAACTCATATAAGTAATACCCTCTTCTAGAACAAAGCCAAATATCTGAAGCAAACCTCACAAATACTCGTCGACAAATACAACGAGGACATTCCGAACAATATCAAGGAGCTATTGAAACTACCCGGAGTTGGTCCCAAAATGGCGCACATTTGCATGGCGACGGCTTGGCAAGAAATTACAGGCATTGGCGTCGATACACATGTGCATCGCATTGCCAATCGTTTGGCTTGGCTAAAGAAGTCCACCAAGGAGCCGGAGCAAACGCGCATTCAGCTTGAGAGCTGGCTGCCACGCCCACTCTGGGCAGAGGTAAATCATTTGTTTGTGGGCTTTGGACAAACAATTTGTACGCCCGTTAAGCCTAATTGTTCAGAGTGCCTCAACAGGGATATCTGTCCAGCTGCTTTGTTGCCCAAGAAGAAGTAAGATAGCTGAAGATGAAATATTTTAAGAAGTCTCTAAATGAAAAGCGAAGCTTATTAAATTAGAATTTACTTGCATCGTAAAGTTCAATATTAAAATATAAAAAGTAGGATTAAAGATCACTCTGCTAAGCAAAATCCTTAAGAAATTGCTTAAAAACTAAAAAATGTGGAAATTTTGTATATGAATGCAAACTGAAAGAAAATTTAAAATAAGAATAAATTTTAATAAAATTTTAAAATTTTGAAAATAAATTTAAAATAAGAATACAGTAAAAAAAAATACAAAAAATATGAAAATAAATAAGAAAAATAATTAATTATTATATAAAATAAATTTAAAATAAGAATACAGTTAAATAAAATATAAAAAATATGAAAATAAATTTAAAAAAAATATTAAATGAAAAATATAATATATTATATGAAAATAATAAAAAAAAATAATTTCCATAATTTGTAATTCTATATTCAAATATGATTTGCTTCAAAAATTCTAGAGCAATTGAAAGCAACTGAAAGACAAACTTGATAAATACATACATATTTATTATAAATTAAGGCTATAATTATAAAATAATCAAAGTAATTATTTGTATATCCTAAGCCCATTGCAAATGAGAATTCTGATTATAAATACTTTTGTTAATGTGTTTGTAACAGACAGCAGAAGGCATGGCCTTCGCCATAAAGAGTTAAAACTTCATTTAGTTCTGTATGCCTGTCCGTCCGTATGCATAGCCTGAGAATATCGAAATGAATAAGAGCTAAAGACTTGAAAACTTTTGGATGCAGATCTAACTATGCAAGCACAACTCAAATTTGTTTTAAAGAATTTATGGATTTTTTTAATTTCCATGTTTTTCATAAAAATTAAAAATATTGAATAAAAGAAAATGGCTGTGAAGTTTCACAAATCTCACACATTTGAGAAGCTAGAGTCCGATTTAGATTAGCCTCCAGTATATGCAAATATTAACCAACCAACCAAAGATCCCAACAACCTAGACTTCTAGTCGAGCACTCTTGAGTAGACCTTTAAGGCATACAGCCATAGCCTAGCCTTGGATTCGAGTTCCTTCTCTATAGGTGACTTACTCACTTAGACTACTCAGCCTACATAATACATCAACTGGATACATCGTAATATATTCTATATATATTCCCACTGATAGCTGGCAAAAGTTGACTCGTAATTCGACATGTGCGCCGCAATTGAATGCCCAAAAGTTCGATGATAGCTGATCCTTTGGCCCTGTTGCCGACCTCGTCTATTGTATATTGACCTCATGGCGAGAAAGTATTATTCAATAAATTGCTGTTCATTTCAACTTGGTCGCATGAATTATGCCACAGTCATAGCCAAAGCAGCAGCGGCAGCAACAAGGAGCCGGCGCACGTGACACCTTAAGCCTGGTGGACTATACGCCTTAGTCTCGTCCTGCCCGCAGAGTCATCAAGTTATGGCTGGCGTGCACTCATCATCAGCCTCGTTGCGTGCGCGCTTTTCTAACAAAGGCAGGGGCTTGGAATTGAGTTTAGGTTTGTTTTTAGAAGGGGGGTTTGTGTGTCGAGACAATCTGTGGCCTAGCATGGCTTATAAATGATGCACAGGCTGGGTTCAGACGTGCGCCCACAACCAGACCTACAGACATCAGCATGTTAACCCAGCCCCAGCCCCGGCCCCAGTCCCACTCCACACACACAGACATAACTTTTAAGTTCGAGACTTCAACGCCCCGTTTGTCAGGCTGTAATTCAACGCTCTTTACGTGTTCTCCCCGCTTCTGCTCCCCACTCAAATGCCTTCCATTCACATCCGGCGTGCGCAGCAAGTTGTCTGTGTGTTGCCGGCGCCATTGCCTCTGTGTGTGTGTGTGTGTGTGGTTGTGGATGTGGGTGTGACGGGTTTGCTATACTACTTAAGCGTGCGACAACAACAATAACAACAACAACAAGGAAACGTCCATCTGTCGGAGTCATGCGAAAATGTTTGTCTGACTGTGTCTGTGTGTGTGTTGAGTGTGCGTGTGACTTGTGTAAGCATAACAGACACACACACACACACACAGCCACACACACGTACGCGTACACATATACAGCTGCATAGGGATAAGCAAACGCCCTGCCGTTAGCCAAGTCGCAGTCGCACAGTCAAGTGGAACTCCAAATGCGTCAAGTGAGCGCAGCGCGATATGCGTTCTACTCCTTACACCCGCATCCTTGCCCCTTCCCTGTTTCCCGCTCGCACTCGCCTGGCACTTGTCGCCCTTATCGCGCCACCCACACTCGAAACAGTGGCAAAGTTTGCTGCAGACATCCTGTGGCGAATTATGGTGCTTTTTTGATTTAAGCCCAGTGCGGCACTGACTGGCTATATGGCTATATACCTCCCTACCTTCTTCATCTTCTCCTTCTTCCTCACCAAAGCAGTCAAGTCGAGAAACACTTTACTAGTGGGCAAATTTTTGAGTTAGTTCTAACTGTATTTAGTGGTTCATTGTTTGAACAGGTTCATTTATCTATTAGAGCGCTAAACGCTTGAGTACGCAAAGTTTAACAACTATTTAATGACAAATGCAAGTAAGAACTCTATTTCGTGTGTCAAACGCTACATACCTTATAAATTCTAAATAAATTCAAGATAGTTTTTCGCAAGAACTAGTTCTTTTTAAAATATTTTGTTAGTTTTTAGCACATTTCAATGTCTAATAAAAACTTCCTTTTTAATCTACATAATTCCACCGTTTAATATACCAAAATTAATGTTCTTTCCACTATTCGGTCAATTTTAGTACATTTTAACAAATTCAAATTTAAATATGAGAAATCAGTCCATTATGATGATCACGCTTCTGTTTAGTGGTTTTAAGATTGCAGTGCTCACGAGTTACATAAAGTTATATATCAACAGTTCAGGAATTGCAACAAAAATCGTAAAACCAGTGCAATTAAGCACATATTTTAGTTCTCTGATCCGATCTGCATACGTAACTGCACTCATACTCTCTCCCTCTGTCTCTTACTCTCTCCCTCTCTCTCTCTTTTGAATTGTGTATGCAACTTTTATGCAAAAACAAAAAAAATCGTTATAGGGCTGCCTAGACACAGATGTTACCCACGCGGCGCCGTCAGCGTTGAATTCAACTTAGTCAGCCGCAAAACAAAAACAGGAAAAGGGAGTGGGGGGCTAGGAAGAAGGATAAGGGCGTCGCAGGGTGCGATGACGGCAACTGTGTGTAAGAAAAACTAAAACGGGTCGCTTAAAAATGGCGCAGTTTGCGTCGGTGCGGGCAGCATAAACAAAATGACATAAACAGGCAACGTGAGTGGGCGGACTGGCGGGCGGGCGGGCGGTACGTGGCGGGTCGTTTGGGGTGCTAGGTGTCGAGTCCTTGCACGAGCGTGCAAATCCCAAGCACAGGACACAAAACAACAAAAGTAAACTTGTGAAAAAAAAAATGAAACGTACAAATAAAATCCACATCCACACGACGCAAATTGTATTTTTCCTTTCTTTTTTTCTGTTTTGTTTTTGTTATGTGCTGTGTCCATGTCCGTACAATGTCCTGAGTCCGTTCCAATTGCTGGCAACAACTGGCGGTCGCTGCCGTCACGCATCAAGCATTCATGCCAGGCAACAACTACAACAACAACAGCCAGTCAGTGTGCCCATACACACACACACATACACATACACAAAGCTTACACGCCTCCGCACGCGTCACACGAAAGCACGAAACCAATTTGAGCGCCCACATTCTCTCTCACCCAATTAGTCGCACAGACACACACAAACTCACCCACACACGCACGCACACTCAAACTCACAGACACACAAGCACACAAACACATGCACGTTGCCCACTCTCCTTCTGCTTTATGCCATCCACATCAGCCATCGTTGGCGTTCGCTTCGTGTCGTTATCCTCGCGCGCACGCTGCTGCACACTTTTTGTTGTTGCTGTTATTGTTGCTGTTGTTGCCCTTTTGCCATCATCAACGCCATCAGTAGCGTAAGTTGTTCTGCCAGCGCGGGCTTAGGGGAGGGCGCACAGCCGCAAAAACGGCACCAACAACTACTTCAGTGTTCATGTATGTGTGTCTGTGTATGTATGTGTGTGTGTGTGTGTGTGTGTGTGTGTGTGTGTGTGTATGTATGTGTGTGTATGTATGTATTTGGCAACGTCGCCAACCAACAAGCGACACGATAATCTCGCACGTCGCATTTTTAGTTGCCGCACCCACCGCACCCGATGCCAACACACAGTCATGGTCCTGGCAGAAAGCCAAATGTGGCAAGTAGCTGCTGCCAGCGTTGTGGGGGTTATGGGGCTGCCAGTTTGCCAGTGAGTGAGCCAGACGTTGCACGGGGGCGGCAGAGCTACCGACAAATGCTTTCGAATTGCCATGACAATCAAAATGCTTACAGGTACAGTGTGACCAGATGTGCCGTAAAATCTGCAATATTTGCCCAAATTAGCCCAAATATACCATACAAATACTAATTAATGTTCAATTAGGGATAAATACATATAAGATCTACATATATATACTATAGATATACTTTCACTGTCTTTTAACGTGTTTTTGACCACTGTGCGAGCACAAGCACAAGTGCGACAATATCAACAAGCGTAGCTGCCGCCAGAGCTTGAGCCTGACGACGCCCATCAGACACACTTCAGCTCTAGCTGTCATTTCGTTTGCTTGTGTATGTGTGTCTGTTTATTATCGCCAGTGCGACATCCCCTACCACAATAGCAACACCCCCGCCGACCTCTGGTTGCTGCCCCATCGACATTGTCAAGCTCGAGCCCTCCAGCAAACAGAACTTTGTCGTTCACAGCGTACAGTGGGCGATTTACATAAAGAGCACACCAAAATAAAAGTGTTTCTCCTAACATTTGTTGAATGTAGCATTTTGTTGTTAGCTAACAGCGTACTATTAATTAACAGCTGTTTAGCATAAGTGATTTATGTTAATTAAAATTAAATTTCCTTTTAAGGGAAAAACTTAATTGAATAATTTAAAATAGAAAGCAGATTATATACAAAAATGTATAGTAATAAATTTAAATAAAAATAATTAAAGTTTGTTATAAAAAATTATATGTTTATGTCTCTGTTATAAGTTATTTTGACAAATTTCTTTCTATTTCCCAGTCTTGACTTGAATTCTACACTTAAAAATATATATTTTGTGCCATTGTACTTGCCGAGTCAAAAGCTGCCGCCGCCAAAGACAAATAAAAAAAACACACAACAAGAAAGAAAAAAAAAAAATGCTGTGGCACGAGGCACGGAAGCATGTTGGCTGGCGCTGGCGCTGGCGGCATTTGCGACGCATAACGACGTCGATGACTGCCCTTCTCAGCGAGCGTGTAGTCATCGTCCTTCTGTATCCTTACCATGCCACCCCACACCACACCACACCAAACCACGTCGCGCCGTGTCGCGTCGCGTTGCCATTTTTTACCCTCCGCACCGCACTTTTGAAGTTTGAGCTAAGTGACATGCTGTTTATTGTTGAAGGGTGTTAGAATTGCGCTCGGCGCGTACATACCAGTTGATTTGTGGAGCGAGAAATTATCCTGCCAAGGCACCAAAGAACATCGCACGCGCCCGCATCGCCTTTACACGGCAACCAAATATTTACATCTAAGCAGCGTGCAGCCGATGGCCAATTAAGTCAAACAACAATCGTAAATTCCATCGATTGGATAAGGGCATTATAACTGACTAAGGGATGATTAATACATACATTATCAAGCTTTATACTTGATGTTTGGTTTTTTTTAAAAGAATTTTCTATTCTTTCTAATTTCTATTTACTATTCTTATATTTTGATAAATTTAAAGCATAAAATATATGCAAGAATTTTTTGGATATTATTTAGAAAGTCTAGATTCATTTATGGATGATACTCAAAACTTAAGTCAAAATGAAATTTTAAAAAAAAATTTAAAGAATACTATACAAAATTCTAGATAAAATTTTAAGAAATCAAATAATTTGATAGATAAAAAAAGATTTCTCATTATTTTATGCTTTTTACTCATATTAAAGCAGTTTTCACAAATATTTTTAAGGCAAAATAATTAGAGTAAAAACAATTTCTATATACAAACAAATAAAATATATTAAAAAAAAGCTTCAATAAAATTGTTGCACAACCCACAAAAGTATGCAATAAAAATTTGGCTGCACTATTAGCTCTTTCAGAACTGCTGCGCCGAAGGCATAGTTCGTTAAGTGTGCTGGCATTTTGCACAGTGTAACTTTTCACTTTATGCGCAACGTTGGAAAAAAGGTCCTGTTCACGCCATGCCACACCATGCTATGCCTTGCCATGCCTTGCCATGCCATGCCATGCCATGCCATGCCGTCAAACATACAAACAGGACGCAAGGACAACGCCTGGCTGCTGTGGTATAGCTATGTACACCATGAATGTGCACAACGTCGACGAGACGCCAAAGTTGCTGGTTGTGGCAACGGCTGCGTCTGTGGCAGGCCAAGCGCCGCAATGGAAAATAAAAAAATAAAAAAAAAACGAGAAAAAAAAGCGAAGCAAAAGCCCCAACACTACCAAACCCACTGCCCATCCATCCGGTCGGTCGTTCGTTCGTCCGCCTGTCCGTCCGTCCGTGGCACGTACTTTAGAAATTCCATGCAGATGTGCGCCGCACGCCGAGACGTGTGTTTTGATTTTCAGCCAAAGAAGAACGTCGAGCAACGCAACGGAATGGAACGAAAGCGGGTTGAAGGCGGCGGCAAAGCCAAAGCTCAACGAACGAACGAACGCAGCGAGCGCGCGCGCGCTCACACCCCTAAAGCAAGACAAGCCATAGAGAGTGCACGACTAGCTAAATACTTTACACTAAGCTATAGTTTGGCTTATTTATATTTGAAATGTATATATTAACTTGTATACACACATGCAAAATGATTCCACTTTCATTTAGTCTAATATATAAAAACTTTGGTATTTTTTAGTTGATTGCTAAAGTGTTTTTACGCATCAAAATAGACATTTATATGTATTGAAAATATGAGTTATTTCATGTGACCATATTTAGACACGATCAAAAGCTTTCAAATTCACATTTTTAATAGGTTTGGTATTTTTTAGTCCCTAGTTATGGTATTTTTGGTATGAAAGTTGATATTTATATGTTTATATACATATATTAGACATTTTAATAACTTGAGACGCTTAAGAAGAATATTTAATTTCATAGGAGTGGAAATATCAAAAAGTATATAAAGAGCGTAAGAAATCAGTTATGTAACAAAAGCATTCAATAATTTTTGAATATCTCTAAATTTTGTTTAAATTTAAAGAAATCAAAGCATGAACAGATTTCTTAAATGAAAATTAAAATTACATTTAAATCACAATTATTAAATAAGAAATTATTGAATTTCATAATAATAGTATAAAATATCGTTTAGAAGAAAATAGAATAAAAAATATATATAATAAAAGTCTAAACGGAAAATGACTCAACGAAAAGTAATTTTCTATTTTGCGCTCTATTGTATGCTATGTTTTTTAAAATGTATAATAAATTAATAAATTGTTAACAAATTCAAATCGATTTTCAAATAAAATTTAATTTGATCAGTAATGTAAATTTAACTTGATATTAAATTGATGTTATGTGTTTTATTTTCACCATATCAAATCTTTAGGACCCAAAATCTCTGATCAAATTTTAATGTAAACAGACAGAGAAAGGGATAAATATACATACATATAAATATACTAACTTGGCTTGAAGAACTCAACTGTTTATGCTGTTCAAGAATTTATAGAATCTAAATTTGAAAATAAAATATGCCCCATTTGAGACATGAACATAGGGTATAACAAGCAGCAGCAGTAGCGCACAGTGTGCAGCTGGCTTTGGGGATTGTGAAAACAGAGCGATATGCGTGTGGGTGGGCATGTGGGGGACTGGGACTGGTATTGGACTGGGACTGGGACTGGGACTGGCACTGGCACTGGCAACGCACGAAAGAGCAGCCAAGCGAGCAAACCGTGAAAAAGTGTCGACAAAAAACAGCAACGGCAACAGCCGCAGCCCCAAAGGAAAAACTGGCAACAAACAGAATGAAGCAGTGGCCGGGCAGGGAAGGTGAAGGCAACGGGCTGCAGAAGTCGAAGCAACGGCAGCAGCTGCGCTTTTTTTTGGTGTGAGTAACGAGCCACGCGAACGCGCCTTTCCTGCTGTTGACTGCCAGGATGGCTGCCCGAATGCTTGGTTGGGGGTGTGATCCAGCACTAACGGAATAATTGCTGGCAACTCCAGCAGCAGCAACAACAGCAACACACACACACACACACACACACACACACACAATCAACGGAAGCCAGACGAACTGGCGGCAACAGCAGCTTGCGTTGGCTGATTTTGCACACACGCCCACGCACAGACCTAACCCAGGTGCAAGAAGATGCGTGAAAAACGTACTGAAACTGACATGCTTTTGGCTAAGAACTATTTAAGCCTTAAATAAATAAATGTTTTAGTTACGCAGAGCATTTCAAGCTGCACAAATAGTTCGCTGGGCACAAAGCATGATTTGGCATGACAAGATTTCATGTAGTTCATCATCAAATCTATTTATCATAGTTAAATTAAATTGAAATGTAAAATGTAATATTATATATATTCTATATTGTCCATTGCATAGTCAGATCTATACTATAAAGTAGTTTTATATTAGCTCTAATTTTTTCAAAGCTTTATTAGAATATGCTACATGTTTACAGCAACGAATTCAGCATAGTTTAGAGTATTAGCAAAGTGTAAAATTTCCTACAGGGCATACAAAAACACATTCGCACAAAGGTCGCGCCAGAGGCCACAGTGTACGTTTGGTCCCTTAATTTTGCGGTGTGTGTCGCTCTTTTATACACTATGCTTAGGGTATATATGAGATGTAACTAAGTTTGCAAGACATGGGAGCAGACAGACATGTTTGAAATGATATAGAAAATTATACTGCTATATACATTATATCTATATATAATAGGTTTATCTATATACTCGTATAATATATATTTATTCGACTGATTTGCTTTCAAAATATTATGTTTATCACAAAATTTTGCTGTCCAACCGGTGCACGCATGTAATTAAGCACCTTGCTGCAAACAGGCAAATCTCTTGTACCAGCATTAAACGGCATTTAGAGCTCAATGTCGGTAGAAGACAAGCTCATCAAATTTTAACTGAAGATTGTAATATTAAATATAGTTCCCAGGTAGCTGTACCGATGCTACTGCCACGCCACCTTAAGGCGCGTTTGACGTTTGCTGACAGATATAAATTTTGGAACGAAGATTTCCGAAAAGTTATTTTTTCGCATTTATTGATTTAATTTAGATGGTCCTGATGACTGTCATAAGTATTGGCGTGACCTAAGGCAACCAAGAGAAACTCGCCATAAGAAGAATCACGTCGGTGGAGCACTAATCATTTGGGATTGTTTCTGATATGCAGGAAAGTCTTGCCTATGTTTTATTCTAACAAAAACAAGCTCGGAAATCTATATTCAATTGCTCGACAGTGAATAAAAAGATTTTGCAGGCGACCTTTACGAAGATAGATGGATTTTTCAACAGGACAACGCCCCAATCCCAATCGAGGACTTCTGGGGTATCCTCTCAGCCAGGATTTATAACGGTGGACTTAATTAAGGATCTAAAGTAGGCTTTGCTACAGTTTAGTGGAAGTTTATAAGGAATGAAACTCTTAAAAATCTTGCAGATTCCATGCCAAATCGTCTTACAAAAGTCTTAGAGGCAAGGGGAAATTACATTAATTATTAAAATTGGACAAAAGGTTGAACTTAATATAAAATTTAAAAAATTACAATAAATGAACATTTACTTATTTCCTAAGAATGAAATACATTTCTTAAATAATCTTTTTTTTTTTTTGGTTACAAATTTTGCAGTACTGTCAGTTCTCAGTAGCTAGCTCTAGAGCTATAAGTAAAAATTATACTTGGCTCGAATCGTTTGGCTTAAAACAAGTTATTACCAAAATGTGAATGCACATATATTCCATCTTCAATATATCTATCTATTCCTTATTCAATACATCTATCTTTCACTATGTATTCATTCTGTTTTTAATGTTTTCATAGTCAAATCTAATACGAATTCATTTGTTATATGAACTAGATTCGTTTATCATTTAGCCGCCATACACTAACTAAATAGTAATTAAAGTTGATCTAGTTCTTGGTAGGGTATTGAATCGTCTGCTTAGTGCATTTAACTTGTCTGTCTTGTTTAAGGCTTTTTCTGTGTGTTGGGTGTGTAGTCGTGTAGCTGTCTAACACGCCATGTCCATGTGGTGCTGCTGTTGTTGCTGTTGCTGTTGCTGGTGTTGGTGTTGGCGTGTGTCGTCTGAAACGTTGCTGCTGTTTGGATTGTTGTTGTTGTTGTTGCTGTTGGTTGGTTAGTTGTTGTTGTCGTTGTAATAGGCATTCCATCGCTGCTTTAGCTACTGGCTGCCTTTGAGCATTGGCATGGCTTTTTAGCCGCAATGCCGCGTCGGTTGGCAGGCAACGTTTGCTGCTGGGTATTCTGGGTCTGGCACGTCCGCTCATTCATCCCAAATACCCCTGCCATGCCATGCCGGTCTGGCTGGTTACATGAGAAAACTTTGAAACTGAAGACATGGCGGGGCTTGAGGCACGAACCGTTTGGACACACGGACAGTTTGGGACGGACACAGGCCGTTGTTGCCGTTGGGCATAAATGGATGGCTGACTGGCTGCCCGGCTGGCCCCGTCGACCCCCGTCGAAACTCAATCCCCAAACAGCCAGCACGAGTGGCGGTGGCAATGTCTGATTGTTAGTTGGATTTGGGCAGTAGAAGCAGCAGAAGGGCAGCCGCCAGTTGAGACCAGGGCAAAGCTAGTCGAAACAGTCGGGGAGTTGGGACCACGTTGCCACTTGCCAGCTATAGAGAAATTGTCATAGGAATCATCATCGGCTTCGTTAGATGTGGCCTCAGTGGTAATTGTGGGACATTTTGTTGCCACCATTTTGTGCACACACAAACACATACACACACACACACTCACAGACACACACACAGACACACACAGACACTCACTCAAACACAATGACTGCGTCTGATTGCGCGTCACGGCAGCTCGGGGCACTGGCTCCGGAGATAAACGTTGAAAGCAGGGGTCGTCGCCAGCGGGCAGGTGGCTTATGGTTGGGAAGTTTTTCTGATTGGGCAACTGGATTGTGGAGTGTTGGGGGCTTTTATGTATGCGTAACTTTTTATGCACGCGTCGCCCCAACTCATTTCCCGCAACGAACGCCTGTCACAGGTGCTATGCCCTGTGTTACGGTTTTGGGCCTGGGGTCTGAGGTCTAGGGTCTGGGTTGCAGGGGTCTGTGGGTCTGTGGGTTGTTCGTAATAGCTAAAGAATTACATACTCACACTAAATTGGCTGAAACAGGAAGCGTAGTCGTTGCTTCATTAAGCAGAATTTCAGATGACGCTAGACAATGGGCGTGTTAAAAGCAGCACCAGCGCCAGCCAGCCAGCCGGCCTGCCAGCCACTGCCTGAGGTTTAGACCAGGTGTTTCGTAACAGTGCGCCGGCCACGTTTTTTGTTTCTTCTTGTTGTTGGCTAAAATTTAAATTAAAATACATGCTTTATGTGTGTAGGTGTGTGTTTGTGTGTGTGAGGTAGATATTTGAGCTGGCTATTATTAATGGCTTTTAAATTAGACATTCTGGACAGCAAGTGAACTATTTTACATAGCTCTGCGAATCGCAGCCAACTTAACAAGTCTGATGCATACATGCCGCAGCTAACTTAACAGGCCTGATATATTCAGTCAACTCAACTGGCCTGCTGTATTCTCAGCAAACTTAAAGCTCAGCTTAAATATAGTATTGCCAGATCATGTCATTGAAAAAGACAAACAACGGCTAAGTGATCAAAGTAGCAATGTTGCCAGATTGTGGGAACAAAAGATTCATAAAAGTGTGACCGTAGAAGGGCAAGAATGAATATGAATAAATATATGAATAAAATTGATCAAAAATCTTTGTAAATAATAATAAATATATAATAAATTTTAATAAATAATATAAGTGAATTAAAATTGATATAAAACCATTTTAATTCACTTATATTACTTATTAACATTTATTATATATTTATAATTATTTATTATTATTTATAAAGATTTTTTGATCAATTTTAAACCACTTTTATTTATTATGAAAATTTATTATATATTTAGATATATTTATTAATATGGATTCAACGCTTAATAATAATAATAAGAAAAACCCCTATATAATTAGTTTTTTTCCAGCCAAGCCACAGAAACAAAACTTTCAGCCAATAGTTTTGACTACTTAAGATTAATTATAGTTATTACAAGCTCATCTAACCCGCTCTCCCTCTAAACAAAAATCTCTAACTGCACAGAAGCTTTCATCTATTCCACTGTATAAATGTGTATCTATGACCAGGCAGCTCTTTAATGCCACATGATCTTGCAACGTGGCAAAAAAAAGAGAAGAGAAGAGTAGAAAGGGGTTTATGTGTGCGTGCTTAAACGTTTTACAGCCGTGCGAAGTTGGCTGCGATTATGCGTTACGCTGGACCCGCTAAGTGGCAGCGCTGCATGGTCTGGTGGCTGGTGGCAGGTGGCAGGTGGCAACGCCATAACTTACAAATTGCCTGCATACAAACACAGCGAAACAAGGTGCAAAAAAGAAATAGGGGAAAAACAACGCAAACGAAACCATAAAATACTTAATAGCAAGCGCGGTCAGTCGCACCTGCAGCAAGTCTTAGTTGTTGTTGCTTATACCTCACACACACAGACACACACACACACGCACACAGAGAGACTTAATGCGGCTACATGCTGTTGCGCCTTTTGTGTGTAGGCAACACAAAATATTTCAACAAGCATCAATGTGGGCAGGTCACGCTTATCGAGCCAGCGAGCGCGAACCGTAAGCCGCCTCGCGCCGTCTTAAATGCGGCTCAAAAGTTCGAGCTGTTCGGGGTAAACGGATTTCTCGTTTGCCACATTTCTATATACTCTAGCAAAGGGCACTACAAACTGAACAACTGGCTGATATATGGCAAAAAATATTTATCTAGGTTTATATAAAGCTTTCAGTTGCTGAGTTAAATCAGGTTTATAAATCCATTCTAAGATCTTTTGATGACAGCCGCCTACGGCTTCTCTTCTTAATTAATCATGCTCTCTACCCTTTATTTCTACAGACTATCTCGATTACTCATCATTGCACTATCGCCTACTCTCGATCGTTCATCAATAACTATCGTCGGCTATCGCTGGTTCTAAAAAAAACTCCACTCTCCTCAAGCTACATTTCTAATTCAATTCTTTGCATAAGCTCACAATGTTCATTTTCGAGCCAGTCACTAGTTCAGTGCATACACACACAAGTTCTGTAGTTCCTTTTAATGAACTGCTTAATAGAACTTATAGCCATCTCTAACAACATTTTCTGACTGGAATTAATCTATCTCTCTAAGCCATGAAGCTCTTGCAGTAAATTCCCTTGCTTAAAAATATAGCAAAAACCTGCTCTAGAAATATATATATTTATATTCTAATATATATATTTATATTATTTATATATATATTTTTATTCACATGGGTGCTTTAACATTCTCTCTTAGTAACAGCATTAAAATATGCAAGAGTATTTACTGTTCGGCCCACCAAACCCTTTCTTGTTTTTATTATTTATTTTTATTTTTTTGCTGGCATGCGCCAAAGTTCTATGAGCTGAATTTGTGGTTTGGTGTGGGGCGTCGCTGGTTTAGGTTGATTGTTGCCTTGCGACACAGAGGCGCGCTGCCGGCACAAGCAAGTCATTTAAGGACAGAGGATCAAACTCACACACACACACACAAAGCTGGTGTATTTATGTACAATATACATACATATATACACATATATATAGTTGATATATATAGGCAACCTTTTGCATACTTTTTAGGGACGCAGTTTACACAACACAAGGCCTCTGGCATATGATTTGCGAACCTTTTTCTCCAGCTGCTCACGCCTAGTTCGTCTGGGTGGCAGTCAATTTGATTGTGGTGTTGGTTGATTTGGCATGTATAGAAAAAGTGTTGCCTACTTAAATGGGCAGCGGCTATAGCTGCTTGAAACTGGAAAACTGTTTATGCGCCGGCATTTTCAAATTTCAAATGAAAAGCAAAACAGAAGAAAAAAATGTTAAAAATACAGTTGCCTAGTCTTAAGTGTCTGTAATTGTTCTTGCTGTTGCTGTGGTTGCTGTTGCTGTTGCTGTTGCTCTTGTTGTTTTGTATTAGCGCAGCCGACGGTAAAACTTTCAACACCCCCGCCCGCCTCACGCAGACAAGCAGCCTGCAGCAAGACACCAAGCATGCCCCGCCTACCATCTTCAACCTATCCCCCCCACTCATTCTCACACGCTCGACCCAAAATCCCAAAACGAACAAGCGACACGCGCCCTAGCGCCAGGGCTTGCCACGGCAGCAGCACAGAGCATGTCGACGACAGACGACGCTGCCAGGGCCAACATTAGCATTGAAGTGTGCAAACGACGCCACCCACAGACACACAAATAAACACACACACACATACATACATACATACATATAGACACTCAGTCACACTGAGCAGGGCAGTCAGCCGTCGCCGCCATGCCACGCCATGCAGCAGTTGGAGCACTCACGCAAATTTCAATTTTTTTCACACCAATGGCTCTTGCTTGCCCTCTGCCTTTGCCACATTGCGGTTGTGTGTCTAGCCGACAAATTTGTCGCAAGTGTTTTTCATTTGATTACTCAAAATGGCAGCTTGCCTACACAAATTTACTTTCGTGAGTAATTTTGACTACACTTCTTAGTATTAATCGATATATTTTAGTCATCGGCATTTTGCTACTCCTTTTTAGCGCAGACAAATTGAGCGCGCTTTTACAGTTATTCTCCATTACTCTTGCTGCCACTATCTAATAATTGTACAATTTCTATGATTGTCTTATATTAGCTTATTTGGGTTATTGTTTTGCGATTTGGTTTTATTTGTGGGTTGTGTTTGCTGCCTTGCTGCATGTTTTCGAAGCACGCGCCAGAACACAACCGCACACAGGCATACATATAACGACACGACCCGCAAATACATACATACACACACATACACACACTTACTCAAACGAGCCAAAGCACACACATACACACACAAACAGACGGAGGCACACAAACGTATTGTACGTGCTTTTACTCACACCGTGTGGCGCACTTCCTTTGATTTAGTCATTTTTCTCTCTTTAGCCGACAACCAACAAGCCATGTGGCTGGCTCCTCTGTCTGTACCAGTGCCAGTGCCTGTGCCAGGGACCGCACGTCGCTAGTTGCCAGCCACCAGCCACCAGCCGCCAGCCATCAGCCGCCCAGTTGGCAGTGTGCGCACACTTCCGACGATTTGGCTTGGTGTGTGGAGCAGGTTGCCCCAAACGTCCTGGGTTGTTATTTTTTTGCTGTTTGATTTTCATTTCTGTTTTGCCACCAATACCTTTTTGGCCACTTTTGTGATTGTTGTTCTTGTTGGCTGCCGTTGAAGTATTACTTTGCAACTGCCACGTTGCGGTTGCGCGCGCTCATTTCACAGCTGTCCATAACTTTTTATGCATTCTCTTTTGCATTACTTTCGATTGATTCGAATTGCACATCTGTGAATATCGATTCATTTGGTAAGCAAGTGTTATCGAACCGATCAGTAGCGATACTTTTACCCAGCTGATAATGATACGCAAATTTTATTGAAGCAATCAGCATCGATTACTGATGTAGCTAAGCAGCGTACATGCCATTGTCGCCTAGGCCGCACATGCGACTCATAAAAACTGAATACCCAAGTTGCATGGACACACACATGCACACATAAATATATAGCACACTTGGGGGGGTTTGGGGATTTGGTGTGAGAAGACAAGCCGTGCGGCAACATCAGCATCAGCATCAGCATCAGCGACAGCGACAGCTTTGTTGCTGCTGTAGCTTAGTATGGGGCCCGGCCTGGGACTTGGTGTGGCTATAAACGATTTATGTGTATGCTTGTGAAGGCCAAGCGCCACATGATTTCGACCCCGAAACCCCCTAGACCTAGCCCACAATCAACGGCGGCATTCAAGTCATCGTTCAGTTCAGTTCAGTAATTTTACAGACTGCGCCATCAGCTGCCAACGCACAGAAGGCAAAAATGGAGGTCTGACTGGCTGCCATTCGCTTCTAAGTGGCATGTGGGCGAACAGACACACACACACATGTATGTGAGTGTGTGTAAGTTAAGTGTGTTTCTGTGCGAGTGTGTACTTTACAGTTGTCGATTGCATCTGTAAGAGTGCATGTCGCTGACGGCTGACAGTTCGACAGAAGACGAGCGTCTAGACCAAACAGCAAGCGGGCGATGCTAATTAACAATTTAGCTTAGACCAAACGCTGTTGGCAATGCGCAACAATAGAAGCAAATCAAGTAAAAATATAATGCCAAAACAACGCTATTAGTCACGCAGTTGCTTTAACTAAAAAGTGTAGCATACTTCATAGGGCAACCGATTTTTTGATATGGAATATTAATTTTTTTAAATTAACTTAAATATAAAAAATATAAAAAGAATGTAATATTTAAAATTTTAATATACTAAGAAATAGTAAATATATATATATATATATATATATATATATATATATATATATATATATATATATATATATATATATGTGCTGTATCAAATGTTTTCTACTTATAGAATATCTATCCTATATATAATACTATATGTATATATAGCTATAGTAGAGCTTTTACTAAATGATATAAATATAAATGCAGATGATATCGCTGACAACGCATTGATCAATCTAGAGATATAAAAGCATATCTGCAATTTGTTCCTTTTGTCAACGAGCGCTCACGCCGTCGCTGTGATAGCTGTCCAAAGCAACGCCATCCTTTTGCCCACATCGATGTCGTATTTATCTAATAGTCCCTGCTGCTGCTGTCAGAATGGTCTACGTCTGGCGTTGATGCCCCATGCTACAGGAATTGCTGTCGCCTGGCTTATTATTTGCCACGACTGCTGCGGCGCTAAAGTTTCGCCTCGTTGGTGTTATGATTTCAATGTGGGCAGCCGAACGGCACGACGACCCTCGACCCCTCGACCCACGACTCTCCGACCCCAAGCCCACAATCGCAACCGTCATCGTCAGCATCTCCATAGACACTCACACACACACACACATAAATAGTCACACAGATGTGCACACCCACACCAGCCCGCAGGCCACAACCATAGCTAACTCCAGCTAGCTGGCTGGCTGGCTGACTGGCCTGACGGCGTTTGCGCAGGCCACCCAATAGACAATATTTTGAATAGTTAGCGCATAGCTCGAAAGTATTTAAATATTATATTACATTACATATACATTATTTAAGTATAGCCTACCAGATTTCTATATAATATATATATATATATATATATATATATATATATATATATATATATTATAATAATAATTATATAATAAATTAAATTATTATTAAATTAAAATTAAATAATATTTTATACATAAATAATTTCTTAAATATATTCTGTTTTGGTTTAACTTAATTGGCAAATTCTCCCATAACAGCTAAACATCAACACTTAACAGCTGTTAAATAAAACTAGTCTTGTATATCAGATCTCTCAGCTGTTAATAATAACATGATCTGTACATTTGCATGTCAAATCAGAATAGCGCCAATTGGAACTCTTCAATCTGTGCTGTTAAACAAGTTTTGCCAGACGACTGTTAATAACATTGCTAACAGCTTAACATTAATACAATACCTATACACTTAATACAGATTTTATATCGAAAATATATATTAAATATAATATATTTATATAATATAATATTAAATATAATACATTTTTTTGTACAAATATTTGTATATTCATATTATATTCTTTACTTCCCATTAAAATGTTTGCTGGCATATTCTATTTGTGCCTAAACGAATTGATTTGTACGCCACTGTGAGTATGTGTGTGTGTGTGTGTGCATGAGGGTTTGTCAGTATACGCGAGTGTGTGTGTGTGAGGGGCGCGCGTACGTGCGAACTTTCTGTGCTCGCCAAAGCCAGACATGGTCACGCCGTCTGTCCGACTGTCGGTGGCGGCACGTCGACTGGCTGACATT
Organism: Drosophila leonis; assembly: GCA_035045365.1. Classification (NCBI taxonomy): domain Eukaryota; kingdom Metazoa; phylum Arthropoda; class Insecta; order Diptera; family Drosophilidae; genus Drosophila; species Drosophila leonis. The sequence continues at coordinate 3,788,258 of JAWNPC010000389.1, forward strand.
TGCCGCATTTGCCAACGCCCAGCCGCCCACAACTGGCAACATGCCGCCGCCGTCGTCGTTAAAGCTTTGCTGTCGCTGTACAAGTATGTATGTGTGTATGTATACCCGCGCGTGTGTGTGTGTGTGTATGGCAACCATTACCACAACCACCATTAACGTGCCAGGCAGTCAGCCAGGCGTTGCTGTTGCCGCCGTTGCCACTGTTGTTGCTTTTGCTTGTTCTTGTTTTTATTGTTGGTTGACTCCAATCTGCTTTGGTTGCTGCGCCACACGACGCTCGCAATGGCATTGGCGATGGCGATGGCGATGGCAATGGCTGTGGCTGTGGCGAGCGTCAGGCCAAGCCATTCAGTCGGCAAATTTTGTACGAACGATGTGCACACGGCGGGCGTCATAAGCGACGGCGAGCCAAGTAAAAACGAAAAGTCGAAGTACCTTTCTACCGTTACGCTTACCGTTAGCTTCTGTGTACTGTGTATTCTGTGCTGTGCGAGTCGCGAGCTGTGTGCAGTTCGTTTCGGTTTTTAGTGCTCGGTTAACACTCGGCCAGTGCGGACGTCTTGTGTCGCATGCTCAAAATATATTTTAACGGCATTTTCGTTCCATCTTGCGGTATTTGAGCGTCTCACAGGCTATTCAAAAAAAAAGACGTAATTTTGTGTGCGCTGCTTTGTGTTAAACCCAACGGCAAAACCGAGCAAAAAATTAACTTAGTTACGACAATTAAATTATTGAAAGTTTGCGCGTGTGAGGAATTCATTAAGAGTTCGGCAAAAATGACAAAATGACAGCAAAACGTGATAAGGATTACAACAAAAATAAAGCAACAGCGGGTAAACAAGTTTTTTAAATTTCCAAATTCAAGTTGGACTTCAAAAATATCGAATTCCAAATAAAAATAAAAATTCAGTGTATAAGAGTAAATAGTTTGCATAGTTCGAAATGTATTTAGAAAAAGCTGTTTAAAATATTATTTAAAATTGAATTATTTTTAAATTATAGAAGTTTTGAAAATGTTTTTAAAAATTAAGATTTTAAATACGAAACAGACTAGATATAAAGGTGTTTTAAGCATTTATTAAAATGTTTAGCTAATGTAACAAACTGTGAATTAACTGATTTTTCTTTGATATTAAAGAAGAAGAAATCTTTAGATCATAAAGTATTGCATACTTTGCGCAAGAAATTTTTAAAAATAATAATTTAAATATATTGTACTTAAAAATACAAAATCTGAATTACAAAATATGAACTTTAAAAGATTTGAATTGTGTTAACTTAAAATGCACACAAAATTTAGTTGTAATTTAGAAAAATTGATAAATATAATAATTTAGTTGTTGCCCAATCTAAATATATGTCAATATTATATTTCTTCTATTTCTATATAAGTTTCTTTAAGCAAAACATCTATAATTTTTTTAAGGTTTTAGTCACTTTTTTCTATTAAAACTTCTGTATAGTTCAGATTCATTATTTATATAGAACTTTCCATTTTTAATATATTCCAAAAATAATCCAATACAGATATTTAAATTTAAAATATATTATAAAATATATTTATATTCATAATTGAAAATTTTGGTAGACTTATTATTAAAAAGGTCATAAGCCATATTCACAATTAAACTAAAACTATATTATATACAAAAATCTCCATTGAAATTTTTTAATTGAAAATATATTATTATAATAATATATATAATATAGTAAAGTACTATTAAATATACCAATTTCTAATCAAAAATTATATTAAATATATTATATATGCATGTACATATATAAAAAAAAAATTGTTAAAGAATTGTATATAAAGTTCTATAAATAATATTTCTATAATTTTTTTTTTTAAATATTATATATAAAATATTATAAATATTTTCTAAAAAAAATAGATCTTAGGGAAATTCGATTTTTTATAAACTATAAAAATTCCAGCTCTAAAGCCTAAGTTTAAACAAATATTTTAAAAATATATTTAAATAAAATATAAAATAAAGACTTACCATAGATTTTTGTTTGTTTTTTATTTTTATTTTTCTGCAGGCCTCGGATTCTCCGCCTCCAGCTCAACCAATGGCAGCGGCATCAAATCGATTGGTCTGGTGAGCTCCTCACAAAATGTAACCTCGTCGCAGGACATTAGCAAACGTACGAATAAACCACTCATGGAGAAGCGCCGACGTGCGCGCATCAACCAAAGCCTGGCCATATTGAAGGCCCTCATCTTGGAGTCCACCAAGCATCAGAATGCCAAGAATGGTGATGGCCAGGCCAAGCATACGAAATTGGAGAAGGCAGACATACTGGAGCTCACAGTGCGCCACTTTCAGAGGCATCGCAATCTGGATGATCCAGGTAGGTGTGACTGCTAGCCACTGTGTTTAGGGCATCGTTTAAACTGCCGTCTTTTGCCCTCGCCAGCAGCGGTGAACAAATATCGTGCCGGCTATACGGACTGTGCACGTGAAGTGGCACGTTATTTGGCCACGCCGGAGCCGCCACCTATGGGCAATATGCCAACGCTGGCGGAGCCGGGCTCCAAGGCGCGCCTGTTGCGACATTTGGATCAATGCATAGCCGAGATCGATGTCGAGATATGCCCGCACTCAGCGACCGCCGCATTTGCGGAGAGTCCGAATAGCAGCAGCACTTGCTTTGATATTAAGAAGACGCCGGCACAGCAAGCGGAGGAGCATTCGCTGGACTACAGCAGTCAGGACTCGAATCCTTTGGACTACAGCAAAGGTCTAAAGCTGGGCGAGAATTCCTTGCTAAGTGATCAGCGTGCAACGCAGCAGGATGAGAACAATAATCGCGGCCAACAGCCGCCGCCAGTGCAAACGCAGCTGCCAATACAGCAGCAACAGCAACAGCAGCAGCAGCACCAACAATTGCAACTGCAGCAACAACAGCAACAACAGCAGCAGCAACAACAACAACAGCAACAGTCGCCGCCAAGCGGCGCAGTCATTGAACTGGGCTACGAACAGGATGTCAACAAGGTCGTCTGTGTCAATGTGCTGGAGCAGTACAAGCAGCAGCTGAAGGCCCACACACAGGTGGAGGGCAGCGCTGCACCGAATGGTGTTCTGGTGCTGCCGCCACATTATGTTCAGCTAGCCGCTGCCCTAGGCTTGAGCGCTCAGCCCATGGTGGATCCGATAGCCACACGCACGGATTTCGAGCGTCTGATTGAGCTGCAGCGCATGCAGCCGCATCTGGCTGGCAAATTGAGTCCAAATTTTGCGGGCAGCTTGGAGGCAGCACATGTGGCTGCCGCGGCAGCTGCTGCCTATGCCAATAGCATGGCCAACAATACAAATGTGGCTGCGGCAGCGGCTGCCACAGCCATGTTGAATGAACGGCCCGCCTCTGTGGCCTCCTCGTCGGCCGCTGCTTCGGTCAGCTCCGGTGTCTCGGAGCTGAAATCGGCACCGGCCACACAACAATCGTCGCCACGCTCCGAGAGCGGCATCGGCTCCAATGAGAATGAAACACTCGATGCCAGTCCGCAGACAAGCAGCGCAGCGAGGCAGGCGCTGCGCATGCGACAGGAGGAAGAGTATCGGGCACAACAGGTGGGCGGCGGCCAGCAGGTCATCGATGAGAGCATGTGGCGGCCCTGGTAGACTACAGCGGCCTTGTGTACAGATTCGATTGATTTAGATTTTACTAAGCATATAGATGTGTATATAGCTATCGGGGCAGCGAACGATAAATACAAATGAAACGGCTCAGATTTCAGAATTTCTTGTCTATTGAAAACTTAGGCTGAAAAGAAACATATTTCTTGTTGATTTACATGGCAATTCTAAGAATTTATATTCTATATAATATATGTTCAAAAACATATTCAAGATCTTTTCAAATAGTTTTGCTTTAACAATCTGAATCAGTTTTTTTTCTTCTGAATAATAAATTTATTTAAATTATTTTAAAAAATAATCTTTGAAATTTTTAAAAATTTAAAGTAATCTAAATTAATTTTTTAAATAATATTCTTTATAATTTAAAATAATGTCAATGTTTTTTCTGAATATTTAATATTGAAATTGAAAAATTTCAAAGTCAAGATTTCTGCAGTCTACATGAATTTATAGACAAGCTGAACAAGCCGTAGTCAAAGTTAGTTTTTGCAGCCCCGATAAATATATATAATAAATAAATATATATAAATGTATATGTATGTAGACTGCGCAAATTTGTTGCTTTGTTATGGATATAATACGACGTTTTCTTTTCGCTCCTAACTTAAATCCAAATATTTAAGACAAACCCAAAAGAAAATATTCCCATTTCATTGTTAAGCTACTCCTGCTCGTATATGGAAATTCAAGCACGAGATGCGAATTTTTAAATGCATTTTTCACGTGTGCCAATGCTAAAAAAGACTCTAAAAGTAGAAGAAAAAAAAACGAAAAATAATAGAACATCGAAGAAAACTACCCGATCGTAATTGTAAAATCCCAAAACTATTTATATTTTGTTCAAATACCTTGCGTAAAATGTATCAAATACTGAAATTAAAAAAGAAACTACAATAATGTTAAAACTATAATGGAAAAAGTGTTTTATTTGAAATGAAAAAGGATTTAGGGACCTTTGGTGACTGTCAAACTGTAAGTCTGGAGCAGTGGCCATCGAAGTTTAACAATATATTTTATATAGATTTGTTAAATGAAAAGATAAACTAATATACTCCTTTGACATGGTTAACAGTGTATATTATTAAAGCATTCTTCACTCATCAACAAAGTCGTATATAAGGTCTATGCCAATAATATATGGATACATTTTTAAGGGTAATATAAGATCTGTCAAATGTTGTTATATATATTAACTTATTTTGATATATATATATTTATTATTTTAGAAAGGTACGCCATTGAATATATATGTATATAGCTTTGTGCATTTCAAAAAAACATAATTGAATAAATAATAGCATAATACAAATATGCATATATATAATATATATAAATAAGAATGTATATATCATATATATCATAGATACACTAAAAACGATTAAAAATATTGCATTGCACTTACGAAAAGGGACAAAACTACTTGGATTTCATTGTAGTTAGGGATTTGCGCGGCGCGGATTGTCGCTGACGCGCCAGGAATGTCTGTCCCGAACCCATTAATAAAGCTAATTTCGATTCAACAGCATCGCGATGAGCATTAACGCCCAGTCTATAATAGGCGCTAGTCATTAACTGCTCCTCCATGTTGCTCATTTTGGTTTTTGACTCCTCCTCAATGACATCGATGCTCTTCTCCAAAATGTTTGCCTCCAAGCCTGCAAAATAGGTAGAAGGTAAATTATTTATAAGTTTAAATATATTTATATATATATATCAATTTAAACAAACCACTAGCTATGCGCGGATCAATAGTCTTGATTACTTCCTTAGCTTTCTCAACGCATTTGCGATATTTGACTTCATATGCCATCAATTCCTGCTCCCGCGTGCCTAGACTTGATTCCAACTGCGTTATTTTGCACTGCATTGTAGAGTTTTGTGTAGTTGATTCCTCAATTTGTAGCGCTACAAATAGAAAAGAAAAACTTATTAATAATATATTAAAAATATATTAAAGAATTTGTAGGCTTACTCTTTTGTTCATTGAGCTCCATTAGCTGCTTGATTTGTTTGCTCAGCTCATTTCTGTAGTATTAGAAGTAAGAAATGTAGTTAATAACTTATTTAGCTATTTAATTGTAATACTCACTCCTTCAATATAGGATCGTCGCTTTGTGAGGCATGAGTTAGGGAGAGAATGCGCTCATTGGCTGTCTTCATTTGCTCGCGCAAATGTTCGCAGCGCTTGTTTGCATCATCCAGTAGTTGCTATTCAGAAAATAAATGTACAAAATTAGAAATAATAGTACAAAGACGTTCTATACAAAGCTAAGAGACTATGAGAAGCCTAAGTGTATCATTAATACTCTAGACATACATTTGTAAGAGCAGCTTTACTGCTAAAGTCTTATACAGACTCTCTTTTTGACCTACAATCTTTACATGATTCTTCTATTCTTCAGCTCTACTTACTGACAGAGTCCTTTTGCTATCTCACATTGAACCCTTCTTCTTATCATTTAATGCCCTGTCCAACTCACCGCCAAAGCCGTTTGACCACCTTGACCCTCACGCAGTGCCTTGTTCTCCGCCTCCAGACGTTGTATTTTGTCCACCATAGCCGATGGCTGTAGCTCCCGTGACACTGTGTTGCCTGTCAAGCTGCCAGAGTTTGTTGAGAGCTGTCCACACTTTAGCTCATCGAAGGCCTCACGCAAATTATCACGCTCTTTGAGCAAACTATCCTTTTCGCGTTGCAGCGCCAATGTCTTACTCTCCAAGTTCTTGTTGTCGAACTCGAGCTTGACATTTTTGCTGCTCTCATTGTCGAGTTTGGTGTGCAAGTCTTGGATCTCTTTCTTGAAGAGCTCAATTTGACCCTTTGTGTTGGCATAGCGTTTGGCATCCTCTTCGAATTGAGCATTCTGCTGCACATAGTCGGCGCTGCGCTCCTCAAGCATTTTCACATGCTTCTTCAAATCATTGTACTCCTCGAGCTTCTTTTTGTAGGTCTCCAGTTGGGCCTCGCATACTTTTAGCTTATCTGTAGACTCACGCAGCACATCCACCTCGTCTTTCAGAGAGGTCAACTCTGCGGTGGTTTTCTGTAAGAATATATGAAATATATCATAAATTTGGATTATTTCTGTAGATTTTGGAAGCACATACCATTAGCTCATCTATGCGCTGCTGCATGTGCAGCAAGTCTGCCTCCTGCTGCTGTGCCTTGATTTTCAAGTCTTCACGCGCGCCCTCCGACTGCAGCAGTTCCTCCTTGACCAACTCCAGTTGACGTCTAAAAGAAAAAATAATTGTAATATTATAAATGTATAATTTATATCAACGTCAAAGTCGGTCAAAGTTACCTTAGCTCATTGTAACGCACAGAGCCCGCCTGTATGGGACCTAGGGAGACGCCATCGTCACCAATTGTATTGAGCTCGAGGCGTGCGAATTCCTTTTGTACCTTTTGCAGCTCCTGCTGTAAATTCGTTTTCTCATCGATTAGCAGCAGCATTTTCTTTTCGGTTTCAAAACACTTTTGGGCCATAGCATCGCGTTCCTCCTGTGCCTTTGTATTGCCTTCGAGCATGTTGCTCAAAGAGTTGCGTGACAAGGAGCTAACTACGCCGCCACCTTCGACACTCTGACGTGTCGATGATTCGAGCTCTTGCAGTGCACGCATTATATTCGCCTGCAGCTCCTCCTCCAGACACATTATCTCGCATATATACGACTGTTTCTTGGCACAGTTGACGGCACAGCCCAGCACCAGCTGCAGCAGGCGCTCCAATTCGGTTAGATCGCACTTCTCGGCGATGGCCTGCACATCCGGCTTAACGAAATCTTGCTGCAGCGTGTAATTCAGTACATCAGTATAATATTCATAGACACCCTCGACAACCTTTTTCAGATTGCTCATACGTAGACGCCAATTGCTGCCAACAGCGCTCGATTTGATTTTCGACAGCCACGAATTGGTGAATGATTCAGGTGCAAATTGATTGAGGGCCTGAGCTAATGCAACGCCATCGGCCAGCTCTTCGGCATTTGCATGCGGTGCATTTAGATTGAGCGTTTTGAACCACTCCAGTAGACTATAATACATTCCGTTCGGTGTAGACATCGTGTACAATGAACAATTATAATAAAAATGAAACAGAAATCAGAAATTTTTCACAGAAAAAATAACACAGCTGTTGCTGCGTAAACAAAACAGCTGCACTAACGATAGCGATGTCAAACACACCGATATGCTATCGAAAGACCGATAAGTATCTGATCCATTTAACAGCGGGATTCCTTCATGTGATTAAATATCGTTTTCAGCTTAAAATTAAATTGAACTATAAGTAATTTGAATGTACTGCATATTAAAATTTATTATTTCCTTAATTATTCATTATGTTAAAATCTATGGCAGCCATTGAGCCACTGTTGTTGCTGCTGCTTATGCACTTTTCCACCCATTTAAGTTTGTCATCGTGTTCTCTAATTTTATCGATTGGCGTCCAGCTTAAATCATATTCGAGTCTATAGCTGCCTTTGAAGGTTTGATCCACCGGATGATTCCATTCCTGCAATAAATTATATATATTTCACAAAATCTGTGCAAATGTTAGGTATGCGTATTTACTTCTGGCGACAACATGCTAAAATAGTTCTGTCCCGAGGACCTTTGATAAAGATGATAAATATGCCCAGGCCTCTTGGCAAAATTACAGGCAGCGCTGTGCAGGGCTTGACTCTCATTGGACTCCTTCAATATATTCATTGCCTGTGCTTGCAGCAGTTTTATCTAAAATATGAATATATTACTAAAGTTATATATATATATTTTTATTTATTTTACTTATATTATATTATATTTCTTTACCTGATCGAGTATAACAACCAATTTTTGACTTGTGCTATTTTTCAATTGTTTATCCGCCGATTGTATTTGCTGTGCTAGATTTATTATGTCCGTTTCATCATGCATAGAAACACGCATTGGATCCAACTGAAATTGCGGGTTACGCTCCACCAATTGAGCTGTGTTAAATAATAAATAGTAATATAAATACACACACACATAAACATAAGAACATCCCATTCATTTCTATTCACATCTATTTTAATATCATTTTCCTTACCTTTCTTGACTGCTGTCTCATATGTTAACTGCGTATCCATTGTGAAGCCTCTTTTCATTACACAAACATTGAATAAAGTTTATAAAGGGGAAATAAACTAATTCGGAAAGATACGACGTGCTTACTACAAAAATTTACGCAAACAAACAATAACATGTGTGCTATGCGATATCTATCGATAGCAACTTCGCTTTAAGCGATTAACACTGCGCGCTCATCATAATATTTGATAATGCTAAACTATACAGTGGTGGCTTGCAAAATTAGTACGCCTAAGCTCTATTTGTGGAATTCATTGATATTATTTTATTTCTAAAACAAGTCTATTAAAAATAACATTTATTTATAGTTTTTTTACAGCTCTTTGCTTATTTTGTAATAGTAACTATTTAAGTAAATGCACTTGCAGTGTATATAATGCTCCATGAATATAAAAATAAATGATTTGGCTAACATTTATAAACATTTAAGTTGTTCAACTACTGAACAATAACGTCATAAGACTTGAACATGAAAATAGGCATATAAAAACTAGTTTGTTTATAATCATAGCCTCGCTATACATAAAAACAATTATTGTTTGACGTCTTCCGGCTGCTTTTCCTGGCTATTTTCATAGGTCTGTAAAGAAAATGTACATTAATTCGTATCAAATTTCAAATTTAATAATTAATTTATTTACCTGCTGTGCTATTTTCAGCAATTGTTCAAACGTTGTTTTGCCCGTCTCCATAACCATGCTGTGGAACACCTTGCTCTCCGACGTTGTCAAGAGTTCATAGGGTGAACCAAACTCCACGACATGGCCAGCATCCAAGACCAAAACCTTATCCGAATCCATAATCGTGTGCAGCCTGTGGGCTATGGTAAGTACAGTGCAGTCCTTAAACTTGTTCCTTATGGTCGTCTGTATGAGTGCATCCGTTTGTGGATCCACATTGGCAGTGGCCTCATCCATGACCAGTATGCGATTCTCGCGTAGAATCGCTCGAGCCAGGCAAACCAATTGACGTTGACCCACGCTGAAGTTGGTGCCACCTTCGGAAACATTGCTCTGCAGACCCATCGGCAGCTCGCTAATCTCCAGCTTTAGGTGCACCTGCAAATAGTTAAGGTTGGGATAGGTTAACATTTTTGTTTTTAAAGCAATTTTTGTCATACGCACCTCCTCCAAGGCTTGCCACAGCTTGGAGTCCTCATACTGTTCGAAGGGATCCAAGTTGTAGCGTATTGTGCCAGAGAACAAGACCGGCTCCTGGGGTATAATCGAGATTTTGCTGCGCAGATCATGTAGGCCCATCTCCTCAGTATCCCGCTCGTCGATCACTATGGAGCCATCGTTATACGACAGCCGGAAAAGTGCGTTAATCAGTGAGGATTTGCCGGCGCCCGTGCGACCTACAATGCCCACCTTTTCGCGTGGTTCAATCACAAAATTTAATGACTTAAGCACGTAGGGCGCTTGAGGATCGGGTGCATAACGCAAACTCAAATCGTCGGCCACAATTTGACCGGCTGCTGGCCAACTTGCTGGCGGCTTCTTATCGCCCACCGAGTTGAATTCTCCCTCGGCTGTCAGGCTTCTGTACTCAATAACTCGCTCCACCGAGGTCATCGAGTTCTCCAGCTCAGCCGACTGTCGCATGCCCCACTGCACCATTCCGGTCATGGACATGGCCTGTGTAATGGCCAAGCCAATTTGGCCCGGATTCTCGGGCGGATTCACAAAGTTATTGAGTATTATGATCAAAACGTAAATGACGCAAAATAAATCAAGATAATAGCCAAAGGCGCGACTGGTCGAAAGGAATGTGTAGTAGCCAATGGAATGCTTGTCCTGGTAGTCATCATATTCAGCTATCAACATTCTCTGGGCACGCATCGCCCGTATGGTGGGCAGGCCATTCAAGGTGGCACCAAAATGCGAGTACATGGGCGAACGGGCCACCGCCTCCAGGCGCTTCACATCCCGCGATGTGCTCAGATAGAAATTGCGCAGATAGTAAAAGCATAGCAGCATGGCCAGCGTGTTAATCAGATACCAGGGATTCGTGACACACAGCACCGTTATAATGCCAGCCAGGGTGAGGAATACCTGGATGCAATCCAACATAACAGTGGGCAGCACCTCATCCACCTGACCCATGTCCATGGCAAAGCGATTCAGAATGCGACCCGATGGATTCGTATTGAAGAAATACATGGCTGCACGTGTAATGCTACGAAACATGGAATTGTGCAGCTGCGTAGACGAGTGCATGGCCATGTTGAAGAAGAGAAGCGTCCGCAACAGGGCGAATATAATCAGCGTAACATTGATAGCCGCAAAGTAGTAAATGTCCGAGGACGACGACGAGTTGCTCTTTACCCTGCAAAAAAATTTAAATATCATTTTATTAAATAAAAGTAAAAAATAAAGACTGTTTGCATTACATACTAAACTATTCTCAGCACGAGTCTAATTAGCATATTGCAGACTTTTACTCAATATCTTCGATATCAACCCGCCACACACGCTGAAAAATCTTATAAAATGCTGGCAAATAATAAAATAATGTTACTTAACATACCATGGCTACGTTAAGCACTTGTCTGCTATCTTTAACATCTATCTAATTGGATTCCAATTAAAAGCCTTTTAGGATTTGCTTTTCTTCTACTTATCTACTTACCAGTAGGACAGAAAGTAATCACCCCAGGATGCCATAACTTGTGTGCCCAGGCACAGGAAGACCACCAGCAAGAACATCAAGCAGCCACAGCCGGCAGTAAAGTATTTCTTATACATGCCCAGGCCAATTTTGTCGGATGAGCGCATTTCCTGAACTTCCTTTGGCTTCTCCTTGGCTGCCATCAATGAATCATTCACACTTGAGCCCATAGTTGAGAGGCTGCTGCGACTTTCTACGCTGTTTTGGCGTGAGTAAGCGTTCGAGACATCATTGGCATCGCCTGCACCAGCTGAATCCTCGTCCTCCTCCTGCTGCTGCTCCACTTCGTTCTCCTCCGACGGCCGCTGCGCCAGCAGCTGAGCAAAGTCCTGTCCGCTCTTGAGCATATGTTCATAGGTGCCAATATCTAAGACGCGACCCTTGTCCATGATCACAATCAGATCGGCTTGCTCCAAGAACTGCAGCTGATGTGTGACCAGGATGACCAGCTGCTTGCGCAGAAACTCTCGCATGCATTTCTCGAAGAGATGCCGTCCCACGTGCGTGTCCACAGCACTAAGCGGATCATCGAGCAGATAAACATCCGCTTTGCGATAGACAGCGCGTGCGAGGCTAATGCGTGCCTTCTGCCCGCCGGACAGCGAGGCTCCACGCTCCCCCACAATTGTCTTGTCGCCCTGATCCAACAGCTCGAAGTCACGCTCCAGGGCGCACATCTTGACCACCGTGCGATAACGATGCCTATCCAATGGCTGGCCAAAGAGTATATTGTCGCGCACGCTGGCACAGAAGAGCCACGGCTCCTGCGACGCATAGGAGCAGCGTCCATTCAACTTCACCTCGCCCGCTTCCGGACGCAGTTCACCCAGAATGGCCTGAATGAGGCTGGACTTGCCAGCGCCCACAGGTCCAATGACAGCAACCAGCTGCTGGCTCTTCAGCTGCATATTGATGTCATCCAAAACGGGCTCCGCATGCTCTCCATCCCAACGTGCCTTCAGTTGCTTGATCTCAACACCAAGATCCGAATTGAGCTGCTGCTGATTGCCGCTGGCCAATAGCTTCTTGCTCTCCGCCGCCTTCTCCTCGTCCTGCTCCTCCTCCAACATGGCCACATCCGTTTCCTCACGCATCATAAACGCAGTTATTCTGCGCAAGGACACCAACAGCTCAGCCACCTGAGACATGCCGCTGGGAAAGAATTTGCTCATGGCACGACGCAACACATTATAGAAGGCCGTCACACAGAAAGCCTGCTCCGCTGTGAGCTGACCACCGGCTAGCACATAGGCCAGCAGGCTGGCAAAGATGGCCAGACGTCCGAGCGTTATCTCAAACGACAGCAGGATGCCCCTTATGTAGTTCACCTTGCGTATGACGCTCATTTCGCTGAGACGCGCCTGGGCGATCATCTGCTCGAAGGGTTGCTCCCAGGCATACATCTTGATCACCTGTATGCCGGCTATGATCTCGTTCATCATCCGCACACGTCGATCGGTGCGCAGGGCGGTGCGCAAGCGCAGCGCCGAGGTCAAGCGGCTCAGGTACGTCTGCAGCGGCACATAGAGCAACAGTATGGCAATGCCATAGAAGGAGGCGACTCCGATCTGCTGGTACAGGAAATACGAGGCAACCAACAGCTCCAGCGGTCCCAGCCACAAGAAGTGCATGTGGATCAAGGCACGATCAAAGCGACCCAAATCATTGGACACCAGATTCACAACTTGCCCCGTGGTTGTGCCTCCCAGAGCGGTGCGACTCAGGCGCAATCCCTTCCGATAGATGGCGCTGCTGACGGCCACTCGCATCTTCATTGCCAAATGCATCATGTGCATCATGAACGGATGGAACATCAGCACGCTGAGCACAGTGCATGCCACCAGCCCCACGCCATACAGCTGAGCATTCAGACTGCTCCCATTGCCATACAAAGTGAACTCGCTTATGAGCCCGGCCAGCAGAAGTGGAATGGTACCTCTGAAAACAGGAAACGAAAATTAGATGAGTATTGATAAAGAGAATGACTAGAAAATACCCTATTAACAGAAGTGAAATGAAGGCAGGGAATATTCATGAGTATTTATAGGGAGAGTTACTGACTAGGAAATACCCTATAAACAGAAGTCAAATGTAGTGAAGACAGGCAATATTGATGAGTATTTATAGGGAGAGTTACCCTTAACATAGTATATGGTCAGCCCGGTGGGCCGTGGCAAATCATTGGCAAAATATACAGCTCTGGTCATCAAAATAGTAGTGTGAAATGTTGGATGTTTGTGATAAACATAATAATTTGAAAACAATTTGAAATGAGTATTAAAATGATTTAAAAAATAAATTGTTTAACACAAGGTTTTGCTGTCCAACATTTCACACTACTATTTTTATGACCACAGCTGTATAACCGTGAGCGAGTATTATGCAGTCGGTTACGCTCGAATGTAAAGTGCTCACTTTTTATACAATAGTTAAGAGGTCTTAAGTATATTCCCAATGACTGACAGACTTTTGATATGTGAATGAGATAGCAAATTTGAGGCTTTAGCGCTTTCACACATTGAGATATGCTCAAAATACAATCTGAACAAAGCTAACCTATTAATTATATAAATGTATCTACTACTTAGATCTTCCAGAGCTATTCGAACTCTTTGCATATCCCTAACACATTCAGTAGCACAACTGTTAACCCTCTATTATACTTTTCTATGGTATATGCCACATCTATATACGTATATCAAACACTTACCTCAGGCCCAATTCTAATACTCCAACTACAATGCCCGATATGACCAATTCCCAGCCAAATACCTTAAGTACCACTCGCAACATGCTCGGCTTTTTGGCACCCTTTTGACCATGCGCCTGGAATTCAGCTTCCCACGTTTGGTAAAGTTTCTCGCCCAATTTGTCCGCTTTATGCTCGCTGAGCACATCATAAAGATCGTTGGGTTCCAGCTTCTTTTTGCGTCCCTTGAATAAAATGGGTAGCGCAAAGCTGTAAAGATAACAAATTCAGGTATTTAGTGACAATAAGTAAGAGGCGTTAATGCACGACTAAGAGATACCCTGCAATATGTGAGAGTTAAATAAGTTGACTATGCAACTCTTATCTAAATCTGTATTGAAATTGTAAAAATATATATAAAATTGTAAAAATATAAAAATATATATAAATATTTTCTTACTAATATTTGAAACAATATTTTAAAAAAATTAAAAATCTTTTTTTTTAACAAAAAAAAAATATTATGAAAAAAAATTTTATGTTTAATTTAAAAAAAAATTGAATTTATTAATTAATTGAAAAATAAATTTTAAAATGTATATTTTATTTTTTAAATATATTTTTTATTAAAATTAATAATTTAAATAAAAATTAATTCAAGTAACAATATTTAATATAAAAAAAAAATATTGCACTATTTATTTTTGAAATATTGCAATATTTATTTTTTAAATATAGGTATTTAAAAAACACTCAAAAAATAATCAAGCAATGTTTTTTTAAATAACTTAATTGAATATAAAAGAGCAGATCACGCACATGTTGTATGATTGCAGGTGATAAAAAAATAATAATGATTATTATCTTATCAAACAAAATAGATAGTGCACTTGACAGCTAATAAAAAGATCCAGCTTGTAAAACAAAAAAACATTCCATTGTAACGAAAATATTGCATTGAATATTGTTACAAACGTTTATTGAATTAGAATTTATGAAATCAATTCTAATTGGAGGGCTCATATTGCCAGCGTGCATCAACTTACCAGAACATAATCGCAGAGAGACAGCCAGCCGTCTCTCGCGGATTGGGCGCCAGCTTGTCAGCGGCCATCTTTCAGCAATTGCAATCTCTAAATATTTACAAAAACAAAAGAGCACGAATTTCGATTTATTTACAGTTACTTGCTTACACACTTTCGTATAAGCAAATCAATTGGAGTTTAGTTGGAATTCATGCGACACCGTTATAAGCATTGTATTGTAATTGGAAACTTTTTGCACTATGCCCTCAGACAGAAAGCCGACAGCAGGTTTTAAAGCATTGAACACGTTTGCAAACGTATTGAAACGTTCTGATGCCGCAAATCTACAGTTGTGGATGGCTTTTAAGCAATTTCATCACAGCTAAAGATGCTCGCAACACACACACACACACGCGCTCGCTCATACGCCTACACTTATGCAATGGCGCGCTTTTATCACCAAAATTTGCGCGTAAATAACAAACGAAAATAACAACACGAGAAACTTTCCATTCAATAAATAAAATGTTCTGCGTGCAGACGCAAACAAGTTCTCCGCTCGCAACTCGAAACACAACTAGAACTAATTTGGTCTCTTGGAATTTTAATTACCAGCTGTTCCAACAGCTGATGCCGGCAGTGTCAACAGGGATGCCATACTGTTAAAAATTTACATATACATTACATGAGCATTAGAGTGGACCATGTTAACATGAAACAAAATTAAGTTAAGATTAAAAAAATTATTAATACTCTTGAAATCTTTATAAAAAATATAAGTTTAATTTTTAAAAAACTTTTAACTGCAAAAAATACAAATCTAAATTTTGAATGCAAAAAAATAATAAAAAATGCTCTAAAATTCATTTTCAAAAAATACAAATTTTGTTTTAAAAAAAACATGTAAAACATAAATAATTTAAAACAAATTTAATTTTTTAACCATTTATTTTTATTTTGTGCAATCTGTGATATTTTGAAAAATTCAAAATCTTTATTTGGTTTTTGTTAAATTTATTTTTATAAGTACATTTTTAAGTAGTTTACAATTATATTGAAGGCACTCTGTTCCTTGCACTTTTACACTTAACATACATATACAAATATATAAACATTAACAATTCAAAATTCAATGCATAGGCACACACATACATAAGTACACATAAAATGTTTAGGAATATTGTATTATAAGCTGGAATTGGATGAATTTATTTACACTCGAAGGACCGGCGTAGATTTCAAGAAAACCACAAAGAATGTTGACCTTACGACGATAATCGACGAGATTTCTGAGATGCTTCGAATGCCTAAAAATAAATGAATAAAATATTTTGTAATTTTAAATTAAAATACCAGAAAATTCGAGAGATGTTATAAACTACCTTCTTGGCAACGTGGAGCAGATTATCATAAGTTGCTTTGCCAGTCTGCTTGACCATGTCGTGGAACACTTTGCTCTCGGCACTAGTTAACAGCTCATAGGGTGCTCCAAACTCAACAACTTGGCCAGCATCCATGACGAGCACCTTATCCGAGTCCATAATTGTGTGCAGCCTGTGGGCTATGGTAAGCACAGTGCAGTCCTTAAACTTGTTCCTAATGGTCGTCTGTATGAGTGCATCCGTTTGTGGATCCACATTGGCAGTGGCCTCATCCATGACCAGTACACGATTCTCACGTAAAATGGCTCTAGCCAAGCAAACCAATTGACGTTGACCCACGCTGAAGTTGGTGCCACCCTCCGTTATCTTGCTCAGTAAGCCGCTGGAAAGCTCGGCAACGACCTCCTTTAGCTTCACTTCTTCCAAGGAAGACCACAGCTTACTATCGCTATACTCATCGAATGGATCCAGATTGTAGCGCATGGTGCCGGAGAACAACACCGGCTCCTGAGGTATAATCGATATCTTGCTGCGTAGGTCGTGCAAACCCATAGCTTGGGTGTCCCGTTTATCGATCAGTATGGAGCCATCGGTGTATGATAGACGGAACAAGGCGTTAATCAAAGATGATTTGCCAGCACCTGTCCGACCCACAATGCCCACCTTCTCGCGCGCCTTAATGACAAAGTTAAGTGACTTAAGCACATTTTCGGATTTGGGATCGGGAAAATAACGCAGGCTGAGCTCTTCAAATGCAATCTTGCCATGCTCGGGCCAGCTGGCGGGCGGTTTCTTGTCCGCCGGCGCTTCCAAAGCGCCTTCCGGTTCAATATCCTCGTATTCGACGACACGCTCCACAGCGGTCATTGTGTTCTCCAGCTCCGCTGATTGGCGCATGCCCCACTGCACCATGCCAGTCATGCCCATGGCCTGATTAATATAATTTAATATTTAATAAATTAATAAGGTTTTCAGAGCATATCATACCTGCGTAATGGCCAGACCGACTTCGCCGCCATTCGCTGGTGGAAAGATGAAAAAGCTGAGCGTAACAATGGCAATGTAGATGACACAGAAACCGTCCAGCCAATAGCCAAAGGCACGCGATGTACTAATGAACATGTAAAAGGCTGAGCTATGCAAATTCTGGTGATTATCGAATTCGCTGATCAGCACCTGTTGTGCACCAAAGGCGCGAATGGTGGACAAACCCGTCAGCGAGGCCGTCATGTGCGAGTAAATGGGCGAGCGAGCTGGAAAATTGATGTTAATTAGCTAGAGATGCCGCACACAAAACATAAATGATAGCACAGTGAACCTACAGAGAGGTACTTAGCTCACTGTATTTGCAAGCTTTACTCACTAATGGCCTCCAGGCGTTTAATATTCCGTGACGTTTTCAGATAGAACGTGCGCAGCTGATAGAAAATAATGCCCAACACCGCCGTGGGAACGAGAAACAACGGATTAACAATGGCAATGACAATGACAATGCCGCCGAGTGCTAAAAAGATTTGTATGACATCCATCATGACAGCCGGCAATATCTCATCCACTTGACCCATATCCTTAGAGAAACGATTCAATATGCGACCCGATGGATTCGTATTGAAAAAGTACATGGCAGCGCGCGTGATGCCACGAAACATGAAATTGTGCAGCTTCGTTGATGCCTTCATGGCCAGATTGAAGAATAGAAATGAACGGGCCAGGGTGACCGCAATCGTGGCAATGGTAATCACTGTGAATATATAGGTATCCAGCCGCTCAGCGTCCACGGACCAACCCAAATCGTTGAGCCAATTGCAGAGACGAGATTCGAGCACCCGTTCCGACTGCAGTGTTGTGATGGTGTCGTTGGCCACGGGTGAAGCACCCGAATCAGCCAAAAGGGTGCTGTTGTTACTCATGCTTCTCACGTTGCCCTTCTTGGCAACCCTGTGAATGAGAGGAAATTATAATAAATGTCGCTGCAATATTTTCATACTCACCAATATGACAGGAAATAGTCGCCCAGTGAGGCCATCAGCTGGGAGAGCACACAGAAGCCCGCCATGACAATGAAAGCAAAGATACCGCCGCCTGCCTTAAAGTATTTGTTATAGAGCGCCAAACCGATGCGTCCCTGCTCCTGTGACTCCTGCACATGCATTTGCGCTGCAGTTGCCTCGTCCACACAGGAATCGGCTAGCGAGAGCAGCGACTGTTCACTGTTGCGTCGCTTATCGCTGGCCGAGCCCGATCTGGAGCGTGAGCGCTCCTCACTGCCATGCTCATCGCGCGACGAATCCGCTAGCATTGCAGCAAAGTCTAGACCCGATTCGCGCAGCGATTCGTATGTGCCCACAGCGCTCACCTGGCCCTTGTCGAGAATGACAATTTGATCGGCATGCTGCAGGAATTGCAACTGATGCGTGATAAGTATGACAATTCTATCCCGCAAAAAGCCACGCATGCATTTCTCAAACAGATGCCTTGCCACATGCGGATCGACGGCGCTAAGTGGATCGTCAAGCAAATAGATGGCCGTCTGGCGATAAACGGCACGGGCCAAGCTAATGCGCGCCTTCTGGCCACCCGACAAAGAGGCACCTCGTTCGCCCACAATCGTCTTGTCGCCATAGGGCAACAGCTCAAAGTCACGCTCCAGCGCACAGTTCTTCACCACCTGCGCATAGCGACGCCTGTCCATGGCGTGGCCAAACAGTATATTCTGGCGCACAGTGCCAGTGAAGAGCCAGGGTTCCTGGGATGCATAGGAAAACGTGCCGTTGACACGTATCTCGCCCGACTCCGCACGCAGCTCACCGAGTATAGCCTGGATCAAGCTGGATTTGCCAGCTCCTGTGCGTCCCACAATACCAAGCATAGTGCCTGGCTGAACACGTAAATTGACCCCATTGAGGGTGTAGTCCGGTGAGCTAATATCCCATTTGGCCTTCAATGCATTGATGGATATTTGCGCTTCGGAGAGCACGGCATTCTCATTGATGTGTGGCAGTTTTGTTGGCGTTAGCAGCTTCTCCTTGGCATCCTCTGTCTCCTGCTCCAGTTTGGAGTGAACTGTCGTCTGATTGCTGCCCGGTGAAACTAAGGGCGCATCCAAGGACTTATCTATCACGTCTGTCTCTTCGTACTGCATAAACGCCTGAACACGCTTCACTGAGATCAATGCCTCGGCCATCTGTGAGATGCCTTGCGGAAAGAAGACAGTCATGGTGGTGCGCAATATATTATAATAGGCTGTTATCACAAAGGCCACCTCGGGCGTTAGGAATGTGCCCAAGAGCACGTAGCCCACCAGACTGAGAAAGATGGAGACGCGCGTCAGGAATATGATAAAGGATAACAGAATGCCACGTATATAGGACACATGACGTATGGCATTGATTTCCTTTTTGCGAGCAAATGCCACCATTGTCTCAAATGGCAACTCCCAGGCATACATCTTGATCACTTGAATGCCGGCAATGATCTCGTTCATCATCCTAACACGCTCATCTGTGCGCAGTGCTGTACGCATCCTCAGCACCGACGTCTTCTTGCCCAGCCAGGCCTGCAAGGGTATGAAGAGCAGCATAAATGCCACACCAAAAACAGCAGCAATTTCAATCTAAAATAAATTTGATTATTAATTAAAAAGGAACAGTAGAGTGAGAGAGAGAGAGCAACACCTACCTCCAGGTACATGAGGTATGTGATGAACAGCGTTTGCAATGGCCCCACCCACAGATAATGCACAAAGATTGTCGCCAAGTCCAGGCGACCCACATCGTTCGACATCAGATTCACAATATGCCCAGCTGTGGTGTCCCCCAGTGCTGTCTTGCTCAGCCGCAACGATTTGCGATAAATCATGCTGCAAATGGCCACGCGCATTTTCATGCCCACATGCATTGTGCCCAGCATATAGGGATGCATAATGATGACATTCAAGGCGCTGCAAACGACCACGCCTGCTGCATAATAATAGGCATTCTCCTTGGACTCCGTGCCGTACGTATAATAGGAGATCAGCTTCAGCAGACACAGCGGTTGCACCGTACGCAAGCCCAGCTCCAACATGAACAGCACCAGGCCCAGCATACCAAAGTGCAGGCCAAAGACACGCACCAGAGCACGTAGCAGACTTGGCTCTTTCTTAGAGTTCAGCTGTTTCTTCTGCAGCTCCCGCTCCCAAGCATCGCACAATTCATTGCCAAGCGTTTCTGAAACACAAAGTAATTTGTTTAATTTATTAATAAAGATATATCTATTTATATTGTTTTATATTTGATTATCATACGCAATGCGGCAATCTCGCCTTGTTAAGTTTGTAAATAAACCTATAAAGTCATTGTAGGCCAACTCTTATCAATGCGAAGCATTACAAAATGTATCTGAAACAAACAATTCGCCAGTCAACGACCGATTCTACATGAGTTTTTTTGTAAGCCCTGATAAGTTCAGATCATGCAATGCTGGCGATTGTTTTAAATGGAATTCTATATACATATATGTACATATTTTCGCTGTCTAGAGATTGACACAGTGACTACAGTGATTGCTCTCATAGAAGAACGTCTCAGTTATAGAGCGGATACTTGTTTGTAGTCATACTATACTTTAAGTTGATATACTATATTTGTTTGTATGTCTGTGGGCCACTTTAAAACAGTTTCTAAAACAATACATATTTTTTATGAGCTAAATTGTTTTTTATTTTTTATGGAGCAGTAAAAATTATATTAATTATATATACAGTTAATTTATATTTATTATTGTTTATTTATTATATTTTACTAATTATTTTAAACTTTTTCTTTACATTAAGTATTATTTTTTTAAAATATTTTTTAAATTCTATAAAAAAAAAGCTGCCATAGAAAACAATTGTTTCTGAAACCCATGTAATTACTGTATATTCATAAAATTAGCTATCGCAATTGTTGATTGAATGAAATTTGTTGTTTTTTATAAATATAAATATGACAGTTATGCATATATATATATTATATATATGTACATATATATTTGTATGTTTATTCATGTATATTCATATATCAATCATGTGATATTTATTTAAGCATAGTCTGATTGATTAGATTGAATATATGTATGTACACATGGTAACTGAGTAATTTAATTTAATTTAATTTTCATAAAATGATGAAATTGTTCAGTCACGTTCCATATTACATAAAAATCCCTGTCTTGGATGTTACAGCACAAATTTTGAATATTTATTATTTATTATTATTCTATCAGTCATGATTTTGATAAAGTTTCTAGACTGATCAAACTGATAAAATATCAATTATAAAAAAATAATTATCACATAATTTAAGCATTTTTATTTTATTTTTTTTGATAATCAATTTTGTTGTAAAATCGTTTTTTTATACTCGTTCATTAAGCGAATAGAGTATATTGGTTTTGTTTAATGTTCGATTATTGAGTATTAAGACTTAAAATTTCGTAAACTCATCCTATAAAGTATAAAGATCTAATCGGGAATATCTATAAATATATTTTGCAATATATAATAATAATATAAAATAAATTTATTTATTATTTATATTTGTAATATATAATAAAAATATAAAATAAATTGTTTAAGGCGCTATTAAAACTAGAGGCTTCAATTCCTATAACCTTCAAACCTATAAACTCGTGTATTCTACTAATATATGTACATAGAATATCTACTTTCTGGGGCATATACGCACCTGACTTGTGCTCCTTCAATGCTTTAAAGAGATCCTCAGTTTCCAGCACTTTCTTGCGTCCCTTTAGGAAAGTGGGCATGGTATACCTGATATAACAATGTGTATATATTATGTATATAATATGTATTATATAATATATATATATATATATATTATAAAAACTATAATATATATTTCAAATTATTTTAGACTTACCAAAAACATGCTGCCGATATAAAATTCGCATGCTCTCGCGGATTTTCCGGCAAATCCGCAGTTTTTACGGACTGCATTATTACCGTTAAAGTTGAAAAACTAGTTGAAATAGGAAAAAAACTGATATAAAATAGGTTGGCATTGTTGTTGGTTTTACTAATTGCTAATTACTATTGCAATCGCATTGATTGATTCGCTCTTGTTTGTAAGTTATTATTCAGTACTCTATACATACACACACACACATACACACATACATACATACATACATATGTATGTGTATAATTACAGTTAAATAGGTGTGTGCTTTGGTGTAAAGACTTTTTGGGTCTTTAATTTTTACATCTTTAAGCGAAAAACAAACAAACAAACAAACACATAATAAATAAATTGAAAAAAAAAAACAATTTATCTGCAAAGCTGCGCCCTAATCTTACGATTCGGTCTGTCTGCGTGATTGTGTGTGAACGAAAAAGAATGGGCATACATACATATGTACATATGTATGTATGTGTGTGTAAAATTTGAATATGACTTCACTTTTTGGCTATGCATACGCACATACATATGTATATACACACACACATACGTACGTACACTCGTGTGCATAGAAGCAAGTGCACGAAGCCGGCAAATAAAGTAAACATTTTTGCAATCAAACTAACAATAAACGTTGCTTACAAACGCTTTTTATATGCACGTACATAGATCAAATTTAGCGAACAAAAAAGTAAATACAAATATGAACATAAAGGCAAATCTATATTTATAAACAAATGCATGTTCGTAGAACTGCAAATGTGATAAATACCACTGAAACTCAATATATACAAAAAAGAATTTATATATAATATACATAAACGTAAACAAAATAGTTTATAAACTCAGCACCCCCCCACAGAAGTACAAAATTAATTTGCAAAAACCAACTCCAACGCAAATGTCTTTATACCGCAAGGTTCACCGACACACACACAGGCATACATACGTATGTACATATTTGCAGAAGCATATACATATGTACATATATATGTATGTATTTATTTTAAAACACGCGGTTCTTGTCTTCTTTCCCCTTATGCCTATATTTATATGTGTACACATACACATGAACACACTCTCACACACTCACACACACACGTAGGAGTGCTTGTGTAGGCGCGCTTATCTTATATCCGTAATAACAGTTAGCGAACAAAATGCAGTTCCTTTGCTTATTCACAAATTGCTATTGGCTATTGTTATACACAGATAAAGGTCGTTTTTGCAGTTCCGTCTCAATTATCTAATCGCACAATGTGGTATACACACACATACAGATATAATAACTGTAAACACATTGCAAATTAATTTAATTGTTCGATTCATGCGAATCTCAAAAATCACATGTACATACTTTTTTTTTTAAATTAAACAATGTTCAATAAAACTCGAAAATCATTCTCTTCTTTTTGTTGTTGTTGGAAACGAAAAGCAATTAAGAATGACGTAGGCTAGCACAAAGTACGCAACAACAAAAAAAAACCGAACCGTCCGCCTGAAAGGGCAGCATGCTACTGAAAATCAGCTGGCATATTGAGCTCTTTTCAACTGAATTTGCCACAGTGTGAGTTATGTATGTATGTACATGTAACATGCATGTATTGACATACATACATACATAGGTACTTAAGCCAGCTCGTATGCATACACTCATTTGGTACGTACAATAAATTAATCAACAAGTTTATTGGTTTATTGGACAATAATTGGAAAGCATTTGAGAACATATTTCAGCAGTTGGAGAAATTCTATCGAACTAATAATATTAAAAGCGAACGGCAATCAATTTACTTAATTCGGCCCAATGGATTATTGACATGGATACAAATGGATAGGTTTACAAATTTCCCATTTAAATTTTGTTATTTTGAAAATTAATATTTTTGAAATATTATATTTTATTTATAACACTGAAAGCTTATACTTATTTATTTATTTTTTAATTATTTAAGTGCCTTTTTTTATATATATTTGTAGCAAATTTGTGACTTGTATTTATATTAAATTTCACTTTTAATTATTTATTAAAATATTAAATCAATATAATTGATTAAATGAATTGTTTGCTATCAAACGATCTACATTTGCGTTTGTATCAAATTTCACTTTTTATTTATTCAAATATTAAATCAATAAAAAACATGAGTTAAATGCCTTGTTGAAGTAAATAAACCGCCTGTTTAACTATGCATGTAAAACAAGTTGTTATTGGCAACCAGCGAAAAGCCCGCCCTTTGCAATGGATATCAAACAAACATTAATATACATACATATGTATGTATGTATTCACCCACAGTTGATACACTTTTGTCTATTTTATAAATTTTAGTTTTATTATTCTTTTCTGTTCTTCGCGTACATCAAACATGTATGCGCACTCACATAATTGAAAACTTAGGCAACAAGAGCAGAGGCGGTGCTGGACTCGTATTTCCAGTTGGGGGCCAACACACTCTTGGTCTTGTAGTAGCGAGCCAGGCGGTGAATTCTGGACTCGACCAGAATCAAACGGAATTTACCGTCCTTATCCTTGCGATTGCGTTCCAAATGCTTGCGGATGGCGACAGCCTTCTTGATCATGTGGTACAAATCCTCAGGGATATCGGGCTTGAGACCCACCGCTTTCATGATGCGCAGAATTTTGTTGCCATTGACAAAGCGAACCTGAGCCACGCCATGCGAATCACGCAGGATGATGCCTAAAATGGGCAAATGAATATCAAATGTATATTAACATAACCTCAAATCGTAAACAAATACAATAATCATACCGATTTTCGAGGGTGTCAGGCCTTTCTTGCCGAGCTTCTTGATCTGCTCCTTGACATCCTCAGAGTTCAGCTTCAGCCATGATGGGACTGTGCGTCTGTAGGGAAGCGCTGATTGGGATATACCCTTGCTGCAAAGTAAATTTGTATTTGTTAATTAAGTCTGTGAATGCCGACAATAAGAAGAAGAGCGGGCATATTCATTCGCAACATGTGCTTGCCATGGTGGCTTAAAATTCAATTATAACTAGCGTATTATCTGCGGTCATAATATTGCTATGATGTCCGCTTGTTGTGGCACGTCAGTCAAGCACATTTTACAATAATACACGCCTATAAACAATATAAAAATCAACTACCCAGGAGCGTGCATACGACCCATGATGTTACTAGCTTAGTTTTTTACACCGAAAAGAAAGTGGAGACTTGTGGAACAACACTCTACAATCGAACTCTACAAAAATTGACGCAGAGTTGCATTGACACATTTGCTAGCGAACATAATTGCTCCACACGTAACAGGGGAATGGCAAGCAATAGCAGACTCGTTACTCGTCATGTATATGTAGATAGATTGTTCACTGCAAAATTTGTTCTAAAATCAATTGTTTAAAATAATTCTTAAAATACATAAAATGCAGCAAGATAAATATAGTGATACGCTTAATAAGCTGCAAAATGAGGAGCTAGAGGTGAGTATCTAAATAATATACCAATGCAACAATATTAATTGCAATTTTACAGAACGTAGCACCCGGCATTGAAATTTACCACCAGCTGATGGCGATTTACCTTTATCAAAACAAACTGTGCGTGAGGCTTAATAATTGATATATTGTGTGTTATTCATGAATTCTATGCTTACAGAGCGAATGCCAAATTGCTTTGGATGCGTATAGCTAATAATCTAAAGGAACAAAACAAAGAACTGGCCCAACTAAATCTCTTGAATCTTGCACTGCAGCACAACAACTATGCAGATTTCTTTAAACATATTAAATACGAGTGGTCCGAGACAAATAAGCCAATCATTGATGATCTCTTGGGTAAGTAGAGGCATAGATAGGTATATTCGCATTGATACGATTCGATTCAATTGCAGTTAAGCAACGCGAAGAGCTGTTCAACCTGACGGCCACGGCCTACGTTTCAATATACGAGCAGAATTTGATAGAAATGGCGCAGATGACGGCGGAGGAGCTGCACAATGCCTGCTCCGATTGGACACGAGAACAGGATGGTGATAAGCGAATTCTGCTGCCGAAAATGAAAGAGCCAACGCCACGTGTTGCCAGCGATGATCAGTTGTTGAAATTAACTGAGTTTGTCTCGTTTTTAGAAAACTAAACAAAAATAATATATATATATATAAATCTGATTATTTTTATTTTCCGGCATTTTCTCGTTCTCTAGTCTGTTAAGTGGGGGAGTAATTCTGTTTACCGGGCAAACATCGCTGTTAACGCTAAAGTATCGAGTAGCATCGTTCTGTCTCGTTGTGTCACAGAATCAAAAAAAAAAAATTTTTTGCACGGGAACGACATCGCATTTTCACTGGAAAATCAATCAAAGAACATTTTTGAATTGTGGACATTTTCAAATATATTGAAATAAATACTGTGCGAAAGCATTTAATAATAACTGTAATACGATAAATCGGTGTTGGGTCTCTAGTGTATTTCGTGCGGAATAGTTGAAAAGAAACCGATTTTTGATACTATTGTGTGAGTGAGAAAAGAAAAATGGCAGCAAGCGACAAATCTGTCGATGATTCTCTATATCCCATTGCGGTATTAATTGACGAATTAAAAAATGAGGATGTGCAGGTTAGTTGAAACGTCAATATTAAACAAATGTTAACTTGGTTATAATCTGCCAATAGGTATGTATGTATAGGCATGGGTATGTACATACATACATGCACATACATGTCTAGGCGATAAAAAAATGCGTCATTGTGTGAATAGCAAATCGTATGTATGAGCGCGAATCTATATGTGCTTGTGCTTGTGTGTGCGTGTGTGTGTGTATAGGTGCAGCTTTGCTCTTATACTCTTGCATTGCTTATTATAACTTTGTCACAAGGCATGTAACAGCGAAGTAGTTGTTAGACATTTTAGAATATATATTATATGTATTTCTGATTAACATCAACAATTTGTTGATTTGTCCGATTGGGAACAATTTAAACACTGCTTCTTATTACATTATCAAAATCAAAAACAATCAAAATATATAAATAAAAAATATATATACATATATATATATATAATGAAGTACATGTTATCCTATTTAAGTATAGATTGTATTCAAGCATTTAGAAATATTTTTCTATTGCAAATGTTACATCTCTGATAGAGTATTTAATATTCGGCATTCCGAGCATAGGAATCTTTTATCAATTTGATTTTATTTGGTTTTTGTTTAATTAGACTCTTGCTAAATTTAATAATTTTTCGCCTTTTGCAGTTGCGGCTGAATTCGATCAAAAAGCTGTCGACTATTGCCCTTGCTTTGGGTGAGGAGCGCACACGTTCCGAATTGATACCCTTTCTAACTGAAACCATATACGATGAGGATGAAGTGCTGCTCGCACTGGCCGACCAATTGGGCAATTTCACAAGTATGGAAATAGTCGCTTCTAATATAATTTGTTATACATTTATATTAATATAAATATATTTACATATAATTGTTTTAGGTCTTGTGGGTGGGCCCGAGTATGCAATGTATTTGTTACCGCCGCTGGAAAGCTTGGCTACTGTCGAGGAAACAGTTGTGCGTGACAAGGCAGTTGAATCTCTGCGCACTGTCGCTGCGGAGCACAATGCTCTAGATTTGGAGATACATGTGGTGCCGACGCTGCAGCGTTTGGTGTCTGGCGATTGGTTCACCTCACGGACGTCGGCTTGTGGCCTCTTCTCCGTGTGCTATCCACGCGTCACACAGCCCGTGAAAGCCGAATTGCGTGCAAATTTCCGTAAATTGTGCCAGGACGAAACGCCAATGGTGCGACGTGCCGCAGCTAATAAATTAGGCGAATTTGCCAAGGTGGTCGAAACGGAATATCTCAAATCGGACTTAATACCGAACTTTGTACAACTGGCTCAGGATGATCAGGACTCTGTGCGACTGTTAGCCGTCGAGGCATGTGTCAGCATTGCTCAATTGCTGCCACAGGACGATGTTGAACATGTTTGTGCAACAATAATTACCATTTGTATTCATTGATGATATTAATGTCGAAACTCTGTTTGCAGCTGGTGTTGCCCACGCTGCGTCAGTGTGCTAGCGATTCATCGTGGCGTGTGCGTTATATGGTCGCCGAGAAGTTTGTTGATCTACAGAAGGCTGTGGGTCCAGAGATAACACGTGTCGATCTAGTGCCCGCTTTCCAATATCTGCTCAAGGATGCCGAGGCTGAGGTGCGCGCCGCTGTGGCCACTAAAGTCAAAGACTTCTGCGCCAGCTTAGACAAAGCCAATCAGGTGCAAATCATTTTGAGCTCCATTTTGCCATATGTGCGCGATTTGGTCAGCGATCCCAATCCACATGTCAAGTCAGCGCTCGCTTCTGTTATAATGGGTCTCAGTCCGATGTTGGGTGCTTATCAAACAGTCGAGCAATTGTTGCCACTGTTTCTCATCCAGCTGAAGGACGAGTGCCCCGAAGTGCGTCTGAATATAATCTCAAATTTGGATTGTGTCAATGATGTCATTGGTATTCAGCAGCTCTCGCAGGTAAAGTGCAATTATTATATGACAAGGTTTCAATCTTATGCCATTTAATCTGCTCAACAGTCCCTTCTACCCGCCATTGTGGAGCTAGCAGAGGACTCTAAGTGGCGTGTACGCCTGGCTATCATTGAGTATATGCCCGCGCTGGCTGGTCAGTTGGGTCAGGAGTTCTTCGACCAGAAACTGCGCGGCCTATGCATGGGCTGGCTGAACGATCATGTATATGCCATTCGAGAGGCTGCCACATTAAATATGAAGAAACTGGTCGAACAGTTTGGTGCACCCTGGGCCGAGCAGGCCATTATTCCAATGATATTAGTTATGTCTCGCAACAAGAACTATTTGCACAGTAAGCACGCAATTGTTATAAATGTTGTATCTATCGTTTATTTATATTTTTATATATGTGCATTTAAGGAATGACGTGCCTCTTCTGTCTGAATGTTTTGGCTGAGGTTTGCGGCACGGACATTACCACAAAATTATTGCTGCCCACTGTATTGCTGCTCGCCGCCGATCCAGTTGCCAATGTGCGTTTCAATGTGGCTAAGACATTGCAGAAGATTTCACCGTTCCTGGAGGCGAGCGTTATTGATGCGCAAGTGAAGCCAACGCTGGACAAACTGAATGCTGATGCTGATGTGGATGTTAAGCATTTCGCTGCACAGGCAATTGCTGGAATCGCAGCCGGTAAGCCAGAGTAATTGACAAAGACAAATTTACACAGACAATTTAAGCACAGCCACACAATGATTGAGTATCAGTTTACGCCATATGCTGCCAAGTATAATCTATATATCGAACCCTTAGAAATGGAACTGAATGTGTTTAGAACCGCGGTGCCGCCTTGCATTGGTTTCAAGCTTGAGGCTGCCCTGGCCTCCAAGCTGGTCGTTGAGCCGCCACCTAATTCTGCGGCAAGTGCTGAGTCTGGCGTTCTGCTCGAGCTGAATGCTAATATCGAGAACAATGACATCAATGTTGGCGCTAGGGGGGAACAGCAAGAGCAAGAGCAACAACAGCAGCAGCAGCAGTCGCAGCCGCAGCCGCAGCAGAAAAGTGTTTCGGAATGTTAGAGGATGAGTAGTCAAAACCAGAAATTCTCATGTGTGACACCTTGTGTGTGTGTATGGCCAGAACTGTGTATAACAATACGCAAGTCGGAATACCAAAAACCCATAATGTGTTCCCCAAGTGTGTTTTAAAATTCGTCCATGTCGTATAAATTGAATCCAAGCAATTGTTAACGAAATACTAATTGTTATTTTATGTACATTTTTCTCTGTTTCTTTCCCGGTTTCACATGTCGAATGTTTTATGGATTGTAATTTATTTTTTTAATACCATAGCGTAATCAACTTTATAATTTTTTTATTCTATTTTTAAAATGTATGTATTTCACACACGCTGGCAACAAAAATATAATTATTGTGTAGCAACACTTAAAAACGGAAACTTGTAGTTAAAAACAAAAACAAAAGCAAAAACCACATGGAACAATCCCTTGCGTAGAACTGGAGCCGCCAAACTGCAGCTGAGAAAAGAACATAGAAAGAACCTCGGAAGCCTACATATTTAACATTTTCAAAATGCAAAAATCGTGCAAAAGGAAGATAACGAGCCACTGTAAACGCCACACATGAATATATATATATTACTTACATACTTATTAACTACATAATATATCAAATAAGCAGAATTTCATTATTAAAAAAAAAAACAAAAGAAACAAAAACTAAGAAAACCTGTGTAGACTTTGAAAACAAAATGTATTGGTTAATCGCATCTGAATGCAAAATAAAATTTATTGTAAAAGAAATTGAGATCTGCTCTTTCATTTCAAAAAGTCTCTCATATATTCGATACTTTGCGCTTAGAAGTTAAAGCAGAAATATCGTTTCGAAATCGAATTGGTTTTCGAGTACTTTTGCCACACATTCGGCAGAAATCTGCTACGAAACTGGTTACTATTTATTTAAAGGTTATCTTTGGGCTTTATAAAATGTAATTTGGCATTACAAACTAAGCGCCGATTTCCAACAGTTATCTACAATTATTTATTTATTTACTGTGGCTGTCTGTTGTTTGCACAATTCGATAGTCTACGGCAAAGTTGTTTTTGTATGATACTCGTTTCGTTATTTGCGTGTCAGTGTGTGTGTGTGTGTGTGCGTATGAGTGCGCGCATATTTTGCAGAGAGCAAGCGAACGAACGTGTGTGTAGAGAGAGAGAGAGTGAGAGGAAGAGCGATGGAGCAAGTGTGTGTTTACTGGCGCAGATCGGTCGCGGTTGTCATTGCGTTGCGACGCGTTGTACCTTGACGTACGCCCAGGTTAATGAAGTTGTGCGGACCAAACAGAATTTGAAATTCATTGCGCGTAGGTGGTTTGAGTGCTAGCATAATATTTATTACAAATTACATGTCAATTATTATTGACTGATGGTTTAGCAAACACTACAGTAAACAGCGTATATGTGTGCATATTTGCTCACATAACTAAAGAGAAAGCCAATAAATAATTTTCTAATTCATCGCGCGTTTGTATACAAACCCATCCAAGTGCCTGTTGTGTGTGTGTGTGTGTGTGTGTGTGTGTGCGTATGTAAATGTAACTATGTTTGTATGCGTGCAATGGTCACCGTTATGATTTAATTCAGAAAGTGCAATTAAGGCCACAGCACTTTAATTTATGTTACGGTTATTCACTGCAGGCGAACATGTGACGGCTCTATTTATAACAAATATTAGTGACTTTTTTTTGGCCTCTGCAAGCGCCAGCTATTTATTAACTACACGGATATGCGGCGGCTATCGCACTTTGAGCTCAAGTGGCGCGTTTTATTGAAACGTAAGCGCCGTCTCCTTCCACCTATCCCTTCCGCCGATTAGCCAGGCGCTAGTGAGTGTTTCACTGTTTCTGTCAAACTGCTGCTCATAAATGTAAATTGAAGTGCTAATATTTATTTATTTTTTTAAACGGCACCGGACACATTTATGACGCAGCTAATACCGTTACAAATAAAAAATCAAGTGCTTGGTGCAGCTTGATCGGCTGCGATTTGGAAATCAACAAATATATATATAAAGTGTTGTATTTCCACAGTCCAACTAGAGTGAAAGGTCTGTTTACCAACATCCAACTGCAGCCGGCCAATCACATATTTCTGTCTCTTTCTCGCCCATTGTAGACGTTATCCCCTTGAACCAAAGACCTCATATTATACAAACTCTTATACTGCGAAAGTCTTATATACGAAAATAAAACGAGCCAAGCTCATCCGCCTGAGTGTGCGTCCACTGTATATAGAATACTGTCCGTATTTACTATCTTATCAGAAATCCCATTTTAATTAGATTTATTCAATGCGATTTTTTGATGGATTTTCTCGCTTAGTATTTATTAATCAGCGCAGTTGGCTGGAAGTAGTCGAAAGACCTAAAGAAATTCCGGAAATAAATATTATAAGTCAAATACAAATTTTATTATAAATAAAGCACACTTCAGAAATGTAAATATTTATGTTATCAACATGTTTATGTTTATGTCTATTAATATTCTTTTTCTTACAGCAGAAATATGCACAAAGCCATTAAAAATAAATCAAGTAAGTCAAGTGAAAAGTAATTTGATCCAAAAACTTTAAGCTTTAATAAAAAAATAAATACATATTTCTTCCTTGATATCCTTGATATCATCTGTGATATTATAACAAAAAATCTAGACGCTCGCACATTTAATTTCAAAAGCCGAACTATTAATTCGTATATCGCAGTAGATAAACCCATAATCTTGAATGTTATGCCAGCATTGTGAAATTTTATTATCGTTGACCGTTTTTACCTTTCCCACCATCATCATTTATTTTACGTAATTAAACATTTGTACTTCTATTTTTTTGTCTTTCGGCCTACTCTTTCAGGGTTATTATGCGGCCTCAAAAGCTCGAAGGCAGACTTAACTACATCCAAATTTATATTGTACTATGGGTAAGTATGCCGTTGTCGTTGTTAACCTTTAGTCTAAGACACTAAGCCAACATATTTTGTGTTATGTCAGACCCAGCGTAGCTGATAGCGATATCTATGATCTGCATGACTCCAAAAGCTTGCTAGAAGATGAGCACTTGGATTTGAACAAGAATACTGTGTTGTATTTGCATGGTTATCTGGAGGATCCGGATGTGGAGAGCATACATGTCATTGCAGAGGCTTATCTGGAGCGCAATGATACAAATCTGATTGTGCTGGATTGGGGCGAACTGGCCGATGGCAATTATATCTTCGATGCGGTGGTGAATGCCAAACAATTGGGACCGGAGCTAGCGAAAGTGTTGCTGGATATGTTCGAGCATGGCCTGGACATAGAGAAATTGCATATTGTTGGACATTCGTTGGGCGGCCAGATGGCTGGGATTATAGGCCGTGAGATCCTTAGGCGCTCCAAAGGTGTATTGAAAATAAAAAGGTGATTGTTTGCCATTAGGTTAAGTTGAGTTATATAATAATTGATGTTTTGTCAAATTCTAATAGAATTACAGGCTTGGATCCGGCCTTTCCGTTGTTCTACCTCACCGCCGGCTTGGCCACACACCTGAGCGCAAGTGATGCAGAATTCGTGGATGTTATACATACAGATGCCTGGCTATATGGCGCACCTAGCAGTACGGGCACAGTGGACTTTTGGCCAAATGGTGGCAAAACCTTGCAGCCAGGCTGTCCGAAACGCAACTATAAAATGCTCAGCGACAATGATTTGTCCAGTCATCGGCGCAGCTGGTGGTTCTGGGCGGAAAGCGTTTCCGATCGTTTTCCAATTAAATTCGATGCGGTCGCAGCCAAAAGCTGGGATGATTTCAAACTAAATAAAATTGTTGAATCTGAACAATCTGTTGTCATGGGTCACAACTGTCCCACAAAGTAAGTGCAAATTTGCATATTTAATTATATTTTTCATCCATTATTTATTTGGTTTTAGTATACATGGCGATTTTTACTTACAAACGAATGGCTTAACACCCTATGCACGTGGCAAGGATGGTATGAGCTATGTGGATCCCAAGGAGCTGTTGGGCAATAACAATACTTATGAAACTATACTACCTGAAAAAGTAGAGCAATGATATGTGCTTATCATATATACATATATTTATGTATGTATTTGCAGATAACATACAGTGTATAAAATAAATAAGTTGCTGGATTTTGTTAATTGAATATTTTTCATTATTTTAAAAATGTATGTTATTTACTGATCAAGTTTAAATCAGATATAAAGGATATTGAAAAGCTTCAAAATAAAATACGATTGTAATTAAATCGGGACAAATATATATTAATATATATCTATATTTAATAAACATTGCTTATTCAATTTTTAAATATCGGTATTTCCGACATTTTTTAAAGTTTTAGACGTGAAAACATCGATATTAGAGTAAGTTTCAGCTATCGATAATAGAGTACATATTAGACTTATCGATTAGAAAAGCAGCCCTCGTTGGGACAATCTGCGCATCGCTAGTTCTTGCAATAAAATAAAAAATAATAATACAAAATATACGCCGAATTGTTCTGTAGTTGAAAACAAACGTTTTGTGAAAATGAAAATAAAATTAATGGATTCAGTTGTGCGCAGCTTCAAGGTGGCCAAAATCTTTCGCGAAAACACCGACAAAATCAATGCCATCGACTTTGCGCCGAATGGAGAGCATCTGATCTCTTGCAGTGAGGACGATCAAATTGTTATATACGATTGCGAGAAGGGCACGCAATCAAGAACTGTGAATTCGAAGAAATATGGCGTCGATTTGATACACTTTACGCATGCCAACAATACGGCCATACACAGTTCAACGAAGGTCGACGACACCATAAGATATCTCAGTTTGCACGACAACAAATATTTGCGCTACTTTCCCGGCCATACAAAAAAAGTAATTTCGCTGTGCATTTCACCCGTGGAGGATACCTTTCTGTCTGGTTCGTTGGACAAAACGTTGCGTCTGTGGGACCTGCGGTCACCAAATTGCCAGGGACTCATGCATCTGTCCGGTCGACCCATTGCCGCCTACGATCCGGAGGGTCTCATCTTTGCAGCCGGCGTCAATTCGGAGAGCATCAAACTCTACGATTTGCGCTCCTTTGACAAAGGACCCTTTGTCACATTCAAACTGAACCAGGAGAAGGAGTGCGACTGGACGGGTCTGAAGTTCTCGCGCGATGGCAAAACCATCCTCATTAGCACAAATGGCTCGGTTATACGACTGGTGGACGCATTCCATGGCACACCGCTGCAAACGTTCACTGGCTATCCGAACAACAAAGGCATTGCAATCGAGGCCAGCTTCAGTCCGGACTCACAGTTCATCTTCTCCGGCAGCACCGATGGCCGCGTGCACATCTGGAATGCCGATACCGGCAACAAGGTCTCTGTGCTCAATGGCGACCATCCCGGTCCCGTGCAATGTGTCCAATTTAATCCCAAGTACATGATGCTAGCCTCAGCCTGCACAAACATGGCCTTCTGGCTGCCCACCTCCGAAGAGGGTGTTTAGCTTGATAAGTTTTCTTTACATTTTATTTCTTAATTTTTTAAAATTATTTAAGTAAATTACAACTAAAACAATTATTTCATTGTTGTTGCTCTTTATGTCTGTCGTAGGCGGCGCGTATGTTGCTGAGCAGCTGCGCCAGATTGTGTCCCATTTTGGCGCTGATGCCCAGCAGTTGTGGCTGTTGCAGCTGCTGCTGCAATTGCTCAAAGTTACTCGCACTGGATGCCACATCCATTTTGTTGGCTACCACCAGTTGTGGGCGCTTGGCCAGTCGGCCACCAAACTGTTCCAGCTCATGCATGAGCTGTTTGTACTGCAGCCACGGTTCTGGTGCACTGGCATCCAGCACAAAGAGCAGCAATGTGCAGCGCTCGGCATGCTTCAGGAACTGTATGCCCAATCCTTTGTTGCGATGTGCATCCGGCACCAGGCCCGGCAAATCGGCAATGGTCAACTGCACGTGATCGTCGTATTGCACAGTGCCCAGATGTGGTCGCAGCGTTGTGAAAGCATATGGCGCCACCTTTGGCTTGGCGCGCGTTAAGGCATTCAGCAGCGTACTCTTGCCGGCATTGGGGAAACCAATCAGACCCACCTCGGCCATGCTGCGCAACTCCAGCATATAGCTACAGTCCTCGCCGGCCGGGCCATACTCACACACCTTGGGACTGGTCTCTTTGTCGGTGGTAAAGAAGCGATTACCTTTGCCGCCCGCCCCACCACGTGCTGCCACAAACATTAGATCCACATTTCCCAAATCGGCCACAATCAGACCTTGGGCATTCCGTACGACTGTGCCAACGGGCACTTTTATCACCGTATGTTTTGCATTCTTGCCATGGCATTCCTTAGCAGTACCAATGCCTCCTTCGGTGGCTTGCAGCACACTGTTCACATGGTTAAAGTTGCGCACGTCATTGGAGGCCTGGAAGATGACATGGCCACCATTGCCGCCGTCGCCGCCATCGGGACCAGCGCGTTCGTTGCACCACAGCTGTAGGAATGAGACACAGCCATCGCCTCCTTTGCCGCCTATAGTTCGTACTCGTTTCGCATCCGAAAAGTATTGTGCCTAGTATGATAAATGTTTCATTTAATAGTTATATAAACATTTATTTTTTGTATGTACCTCTTTCCGTGTGGACTTGCTCTTTTTAGGACGCAGCGCCGTTGCTATTTGGCAATAGTTTCTATAGTTTTTCGTTAGAAATTTGTTGATTAATTGACTTGATATTGGAAATAACGACATTTTGTCATATGGTTTTATTTATGTTTATTATGAAGCCGGCAACATATATATATCGATATATATGCAGATAATAATCGAATGAAGTAATTGTGCACCATATATAATCTATCGATACTATAAGAGGAAATGCGATAAATTGGACTTACGATAACATTCATCATTTATGGCGGCAGGATATGCACGTATAAGTTTTGATATAACCAATAATCTGCTGTTCAAGTTGCAATCAATTAACAGGCGCTATATCTAAGCATCTTAAACTTTTGCTGTTTCATCAAGTAAAATAAATAAATAATTATGGACGTCGAATGGAGTGTTCCATTGGTGCAGCTTTTGATAAAAGAATACGGAAAACATGAGCTTCTCTACAATACTAGGCACGTTAACTTTAACGATCAAGAATTGCGTCGCCAAGCATTTGCTAAGATAACAGAATGCATGAAGAAAGCATGCCCAGAGCTAAACCAAAATGAAGTGAAAACAAAAATCACAACACTTCGAACACAGTATGCAATAGAAGAGTTGAAAAATGCAAATGGTATAACTACTCAATCCGAAGTCTGGTGGTTTAATTTATTCGATTATCTAAAGGCCAATGGGAATGATGTAAACTATTACTAAGATTATTGTAAATATAATAATAAGCAAACATTGTATTCCAATTAGCTCACAGCAGAGGAAGTTGATCTGGATGAGGACTTGCTTGGCCAGAAGATGACGTTTGAACTTCAGCGCATTAGCGATGAAAACGTTCGTCGCGATGCTGTTCGGGCACTACGAATACTTCTGGACGTGACTGAGCTGGCGGATCTCACTACAAAGGACAATAAGAAAAACTAATAACAAAATACCAGATGTGTCTAAAGTTATCATGTCAAGAAAAGAAAGAAGTGAAACTGAAATGAAATGACAATAAAATGTTGCTCCACGCGTTTTATTTTTTTATTTCATTTAAGTGCGTTCCAAAGATAAGCTTATTTTTTACTATTTGGCGAAAAATTTTGCTTTTACTTGGTCAGTCAATTTGAAATACTAACATTCATACGGTTTAATTTATTGAGACATTTTCTGAGTTTTAGCAAAGCCCATATTTTTGAGGAAGTCAAATGATGTTTCCCGCCAAGTTCTTGCCGCCATTTTATTTACAGTTAGTTGCCCAAGAGATGGCCAAACAACGATAAGTGTTTCGATGCGACACTGCTTTAAATAATAAAAAGAAAAATATACTATGATAATAATTTAACTTTAAATTGTTAAAATTTAGATTTAGTAAAATAAAAAGTTTACCGTTGGGTAAACCATTTGTGGTTCGATGATTTTCATTTGGGTTACTTTCGATAAGTTTGCTGAAAATATTAAGTATCGGCTGATATCGATAGCCGCACAATGCTGTGCCTCAGGAGTTTGGAGCAATTTAGAAAGATGTCCATTAGAGCTGCACTCATAGATCTCAGCGGTACGCTCCATGTGGAGGATGAGCCAACACCCAACGCTGCAATGGCATTGCAAAGGTGATGTCAATGGTTATAACATGCTGATGATTATATCTATGTACATACTCGTATGTATTCTTGTTTCTTGAAGATTGCGCAGCAGTAATATTACCGTTAAATTTGTAACAAACACCACAAAGGACTCGAAAAAGACGCTCTACGATCGTTTAATCAAATTGGGGTTTCAGCTGGATGTCACAGAGATTTACAGTTCGTTGAGCGCAGCTGTTGCATATGTGGCGAAAGAGAAACTGAATCCGTTCTATTTGCTAACGGACGATGCACGCCATGATTTTCCCGAAGAGGACTTAAATCGAGCTCATGATTCGGTTGTTGTGGGCCTGGCGCCCAGTGCCTTTGACTATGTGCCTCTAAATAAGGCCTTCAAGTGAGTGGAGGCGCTGGTTATACTTCAGCTGATGTTCATTTATCTTATTTATAGTGTGCTGTTGCAGCAGAAGTCGCACAAACTTGTGGCAGTGCATCAGGGCAAATATTATAAACGTTCGGATGGCTTGGCCCTGGGACCCGGCTGCTTTGTCAAGGGCTTGGAGTATGCGACGGACAAGACGGCAACGATTATAGGCAAACCAAATCAATACTTCTTCAACAGTGCCATACCAGACGGCGTGCGACCCAACGAGTGCGTCATGATTGGCGATGTAGGATAAAACATATTTCAATATTTTCTTTGTGATTCAATTTAAATCGATTGTTCTTATCAGGATGCCAACGATGATATTGCGGGTGCCATGCAAGCGGGCATGCAGGGCATACTCGTTAAGACCGGCAAGTTTTTACCCGCTGCTCTGGCAGCGATCTCCCCGCCACCGACAGCTGTGGTTGAAAATTTCGCTGAGGCAGTCGATTGGATATTGTGCAGAAAGCATTAATTTGACTGCAATTTGAATACAGCCAGACTTGGGTGAATCAGGTGAATATAACAATTGAGTTTGTGTAATAATAAATGTATAGTTGTATATTGCATTGTTTAAAAGAGTTTAATTTAAATTGTGGTAATGAATGACAGCAACTTTCATAACAGACAGCCGCTGTAATAGCTGTTATATAATTTTTAAGTTAAGTTAAGCTTTAAGATCCTGAGGGCAACAAACGAACAGTTGCTTTTCCAAAAAATTATTCTGCAGGCTTGCTTTTTGAACTGTTTTTTAAAAATGTTATAAAAAAATGCTATTATTAATAAGACAAATTATTCGAAACTATTGTATAATTCCTATAAAAATAACAAAAGCTGAGCTGTAATTTAAAATATCCATGAAAATTCGTTGTTAAGAAAACAGCTTTGAACAAAATGGTTTTCCAGTCCAGATACATCTGAATCTCAAACCTATAACACGTCAGGTTTTCAAGGTATTCCAGTCTAAAATTGCAAAAGTCTCATTGTTCGGGCACATTTGAGGTATGCTGAAAAAAGGTTTTTTACCTCAAATTTATTTGAAACAAGTAAGAGTGCTCTAGTCGAGACTGCTCGACTAAGAGATACCCTTTTTTCAAATTTTTGGCGTGGTATCCAAAATCCAAAAATAACAAAATGTCTGTATTCATTACACAAATATATATAGTAAATCTGAAATCTATAGCTATAACGGTATTCAAGGTACGCTTAAAAAACGAAGCAAAATTATCGATTTTCATCGATAATAAGGAAATGGAATGAGTGGGGTATAAACAAGTATACATTTAAAATTTCAGATCTCTAGCTTTTGTGGTTTACAAGATCGCTGCGTTCACACGGACGGACGGACGGACGGACAGACGAACAGCTTATCGAGCTGATCAAGAATATATATACTTTATGGGGTTTGCCAAGCCTCCTTTTGCCTGTTACATTTTCATAAAAACATTATATCCCGATTTCCCATTTTCAATAGGTTCAGGGCATAAAAACCTTGGCATCCCATGTATTTAAGCCCTTCGAAAAAGTATAAACTGATTCTTTGTTTCAACAAATTCTGTTGTCCTCTGCAGTTAAACAAGTTTAAATAATATAAAATTTCAAAACTGTTTTTCTTTGCCAATAATTAGAAAATTGTACAAACTTTAAATATTAGTTGATATAAATAAGCAAAAATTCATTTCAAATGCAGCGTATTTGACTGTTTGGAACAGTCTAAAATATTTTTGTTTTTGTGTTGTGAATAAGCCTGTTGAGTATGCAAATTGTTAATTGAAAGCAATTTAGTTCAGCTTGGTCTGGGCAAATTTGCTGGCCAATTGAACAATCTCGTCGACGCGTTCGAAATTGCCACCCGATGCTTGAGCGGATTCGGGTTTACCGCCACCTTTGCCTCCAAGCACAGGCGACACATGCTGCACCCATTCGTTGGCCTTCAAGCCCTTCTCCACGGCGCTCTTGGGCACCGAGCAGAGGCAAAAAATCTTCTTGGAGTCGGCATCAACGGACACGAACATGGCAGCTGCATCGGGCAATTGGGAGCGCACCTGCTTGAGAGCAGCGTCCAGCGCCTTGGTATTGTTATATGCCTCTAGTTGTTGGACCAAAACATTTGCTTTAGGATTCGCTTCACACAAGGCCTTGGCCTGCTCCACAACCGTAACGGAGACGGCGGCGCGTAGAGCACGCTCCTTATCATCGAGCGTCTTCTTGAGAGATTTCAGCAGATTGCGCATCTCATCCTTCTTCACATAGGGTATGGTTGCATGCGAGATTTGTTCGGTTAGTTCGACAATTTGCTTCACGTACAGCTTGGAGTCTTTACCAGTTTTATCCGCCTCAATGGTGGCTTTCAACTGGTTGATGTCCTTCTCGAATCCTTCGGATTTCTTGAGAGCTTTCAATGCCTCGGGTCCAGTTAGCGCGACAATGCGTCGAATGCCCTTGGCTATGGCCTCCTCGCTGCTGATGACAAAGTCCATGATGTGGCCAGAGTTGCGCAGATGTGTGCCGCCACAGAATTCCACGGAGGTCTGTTCACCTGCCTCGGCGTCTGGCTGGGACTCGAGCTGATCGACGGGTACACCGAAGGAGATCACACGCACCGGATCTGGATAGACCTCATCGAAGACGGAGCGCAGGCCACGTATACGCTTGGCCAAGGCCAGCTGGGATTCCTT
The DNA here is from genome assembly GCA_035045365.1 of Drosophila leonis. NCBI lineage: Eukaryota > Metazoa > Arthropoda > Insecta > Diptera > Drosophilidae > Drosophila > Drosophila leonis. The sequence continues at coordinate 3,829,634 of JAWNPC010000389.1, forward strand.
GGCATAAATGGGCATATTCTTGTACACCATATCGCGGGTCAGTTGCTCCGTCTTGGCCACTTGCTCAATGGTCATGGCTGCCTTGCTGTTGAAATCAAAACGCAGCTTCTCGGGCACCACAAGCGAACCCTTCTGTTCCGTATCCTTGCCGAGCACCTGCAGCAGACAGTGATTGAGAGCGTGTGTAGCTGAATGATTCTTCATGGTTAGCCAACGACGCTCAACATCAATGTGCAGCTGCACTTCATCGCCCACGGCCAGGTTGCCCTCGACAACGCCAATGTGGAGTATGTAGCCGCCACGATTGTAAACGCGATCCACAAGAAATTCATTGGCTTCATCGTTCAACTTGACCAGTGCGCCTTGATCAAAGATCTGGCCACCGCTCTCCGCATAGAAGTTCGTCTTGTCCAGCACAATGCCGGCCTTCTGCCCGCTGCTAATCTCCTGGACAAATTTGTTCTCATATCGCAATGCGACGATTTTGCTGGTGCAATCGCTGTATTTGTAGGCGGAGTCACGCTCATTGGACACCGCTTCGTAGACGTATTTGAAGGAATCATTAGTGGGCGGTACGCCCTTCTCCTGCAGCTCCGATATGGCGTGCACATCCAGATTGATCTCATCGATCTTGCTGGCGCCTTTGCCCTGCGACAGTATATAGGAATTATGCTTGGCCGCATCGTAACCAGCCATATCGATCTGCAACGACTTCTCCTCGGCCATTAGCTGGGTGAGATCGACGGGAAAACCATATGTATCATACAGACGCCAGGCCACATCGCCGGGTATGGTCGTTTGATTGGCGCCCAGCTTCTCAATGGTGCGATTTAGCAAATTGCGACCACGTGACAATGTCTTCAAGAACTGTTGCTCCTCCTCGTTAATGATGTCCATAATGTGCTGCGGATCCTTTTTGACCTCGGGAAAGGCATCGCCCAGCAGTTCGACCACGGTGTTCACTAGGGTGGCAAAGAAGCCGGGCTTGGCGTTTAGCTTCTCAGTAGCATAGCTGAAAAGGAGTAGTTAGCAATTAGCTCAATATATATATACAAGTATACGCTAAGGTTCACTTACCGCACAGCACGACGCAGGATGCGTCTCAGTACATAGCCCCTGCCCGTATTGTCGGGATTGCCGCCATCAGCCAAAGCTATAGTTATCGTGCGCGCATGATCGGCCAGCACACGATAAGCCATATCGATGCCATCGGCATCATCAGCTCCAACACGTCCCTGATAGGCTGGCGCACCAGTGCCCGCCTGTATGGCATCAAAGAGTGGCACAAACAAATCCGTATCGTAGTTGGAGCGTTTATTCTGGATCACAGATACCAAACGCTCGAATCCCATGCCGCAGTCGATGTGCTTCTTGGGCAGCGGCTTTAGCGAGCCATCAGATTCGCGATTGTATTGTATGAACACCAGATTCCATATCTCCAATACATCGGGATCATCCATATTAACTAGCTCGGGTACACTGCGTCCGCCAATGCGATCAAAATGCAGCTCTGAGCACGGACCACATGGCCCCGTTTCGCCCATTTCCCAGAAATTATCCTTCATGCTGCCGGGCAAAATGTGCTCGGGCTTCAAGCCCAAGTCCAACCACATTTGCTTGCACTCCAGATCCGGTTCCAGCCCGCTGGCTGCATCGCCGCCAAAATAGGTGACATACAAGCGATCCTTGGGGAGATTCAGGCGGTCTGTCAGGAATTCCCATGCCCAGCTGCAAATTTCCTTCTTGAAATAGTCGCCGAACGACCAATTGCCCAACATCTCGAAGAACGTGTGATGGTACACATCCTTGCCCACATCATCCAAATCGTTGTGCTTGCCGCCAGCGCGAATGCATTTCTGGGTGTTGGCAACACGCACCCATTTGGACATCTCGCTATTGGGATCAGCGATGCCCAGAAAAATGGGCTTAAACTGATTCATGCCGGCGTTGGCGAAGAGCAGAGTGGGATCATCCAGTGGAATGGTGCTGGACGAGTGAACATAGATATGTTTCTGCTCCTTGAAGAAGTTCAGGTAGGCATCGCGTACCTCCTTGGCGGTGAGGAACTTCATATTGTTTCCTTTTTTTTATTGTTATCAACTGAAAGTGCATCAGCCAAAAGAAGAAAGGTTAGTTTTTGGCCTGTTGCCACGCGACGGAAAATTGCGATGCAAAATGTGAAAGTGCACAAAATTGTCTTGAGCGTGACAAAATTGTACAATATAATATTGCTACACTTTCACAAAGTTGTTTATTTTACGATTTACAATGTCGCATATGTATTAGTTGCGTATTACTCACGTTTTGAAGAATTAAATGCAAATACAAAACAATTTCGTCAACCGACTGCACCAACGTGTAAGTTGAACCGATTCCAATGCGGCAAGTTCAGCTGTGAACCAGTTAGACAAGTGGTTAGAGATGCGCAATAATGGTGAACTTGTGACTGCAACACGGTGACTTGCAAATGCCGGCTGATTGAAATACAAACAACAGTTCAAAGTTTATGAAGTAAGTCAAAGCGGGTGGAGAAGTGCAATGCTGCTGCTACATCACTGTAACTTACAAATGTTGGACAGAGCAAGCAGCACACAAAAATAGTAAACAAATCAAAAGTTGCAGGCCAATATTTATATAAAATACAATACAGAAACATTCATCTCGACAGCTTTGAATTGCATGACTAGTTCGATAACAGTAAGCATCGAAACGGTTAAAATATGTATCGATATATAAATCAGCTTTATGTGCGATCGGCGCCGAAATTGAAAAACATCCACATACACGCAACATATGTATATTTAAAGTAAATACAACAATTTCAAACAGTTAATTTTCTATATTAATTAAAAGTTAAATCGTTGTGGCATATGCTGCTCCTCCAGCTCATGCTCAATTTGCTTCATACGCAACATTACATTAAAGTTCTGTTTCTCTTGCTTGCCCGTCAGGTACATGGTTAAAAATGCCTGTATCGCAATGACTGTGGTAAGTGCGGGAATAATCGGACGTGTTAGCTTTCGATACAGCATAAACACTTCCTTGGGACTTTCTGTTATGGAAGGCAATCGATAGGTATAGGATCGGGTGGCAAACATGAAGGCAGCAAATGGAGCCAAAAGCGTGGGATAGACAACGCCCAATGCTGTTTGGAAGGCGGCGCTGCGCACCTGAGTGCACACTGGACACTCAGCCAAAGGATCCAACAGCAACGGACGCTGTATAAAGAATTTATGAGCCAACATTGTGAAGATCGCTGGCACGGCTACAATGGGCATGTAGCTGGATAGACGACCATGGGCACCCAGACGTAAGCGAGTCCGGTAATGATTATTGATGTAGGCGCCTGTTGCGGCCGCCATGGCGCTGAGTATGCCGGGCGTATACCGCAGCGACCAGCTATACAAATATAATGGGTATCAGCCAGTGGTTAGATAAGCGGCTTGAATTTTGTATTTACACTTCTCCAATTTTGTCCCAGGATGTTATGATCTTCCACTGGTAGCGCAGCGCTTGATCTTCTGTGATGAGGACAGCATCAGTTGGCAGTTCATCAGTCTTAGCGCGCGATAAGGCCATCTTTTAATTAATAATCAAAATATAATTTGCATTAACCATCAGAAGGAAATCAAAACAGCTGTTCGCCAATGCGGTGGCAGTGTTGTTAAACGTCGACATCATTGCAGACAGATGTCGTTTCATTTCAGTGCTGTAAAACATCAATGTGAACGTCATTCACTGTCAACGCCATTCGAACTGTTTGAAAACTGAACAAAATTTATTTCGAACAAAAAAAAAAAAAATGCAAAATGCCGCACAAACGCAAGACACGCGTGCAATATAATCCAAAACAGGTTTCACGCCGGGTGCAGTTAACATCATCATCACCAAACGTATGCGTTAAGGCCCACGTTGGAACGACCGATGAGAACTTTTTGCCGGCTCAAGAGAACACAGTGCAGCCGCCAAAAGCGCCTCAGCCGACTTCGTCCAGCAAGTATGCAGTGCCGCAGCTGAATACCATGGTGCGCACCCAGGCCGAGGTGAAGTCTGTGCGAAAGATGTGCGTGGACCTCAAGCCAGAACTAACACCGCGCACCAAGGCGTCCATTGCACCCAAGGTATACACAAAGAGTTAACCATTCGAAACACATTGACAGTTAATAAATCTAAAAAAATATTTAACGTTTAGGTTGTCCAGAAGCTGAACTTCCCATCAACACAAACAGTATTCAAGGACTTGATACCCATCAATGTGAACGACTCGGTGCGTGAAGTAGAGCGACCGAAAAATATCAAATCCAGGGAATCAACCAAATCCAATATGGCCGAACCAGTGCTCGCCGACTATTTGGAGAAAATTGAGTATATGCAGCTTTTAATGCCCGAACCGGAGCTAATGATGGACTTTACATTCGATGAATTTGATTTCCTGCGTGCCTACAAAAAGTGCTATCGCTACAAATAAGAAAAAACATATGCAGTGTAATATTTTAATTTATACATTTAATTATTCCGATAAATGAATGGATCGTAGCGCAGCGTAATTCACTGATTTTACTTATCCAATGAAGTTCATGACCACCAAAAAAAGAATCACATGCGCGAATATGAAGTCGGCAAAGCCACGTTCCGGTGAGATGCCCGAAAAGACGGCCTTGTTTTGTGGATTCGCCTGCAGGCGCAGACAGACGGCCAGCACAAAGCAACTGACGGTGCTGATGAAGCCCGATAGGAATGAGTTGAAGGGGAAGGTGCCCACCAGGCAGCAGTAAACAAATTGTATGATGCCGGTCAGCAGAATGTAGCCCAGGTAGATATCCACGAGTTTGAGCTTCTTCGGTGTGTTCTGCACGTAGTCGTTGTAGAACTTGGCAATTACGCTGCTGATTTCAACCATTTTGAATTAATTTACGGCAATATGCAATTTATTTTGTTATTAATTTTTTTCGATCAACCGCAGACACGTCACGTAAAACGCCTGCCAACTAGTGTTGCAAAATGCCACCAAATTAGCCGTTGCGCTGTGAATGGCTGTTCGAATGACTGCGCCTAAGAAGAAGCAGACCAAGAGTTTTGGTTTTGTTTTGTTTGTGTGGGGTCGCGTCATCATTGGCTTTAACGAGGTATTGATAATAAATGTGTTACCTGTAAAACGTTCGTATGACAAGGCATCAATTCATTCATTCACTGAAGTGTAATTCAAGACATTGCATTGCAGCACATATTGTTTGCTGCAGACCTCCGTCTGTGTGTGTGTGTGTGTGTGTGTGTGTGTGTGAATTGTGCAATATAAATCAGTGTAGCGAGACACAACAACAACAGCAACAACAACAACATGCATATGCTGAGAAATCTGCACGCTTGCTCCACATATGTTTAATAATCAAATTACGTTTATAGAACAAATAAATAACATCTGTTCTTTGTTCAACAGGAATTGTTCTAAATTCTACGCCGTGACCTTCGCTGCGCCACATTCATTGTCAGTGTCAGCAGCGCATAAAAGAACAAAAAAAAAAAGAGAAAGAAAAAAATCAATGGAAGACTTAACCCCATTGACCAACCTTCAACAGGTATGTGCAAAATAGTTGGTATACCTATCTCCATTCGATTTCAGTTAATTTTTGTTTATGTTTCTTCTTACAGTTTTAGTTGAACATTTTCTTATATATGTTTTCTTAACTGCCAGCGCAATCAACACGCGCCAACTGCCCGCATATCCATTTACAACAGTATATATAGATAACTTATCTACGATTTTTATTTGTAAGTGTTTCAAATGATATGTCGCCTTAAGTTGCACAAATGAGCTTTTTGCATTTTGAGCTACTTGGAAGTGTGAGTGGTCTGAACGTGCGACAGTCTGTTTGTGGGTCTGGGTCTGGGTCAGGGTGTGGGTCTAGGTCTGGGTTAAATAGTTCTTGATTGTTTAAATAGGTATTTGGTTTGGTTATCTTTTGGTATAATTTTGGAAATTATCTCTTATACAGAAATATGATATAAATTAAAATTTGACGGGATTTCATTAGCATAATAAAATAGAAACTATAAATACAGTAAACGCTCGCATGTTTAAAAGTGCATTAAATTTTTATAAATTATTTTCGAAGTTCCAGTTGCACTGGATTATATTTTTTTTTGTAGTAGCTTCAATTTCTGAAGCTTTTTTTTATCCATAACAAAATGTACAAATATTTCTTTTTATATTTTTCACTTTTATCAGACCATGGATATTTGCATTATTTTCATTCGACACAGTTAGATAATTTGCCAACAAAGTTCTAAGCGTCTACGACTATATTATAATGATTATAAAAACTATTTACAAAACCAAAGTCTATGGACGGTATAAGATAATCATATAGAAATGGGTTAAGTAACTTCTTTTGTATGCCAATTTTGTAGTTTCCATTTATTTATTTATTTTTTTGTGGGCGTATTAATGGTCTGATATTTATTTAATTCATATGCCTTTCGGCATAGCGTGAGTTTTGACAGCCTATATATTGATATTTATATGTAGTCAATAATTAATTCTTATCGCTTTGTGGCTTGTTTTTGTGCCTGAGCCTGTATGTTAGAACCAAAATGAAGTGAGTCACTGGCCTCCTCGATTTGATATCGTTTTATGAATAATGCTTACATTATATGTGTATGCATATACATATATATATAGAAATACAATCAAGTCGAACTTGCAAACTGACCAAGTCCAAGTCCAAGGCTTACACATTCATATCAGCTTACTGTAGTTGCTCGCAGAAAACTTTCCACTTCTCCTTCCATATCCCTTATCATGCACACATTATCCGACCGTTGTCCGAGTTTCTGTAGAAAAACTGAGTCAGCGGAAAATTTGCCAGACTCAAAAGCGGCACTTGCAGCGTTTCTGTTTTCAGTGTGACTTCAGCTGGCGAGCCGAACGCATCAACTACGCACATATACTCTCTCTGCCTCACACACACAAACAAACACACACGCACACACTCACGCACGTTCGCATATCGAAGAGCATTTATTGCGTTTTCTACTCTCTTGCCTGCTCTTGTCTCTCTCGCTCTTACTGAATTGATCTTCTAGCTTGCCGAGCCCGCCAAGCGCAAGCCGAAGATGTCCGAACGTCAACCGCTGCTGCTGCAGCAAAGTGACAATTCCGATTATGAGGGCAATCGCAGCGGAAACGGCTTACTCCGGCCGCCGGTACGCAGCTCACCGCCGGACAGTACGGTGGTCAATGTGCACAGCGAGGATAGCATCGCAGGTAAGTGGCAATAATTTTTCCTATGCTCAAATGACATTTGCCTAAAGTTGGCACTGGAAATTCTATAAACGAGTATAAGAGTTAAGTTATAAGAGAAAATAGAAGAGTTATCTTTGATCTGCAGCAAAAATGAGAAACTTAAGGTTGGCAGTAGAATTTGAGAGTAGAGTTTAACTGCGAGTAAAATAGATAGTTGGTATGATATTTGTTGCTGTTGTGATATTATAAAATGACATTAGCTAAAAGTTAGAATTTCATTTTAATTTTGATGAGTCCAGATTTGCAAAGCATCTGCATCAATCTTGATGTTTAAATATAGGAGGATTAATTAAGGATTAATTGTTAACCCTAGAATTCTCTTAACGACAGCAATGTAAGATAGGCGAGACATATCTTTGAAAGTAATGAAAGATAATGTGAAAGTGAGTGTTACCAGAGAGATCAGTTTTATTTAGAGAATGATTTACTCTGCAAAACTTTTTTTATACTTAAAAAAATCTTTCTTATTATTTGTATATTTTGTATCATTTTATTTTTACTATAATTTTATGTTTACTTTTTTTTTGTATAAATATTTTTTCTATTTTTAACTACGTAAACCATTTTTGTTGCGGTGAATAAAGTTTTGTAACAAAAATTTGATTCAATTCTAGTTTACTATTATATATATATAATATATATATATATATATATTATATATATTTATTTAATTTTTTATATATATGTACACATTAATGTGCCAACATTTGTAGACGGCATGTTCCCATTATTAATCGATGGCCTTGTTTGTTATATATAAATACGAGTTTGATAAGGAGCATAATTAATGGGCTTGGTCCAATTTCTTTTTTTTTAATGTCAAACTTTTTCCTGGAGAGAAAGAGATATGATAAAGTTAGCTGAAGAAATATATAATATATTTTTGAAAAAGATTGATAACTATTAGGTATCTTGCTTGAATCTATATTTTACATGATTTTTAATTTATATAATATATAGATCAAAATGAGAAACAAATGATACATATAGGATTTCCAAACTCCAACTCTAGAAAGCAAAAATCTTGATAGCATAAGTAATATAAATAAAATAATTCTAAAAAAATTCCAATTTGTCAATACAGTACATGCTGCAGCCGCTGGAGATGATGATGATGAGCAGAGCAGCCAAACGGGCGAGGAGCAGCATGGCAAATCACTTTACAATCCCACACATCATCGCACACTCGAACATCCCACATCGAATTTCGATACGTTGGTGCATTTGCTAAAAGGCAACATTGGCACTGGCATATTGGCCATGCCGGAGGCATTCAAGAACGCTGGCCTCTATGTGGGTCTCTTTGGCACCCTGATCATGGGCGCCATTTGTACGCATTGCATGCACATGCTGGTCAACTGTTCGCATGAGCTGTGCCGACGATTGCAGCAGCCGGCCTTGGACTTCTCGGAGGTGGCCTTCTGTAGCTTCGATACGGGCCCATTGGGACTGAGACGTTACTCACAGCTGGCGCGACGTGTTGTGACCACGTTTTTGTTCATCACACAGATGGGCTTCTGCTGTGTGTACTTTCTGTTCGTGGCGCTCAATATTAAGGATGTGATGGATCACTATTATAAGCTGGATGTGCACATCTATTTGCTGCTGATGCTGTTGCCCATGGTGCTGTTGAATTTGGTGCGCAACCTGAAGTACCTGACCCCAGTCTCTCTGATTGCGGCCGTGTTGACAGTGGCCGGTTTGGCCATTAGCTTTTCGTATATGCTGCACGATTTGCCCGATACGCATACGGTTAAGCCTTATGCCAGCTGGGCCACATTGCCGCTATACTTTGGCACGGCCATCTATGCCTTTGAGGGCATTGGCGTGGTGCTGCCATTGGAGAACAATATGCGCACACCCGATGATTTTGGCGGCCGAACTGGAGTTCTCAATACGGGCATGGTCATTGTGGCCTGCCTATACACCTCCGTTGGATTCTTTGGCTATTTGAAGTATGGTGAGAGTGTCAAGGGCAGCATTACGCTCAATTTGCCACAGGGTGATGTGTAAGTAAATACTTAGATTATTCATATTTATATATATAATGTAACTAATGCCGTTTTCCTCTACACAGTCTATCACAGTTGGTGCGAATTTCCATGGCCGTGGCTATATTTCTGTCCTATACTCTACAATTTTACGTGCCTGTCAATATGGTGGAACCATTTGTACGCAGCAACTTTGATACAACGCGCGCTAAGGATTTGGCTGCAACGGTGCTGCGCACAGTGCTGGTCACATTTACCTGTAAGTCAACCAATAGATTATTTTGTATATATTCTGATGCCTTTCATCTATAATCTCTCTGTCTGTCTTTATATTTCTACAAACATCAAACTGTCAGTTGCTTACAAATTATGCTACGCATGCTTTACATGTTCATTTTATATGCTCGATAACTCATCTAATCGATAATTCCTCATGTTATCGATCACTCAGCATGGTTTTTGCTTGCACATGTGCTACTGTAACAGCTATATATTTAACTATGAATATAGTCATATATATGCTCAAATTTGTCTACGTCTAGTTTATAGCAACAGATTTGAATAATTCTCTTTCATAAATATCGATAAGAATCGATTTAAATTCAGTGTAAAAACTGTCTAAAAGTTGTAGAATATGTAATATCAAAAAGGCTGTGGACTTTACTAGAGCACTGATAATTTTGTCAAGTTACTTTTGTTCGTATTAATTTTGATTAGACTTATGTACATAATTGTGAACTATATATTGGAATATATTGGCTAATAAGTAGGGAGATCTATGATCAGGCGGTATCGGCTAAATTACATTGCATTTGCTTAAATAACAATTCCATGTCAAACTCTTAAATGAAACTTGCTTCTGGTCTAAACGCATGCTGATTCTATCTATAATTTTTCCCTAAACTAGAGCGCAGAGAGAGAGGGAACTTTGCGTGTTAAATTATAGTTCTTTGCATGATTTTTATTTGTTTTTCTTTTATATTGAGTTAGTTAGATTAAGGAAATATGATTTTGTTAACTGCACAAAATTCTTTGAATTCTATTTTATATGCACTTCTTTTTCTTTTGCCATTGATATCTCGATTTTCTCTGGTTTTGTTAAATTAAATGGAAATGTTTTGTCATTTATGCTTTTCATATTCATATTCATATTCATATATTCATATATTCATATTGATAAGAGTATTGTTTATACTTCTTTCAACACTTTTTGTTTATTCTCTATTGCATTTTCTCTCAAATGTTTCATTCCTGCTCTATCGTCTTTTCTCTTGAATAATGCTAATTGTAAAGTCGTTTTCAATTCTAGTTATTTTGGCCGCCGTCATACCCAATCTGGGCTCGATTATCTCGCTCGTCGGCGCCGTCAGCAGCTCAGCGCTGGCGCTCATTGCGCCGCCCATTATTGAGATTATAACCTATTATAATGTGGGCTATGGCCGCTATAACTGGATGCTGTGGAAGGATTTTCTCATATTGATATTTGGTCTGTGCGGCTTTGTGTTTGGTACCTGGGCAAGCTTGGCTCAAATTATAAATCCGAGCAGGGGCTAGATACCAACTCCAATAATTTTGATGATCGTGTGCGAATTTACGACGAAGGCTTTACTGTAGTTTCTTTTTTCGACTACAAAACTCTACGATAAGTTTTCCTTTATACAGATATAGGTTTTATTTTTTGCGATTTTTGTTCAGTTTGATTTTAGTTTAGGTTTTTGCTTTTTGTTGCCCAAAGACGTTGACGTCGCCAGGTGCTTCGATTCGGATTCGATTTTAGACCTTTTTTTAACCGATTTTATTTATTTAGTTTAGCACAATATGTAACGTTCAGTACCAGATAATAATTAGCATTATATTTTCTGATTTGTTAAATGTCAAGATTAGCTAAGTTTAAAGTTTGTTTTCGATGATCGCACAATGCCAAAAAAGTGATTTCGTATAGTATTTCTAAACAATGTTTGTTTAGTTTAAACGGTGTAGAATTTTAGTTTAAGGCCAAGCGCAGCTCATTCCAAAATGCCAACGGCCCCTAATAAATTGCGTGTTGAAGAAGACATTATAACTGTTGTGTGTGTGTGTTGGATTATAACCTGTACTATATGATATACGACACAATATACGTAGCGATTATATTATACATCACACATACATAGCTACATATGTGCTGTGAAATGTGCCTGGCTTATGAGAAACAATCTCTTAATATATATATATATATATATTCCTACTCATACTGCTGGACAATTGGCGTTAATAAAGAGCTGGGCACATTTCACACTATTATATATATACATATATATATCTTCTCTATATATATATATTTACGTTCATATATGCCAGAGAATTGGCTTTTCAATCTCTGTAATTTATGAATAGCTCATGTAATTGCATTACAATTTTGAAACAATAACTAAAGACAATAATAAATTGCGTTTAAAGTTTGTAAAAATCCATATAAAAATAATTGTTTACCTTCTTTTTATTCTCAACTGGACTGTGCCCTCTACATAGATAGGTTTCGTTTTATCAGATGGACACAAAGTTGCGAAAAGCGCAAGCTGTCAAAACAAATAGATTTAATGGCATTTACGTGGAACTAAACTAGATCTGGTATCTTCGATTATACATAAGCGCAATTAATCGTTACGAACGGAATGCCGTCATATAACTGATATAGAGTTGATATCTCTGCAGCAATATTTATAGTGTATAATAAATAGAGAAACTATAGTGCAAATATACAATAGAATGCAGCTATAGATTGATATTTCGTTTGGGAATGTGAAAACAGTCTAAAAATCTAAAGCAATTGATATATGTAGATACAGCTATGTTCATAAAAATAGTAGTGAAACTGAAATGTTGGACATCCAAATTTGGCAATAAACATAATACTGTGAAAACGATTTGCAACGACTATTGTTTTCAAAATATTCCTATTCCAAACCTATTCCAAACCTATTTCAAACCTATTTCAAACCTATTCCAAACCTATTCCAAACCTATTTTAAACCTATTTTAAACCTATTTCAAACCTATTTCAAACCTATTCCAAACCTATTTCAAACCTATTCCAAACCTTTTCCTATTTATCACAAAATTTTGCTGTACAACATTTTAGTAGCACTACTATTCTTATGAACACATCTGTATATAATAGTTGATAAAATATTTAAAAATTAAATAAGAATTTTCACCATTTGCAATTTATTTGCTATCCATGTTTAGGAATTGACGTGATTTTGGAGACCAACTTAAAATATAGATCTTTTCTGCAATAACCTTGCATTTCCCCATTAGCCAGCGTATTTTCTGTTGTAATTCCCAACTGCTTATTCGCTGAACGCCACGTATAAAACGAGGGTTCAGCTGCGCGTTCATTTGTGTTGTTTGGAAGGAGAGCAAGTTAGCACTCCCCTAGACAAGGATGGAACACACAAACGAACGGCTAGGCACAAGACAATGCCGTTCACAAGTTTTTTTTAAATATAATTATATATAAAAGATATATATATATATATATATATATATTCTTGAACAGTTGCAGCAGTAAGGTTGATATTTGTGTTTCGATGCAAATAAGTCGCTCAGTTGGAATGTTATCGACTTGAAACTTGCCTTATCATTAGAGACAGTATATGCATAGTTATAGACAGGATCAAAGCACTATATATTATAGTTGTCAGAGCCGAGTCGATCAGAAACTGCGTTTTTGTATGAAAAACTTTTCTGTGTTCAAAAATAAATTGACAACATTTTTTATATATTAGTATAGCAAAGTTTCTTATGTCTTAAGAATATTTGGTTGGAATCGGAGTACTATATCATATAGCTGCCATAGGAACGATCTATCTAAAAGATAGTTGTTATATGAAAGTTTGTTTGTCAAGATATTTTAATTAAATTTTGTGATTCTTAGTTTTTCTGAGGTTACTTCAAATAAAAAAAAATATATCGGATCGAATTGGAATATTTGGATTATCATATAGCTGCCATATGAAAGTTATTGTATGAAAACTTTTCTTGTTTTCTTACGATATCTCTACAACATGTCATATCAGCAAAAATATATATAAATATATGTTATATATAAATACTATATAAAAATCTTATTAAAATACACAAAAAAAAAATTTTTTTTTTTATTTTTTTTTTTATTTGCAATTTTTAGTTGAGTTTTCAAAGTAGAGAGAACTTAGGCAGACTCTGGGCATGGAGGAGTCCATTCCCACTGGCCCCAGGGAATGCACGCAGATGTCAGTGGATCGTAGGCTGTTTGGTCAGGGCATTTTTCAACGGTAGGGGTGTTGCCATTGCAGACCCAGTAACGAGTGGGATCAAAGTTGTTGCGATATTTGGTGGCGCTTGTGCCGCTGCAATTGGGCGCTCCATTGGTATTGCCATCGCATTCAGCATAGATGGCCACCACGAACAGGGCCAGACAGAGAAGAATCAGAGCTAATAAAATCGATATTCGATATAAAACTATATATGTATAGATGTAGGATATTTGGTGAACTTACCAGCTTTCATTTTTGGTTAGAGTCAGTGAAGTGAATGCTACCAAATGTGTTCAATCAGCTCTATTGCCGGAGCTTATATACCCACGCGAATGGCCTGATATCTGCCCCGGCTGTATAATTATACTAGTTTCTTATTAATATAACTTATCTATTCGATGTTATGTTCTTGTTTGTTGTATGCCACCGAATAGCTGAATGGTTGTGCTCGTGCATTGATAACTTCGGTGCGACATGAAAACCTTCGAAATTAATCTACCAACGATTTAAAACTTATAGTATATGCACTATCTAGACACTAATTTGATGATTTGTATTTCTGCCAAAGTTCGGAAAATCGAACGTCGTCATATTTATAGCTAATCAAACTATAAATAAATATTAGTTAAAGTGTTTGAATAAACAACTTATGTACTTGTGTATATACTTAAGTATTCATTTTAGATATTGAAATATTGATATTTAAAATATGTTCTTAGCCTCTGCAAATTAGGTAAATTACTGGAATTAGAGGTATTTACTTTCTTAAAGGTTTTTTTTTTTAAATATCAATAAAACCATTTATTTTTCCTGAATATTGAAAAAAAAAATTTTTTTCTTAAGTTTTATACCCTGAACCCATTGAAAATGGGAAATCAGGCTATAATGGTTTTGTTAAACTGTCAAATGTAACTAACAGGTAGAAGGGGGCGTAGCAGACCCCAAAAAGTATATATATTCTTGATCAGGGTGACGAACTGAGTCGACTTAGCCCTGTCCGTCTGTCCGTCTGTCTGTCTGTCCGTCCGTCCGTCTGTCCGTCTGTCCGTATGTATGAACGCGTCGATCTCAGAACCTATAAGAGCTGAGTCGATTTAGCCCTGTCCGTCTGTCTGTCTGTCTGTTCGTCCGTCTGTCCGTATGTATGAACGCGTCGATCTCAGCATATATAAGAACTAGAGACTTGAAATTTTTTTGTAGGTCCCTGTATAGCACGCGCATATCAAGTTTATTTTAAAAAAATCGATAACTTTTCCCGTTTTATTATTATCGATTAAAAACCTTATCGAAATCAAGGTTTTAAATTCTATCTCGTACATTTTTGTAGCTAGAGTCTCTAAATTTTGTGGTTAGATTAATTTATATTTTATACAATATCGATTTTTGTTATATTTTGGATACCGGCCAAAAAAAATTTTTTTTTATTATTTAATTTTACAAGCTGAAGAGCTTTTGAGTTAAGATTGTTAAATTACCAGAGGATCACTTCCCTCCCTCACAGATCGACCTTTAAGTTATGTCATGTCAGTTATGTCAGCCCATCCTTTGTGGCGCTAAAAATCTGAAAATATGGATTTTTGAACGTCAACGAAATTGAAACTCAAAGTAGGTGTCCAAATTGTCAGTACAGAATAATTTTTCGAATAATTACAAATAGAAAAAAAGAGAAAAAAAACAAACAGTTCAAGAGAAAAGATATATCATCAACATCATCGCGATCGAGGAATGGACGAATTTCGTGATGTGGAACGATCGCTGCGCTGGTATCGCAACATGTCTGAAGAACAGACGAGGGCATACGAGGCATTGTTGCATGCACTGCGCGACGATATGGAAGAGGAGACAACGTATCGGGTGAATGAGTGCCTGGAGAAGCTGGGCCTGTACCCGTTGCCCAGCTCGAAGCAGCTGAAGATCATCATTGGCATAAGTCGAGGCAGCGATTTGGCTTTTCTCTGGTTCCTTTGGGAGGCGCACTACAAAGCCCGGAACAGCTCTGACCCCGAGCCGCTTCTATATAGATGCAACGAGCAGTTCATATTGACGGCCATTGCCCATCTGGACATGGAGATGACGAAGCGAGGTCTGGATAGGATATTGCCATTGCCGGAGAATGGGAAAAAGTATCAGAAGCATTTGCGATGGCAAAAGGAAAATCTGGCCAGAGAGGAAAGGAGGCAACAGCGCCAGAGTCGACCCAAAGAGACGGCCAATAAATTGCCCTATTTGACGCCGCAGGTGCGACCCAAGCGCTTCATACCCCTGCCTAAGACATTTAAGATCGATGAGCGTAAGTGTTGCTTGAAGGGCGACGATATACCCAACGAGAAGTTCCGTTGGTTTGCCGACTACGAACTGTCGCCGATCAAGCGTGAGGTAAAGAAATGCCTATCGAATGCGCTGGCTCAGATCTTTGGCGGGAAGCAAAAACCAATGGATAAATCATTATGCGGTGCACATCGCTTGGTGGAGCGTGACCTGGTCCGTAAGCAACATGAACTGACAATGGAGGCACTGCATCGCTGCATGGAAATGCTGGACTCACTGAGCCAACAGAAGCGTCTGCGCAGCGAACGAATCGTCCGTCAATTGGAGCGTGAGGTTATGCAGGCGGCAAAGAAATTAGAAATGCATCGAATGCAGCATCTCATGAAGATGCAAACGAAAATGCGTGATGACGCCCATCCCTGCAAGGGACGCTGTGAAATGTGTGTGCAATTGCTCTCAATCCCAGAGTTGATCAATGCTAAGGATGGCGACCACGTGTTACCCTTGCTCATGACAAATGAATCGGACAAAACTGCATTCTACGGTCATCCGGCGCCCCATAAAGATGATCTGAATAGCATACATGTTTTGCAATTGGGCAATGAAACGGAGCACAAGACGATTCAGCTCTTGAAGGATGACAAATACCGCTGTCCCGGGCCACCAAAAAAAACTATTGAGGTACCAAAGGTGTGCGAGAAGCCAGTCCAAGTAATTAGGGAAGTTGTGCCTGAGGTGTCATCCACGGGATCATCCAGCTCGGAGGAGAATGATCATTGCTTTCGACGCTACATGCCCCACGGTATGCTGGCTTGGAACTTCTTTCGGATCTATGGAGCTCCGCTACAACAGTCCGAGCCGAATCTAACGTATGCCGATCCACAACCGATCATACGCAGCTATTGCGTTGCAGCACTGCAGAAGGCTATGGAAGGCAGCAAAGAGAAGCGGCAGGCAAAGAACTATGACAAGAAGCACATGGAGCGCATCCAATGGCAGCAGCGACACGTCTCTGGCGTAGCACTAGAAACCGCTGGGGCATGTGCCAAGCAGGCGTTTCGCGTAGGCCAGCCAAATGTGTCGATTGAAACTGTGGCGCGCAAGTCATCGGATCGTTTGCTGGTGAACAATATTGATCCAGAGGATAGGGAAATGTTGTCGGCGCTGCTAAATAGCGCCATGGACATATTGAGGAACGATGCACGCTATGTGCTCGTCACACTGCCCAATGCACACAAGTTGCCGGAGCTGTTGGATTGGGTGGCACAGCGCTATGGCAAGATTTTGAGGAATGATGCGGTGTTTACCCCGACGACAAAGCAAGTGCTTGCCATGCTGAATATCAATGGGAATAGCAAACACTTTCCGGAACCAAACGATGTCCAGTTCCAATGCACAACCGATGCTGACTGTAGTGATGAGACCTACATATGCCGATTCCTCCAAATGCGCGACGAATATCATAATCGTTTGAATGAGTTGGATCTGCAGGACTCGCGGCTCATTTGGCTCGCCTTGCGCAACTATTCCCAGAAGCGACCCATAAGTGCCAAAACCTTCTTCGCTTACATGCCGTCCAACCAGATGAACTTCAAGCGCACAAAACTTTGGCTAACATTCGAATTTCGTCGCGTCGTTTCATTGCGCAAAGGTCCCTATCATAAGTAAATTTCCTTACTGCAGGCACTGTCTACGTTGCAATGTCGCATAAATTGTGGCTGGATGCTGGCGCATGCACATCCGCCCCCCACACCCTATCCCCAATATGTGCGACATTGCAACTGAATCTGGATCTGTTTTAAAGTATGTTTAAAGTATTTACTAATATGAAATATAATTTAATAATAAAATTAATCTTTATCTCAAAAAACTTTTTTTTGGTTTCTTTAAGTTTTTATTTATTTCTTATAATCTTTATTATAATTTTTATTGTAATTTTTATTATAACTTTTTATTTTTTATTATAATTTTTTAAATAAGTTTTATTATAATTTTTTAAATAATTTTTATTATAATTTTGTAAGTAATTTTAATTATAATTTATATTATAATTTTTATTGTAATTTTTATTATAATTTTTATTGTAATTTTTATTAAAACTTTTTATTTTTTATTATAATTTTTTAAATAAGTTTTATTATAACTTTTTAAATAATTTTTATTATAATTTTGTAAGTAATTTTAATTATAATTTTTATTATAATTTTTATTGTAATTTTTATTATAACTTTTTACTTTTTATTATAATTTTGTAAATAATTTTAATTATAATTTATATTGTAATTTATATTGTAATTTTTATTATAATTTTTATTAACTTTTTTATTATAATTTCTATTATAATTTTTATTATAATTTTTTAAATAATTTGTATTATAATTTTTAAATAATTTTTATTATAATTTTTATTATAATTTTTATTTTAATATTTATTATAATTTTTATTATAATTTTTATTATAATTTTTATTGTAATTTTTATTATAACTTCTTAAATAATTTTTATTATAATTTTTAAAATAATTTTTATTATATCTTTTTTTAAATAATTTTTATTATAATTTTTGTTATATTGCTTAAAATAATTTTTATAAATATTTTTATTAGTAAAAAAATGTTTTTCTTAGACTTCAAATATTTTAATATATTTAATTATATTATAATATAATACATTTAATAATTTGACTAGTCTTAAGTAGCTGAAAGAAAGTCGAATTTATCATACACTTACAAAGTCCAACAAAATTTGATTAATTTCAGTTATCAACTTAGGATATATATAGTATATCTGAATAGAAATTTGCAAGCAGAATTGCTCTATTGAAATTTACTGAACGAGACCTGATAGAAAGAGAGAGCCATAAGTAAGTCAGAGTGGTGCAAGTTTTGACTGTGTGTAATGCGGCTGTTCCGTAAATTAAAAAAAAGATATCTAGGTGAGAAATCTACTTTCTTTAACATTTGATATAAGACAAATTGCTGCTGAGGCGTGTTTAAAAATACGTATTTTTTTTATGGCACTGAACCGGAAACTTGACTCTATGAAACTTGACTGACTTGATTGAAAATAATATCTGATCTCTCTCTCTCTCTCTTTCCGTGAGTCTCTCTCTCTCTCTCTGACTATATACATATATATATCTCTCTCTCTCTCTCTCTGACTCGCTCTCTTTATCTCTGTCCCACATACGCAGAAGCTCAATCTGGTATTCCCTCCCTTTCCCTCTCTTCTCTCTCTCTCTCTCTCTCTCTCTCTCTCTCTCTTTCTCATGATCGTGATCTCTCTCTCTCTCTATCTCTGTCTCACATATGCATAAGCTCAATATGGTATTCCCTCCCTTTCCGTCTCTCCCTCTCTCTCTTTCGCTCTCTCGTACAAGCGTAAGTTCTATCTATTACTATCTTTATTTTTCTCTCTCTCTCTCTCGCTCTCTTTCAATCTATCTCATGATCTCTCCCTCTCTATGTATCTTTCTGTCTTTCACTCTCTTGTCTCTGTCTCTCTCTCTCTCTCTTTCTAGCACTCTCTTTCTCTATCTCTTTTACTCGTTCTATTCCCATCTCATGCTCTTTCAAATATAAATAGAATATCTAAGCAATTTCTATGTTCAAGATATTCTAAAACTGATATAAATCTCTTGATATCGTGTCTATTTGAGTAAATGTGTTATATACATAGATAGAGCGCTCGGA
Organism: Drosophila leonis; assembly: GCA_035045365.1. Classification (NCBI taxonomy): domain Eukaryota; kingdom Metazoa; phylum Arthropoda; class Insecta; order Diptera; family Drosophilidae; genus Drosophila; species Drosophila leonis. The sequence continues at coordinate 3,849,168 of JAWNPC010000389.1, forward strand.
AACTTCTATATATATAGTAATATAATTTTTTGCGCGCGCTCGCGTTATCTTTCATATGAATCTAACAAACATCTGTGATAAGTGCTACTGAAATTGTTTCATTTCCCCAACACTCTCACCATGTATTCAGATAATGGAATTCGACGAAATGCTACCAGAATTCTCAATAAGCTGATAATGGAGAATTTCGCACGTTTCTGATAAGAATTACTCAAAAGGGCAGACAGATCTGTCGTCAGTGAGAGGCGTCATCCGAAACGTGAAGGTTAAACGCAAACATTTTTGCATTCACAAAATCGCAAAAAAAAATATTTTCGTCTTTCGCCAATGTCAAGAAACTTGCGCAACAATTTTGGGCACGCCCACAACACAGTGCCGCCCACGCAGTTAGTGAATGCAGCGAAGACAAACGGCGTTAATTTCTTAACTATGTGCAAGAGCCACAGCCTTAGCGAGGGTTGCCCAATGAAATCACAGCAAAATTTAATTTATTTTTATTGTTTTTGATTTTATAGTAGAACTAAACTCGCGTGTGTCGATCAACTCAAATTAAAAAATGTATAAGAAAATTAACTAAAGTTTTAATTAAAGTTGAGCAATCAGTCGATGTTTGTGATCAGCGAGCAATCAAACAGCAAACCTTGCAAAAATAATTGAATTTATTATCAGGCAAGACTGTAGTTTGCAATTTCTATATGAATGAAAGACTTGTGCGCTCGACATGTGCTGGACAATCAGATATCCAGATAAAGCAGCGCACTTTCAGTTTTATTAGCATTGCTATCATGATTATTTTCACTATCTTTCATTATCAATGTGATTTATATTATAGCTTTTTATTTATAGTTATTGTTGTCATTATGATTATTATTGCTCTCATTGTCCTCATTCTATATTCAGATAAGTCTGCGCACTTTCATTATTATTAGCATTGTCATCATCATTATTTCAGTATCATTGTGATTTACATTCTATTGAGCATTATCGTTTATTTATTCATAGTTATTGTTGACATTTTGATTATTATTGCTCTCATTATTGTCATTATAAATCAACATTTTCATTATCATTATTAAATTTATTATTCATCATTTATCATTGTGATGAATCATTACTATTGTCATCAGCAATGTGACTTTCCTTATTATTATTAGCAAAATTATTATTTTTATTGTCATTATTATGATCATTATCATGATTATTGTCATGGGTGGACTGAGATTAGAAGGACAAGGCAGCGCTACTTCATGCTGCTCATCTAGGGAGTTCCAGTAGCATTCCTTCATCACTATCATCATGATATATTCTTGATCAGGGAGACGAGCTGAGTCGATTTAGCCCTGTCCGTCTGTCTGTCTGTCTGTCTGTCTGTCTGTCTGTCCGTCTGTCTGTCCGTCTGTCCGTCTGTCCGTATGTATGAACGCTTCGATCTCAGAACCTATAAGAGCTAGAGACTTGACTTTTTAGGTCCCAGTATAGCACGCGCATATCGAGTTTGTTTTAAAAACTCGATAACTTTTCCCGTTTCATTGTTATCAGTTAAAAACCTTATCGAAATAAAGTTATATAATTATATCTCGTACAGCTTTCGAGCTAGAGTCTCCAAATTTTTTATTTAGATTAAATTATATTTTATATAATTTCGATTTTTGTTATATTTTAAATACCGGGCAAAAAAAAAAAATATTTTTTTAATATTTAATTTTACAAAGTTAAATTTTTTCTGCGTCAATAAATACATAACTGAATATATTTAAAAGCGCAGATCGGGCGGGGTACAGGGTATCTCCTAGTCGGGCACCACCGACTAGAGTTGTCTTACTTGTTGTATACTCGCATTATCTATAAAGTTCTCAACAGAAGCGTGATTCGAACTATATAACTGACACTACTTTGTGGACTAAGTCTGTGCAAAGTGTTTGGCAATGTCAAAGTTTTTATTGTACAGTGTTGCAGAATGCCTAAAGCAGTCAGCGAGGGTCGCTTCATGGCTTAAGTAATTCAAGATATTAAATATGTTAAGTTAGTTCGCCTCTTATTTATTTTGATAAACTTTATTTTATTAAGCAGTTGCTGGCAAATTGGCAACTACACGCGTCTTGGGCAAGTTAACAAGCAGCTGTTGCAGTCCCAGTGTGTTGAAAAGAAATAAAAAGTGAAACCCCCTCACTAACGTGAACAATTCCACAAACTTAAAATATGTTGGCGAAAGAACTTCGCCTCGCTTGACGGCCCTAATTGTCTAATGGTTGCGCGACAGAGTTAAAGCCAAAAGCCTGCCAAGCGACGCGCTCACAATTTTTGTCTTAAATTGCCAAAGCGCAATTTGTCGCCAAATGGCAAACTGAAATAGACAACAAATCCATGCCACAATTGCCTGGCGAGAAATGTTTTATAAAGTCCATTGACAGCGCTGGCAGCAAACTTAGTCGCAATGTTCGTTAGCAATTGGAAGCTACTCGGTCTGTGCCTCTGTCTGAGCCTGTGCCTGGCGCTGGGCGCGACGCAAAATGCCAGCCATGTCGTCTGGGAGCCAAGTGGCAATACGAATAAACGTGAAGTGGTGAATCGCTTGGATTATGCTGGCACCAACATAGCCAAGAGCTACGATCCACCGCCGGAATTCTATAGGGGACCAGGCAGCACAGTCACCAGTTCCGGACCCAGTTCCAGCTCCGGCTCCGGCTCCATCTCGGGCACATCGGGCTTAGGCAGCGTCGGTGTTTCGTTGAGTGAGGCGTACAACAAGTGGAAGCAGAGCACTGGACAGCATGATCGCATCAGCGTGGGTATGTAGTCCAGCTGGACAGAGATTAGCAGAGTCACTCACTCACCCACTCAATAGGTCATTATGGTGGCGGTGCAGCTCAGGCAGCGCATATACAAACCCCACATGGACATGCCAGCTATGCCTACGAAGGACATCCCTATGAATATGCTGGGGTGGGCGCTGGCCATGGGGGCTACTATGGCGGCAGCAGTGCAGAGGCGGGCATACCCTTCGATGTGTATGGCTCGCGGCCAGTTCATGGCAGTCATCATCATGTGCATTATCCGGGCGCAAGTGCGGGCGGCGGCAGCGAATACGCCTACTTGGAGCATGATCTGGCCAGTCACAAAGGGCCGCCGGAGCTGTCACAGAAAGCGCTGCTGGCCAAAAGTTTTCTCATACCCTTGGCCAGCGCTGCGGTCCTGGGCATTGCAGCTGCTTTGGTCAGTAATCCGCTGCTGTTGCAGCTGGGCACAGTTTCGGGCTTGGGCGGCGGCTTCGCGCCGGTTGTGGGCAAACGCAAACGGCGTGCGTTACGAAAAGCCTATGCAGCGCATAAATAGCTGTTTTTTTATGTATAACAAATTTATATAACTTCTCGAAATGCTCGCAAAAGAAAAAACCAACAAAAACTATTTAATTTCTATTAACTATTTTCATTTAGGGGCATTGGCTTATTCATTTTCAAATTTGGCGGCTAAAAAGTCTTATACTACTTCAATACTCTTATACTTAACAGCTGTGCGTGTTATCGATTACAACAGCGCAGTGTTAGTTAACATAGAACTGTTAAGCAGCAACAGCAAAAGCTGTTAAATTTGAATTTCATTTACATTTTCTTTGTGTCAATAAGCAAAAAAGTAACTTTAGTAAAGCTAAAATAAAAACTTAAATATATAGATTTTACGATTGAGCTCTATAAGTTAACTAAAGTAGGCAGCACGCTTCTGGGCCACAACTCATTTAACGCTCAGACAAACTTCATATGACAAAAAAAAAAAGAAAAAGAAACTAATAAGAAAAGAAAAGAAAATGCAACAAATGTAGTCGTTCGGGTAAAACGCGAATGGAAACCATAAGTACAATAATTGAAGAAAATGTCAGCTACACACGATGGCTACGTGACTTAATAATGCTCCATGGTGCCCCATAATAACGGCCGCAACGTGTTGCTCTCTTCGCCAGCTGCGGCTGGGCGCTTCCATTCCTAAGTTTTCTTCTGCCACTGCTCATTGACCATTTCATATCATCATTAAGTTCATATGACTTGCGTTACACATACTCCAACTAAAACTAAACTTCAATGCCAGCTTACTTACTAACGAGTTCGTTTTAATTGCTAAAATGTTGCCAGATGGAAATCTATCTGCTTGGGTTGAGGTTCATTTCGAAACTGTCAATGTCATTTTTGCTTAAGCTTGAACTTGACATAAGTCAAGTCTGATAGCGATCTTCAAATTAGGCAAGTGTGGATATGGGTCTGAGCAAAGATTAGGCAAACTGAAAATATGATGAAATTAGCTAATTTTTTATTTATCTATATATTAATTTTTTTATTGTAATGAAAATTTTAATTGGTTAGCCTGATGCTACCTTTTAGGCAACTTCATCTAAGCAGAAATATTTTCTAAATAACTAAATAGCTACATCACAATCAATATAGGTTTTTCATTCAAGTATTTTGCCTTAAATTGCCTAAGAGTAGCAAAATTTAGAAAACTTTTCAAATGAACAACTATTGTTATTATTATTATAATTTTTAACATATGTAGGTCTATTAGGGTTGACATTGAAGAAGACGTCTGGAATTTCTAGGTCATGCTTCAAAGAATTTTTGAATGTATATATGTTAAAAGTATTAATCTCTAAATATTGAGGTAAAGATTGTTTAACTAATGAGGTTAAGAATGGGCTATAAAATAAAAAAAATACTATTCAAATAAATTTCTGGAAATTTGAGTTTAAAATTGTCCAACAGTTGATAGCACAAAGTTCAAATGAGCTATTTACGAAGTCTGCTCAAAAAGTATTGCGACCTTTTATTATTATTATATATGTATATATTATATTATATTACAATATATATATTATTTATTCATCAATTTCAATTTAGTTCCTTCAAAGTAATCCCTATTAGATATTCTACACTTGTGGCAAAGTTTCTTCCAGTCCTTGAAGCACTTTAAAAAGTCGTTTTTTGTGAACTTGCTCCTCCTTCGATATATCGTACATCAAATAAATCACTCGAAAATTGAGATAAGATTGCAACAAAGTCTTTCTTAAAACCTCTATTCTCACTCTCTCTCTCTCTCTCTCACTCTTTCACATCTCCCACTCTCACTCTTCTTCTCTTTTTCTCTTTCCCATCACTCGCTGTCTCATCACTCTCACTCCTTCACTCTCTCTCTCTCTCTCTCTCTCTCACTCTTTCACATCTCCCACTCTCACTCTTCTTCTCTTTTTCTCTTTCCCTTGACTCTCTGTCTCATCACTCTCACTCCTTCACTCTCTCTCTCTCTCTCACACTCTTTCACATCTCCCACTCTCACTCTTCTTCTCTTTTTCTCTTTTCCATCACTCTCTCTCTTTCTACCTCTCTCACTCTCTCACTTTCTCACTCTCTCATTACTCTCACTCTCTCTGTCATTACTACTATCATACTTTCATACTCTCTGTGTCATACTATCTCTTTCTCTCTCTCTCTCTCTCTCTCTCTCTCTCTCTCACACACACACACACATCACTCTCTCTCACACTGTTTTCCCCTTTCGCTCACTCAGTTGCTCTATCTCTATCTCTCTCTCTCATCGGCTTAAGTATTTGTTCCAATGAAGATGTTCAAATATTGCTATTGCTTGCCATGAGCTGTCACTTGTGATTGCTATGTCCATCAATTACATCAAATCTATATTAAGAAAGAAAAATAAACACAATTATTATTTAATAAATGTGAGAAAAAAAAATTAATTACAATTCAGTGCGACGCAAATTATTTTAATAAATAACAAATGATGATCAAAAAATAAATATATATATAAAAAATGCTATATATAGATATATGTATATACATATATGTACATATAAATGAAAATCATTTAGTCAGGTTGGGAAAAATGCAGCAATTTGTTCAGCTGGAAACTAATTTGCATTGCATTTCAATAATTTAGAGGCAATGGGTAACTGCCACGCCCATGCTCCCTACCAGCCGCCCATTACCTCTAGCCCAACTAACCGCAAAGTTAGCTCTAAATGTGATTTTAGACATTTATGTATCTAATTGAAAATGGGGGTACTATGCAGACATATACATATATATAGTATATATATAGCTCGCATAAATATATGGTAATTATTCAGCGAATTAAAATCTATAAATATTGCATTTAATTTGTATGCTAAAATAATAAACATTGGTTTCTGCGGTTCGTTTTGGCCAGTTACATTCGGTTGTTTGTCAGTTGGACCAAATGATTAAATTGCGGTTAGCTGGTGAAGTGGTCAAAAGGATTCGAAACTCTGTGTGTCCAGCTCCCTCAGATGACACAATAATCACGCATTGTGTGAAGCTTATGCTCGATGAGGTTTTGCGTTTGATATAATTATTAAACAAGTATAAACTGACTTATCTAATCAAGTCCAGTAGACTAACTAACATTAAATTAGAATAAATATTTTATTTATTAAAAAAATAAATTTATTAATTTATAAATTTATTCTATATAGGAATCATATTTCTAAATTTCTCAATTATTATTATTATTTCTCAATTGCGAATTGCTTATTGTCAGTGTATCAATATATCGATACATTGGCGCTCACATTCAATTTCAAATTCCTTTTCTTGAACATGCCTCACACCCTTCTTTCCGCTCTCCCCTACACAATTTCGTGTCAGCATATCGGCTGCCACGCCCATATCATTGGTCCAGCTACAAATCACATTGACACCCACAATTTGCACCAACCATGCCCACATAGTTGACCAAAGCGAGCACAAGAAATAAAAGGAAAGCAACAAAAACAAAAACAACTAAAACAAAAACAAATTACAACAGTTGTAAAGTGTCATTTTTCAAAGTGCAGAGCAATACGAAGTGGGAGGGGCTGCGCAGGGGCCAAAACGCAATGTAGAAATAATCATAATGGCCCTAGCGCATATTTGAGACGAAATCTTGCGTGGCCATGTTGCAAAAACAACAGCAGAAATAGAACGTCAAAAAAAAGGAACGGCAAAAACAACAATAAGAAAAATGTGAGCAAATTTCGCTGGCAGCGCAAAAGAAATGAGACAAAAAAAAAAACAACAAAACAAAGCAAAGCATATAAAAAAAAAACTAAACCAAATTCCAATTTGTTAGGAATTTGTTCAATTTCAGTTTTGCTTTGCCGGGTGATTCGCTGGGTTTGGTGGACTGTATTTGACCAACCGCTCTCTCCGCTCACCGCTCTTCGTTCTATGCTCTCCGCTCTTCAGCTTAGCATCTGCATGCTTCACACGTGCCGCCATGCAAAACCATAAGCATAACGGCTCTACCGACCTCCACTGGCCATTATGTAGCTACCACGACAAATCGCACACATTTAACACACACATACACACACACAAATGCTCATACTCATTCTCATACATATGCATACTCATAGGAAAAAAAGTGCATACTTAACATACTGACAAAAAAGAGCAGCAGGCGAAACAGCTGCTCAAAATGGCTTCAACAACGTCGCAGCTTGTCGCCCATTCAACTCCATAGAGATGAGCGTGTTTTATCGTGAGCTTCGATCGGTATTCATTGCTTAAAATATAGCATTTATTAATTATTTATATTCATATAATAATACTAAAAGTGATAGCGTAAAAACAATGTACTCCACCTACAGTGAGCGTAGAGTAAATTAATTCCCATGCACAAGCCTGTCGCGTCCCTCTCAGCAGCATTCTCCGCTCTCATTTTCTTAAGATTTTTGCAGCGCGCGCTCTCTCTCTCCCTCCCACTCAATGCGACGTCTAGGCTTAGTACCGTATAAGAAACGAGCTGCAGTCTGCCTTTAACTATTGTGGCGATCGGTCGATTGTGCTTTGTGTGTGTGGAATGTAGCTTGTGGAACGTAAAGTGTGTATCATAATGTGTTTCTTAAAAGTATAAATTGCAAATTTATAACTGTCGAGAGCATGAGAGAGTACAAAGTGGACATACACATATGTTTTTTTTCATTTTTTGTTGTTGTGATTCTATGTTCTTTTACGTGACTCACGCGACCATCTCTAGGTAAGACTTATAATAGGCAAAGAAAATTGTTGTTGGCTGTTCTTTTGGCCGCTGCCCTAATGACATTTGTATGCTACTGCAGACATGTGCAGCAGCTCGATTTCAACTTTTGGCTATTCTCGGTTCTTGACTCATAAACCAGTGCAGCCCGCAGCCCGGATTTTGATGTTCAAAGTTGGTAAGGTGCTTCTCTTTTTTTTCATAATTTCTTTTTCTGGGTGCCTTTGGCTCAATTGGCAACATTATCGAATGTGCCGAATATGCCAAACCGATAACATGAAATTTATGTTAAATGCAAGAGCCAAAAACCCATTGTGTTGCATAATTTGTAGGGCTGACCATTTAACCATTTATAAGCATCGATTTACCTCACTGACAAGCATATAAATATTTCAAAATACAGTTGAAAGCACTCAATTGTTGGTATTCCACACACACACGCACGTACGCTCCATGGATTTGTGTGTGTGTGCGTGGGGGTGTGTAAAGGGGGCAGCTTTGTAAATCTGTCGGCGCTTGAGCGTCGAGAGTTTTAATTGAATTTTGAGTGGCGTATTTAGGGATTTGTTTATTTTTAATAGAAAGGCCACAGATACACACAGATACAAATGGAGAGCGAGAGAGTGGGAGAGGGACAACTACAGAAGCATGAAATGGAATGATACAATTCCGATTGAAAGTTTTTTTCTTTTCATTGATTTGTTTTTCTTCTTCTCTTTCGTTCGTTGAACAATTGAAAGGCTACATTTTCGACGCATCATTTTTATTTTTTGTTATTTTGTGCAATGAAATAAAAATTGAATGAATTTAGTTGTAATATGTTTCAAAAACACGAGTAGCACAAGTTGGGCCAATGAAGGCGAACAACAAAAAGAGGTAAAAAACAAGTAAACTTGCAAGTCGGGAGTGTTCGACTAGGAGATACGCTGACCATTACGCTGCTATTTTAATTGTGGGAAATGGGAAATGGGAACTTTGACTTTGAACTAGATATGAAATCCTTAAAAATTCTTTTTGCTTGTTTTTTATGACAGATTATATTTGGAATTGTGTTACGTTCTGTATAACTTGAAACACTTGTGTGATTACTGTGACGGTGAGTTTATATAAACTTTAATAAAAAACTTTTAATATATATTTATAATAAACTTATCATGTATACATTATAAATATATGTATTTCTAATAATATTTAAAAATAGTAAGAGTATAGTAAAAAATAGTTTGCCCATAAGTATGCAGCATAAAATATTTAAATACAAATTAACTCTTTATTGTCTTGTAGATCCTCCAGTAGATCCCAAACTATTCAGAAAACTTAAATTAAGTTTCACTTCTTTCTGGCTCTTGATTTTGTCGTTTTTTTGTTTTCCCATGATGGTTGCAAATTTGTACATATAAATCCCCATGTGAGCCACAAACAAATAGCCAAATATTATTGTCTTTTTATTTTGTTTTATTTATTTTTTTGTTAGCCACACACACAGAGACACACACAGACACATAAAAATTGTGTTATAAAATGCAATTTGTTAACGCCATAAAAACTCAATACCCGCATGCTTTTTATTATGCTCGATGACCAATTTGAAAAGCAATATGCGGACACACACACGCCCCCACTTCAAATGGGTGCGGGAGGGTTACTTCAACCAGCTACTCTGCTCAATTTACAGCTTGCTATTTATTTATATATATACAAATATATATATATATATATAAATTTTCTTTTTTTTTTTTTTGGGTAACATTTGCGGCACATGTCACCGGACTGGACTGTGCGAATCTTTCATCGAAAGCTTGTGAGTGTTTGTTTGAATGGTTTATTTTTGTTGCTGTTGTTGTTTTTTGTTTTACGATTGTATGTGTGAGTGCGAGTGTGCGAGTGTGAGTGCATTTGTTGTTCATTTCATTTAAATTACCCTGTGGCTGACCTCCTTGTCCCAACACATGGCGGGTGCAGCATATTGAAACATTTTGTGTATCCCTCACAATCGAATGCTCATTGAGCAGGGACAAGAACCAATTTTTTTTTGTTTTTTTTTTGGAATGGTCAACAACAATACAATCAGAGGGTTATTTTTGTTGTTGTTGTTGATAGGGATTGGGGCTGGGGCTGGGGTTGCTTTTTGTGGGTTTTTAATCAAGTTGTTTGGCCACCAAATTTTTCTGTTGATGTTTTGGTTTGCAGGTTGTCAATAAAACAAAATAAAGTAAAACGAAAACATGAGAAACCAATGAAAACAACAGTCTCTAGAGATTTGAGGGTAGCATGAGACTGATATCTAAATGATTGAGTATTGGTATAATGGTTATATAAGGGGTTGATATTATGAGTCGCTTTAAATGAACGCGGAGCAAGGAGAACAAAGCTTAACAAGCTGTTAATGTACTTGAAACTGGCTTAAAAGGATTTAAATTCGATTTATAGCTATAGATAATTACTCATAATGTAAAGAGGTTCAAGATGTTAGAGTTGCTGGAACTAGTTCAAATGAACATGAAATCATTTAGCCATTATTGAAATTAAATATAATATCTTTACAAATATATTATATATATAAATATATATATAATGATAAATTATAGATTTTTCCATTTCAAAAGTATATTAGTTTAAAAATTCCAAAAATGATTTATTTGGCTTTAACATTTTCCTCTTTTTTTTTATATTTTCTGCTCCACTTTACAAGGCAATAATTTAGTCAACAGCATTTCTTATGGCGCATCAAAATGATTGCCTACTTTTTGCCTTGGATCAGTTATATATATATACATATATGTATGTATGTATGTGTAAAAAAGATAATATTTTATCTGCGCATACATTTATGCCACTCTTTTGGGCTACCTCTGCGTCCGTTGCTTTTTTGCAAGATGTACGACGTTTTATTATATTTAAATTACACAAAGCATTAAATATAATTCACTCAGTACGCTCCATTTACTAAGGCCATATAAAGGCACACACACACACACACACTCACACACGCACACATAAGTCTATGGGCCAAGGCAAGAAGAAAAAAAATGCCGCTGAAAATCGCTGTAATACTTATTCATCAATTATATGATGCGCAAAAATATATATATGTATATATTTATATAGATGTGCTGAGATTTACAATATCAAACACACACACACACACGAATAGACAGCCAGTACTTTATTCTCTCACACACACACGATGTGCGCAGACATGCTCTAGATGGCAAACGCGTCATACTTTACTACTTACTAAATCCATTACAAAGTATTTACGTAGAAAATTGCTTTATATCTCTCTGCATATCTCTCAGTCGACATCGTTGCCAACGCTCGTCGTGTGTGGAAATTTGTTGTTGTACAAAAACAGTGATTGAAAGCTAAATATAGACTCGACTAGGCAGTGCCCTGTAAAGAGTTTTTTTTAAAATTTGTTATAAATATTTATAAAATAATATTCTTATATGGAATACTTTTGGGAATTAAATTTTTTGTAAAGTCTTTTCTTAATTTAAACTAAACTAATTAACCATGAAAAACTTCCGAAAGAAACTTGGCTTTACAAACATTTTGTTAACACCTTCATTTCATGGTTTAAGTTTTAGCTTCTGTTAATATTTAGTTTAAAACTCGTTTTGAAGTATTTTATTGTAAATAAAATGATAAACAGCCTACTCATTCGCTATTACCCCATTACACACATTACAGGGTATACAAATTTAAGTACGTGGGAATAATAGTAGAGGAAAAAAGCTTTTGTGTGGTGTAGTCGCTCTATCTATCCATCTCACTCTTTAGCTAGCTCACTCTCTCTATCTCTCTCTGTCTCTCTCGCTGGCTGTCTCTCTTGCGCCGTATCTTATGACAGTAGTCAGTAAGGTAGTCTCTAGCTTGCTTAGCTAGAGCCTCAGGCTCAGCTGCCCCCCCCCTCAAGCAGATTTGTCTCCTCAGCTGCCCTGGCCCGCCCCAGGATAGGACAATGGCAAGACAAAATGGCTGTGTGCACCAATTTATGTGATTTTTCGTAAATGTCAGTGGCAAATAAGAAAATATTAAAATAGATTTGTGCACTGTGCAAAGACAATGGACAAGAAGTAAACTGAAAAGATTATGACGATGTAGATTAGGGAAATGGAGCTGAAGAGGCTTTGCCTTGATTGGATGCTAAATGATTGAGTTCATAAACTTGGTCAATAATAATAAAAGATGTCAGCATAGTAGAGCTTGCGAAATGCTTAGGTTTGCTGTAGTGTTGAAACCAATACTGGTTTTTGGATAAGAATTAAGAGTGGGAAAGAATTATGGAGATGGAAATAATGCCAGGGAAGAGTATTGGTAAAATTTGGAGTATGAAACTAAAAAGTCTTCATAAATTAGCTTTTCGTTTCGTTCCACTTATTTTCGCGACCATGTCGAGCACTTTACAACACTGAACAAGCATATTCAACTCTTGATGATTTCCACTGCCAAATGTTGACACTAAATCATAACCACAATTTTCCTCTCCTCGCCCATAAACAAGTCGTAAAAAGAATGGGAAATAAAAAGTTTTCACTGGGAACTGCGGAAACTGTGTACGAAGTGTGTTCAAAGCGGAATTTACTTGGGAATTATAATGCATAGGCACTTGATTTAAGGCAACAATAATGTTGTTTACCCATTATCCAAGCAGACTCACAGACGACTGGAAATATGAAAAGTAGGGAAAATAGTATTTGCAAATGATGAATGATGAAAATGAATTGAGATGAAGCAAATGATTAGAAATTTAAAGTTTTATTTGTTTAAAGATTGAAAATGTATGCAATTTGTAGAGTTTGAGCTGTGGAAGTAGTTCACAAAGCTTTAGAGCTCATGGGTATTAGGAGAAATGAGCTGAGCCATTTAGAAATCCGTTTATATTATATTATTATTTATATAAAAGCTAATAATTTTCTCTTTTTGATGTATATACATATAGATATATATATTTTCATTATTTCACAATTGCAATAGAATAAAAAGAAACGTTGAACAAGAAAAGGCAAAAAGTACCAGTTGGCATATCTTAGGAAATTGTCATTTGGGAGCGGGGTGCGGGCTGCTGCTTGAATTGCGCTACGAATCACTCTAGCGTGCTATCAATTACTGTGGCAAGTGTTGCACGTGCCACAAGTGCCTGCCATGCCCCATGGCCCCCGCTCTTCAACGGATTGCTCATCTTATTGTGCTGCTTGGCTCTCGTTTCTTTCTAATTTCTTCTCCGTTTGCTACGTTTTCTGCTCACTTATTTATTTTTTAATTTTTTTTTTTTTTGGTGTTGCATTTTCCTGACAATTTTCTTTTGCTGCAGTTTTCTTTTTGTGTGCTTCCAATTGTTGCACAATTTTTTAATTTGTTGCATGACGGCAAAGATAGAAAGCAAGAGTTGGCGTTAGCGTTGGCGTTCGCTCGTTCAGAATGTGAATTTTAATCTAAAATGAGGTTTGCTTCTTCGTCTTCTTCTTCTTCTTCTCCTTACACTACTCTCAACTTTTTATTATACTTATGACCAAGCAGGAAATTTAGTTAATTTTCCGACAAGTTGAAGCCAAAGACTGGCAATTAAATTGCATATTATGCTCACATTTGCCGCAATTCACAATTCAGATTTATGCATTCAATTAGCCACAAATAACCACACAATTTACGCAAATTAACCCACACACATCCACGCACGCACACACACTCGAAAGATAAATAATGTTATAATAATAATTCAAGCAGCCACAAAACAAAACAAACTTCAATTCCAGCTCTAGCTGTAGATATATATGTATATACACATTTATATATATATGTGTATATATAGCAGCTTTATTCTGACCATAAGCAAATTGCAATTGAAATTTATGCTCAAGCTATACTCGAAAATCTATAGTTATAAATAAATATTTACATATACATGCATATGTAAATATATATGTGTGTAACACTAATATTCTTAGTCCTTGTAATAAGCCTAATTCCAAATGCATTTGCTTTTGCCACTGCCAAACAATAAATTCATAGACGAAGGCATGTAATCTAAACGCCAGGCTGGTCGAACCGAAACAGAAATGCTCTAAATTTTAACAAAAATAAAATAAAATAAAATAAAAATATATGTAATAAAGGAAAGAAATAAAAAATTGAAGTTTGAAGATTGGTTTCTATATTATTATTTATTAAATAAATAGTAAAAGCATCTTAAACACTAAAAATTAAAACTAATAAAAAAAAGTTATTCAAAAATAATATATTTTAAAAAGTTTATATTGAAATATATTGAAAAATATTCAATATATAAGGTTGTCAAAAAAGTCTTGCGGTATTTTTTTATTGAATTTTCAATTGTTCATAAAATTGGTTATAATAATGCGATTTAAGTCAAATTATCGCCGTTTTGTTCGATGACGAGTTCCCAACGAGATGCCAACTTCATAATGCCCCTCTTATAGAAGCTCGCTTCCCTATTGTCAAAAAACTCGGAGAGCCAATTTTCACAGGACTCTCTTGTGGACAACTTCCGACTACCAAGTGGCGAACTACGCCATGGACAGAAATAGGTGGTAATCACTTGGTGCGAGATCCGGACTATACGGTGGATGCAAAAGAACCTCCCACCCGAGCTCCCGGTGCTTCTGGCGCGTCACCAAAGATGTGTGTGGACTGGCGTTGTCCTGGTGGAAGACAATTCAGCCTCTGTTGATCAAAGATGGCCTCTTCTGCATGAGTGCTGCATTCAAGCGGTCCAGTTGCTTAGTTGTCTTAGTTGCAGTCCTTACGTATTCTTGCTATTTAAAACAATAGATTTAATATATATATTTAACTATATACCATTCTATAATAAAATAAATATAAATTAAACCATTTTCTAGCAATTAACACAACATATCCAACTAAAGAGTATGATAACTTTTGAGCTTTATTTTCGCAGTTTCGCTTAAGATTTTAATTACAAGTCTAGCTGGAATGCACTTATTATGAAGATGCTTTTTGTCTACACAGGCAGACATATAAATATATATATATTTATATATATAATATAAATGCATTTAATTGGTAAGCTAAAACGTTTTAAATTTGTGCGTCCTAATGTGTGGTGCCCAAAGGGATTAGGCCTTAGGAGACGAGCTACTCATTTAAGTAGCAGCTTATGACATTTACAATTCGAGTTGCCACTTCAACCGGCTGCCTCTAATAAAATAACGCTTCAAATGTTGCACGTAATTGCCGTGTCCTTTTGCAGTTATGTCTAGTTATGTATGCCTGTGTCTGCCTAATTGCCGCAAGTATTCGTATCCGGGCTTGTATGATTTTAATTGGTTTAGGGCTTTAAGCGGAGCATTTTCTCAGTTAAGCAATGTGGCTAAAGCTACTTGCAGCCAGCAGTTACCTAAGTAATCGAAAGTGCCTTAAAGTCAGCTAGCAGTTAAGAGATTGTTAGAGATGGTAGCGTGTGAAGAGAAAATATCGATATCTACTATCATATCTATATATAAAACTTTTTGAATGCAGTACAGAAAAGTGTGGAATTTCGATACTCCATTATGAATAAGAAATTTTATTAAAAATATCGATAAATTTAACGATCAAAGCTTAAAACCAAACAACAAAATTGATGCAACTGTAACCGAATATGAACTCGACAAAACTTCATCTAAACAAAATGACAAATTGAAACACTTAACTTATATAAACTGCAACTTATTCGCTGAGTTCTCCATTATATTAGACTGAATTGAACAATTATTATAAGCTGTGTGCAATCAAACCGATACATTTATCGCTGAGTTCAAGTTTATTTGCTAAATTTCCTATTGCAGTAGATAGAATTGCATAATTATTGCAAATTGTGTTCCGTCAAGGCCCAACACGCGTCCATCCCCAGCACAAACAGTATATTAATAAATGAAGTCCAACCACCTCCGTTCCACATGGCGTCTGAGTAACCAATGCTGTAGCCCGACTCGAAGGCGGCAGCTCTGCAATTATGTGCAACTAGCTGCAACGCATAAATTTTCTGCATAATAATTGAACTAGAGGCAAAATCTAACTTAGAGCCAAAGCCACAGGCCGGCGAAACCGGACGGACGGTATGAATCGATATAGAGACGCCCGAGAAGCAATCATTAATTATATGTGGCGCATAGGTCAATTTCTAATTGGTAGCTAGCAAGCAGCCAAGCAGCCAAGCAGCAGTTGCTCGAAATATGTTTGCATTGGGCACTTTCCGTTGACTCTGATGGCTAATAAACAGCCCCAGCAACTCGATACGAATCCAATACACAATTAGGCTGATTGTTTAAATGCTGATTTTATTGCTGATTGGCCCAAAAGGCGTAGGCAAATAATTGTTCAAGTGTAGTTTACTACATCTTAAGTGGTTTCACAAAGCGAAAATATATACTATAGACATGTATTTTAAATTAATATGTGATATTAAATTTATAACTATTATATTGTATATTAATATTGCATACATCTATTCCAAATATTCTCTTAAACAATAATGGAACTCTTTGGCACACATGATGTTTATGAAAGGCTGCCTGTATCGCGATATTTATCGATTTTGGCTAAAACATGGACATTTTTCTTTAAACTGAGATCATTTAATGCTGCTTATGATATATATCATTTATATGTCTTAAGTCTTAGCTTTGCTACTTAAGGTCTAGCATGACAATATGTTTGAATCCTAGACTATATTTATCGATTTTAGTCAATTTTGGTTTTCTGTCGATAAATTCAAATCAATTTAAACAACTTAAGCCCTAGTAGGCATGATATGCCACGTCTAAAGTTAGAGCTCTTTAAGATTATGCACTGTTGATACTGTGTAATACTACATATCAATAGATTATAGATACCCTATGAATATCCTATGATACTATACATACTGTGTAGTGCATGTATAGACTACAGATACCCTATGAACTCTGAGCTTATCTACAATTATTATTGGCTAGAGGATATATAGACTACAAATACCCTATATAGAGTATATCATCAGCTCTATTAGCTCTAACCTGTCCTTTACCAGTTACAAACGAAGCCATAATTCAATATGCCCTCTGTTTTGTTGGCCATTTCGAAAAGTCTATAGAAAAGTACTTGCATGTGCAATTGACGACAACACTAAAAAGCAAAACAATGGAAGTGCAAGCACCTAACTAACCGAACCAAGTTGAGCAGCTCAATCTAAATATATATACATATATAGCTATCTATATATAGACACTCAAGCTGTAGTTACCGATTCGTGTTCATGTTGAACAAACGAGCGACTGAACAATGCAAATAATTGTCAAACATTGCACAAAGGAGCATGAAAAGCCAAAAAAAAAAAAAAATGAATTGAAAAAAGGAAAGCAAAAAGTATGCCCACAATGGGAGAAGCGTATGATTTTTATAGCGCTGCCAACAGGCATTGTGCTAAGTTGTGGAAAATCGGAAAACGCGCCAAGAAAACTGTGCGGGAAACTAAGAGGCAAACTTAGCTTGCTGCCTGCTGATTGTCTATGCTGTTGTACCCTCTGAAAAGGCGCTTTAATCGCGTGCAAAAGCAAGTGAAAAAGGTGCACATTATGTGTCCTGCTGGATTGGGTAAAGTGGGGAATTCTTACGCCGTCATTGGCTTTGCACATTTGAATGAACGTTAAGCTGCGGGTTAGTCCTTTGATATCCTAGTGTCATTGTCGCATCCCCCCTATTGCCGTCTAACTACCCAACGTGACAATGAAAGTCAATAAATTTGATTTGACATTTGCCTCAGCTTACCTCCGCCCCCCGCCCCACAATGCTGTCCTCTGACAATTCCTTGCGCTGATTCAGCGCATTTGCCTTTTGCTTGTCGTCGGAGCTTCGAATGTAATTTTATTATCC
Organism: Drosophila leonis; assembly: GCA_035045365.1. Lineage (NCBI taxonomy): Eukaryota > Metazoa > Arthropoda > Insecta > Diptera > Drosophilidae > Drosophila > Drosophila leonis. Next base: position 3,867,078 of record JAWNPC010000389.1, read on the forward strand.
CAGCCTGACAAAATGTCACACATTCTGTTTTTTAATGAGCAGAATTGCTGTGAAAAATGGGAAAGACGAAGTAGGCGCCGGATAGAGTAAGGGGCAATGACAGCTAGAGGGAAGCTAAGAATAGAAATATTTCATGTTAAAGTTCGTAAAGCAGGACATCTCTATAAACCTATGTAAGATTGTTCCGAGATCTGAAGACTTATTAGAAGAAACTGCGATTACGAAAAAGATGAGAAAGAGATAGGTTAAGCATAAAGAAACGAAATTTATATGCATTTTCTAAGCCTATAAACCACCCGTATTTAGTATTAAATATTTTAAACAAGCTGCTTACCATATTTATCTGTTTACCCTATGATTAGAACTAAGCCCAAACCTCTGAGATAACTTTAAAGATCTGTCACTTCGTGCAATTCAAAGACTGAAGCCGTAGACTGTTGCTGGCAGGCGTCTTGCCAAAATACAACTACTTTGACAATTTAACCAACACTAGTTGTGTGTGGCACGCCTCATGCTAGATGCTCCATGCGCTGCATGCTCATGCTTTTTATGCCCCAACCTATCTTTCTATCGCTTGTTTCTGTCTGGTGACAGTTTTTTAAATGGCTGTTTCCTCTTCCGTTTCCGTTGCGTTTGACTTGCCTGCACGTAAATTGTGTGCCATTTCAGTCAGTCGGTTTCCGTTTTTATATATACCCTGTACTCATGGAGTGTTGCTCAAATGGGGCATATTGATTAGTTGTGATATGTGATGATGGGCTCAGGTTATGTGAGTTAGAAATTGATTTTAAACTGAGTGAGTGCTGCTCGCTGGCTCAAGAGTCTGTACTGCGATCGATAATCAATCGATAAATATCGATAAATATTGAAGAGCGTAGAAGAAAAAGTAAGAGAAGCTGCCTTAAGCCAATTGAATAAAGCATTTGCTTATGGAAATAAAGAAATCGGAATATTATAGAGTTAAGTAATTAAGTACAGGGTATCTCCGTGTCGTGTTCTGCCGTGTTCTATTTGTTTTTACGCCTGTGTCTTTTGTCGCTGATGTTGGCGGTAAATTTTACTACAATGCATTTATAATCTTTTTCACTTATCTTTGCATAGTTTCCTCTTGCGCTGGCAAAACTTTTTACGGTCTCAGGTTAAAAGTGGCATCATACATTTCCAGCGAGAGCCTGGTGCCCCCTAGCCTAGCACCCCCCTACTCAACCATTGAGAACTAGTAGTTCGTTGAAATGAATGAAAAGTTGCAAAAAGGTTGCGGCTGGAGTGCGAATGCAAACGCAATTTGCTGCTCAACACTCGAGTTTTTAACCTGTCGACAATCTTTTGACAGATTTATGAGTTAATTACGCGGCGCAAGGATATTTTGCTAGAGATTTACGAAAAACGACACCTAAGCAATGATTTATTTGAATTTGTTTTCCAAACTGACAAGTCTTTGGATTATTTATCACATTCCAACAAATATATGTATATATATAAAAAAAATTTATATATATAAACATATTAAAAATTTCTATAAAAAATATTTATACAAATTCTGAAGTAAATGTTTTATATTTTGTTAATAGTTTAAAAGTTGGAAGCGGTTTTTTTTCAATTGTAAGTAAACAGTGAAAATAATGTGGGAAGAGCTAAGAGATTTGTAGGTATATAAGGTGTTATAATATGGATGTGAGTAGATTGTAGAGTACTTTTGGATATATGATATATAGATTTGAGTTTCCAGAGATATAGATATATTATGTTGCAGTTATCTATAACACCTACATTTTCTTCGCTTTAGACATGCATTGAAAAAAAACTTGAGCAGAAGACAAGCATGCATATAGACTAGAGCTCATTCGGATTTATTTTTATTATTATATCTCTCCTAAGTATTATATCGTATTCCTTTTGCAGTTCTCTTTTCAAGCTTTGTTTTTTTTTTTACACACATATGTTTTGAGCATTCGATTAACTCATGGCTGATGACAAAAAGCAACAAAAATTGAAGCAGCCACTCAAATCTCCGTTGGGCCTCTCGTCCAAGGACTTGGCAAGCTGTATACCCATGCTCCTATGGAAACTAGGCGTGGCTCTGGGCTGCAAGCGCTCCAAGTTGGACGAAAAGCATGGCAAAGCGTTCATCAAACCGGAAACTCATATGAAAATTAAACTGAACGATTTTCGGCAACGCTTCAAGCAATTGCAGTCAACGGACGATGCCCAAGAGCAGTGTCTTCAAGAGCATCGTTATAAACTGTTTTTACATCTGTATCGGTTACTTTTACGACTCGAGCCCAACGAAACGAAACGTCAGAAATATCTCACATTTTGCTACCATCTGTTCGATGATGAGAAGCCACAGAAACTGCAGCTGGAAGGCAAATTGAAATTTCAGGAAGAATTCACAGAAAACCTCATTTCCTTAGCTCAAAGTGTGTTGCACTTAAATGAGAAGCAATTGGAAATTAGTTCATCAAAAGTGAGAACTGAAGCAATGCTTCAAATGGGTTTTGCCTATGTGAAATGTAAGCCTGTAATGGTTCGCTGTCAATCCAAGTGTTTGCGCTGGGAGCGGGCAATCTGTGAGATAAGTTATATTCCATTGAATCGAATTACTATGAAGGAACAGAAGCTGATCAGAGATAAAGCATCAAAAATCATTTATATGACAAATCCGAAGAGTCCACAGGAATCCTTCTCGCTGAGCTCTGATATAATGCTTTACAATGATAGCCAGCTGCGAGCATATGCAGATCAACTAAAACTGAAAGCTGGTATGGCAAACAAATTCTATAACTCTATATAAAACCTATAACATGGCTTAGGCTCTGCAATCTTTAACTGACTAAATAATCGATATCATTTACAGCTGCAAAAGACGCAAGGCCCTTGAGCTTTCTCAAAGAGACCTGTGAGGCCGGCACTCAATTTATGGCACCTCTCGAAACTGTTGAGTTGTTTAGGAACAGCAACAGCGTCTACGAGACGTCTGATTTAGGCAGTCAGCTTACGGAGGAGCCTCTACAAGTTGTTGAAATATTTACAAATCGTAAGAACATCAACGAAACGTCTGAGGTTGGCTGTCAGTTCATGGATCCCGTTCGATTTATGCTATCGAATAAGTCCCAGCAAACGGAAGCTTCGGCCACGCAACTAGATCAAGGGGTACAAACTTATCGAAAAGAAGTTAGTGCAGATATTGCCACAAATACCGATGACTTGCTTACTGGGGAATCGAAGAATGGGACAACTTCGGAAATGCGAACAAGTACGAATGCTAAGCTTAAAGCAATTAAACTGATGGTGAATGAGCTTTTACCGACAACTAGCGAAAGCAAAGAACCCAATGGATCGATAAAGCTGGTAGAATCGATGGCTACAAATGATTTGAGTACTCAAATCGATTACTCACAGGCTGCCTCATCATTGACCGGAACACTACAAAATTTCATATTGACAACGTCTGAAGAGTTGCTGCCCGATATTGTTTATACAACAATACAGGAGGAGCAAACGAACGATAGCTCCACAGTGATGCACAAATCGATAAATTCAATACCCCAAGCAAATATGGCATCGACAAGCGAGGAATTTAAGGATTGGATTTTCACGGCATCCGAAGAAATGTTGCCACAAATCAATCAGCCAATAATACATCAAGAGCTTGCACCAAGTGTGTCAGAAGTTCAGTCCACTTGTATGACTTCTGAACTCACCTATAGTGGGGATCCACTAATTGGAATATTGTCTACTATGGATGCAACTGAAGATGTGACACAAGATATTAATGCTCCGCAAATACAACTGGCAACGATATCAATACTCGATACGTCTGATCCACAACAAAAGCAACAAGTAATACGCGAAAGACAGAAACGAGAGCAATTAACCTTACCTCTAAGTGTTAATTCCAGTGAACTCGACTCAAGCAAATGGCAACCCCAAGGGGTGCCGTCGGTAATTCCTAAATCGATGACTGAAAACTTTCATGAAGAAATGATTCCTTTGAATTTTGCAAATGGTTTCTATTTGAAGCCAATATCCGAAGTTAGCAGTTGGCACGATGAGCAGCTGGCAAACATTAAAGAGTCTGTACAGCAGAAATCGATATTTTCTACAGAAATCGATCAGTCAATTGCAAATGATAAATGTATTTTTGAAGAAGTTATTCCCGGTTTATATATGGAACAAGTTAGGGCACAAGCTGGAGAAATACTTAACGATGAGTTGCCCGAGAGCGATAGGTCTTTAATATCAGTTAAACTGTTAGTCGATAACCAATCGATAACAGATCAAGAAACCACATCTTTAAAAGAATCTGCAAAGCAAGAATCTTCAAAAAGTGTGCTTCAACAGCCAAATCGATCAAAAACAGATCAAGCATCCGCATGTTCAATAGAATCTATCAAGAAAGTGAGTGTTAAGTTTCAACAGCCCAAAGCTCAACCCAAATGTATACCCGAAGGACTGATAACACAGGAACATTTGACAACGCCCAAACAGTCTCTATCTGCTTTAGAGTCCGAAGAAATTCTTAATGAAATGGATCGTTCAGTCGATCATATGTCGATTAATGGGAATGAAATAAAAGTGGAAGGCCCATCGATCTCAGAACAACAATCGATACCTATTAATGATACATTCGGCATGCTAGTGCTAACCACGGAAATGCTTACGAAAATCCATAAGCAGCTGGATCAGCTTAAAATGATGCCTAATCGATCGATAACAGAAGAATCGACAAGTGTCGATTGTACAGAGCTATCTTTGCCTTCCTCCAAAAATTATAGACATCAACAGCAACAGGAAACTGAGAAATGCATATATAATTTATCGACGACACAGCAAGAATCTACACCAGAAACATTTAGCCGAAGCGAAACGAAAAAAAATATAGAGAAGTTCACAAAGATACAAAAGATGATAGATAAGCTTTCACGGATTTCTGATATACCCACTGAGACTCCATCGATGGCTACCGAAAACTCTCTATCTTCCCCAGCCGAAGGGCAAAATAAACTGGAAACTGCAGAAGGATCTAAGACAAGTCTACTGGAAATCAATCTGTCGATAGATCATCATGATTTAAAGCCCGATAAACCATTGATAACACAGCTGGACCCTAAAAATTTAAAAGCTTCTGAAAGCGCAATCTTTCTAGCTATTGAGTGTGCATCAGAGACTACACAACCAACCGATCAGCTAGAATCGTTGTCCGACAGAACGGTAAAAGAGGATGGATCCCCAACTACCGAAATCTCTTTGTCTGCAACAGTCAATTGCCAAAATAAACTGGAAACTGAAGAAGAACCTAAGCACAGCTTACTAGGAGTCAATCACTCAATACATCAGCAAGATTTTATACCCGCTAAGCAATCGATAACACCTGAACCTTTGAAAGTCTCTCAAAGCCCAATCAAGCACAAGCCTGGGTTTGATAGACCGATAAGTGAGACTACCTCTTTTATTGCCGATTATTCTCTGTCTGACCCATCCAAGTGGATAATTCAACTGCCAACTGAAGAAGAATCTAAGGACAGTTTGCCAGAAATCAAAAAGCCTATAAAACCCGTTTACCGGTCGTTATCTATAGATTGGTCTCAAGAATCTGACCCGTTGACTGATACGCACAGTGTAATAATTAAAAAAATTAGAAAATTTATAAAAATGTTACAGCCAGTCGATCAGGTGCAATTGGTATCCGATAAGCCGTTAATAGAGGAAAAATCTATGGCAATCGATAACACGCTGGCTGCTCAGGCACCCTTGGAGAATAAACTAGAAACTGCAGAAGAATCTCTGAAAATCTTGCCTGAGTTCGAACAGCCCATAGGTCACCAAGAATCAATACCCGATAACCAATCGATATCACAAAATGTATCTAAAATGTTCAAAGTTTCTGAAACCGTCATCGACCAAGCCATTGACAGGCTGACAGACAAAAAATACTCAACGGACGACTTTGAATTGACTTCTGATCAACCGATAGCACCGATTTCGATAACTGTGCCCGTCAGGTGGCAACACCAACGCCACATCATAGCTGCGTCTCGTTTCATCATCAAGCAATTCAAGTGCAATCCCGCTTACCAGTGCTCGCCTCTGCAGCCTGACGCGCCCAATTTCTACGAGCAATGGAAGCAGTTCATTGAGATTGTGGCACCACAGGCGAGTTGCCCAAACCCGACGATACAGGTCGCCGCAATCAAAAGGCGCCTCAAGGCATATTTGCGTTGCATGCGTAAGCAATATTTGTACCAACCAGACGAGTGTCTGGCAGCGATTGGCAAATGCCAGCTGCAGCAGCTGCTCACCACAGAGGAACTGCGTCGATACGAGAGTCTGCGCTGGCAGCACCGCGATCGTGGCTTGGCCCTCGAACTATCGCCAGAGGATCGACTACGCGATGCCGTACACGCCCTAATGGGCTATGAGTGCCAGCAGCTGCGTGTCTCGGCGTTGGGTCCACGTTTGATGCTGCGTTCGCCCCATCATCAGAGCAGCATAAGTGACTCCTATTTGCTGCTCGCCCTTGCCGAGGTGGGCTACTACTACAGATGCCTGCAGAAGCAGCAGGAGAAGCTGCAGCAACTCGGCGAATATGGGCGCGCGCTGCTGCCCTGCCTAATCGCCGAGCTGCAGCAGTACTCGAGATTCTATCAGCGCCAAAAGGAGCATCCAGCAAGTCTCATTCAATTGTACTATCAGACGCGCAGCTATATGCATCGCTTTCAGTGGCTGCTGCAACTGTGCGGTGAGTTGAGCTGTCAGCAGTCGCCGCTGCAGCATCTGCAACTGCAACTGGGCCTGGGCCTGGGCAGTGGGGATTATGAAATGCTGCTCAAGCATTGGATACAATGCGCCGCTGAGCCGCTACTCAAAAGGATTAGAAGTTGGCTACAGCTGGGCGAGCTGCCTGCCGGCGAGTTCTTCATTGTCGAGCACGTTGACACTCAAATAGAAATCTATTGGCTGCAACAATTTGAGCTGTTGCCGCAGCGATTGCCGCACTTTCTAAACAAACAGCTGGCCCAGCAGCTACTCGTGACGGGTCGAAATCAGCACTTTGCTCGCCACTTTTTGGGCAAGCAATTGGAGTTGGTGGTGCAGGAATCAGAGCTGCAGCAGCAGCTGGCGGCTGCCTGTGTCAGCAGCTATCGCGAGCTGGACGACCAGCCTCTGGTCGAGCTGGTGGGCACCCTACAGCTGGATACAACGCGGCAGCTGTTCGAGCAGCTGCAGCAGCTGCGTCCCAATCCCCTGGAGTTATTAAGTCGTCTACATCAATATTTGCTGCTTACAGATGTGGAGTTTGTGCGCGAGATGATTGAGTTGCTGGAGCCGGTGCTGGAGCAGCCAGCCGAATGCTACTGTGCCACACAGCTAAACAACATGTTAGAGCAGTTGCTGTGCGTGTACAACAAGCCGCTGTATGTGGTCAGAGGGGAGCAGCAGGGCAATCGGTGTTGGTGCTGCTTTCTGCTGCGCTGGCAGCAGCCGAATCACTGGAAAACCCTGTTGGCTGAACGCCTCGAGCAGTATGAATCGTGCTTCGTGTGCCTCTGGCAGTTGCACTATGCGGACTATGTGCTCAACGAACGTATTCGACGGCAACAATCGCATCTTTGGGAGCGCATCAATTTGGAGCAATCGCAGGAGGCGCGAGAGGTGAGGGATCGCTTCGAACAGTTCTTGGATAAGCTGCAGGACTCTATGCTGCAGTTGCGCAGCTATATGCTTGAAATTGTCCTGGACAGCGCCTATGAGGAGCTCTACTTGGGCGTCAATACAGTGAGGACCCTGGATGAACTGCTCCAGATACATGGCTCATATATGGATAAAATTCTGAAGGGGCTGTGGCTAACCAGTGATTACGCCAGATTGCGTTTGCTTTTGGTGCAGCTCTATGAGCCCATCTTCCAGCTGGATGTTGTGCAGCAAAAGTTTCTATCGATCTTCCAGCTCTTCTATGCGGCTGACATGTCGCAACGGCAGCAGGAAATGAGCAGCTGCTGTCAGAGCACCTGCGATGCCATACACGAGCTGGAGCAGGACTTTCAATTGGTTTTGGCCAATTTACTGCTGTGCCTCTACAACACCAATGAGCCGCAGTCATGTGCGTTGGCCAAGAAATTGGATCGAAGCGGATATTACCAGCAGCGTTATAAAGAATTGAAAATCGTGCACACTTTTCGCTATCAACGAAAATTCCAAATTCAAAAGAATTCGTAATTGGCAAATCTTGAGAATCGAATATGAATGCTCAACAAATTTGAATTTTTTAGTTTTCTACATTTTAATTCTTAAATTTCGTTTTTGGCAATCTTTTAAATTGTACTTTTTTTATCTTTTTTTTATTCCAGTGCATTTTAAAAATGTGAATTAAATTTTTATATTTATTTACTAAAAATATGAGTTTAGTTTATATAATTGATTTGATGGTCATTTAATATATCATGCAACAAATTAATTCGAAACTTTTTATTTAATTATTTTTAATATTATTATTTTATGAGCAATTTGTTAGTAAATAAAATAGTTTATTTATCAAGATTACTACTTCACTTAATTCCATTACAATCTGCTTGGCATTAAATATTTTCTAATACTTTTGCTCACACCTAAAAAAACGTGAAAGCAAAGCAAACATACAAAATTTCTTGAATTAAGAAATTAATCCCTAATCCCTGAGCACATATAACGCTTTGTTGTGCTTCACAAATTGGAAAAAACTTTCCATTCAATCCAAGTAATTTTGTAGCTGAATCAATTCATGCACATGATGGATGCATGTCCGTTTCAAGGATTGACAATGGATTTAAGCAAAAAAATATTTTCATTTGGGAGCTGAGCAAAAAAGAGGAAGAAAATATGAGAAGCAGAAGAAGCTAAAGAAAAACCTTTTCTCTCTGCCGTTTGGCGTTTTTGTGTGCACAAATTGGATTTTAATTGAAAATTAAGAATCGACTTAGCAATGTTTGAATTGTGCAGCTGCCTTTTGTTATGCTAATTTCTGGTGTGAATACAACTGAATACCGGAATGAATAGATGCAGACAGATAGATCTACATACAGTTGTATGTGCATGTCTCTCAATGTCTCTGTGTGTGTGTGTGTGTGTGTGCGAGAGAGGCTTGTGTAAAATAAAGTAAATAATGGATAATTACTTTTTGTACCCTGTAAGGATTGAATAGGAGTTACTAGAATTGAAAGCAAGCTATTGTCATGGGAAGTAGATGGACTTTCTGACTGCTAAACTTCAGTCTTGATGAGAAAAATTAGGTAAAATGTTGTATGATGTATAGAAATATATATGACAATGGGATTGGTAGTTAATCTGAAGTGGGTTAACTATATGTCTGTTTAGATTTCCGACTTTAACGTGCTGAAGTAATCAAACTACCTTTGCTGATCATACGATAACATATTTATGTTTTTTTTTTTAAATATATTTATCCATTTTCAATATATTAAAAAACAATAATTTTTAATTATTATAATAATTTTTTTTTTTTTGTCATATCTCAGGTATTAGAAGAGTTAAAGCTCTAAAGCTTTGAATGCAGATGCTAACATATCATAGAAAGATTTATTAAAAAACTTTTTTCTGAGACCTCTTTCCTTTTTGTCACAAATTGAAAAAGTTATGCCAAAGCTAAATTTCTATGAATAAATAAAATGTACTATATAAACAAATAGTTTTTTTTTTTAATAATTGTTAACAGGGTATCTGCTTGTCCATAACTCTAGCCTGCCTCACTTGTTGGCTTAAGCGTTGGCAGATTAATTCCAAGTCCTGCTTCTGCTGCTTCTGCTGCTGTTGCTGTTGCTTTCGTCTGCCGAAGTTCGTGTCAAATTTAATTACTTTAACAAATTTTAATTAAATCAAATTGAATAATTCCTACTTTTTTTTATAACTTTTTGCATAATTTAATTTTTAAAAAAAGTGCACATGCTAAAATTATATATATCTAATTGTGAAATCTGGCCAAAATGAAATGCACAATGGCAAAGGAAGCGGCAGTGGCAGCAGCAAAGCCAACACACAAGACGAAAAACTCTTTTTGTTATCTTGACAGGCGCAGCTGCTGAGACTGCTGAGACTGCTTAGACGTCTTCCGCCTCGCATACACAAACACACACAGCAAGTCAGGGATAAAATTGTGTAAAGCGGCTGCCTTTTAAAAAGAAATGTCAAGAGTAAGATAATATGGCGAAGACCCTAAACATAACCGTCTAAATACTCGTAGAGCGGGTCGACTTCTGACTTCTTTTTCATTTCTCTCCTTTTAGCCATGTGTGCTTTGGACGGCAAAGCCAAACAATAGACAAGTGAGTGACTTTTTATTCGCTGCTGATTTGAGAAAATTAATTTCATAGAAAATTGTTTTTTCCATCGCCTTTGTGTGTGTGCAAAATTATAATTATGTGAGCTGATTATGAGAGACGTGCGCTTAATGCCCACACAAAGGCATTCCAATTTGATGAGCTCCTAAGTCGAGCATCTTATTAACTGACCTAATGAAGCCTATTCTAATTGAGGCTCAACACTTTTGAGTGCCTTTATATTTAACAAGTTTTTCAATTAACTTCATTCATATTCAATTATTGTTGAAACTCGAATTTCACTTTGTGCTTTCTGAGTAGAAAAATTTTAAATAATTTTTTTATTATAAGTTTTATTATTATAAGAAGATGGCGAAACTGAGTTTTGGTATTGTATGAAGCAGGTAGAATTAGGTATGTCAGAGCCTTTAAATTACAGATATGAATATCAGTATTAACATTCATTTTCATTGTATTATCTGTCTATAGATCTGTTTGGCCATCCATCTGTCTCTTCGTCTATCCATAGCTCATAGGGCTGTCTGTCCGTCCGTGTGTCTTTCAATCTATACGTCTGCCTGTCAATCAATCCATCTGCCTGTCTGTCTGTCCATTTGTCTTTCCTTCTTCAAAGAAGCTAGAAGTTTTGTCATGAAGCTTACAATGAACTTGTAAACATGTGGAAAGTTAAGCTCAAGTTAGCTTGAGCTTAATTAATTTTTATCGAGACTCATTTATTTCAGGTTTCAATTGATATGAACAGATATAAATATAAATATATAAATATATATAAATATCTATAAATCCATTATAATATAAATTCATGTCAAAATTGTCATAAAGTATACAATGAACTCGATAAAAGTAGACGAATCAAAGTTTTTATATGTCAGCTTGAGCCTTATTAATTTTGATCAAACTTTAAGCTCATTTAACTAACTATTTTTGGTCGGTTTTCAACTGACTTTTATGAATTTAATATAAACAGAAGTAAGAGCAGAATGTAAATGCATGTTAAAATATCGTAAAGCTTATAATTTGGCCAAAATTGAACAAGCTTAAAGCTCATTCAAGCAACTGCCTGTTGTGGGCTTTCAACTTATACGAACTGACATTAAACATATCCTTATAACCATTAAAAAGTAAGTGCATGTCAAATTGCCATAAAGTTTACAATGAACTCGAAAAAAGTACCAACTATAGCCTAGCTAAAAGTGGTCTAAACTATAAACTCATTTAGGCAACTATCTAATAAGTGCAAGCTATTTATCTAGATAAATATATAATTTAGATATAATTAAATGTTGCTTAATTGCCGTCAATGCTCGCACTATGTTCCGCACTATATATATGGCCAAGCACTCGGCAATTTCGCGCAATTCCAAATTAAATAATAAAATTTATTATTATGACCATGACATATGAGTGCTTGATCTGTTCGAGCCATAAATTTCAGCTGCAGTTGGGCGCTGGCCGCCGTTTAACATTTTGCCATTGTTATTGACAATTTGTTGTCAGTATTTTTTGTTGTCCTTTTCAGAAGGATACAATTTATGTGTGTGTGTGTGTGTGTGTGGGTTGGTCTTTATGAAATACTTCTCATTATTGCTATGTGTGTAGCGCGCAGCCTGGGCAAACATATTTGAACTATTTTCATTTCAATTGCAAACACACACAAACTCACACACGCGCTGAAAATCAATTGAATTGCCATTTCACATATGAAATGGTCATTTGTCAATGAACACACACACACACACACACACACATACACATACTTGCACAACGATTGATAGGGGGCGTGGCTGGGTTTGACTCCGACTCTGGTTACTGCGGTCAGTCAAAATGGCCGCATAAATATGTCGTTCGACCATTGGTCGCAACGTCCACTTGTCGCTAAATTGCTGGTCGTTATTAAATTTCCGCTGCGTTGAGTTCTCATTTCCGTTTGAATGGGCCGCGCAGCTGGCAGCCCCAAAATGTGCGACGGATGTTGCCACAGTCATAGATACCGTTAGCTGACCATAAACAATGCTGCCTAGTCAACAGCAACAACAACAACAAATGAATGCGAGAAGCAAAGTCAGAAAAGTCGAAGTAAGAGTGCGCCAAGCGGGCATGCCAGACGTGCGGTTGCCCTGTTTAGCTGTTTGAGCTGTCATCGTAGGCATCATTCCATGCTTAGTCTTAAGTATGTAAATTATTAACAAAAACAGTCGAGTCTTAAGACTCAGGGAGTTGGTGTAGTAAAAAATAACTGAAATTTTATTTCTCTGCTTCTTTTTTGCTATAATTATAGAAATGGAATTTGCTTAATATTTCCTTACTTTACTAGAGCCTGCATGTTAAATTTGATGTCTCTAGAACTTAAAGTTTTCGAGCTGTGCCTAAACATTAAATCTCAAATCTATATATGCATAAGAGCTTAATTTCTTAACAACTTAAAGTTTTTGAGTTGTGTTGGGAAAAATACAATGTAAATATAATAAAATATAATATAAATTATGTTGGGAAAAATTTAATGTCAAAATGGTTTTTTATCGATATTAGAAAAATGAGTGGAATGAAAAAGTTATCAGAAATAAAATAAAATATTTTACTTTTTAGGATAAATAAAAAAACGGATTAACGAAAGGATAGAATGATGAATATGTAGATGGGTAAACGAGTGATTGCAGAAAAGTAAGGAAAGATAATGTCTGGAGAGAGAAAGGAATGGAGAGTCTGAAACAGAGTGCGACAGGGTGAAAGACAGATATATAGAAAACTAGGTATACAGTTTACAGATATAGAAAGACAGATTGACTGACAGATTGGCAGACAGACAGATAGGCAGATAGATTGACAGACAGATTGACAGACACATAAACTGAGACAGAGAAAGACTGAGAAAGACAGAGAATTAAACAGAGAACTAGCCACAGAGCTCGACGATCTGTCCGTCGACGCATAGGCAGAAAGATAGACACAGAGCTGCTCGAACAGTTACCTGAAAATTACGAGAGATAGACACAGAGACAGAACCGGGAGTCAAGACTATATCAGTTGGTTTCTCAATACTGCCCAAGAATATCTATTCATCATCTACTCCTCATCAACTTGTCACATAATCCCCCACTTAACCAATATACTCTACCGAATACACTTTCAATAAGTACAGGGCATTTAGAAAAAAGGGTTAATAGTTTCGTGCAGCTGCGCTAACTTCGTTTGGGGCAACATATGCACGCCACATGGGGCGTATGCGTAATATTCAATTGTTATTTTATCACACAGACGTAAATGTTTATATATACAATATATATATATGTATTTCTCTTTTTTTTTGTGAAACTAAACAATTGCACATTACACACACACACACAGAGAGAGACATGTGCAATCACCATCAATGCTGCAATCCAATTGCATTATTTTGGCTTTCTAACAAATTGAAACTAATTGAAATGTGCCAAGTGTTTGGCCAACTGGGCAAGGTGAACAGACTTTTTGTTGGTGATTTCATAACTTGGGCTGCGTTTCCACTGGGGCGTCGATGTCATAAATTTCAATAAAAGGCATTTCTGGTATTTTGGTATTTCGTTTGGTTTCTTGGCCAGCGCTGACTTCGTTTTTGCCTTTTTATTGGCATTGCGTATACGCCGCATGACCCCGTTTAGAAGCCACATCTCTCTCTCTCTCTCTCAGTGCCGTCTCTTGCCCAAGTTTATGCCCTTGTTGTGCTTTGTTTTGGCATTATTTTTATTTAATTTCACATTGTTATTGTTATTGCTGCAAAAGTGCAAAAAGCTGTTGATGTGTCCAGTGTTGGCTAATGGCATAAGACTCAACTGATGAGCGGGAATCAAAAAACAAAAAAAAATAGAGCAAAACTTTTCTGCTAGCCATAAATTGAATAAGTTTTTCCTTTCGCCAAATAAATTTATGAAGTGATGTTTGAGTGGAACGGAATAGGTTTTCATATTTATTTGTTGTAAATGTTTTTGGTTAAAAGATATATATTTTTTGTTCTTCTTTTTAATGGAATTTTCTATGTATTGAATCTGTAAGTAGTGTTTTGCTGCATTCTTCGTTTTGAAATATATTTTAGTGTTTTTTCAGACAGCTTTGTGTTTTAGTTATGTTTTATATACATTTATGTTTTGTCTATACCTTAACTGTTTTTAGTCTTTTATGCCCTGAACCTTTTGAAAATATATAAATAGCTTTTGCGACAAGTTATGTAACATGCAAAAGCAGGCGTGAGCGATTCCAGAAGACATAAATACTCTTGATCAAGATCAGCAGCTAAATCTGTTTATCCCTAGCTTCTATTTGTCTATCCACCTGTATATACACGTCCTTCCTGGAACCTTTCAAATCTAGACACTTAGCGTAGAAATAGCGTTTCCTTTCTTAAGATATGTCTGTCTAAGTATTTTCTTTCTGAAATCATTGATAAGTATTTTCTACTTTCAAAAAATTGATTAAAATCGTTATTAAGTTTGAGTTATTAGTTATTTTTAGCATATCTGATACGTCTTTGTTTGTTTTTTTTTGTCTGACATTCTTCAACGTTTTTGACTAGCTTTTCTTATGCACTCTCTTTTCTGTTTCAATTATTTGTATTAGCAGTTTATGTTTTCTCACACTCTTTAACTTGTTTTTGTTCTCCTTCTCCCTATATCTCTCACTTTTTACTCACTCTCTGTCTTGATCTCTCTTTATCTCTCTCTCTCTCTCTATCTCTCTGTCTCTCTCTCTCTCTTTGGGTGTCATTCTTGAGTGGTTTTCCACTTGCCTATTTCTTCACTTGACATCATTTTCTTTATTTCCATTTTCATCTTCTCAATTCCGCTTTGCTCTTCATTCGTAAACGTTATACTTCAGCATGTCAAATAAGTCTACATTCCGCCTCTACTATATATTCAATCTGCATTATTTATTAGCATATATTTTTGCATAAGAAAAGACGTTCTCTTCCTTTTAAGAGATTAATTTTGGGTCTCGTACTGCCCCAGTGCCGAGGGTCATGAATACCTTTGACTAACCTTTTGTTGGTAATAAACAGTTGAAAATTATTTGCACACTCATTTAATTATATGCATATACTTTTCGGCACAGACCACGCCCACCCGCCACCCTGCCCCCCGCCCCCACAGCAAAAAGTAGACCATAAAATTGCATAAAATTTAATGAAAATATATTACGAGCCGCCAGTCCAGGCGCTCGCTCTCTCAATCTAATTTTATTGTTCGCTCGGCCTTTGTGGATGGTCAAGAAACCAAAAAAAAAAAAAGTAAATAAATAACGAAATTATTCAGAATTATAAGCCATGGTACAGTGGGCGCTGTGCTAACCCTTGGTGCGTTTCATATTTGGCCAAGTTTTTAATAAAAGGAGCGCAGCTGATGGCTGTTAAACCTAAGAAAATGCATAAAAAGCCGCTAAGTAAATACATATTAAAATTGTGTCAGTCCGCAGCAGCTCAGCTTAACCCATTTTATGACGATGATGATGATGATGATGATTGTTATTATTATTATTATTCTGATTATGATTATATTGTTGGCTAAACAAAGTATGTTAATGGCTGGCCAACGAAGCCTTTTGTTCGCCTCGCTGTCGGCTGTCGGCTGTCGACTGTCGGCCATCGTTGAGGCTTTTTATTTATGTTCCGCTAATGGACAGTGTTGAAAAACTGCAAAACTTGCCACGCGATATTATTTATTATTATTATTTACTATAGAGCGCCGCCATTGTAATATTTATTCATTTGGTTTTTATTGATTTATGTGCGTTCAGCATTTAAATCAAAATCAAAATCAAAATCAACCCAACGCAACGCAACGTTTACGCATTTTATCAATTTGATGCGCCTATTTGTTTTTATTTATATTCATCTCTCGTTGGCTCGCCCATTCGCACTTTTGTGCGCGCATCAAATTTATGTTTCCATTGACCACAAGCGATTCATTTTCATTTTGGCCCCGTTTAGTTGCCTTTGCTTCTTCCCGTTCTCTTAGCAAATGCCACTTGATTAGTTGATGACATTTTCTATGGGCACAAATACACTCACACACACTCACACACTTAGACAATAGCTCAGAGGCTTAGTTAAAAGGGAAATTCCAAGTCTTATATTTTACTTAGTATGAGCACAAGCATTGAGTGAAAAGTGACGTTTGAGTATGCTGTCTTTACTCACTTCACTCATACTTCACTGCTCACTTAGAGATTAGTTTGCGCTCTTGAGTCACAGTTCACTTTACTCTCTTCACTCAAACGTCATTTTGCTCACTTCTTTCCAACTGCACTTGAACTTCGCTTTGCTCTCTTCACTCGAACATCACTTTGCTTATTTCTTTCCAACTGCAATCCAGCTTCACTTTGATCTCTTCACTCAAACGTCACTTTGCTCACTTCTTTCTAACTCCACTCTAAAATCACTGTACTCTCTTCACTTAAACGTGACTTTGCTCACTTCTTTCCAACTGCACTCCGACTTCACTTTGCTCTCTTCACTCGAACTTCATTTCCACTCATCACGCTAGCTGTGTACGAATCTAGCTCCATGTGCTCTGCTTTCTTCGTGATCTTTTTCTATTATCACTGCATTCGCAACAACAACAGCTGTATAATTTGCTTGCATGACCACTACATGCACAATTTTCTGCAATAAGCTCTTAGCTGAAGGCAATTTAAAGGCTCAAGGGGCGCGCGCGTCAGTCTGCCTGCAGCTCCAGGGGCGATCGGTTGTGATATGTTTAGTAGGAGATGTTAAATTGTTTAATATTGTCAATCACGATGAGATATAAAAAAAAATCATAAAGTGATAAAATAACGTGTGTGGATCATAACTTTGTTTTGACTTGTGTACGCGATCCACAGCAGCTGTAGACATAAAGCAGGTATGCCTATGTATATAATTTACTTTATTATATATATATATATATATATTTTTTTTTTTATTTATACAATATAATACTTAAATAATAATATAATACTTAATATATAATATATAATATTTAATAAGTTAAAATTTCCTTGACTCTTTCTGTCTACGCCACTGCTCAAATTAACTGTAACTGTGAGCATGTCTGTTGCTCTTACTTTCTGAGGGTCTTGTGGCTAATTTGATAAATATGCGCGCGTTTATTCAAATCAATCAGCGTCAGTCGAAGTAGCTCGTAGTGGATGGCGGGATAAATACCCCCCCTCTCACTCTTTCTCTTTCCCACTCCCCCATGATTCTCGAACTATTTGCTTATCAGATGTGCCACATGCGTTTATGCAGCTTGTGGCATATAAATTTGTGCTGCTATCTAGCTTAAGAAGTCACACACACCCACACATGGACTGGCATATGCCTTTAGAGATTTCATTAATGTGCGGATAACTATAATGAGAGGCCCACAAATCCTCGAGCGCCAAGCGCCAAGCCCCATGGGAAGTTCATATGAGAAAGCGAATTTTTAGCTGAGGCATTTAATTAGCTTTAGTTGAAATATTTTTGTGAATAAAAAAACAATTTTTTTTGGTGTAAAAGAGCTAAAAGTAGAGTGAATATATATTTATTAAATATGAATTAAAAATAAAATTAAATATATAAATAACAATGCAATTTGTATGTTTGCCTGCTTAAAAACATTTATAGTTCAATAACTGTTAAATAATCTTAATTTAAATCTTAGTAACAACTTCTGCAATGTAAGTAATCCCCCTACATTAAGCCAAACACTTTGCACCCCATCAACCAACTGAAAAAAACTAGCAAACTTAACTGTCAATTGGATAAGCATATCAAATGCGCACACACATACACCACCCCACACACACACACACACACACACACACACCTATTTAAATGGTTAAATATTATAGAGATTTGGCTGTGGGCCGGTAGAATTGTCTTCGCATTTCCAGTTAAGGGTTTGGCAAATATCAAATGCTGTCCAAAACTAAGCACACGCATTCAGCAAATATTACAATTACACTTGGCGGACACTTTTGCCAGTTGGAAAATGTGAAAATTTATTTCGTATACGCAGCGTGCAACGTGGCGCAAATCCCGCAGACAGTTGCTTACCTGACCAATTGCATAAGGGGCGACAGGAAGAGAAAGAAAGTGAGAGAAAGAGAGAGAGAGAGAGAGAGAGAGAGAGCGGGAGTGAGTGGGGAATAGCAAAGCAAATACAGAGTAAAACCATTTTGCTAGCTGACACCTGGTTAAATGTAAAATGGAATTTTCCTAAGCTTTAGATTGTATTGAGTGAGGGGTTTTTCGTTTGTTGTCCACAAAGCTTAGCTTTCTTCCTCTATATATATATGTATAAATTATTTATAAATCGCCCCTCAAAGGCATGCTGCAAATAATAATCAAAGTCTGAGCTCATTTAGCAAATGCGCTTTTGAGTTACTTTTGCTTGAGCTTCAATTGAAATTTATTGCGCAACATATGCAACATTGTGGCAAGAACTGATTCGAGTTGTAAATGCGAGGCACTTTATTTAGAGCTCGCTTGAAGTTTTCGCTGGCTTTTGCTCTGATTAACCACAAGGAGTTAAGATTAACTAAATTTATTACTGAGCAAAACCAAAGAGTTTGCAGTTTAGTCATCTTAAGTTGCTGCCAAATAGAAATATATTTATTTTTATGAATATCGATAATTTAGTTATCGATAATTAATATTGAGATCTATAGAGAGTAATAGATTTACAAGAGAATTATAGATATACAAGCTAATTATATAATTCTTATAATTCCATATTCATATTGTATATCAGAATATATCATTATATTAAATTTGTTAAATTTCGATAACATATTTATCGATAATTGAAATACACGTTTACTATATCGTGTATCATAATTTGTATTGACTGAAGAGAATGATATATATGATATAGATATATATTCTCTTCATATGCTCTAAATGATTAAGTGCTATAAATATCGATAATAGTATTTATCGATAAATTACTTATCGTTAATATAAATAAAGGTTAAAATATTGATTAAACTGAAATAACTAGTAATAGAAAGAGAAGAATAAAAACTCATAGATATTTTTCTTGATGATAAAGTTATTTAATCGATAGACATATTTATCGATATTTACATGTATTATTGAAGATGTATTAATTGAAGATTTAATATCACAATTTGTATATAAAGAAGAGACTAATTATATTTTTCTAGATGATTAGTTAACTACTAATATTTGCTGCATTTATCGATAGTATTTACTTGAACTAACCAATTCTTTACTCTTTAATATGAAATATGTAATTTTTTTTATATATATAATTTTTTTTATTCTAAAAAATTCATTGATATTCAATTTCAGGGCACCCTTTGCTTGTCTTTTTCTCTTTCTCACAATTTTTTTTTCTTCAAGCCTGTCCAATAAATGTCAGAGATCTATTACTCGTTCATTTTGAAATTCAATCTGAAGTGCCCCTCTCTAATGTGCGAGCGACGCGCTTGGCTGCCTCTAGGCAAATTCATTAGAAATCAGGGCAAAGAAATGCTTGATTGCAATTCAGTAAATGAATACCCTTAGCATATTTGCAACCCCAGCTTCCCTCTCACTCCCTACCCCCACCCAGCTCCTACTGCTGCGAGAGAACAAAGAAAAAGTTTCACATTCATTTGACAAGGCGCAAATGTCAAATTATATTACGTTAATTTAGATTCATTTTAAATGACGCGTTATTTTCTTTCGTTTTCTTCTGTTTTTGCTCACATTTACTTTGCTCTTTAGATTTTTTCAAGCCAAGCTGTCAACTCTTTGGCGAGATGGCTACATGGAATTTCTACACAGAAATTTTTATAAATTCATGAAATTCTTGTGAAAAATATGAACATTTTGTGGAATTAATTTGAGCATAAAAATTGATTAAAATTCTTAGAAAATTTTTGGTGTTGATTAGAAAATGTTTTTTTTATGATGGTCGCTAGTTCTAAATTGAAAAATGTGAGTGGCATGATGTTTAATGTTATGCATTTTATATGAGATGAAGAATTTATTTAAAAATATCTGAGAAAATGAAGAAATTTTTTTGAAAAATATATTTTTGGAACAAGTTGAGAACAATATATATGTATATCGATAAACATCTATGTAGATTACTGAAGAGGCAAATGTTGGTAGTATAGATTATTATTTGATAAATATCGATTTATGTCGTTTATCTATCGGTCTTTCTTTTCTACTTTGCTTAAGTATGTGTTGGGTATAAATATAACTGATAAACATTTTGAAATATAATTTAATTATCAGTTTCTTATTTGTCGTTCTATTGTTCTAAAAGCTGCTATGCATATCGATAAGTATTGCTTAGTTATCGATTTCTTAACACTGTGCTCATTCAAGCATTGCCTTAGCTATTTTTACCTATTAGTTCGACCAAATTTCAAGCCTTAAATAGAAAACTTATAAAAGGACTTTACGTAGCTTTTGACTGTATCGCATATATGTGTGCATGTCTATGTGTGTGTGTGTGTGTGTGTGTGTGTGAATGTGTCTAAAACTGAATTCGAAGTCGATTGGCTCGTCAAATAAGCTTCGATTCGTTGTTGTTGTTGTTGCTGTTCGCCGACTAATTTTCGCTAATGCAAAGAAGAAGCAGCAGAAGCTGACGACAAAAAAAAAAAGCGGACGAAAACTAATAAAATTTACGTTTATCCTTGGGAAAGGCACTCGAAAATGCGCGCCTAATGCGCCAGGATGATGATGATGGCAGCTGAGCTGGGCTGAGCCGTGGACGACCTTAATATAGACAGCTATAGACAGCAGACAGACGACTTGAGGGGGCGTTAGGCTAAGTGCCATCGAATTTCAATTCAATTTACAGCCGACTCGTGTCGAGGATGTAAAAAAAAAAAGAAAAAGAAACGAAAAATACGAAATGAAGAAACAGAAATTCCTATAGCATATATTTTTTGTTCGTTTTTGACTTGATTTCGTTGGCGTATGAGTAATATTTTGTTGGCTGCGTGTGCAAAGGGTTGAGCGCCATAAGATGCGCTGATATTGATATCAAAAGCAGGCCGTTCTCTTGGATTTTCTATTGCCTCAAAAAAAAAACGACTGGGTGGCAG
The DNA here is from genome assembly GCA_035045365.1 of Drosophila leonis. Classification (NCBI taxonomy): domain Eukaryota; kingdom Metazoa; phylum Arthropoda; class Insecta; order Diptera; family Drosophilidae; genus Drosophila; species Drosophila leonis. The sequence continues at coordinate 3,888,476 of JAWNPC010000389.1, forward strand.
TTCTTTTTCCCCCGAGTTTAACTCTTCCTCCTTTTTTTGGTGTTTCTCTTTATTATATCACGTTTCCAACATAAATGCGTTAAGCACAACATGAGAGCCGCGCGCGCGCGCTTTTTAGGCGCTGTGTGCGTATTTGAAATGCTCTTAAATTCTATTTCAAATTTTTATACCCTATACTAGGGCAGGTTTGCATTTTGACTAGATGGATGTCTTGGATAGATGATAGAAAATATATTTTTTATAGTATATTTTGTCTATATAGATCAAAAAGTTTACATTGTATAATATATATTTTAACTTTTAAATTTTTTTTATAATCACTTTTCACTTTTCCGCCAAACTTAAAACTAATCGTAATTTTTTATCGAACATTATGATATCGACAGCATTTTAATATGTCATAAAGCTAAAAATCTGCTTAGCTATTTATCTCAAAGATAAAGATCGTATTCAACTCTATCAAATTTAGCAAATATTTATATAATAATCTTAAGTGTATTTAAAATTCTTCAAATGCGCATTTAAGTCTCATTTTTTACTCTTGGCTGCTTTTTTTTTGGCTTACTTGACAGGCATTGAATTACAAGCAAAGTCCTGAGCACGCACGGCCCCCACACACACACACACACACATACACACACACACATACACACACACACACGCACACACTGACACCATTCACACCCACATGTGTCAGCTTTTGGCTTAAAGCCTCTCTACAGCTCAGCTCGAAGGACATTCTAAGAAGATGAGGGTGTGGGGGCAAGGGTTTCTTTTTTCTCGTGCTTTGGCAGCAATTTGATGGCATTTGGTTCAAGTGGCGGGCGTCTATTTCATATGTATTATTTGCTCATAGCGCCAAGGGGTAATCCTTTAGTTTATATTATTAGCTTGTAATGTGCGCATAATTGAAGGGATTTGTGCTGGCTGCGAGGCAAGCAGCGGGTAACGAAACCTCGAGAATTCAGCAAGGTGCAAAGTCCTTTCGGCATGGCTGACACTCGAAACTGATGTGGTGATGTGCTGATGAAGGTGTTAAAAGATGAAAGATGTCAGATGGAGTGGAATTCAGAACAGCAGAAATATTTTAAAAAATATTGTAAAATTTGTTTATAAAATTTTGTTAATAATATTAAACAAATAATTTCAAAGAGCACTAGAAACTTAAAGGAAACTAACAAAAATCTACAGGAAAACCAGAAATTTATGTGATATTTGAAAATTGACTGGAAATTCTAAAATAAATTAAAGTAAAGTATTAAATAATCAAAGTTGTATTATTTTCAAGATTAATTCAAACTCTGATTCAAGCCTCCTTTCTTAGTGAAAATCTCATAAATTTTCATAGTTCATATTTTATGATATTTCGTAATTTTCAAAATTAGCTTAAACTTATTTTTGTGGCCATCTATTTTTCAGCCTCTTGCACACCTTACTTTGGGCCAAGGCAGTTTTTTTACCTTCAAACCCTGTGCTCCTTTTTGTCAGCTTGTTGCTGTAGATCTGGCCCCATTCTTAGCGCCAGCTGTTTCAGATTTATATGAAAAACTTGCGCACCCTTAGCGCGCTTTTCAATTTTCTGGCGATTTTTGCTTCTTTGGCTTTTAGGTGTGCCCATTGTTGTTGTTGTTGCTGGAACGAAATGTGTGTTTTAGTGGCTTGGCATTAGCATGTTGGAAATACATAATGCCCAGGCAACGTTATGAAGCGCCATAAAAAAATAAAACCTTGCAATGCATTCAAGAAAAAAAATGCTGGGAAAATATGGTAAAAATTGTGTGTTTTTAGCTTTGGCTGCTCCACGCCGAGAAATTTATGTGCGCAAAATATGTGGCTTTTTGCTAGGCGACAAAACTAAAAAGAACAAAATTGAATAGAAATAGTAAATGTAGGCTGTGTCATAAGTTATAGCGTGTTATGGTTAGGATTACCGGAAAATGCAATTACTTCGTGCAAAGGGCTAAGAAAAATAAATTTATATTTAAAGTAAATAGCAAGGGAACTTCTAAGTATTTCTGTTAGGGTCAAAATGCTTAAATAAAAACTATAAATTATGCATTTTGTATACTCAAAATAGTGGAATAAAAGAGTTGTTAGAGAAATTTGTTTGTTTTCCCTAATAAAACTTGAAGTAAACGGAAATAATTTTTGGAGATTTTAATAATAATATAAAAATAAATATAATATTAAAAAAAAAATTAAAATAGTATAGTATGGCCAAGAAAAAATGATTCTCTGTTTTAATAAAATACTAAATGAAACACAAATTTATAATATAAATCGATAGATAGAACAGATAATCAAAAACCTGGCCAAAGCATAAAAAACAAGTGATTTTAGTCATAAATTAAATTTGATATATAATTAATAATATAAATAATATATAATAATAATTAGTAATATAATTAAACTATTTTTTTTGTATAAGAAATTGATATTCAACCTTGCAGTTTCTTCAAGTCTTATTGATAAATATTAGACACAACTAACGTATATCAATAATAAAGAAAATATTTTCCATCTGTTTTTCAATCAAATCTTTTAAATATTTATAAATTGAATATAAGTAGTTCGTTGACCATCCTTAAGTAAAATATTCACTTTCAATATACAATTCCGCCCACTCACTTAACGGGAAGTGTGAAATAATCATTTGCGCATTTCCGCATTTCCCTATTTCGTCATTTCATCATTTATTCATCTTTTGGCATTGTCGTCATTGAGATTCTGTGAGCTCATCAATAAACTTGGACACTACACGTGCTCGAACAAGACAAAAAAAAAGAAATGTCAGTGAAGAGACCGAAATGCTTTGTTCCTTTCTAGCAGAAGATGAAGAAGCCGTTGAGACTAAACAAAGAACTACGGAATCTTGTTGGTTATTGACGTCGAAGCTGGTGTTGGCTTCCCAAGTGGAAACTGGGTCGCCTTTTCAAATGAAATACAATACGAACGCTTATTATTTATAGTTGTGTTTTGTTCAAAAACGCCAACAGCTTGAAGTGACTGCTACTTATCAGTCTTGCCATTTCCTTTGTGTAGGCCTGTGATTTATGATATTCCCAAAAATCATATATATATATATATATATATATATATATATATATATGTTTGCTAAAAGTCAAAGAAAATATCGCTAATAGCAATTAGAACTAGCAACAAGTGCATGTCTATATACTATGTATATAACAGCCAACAAAGCTGGTACTTAATGTTCTCTCTCTCTTTCTCACTCTCTCTCTCTCTCTCCCTCTCTCTGTTCTTATCTTCTTGCTCTAAGCAGAAGTAATATTCATTCTATTATCATCTCATTTGTCTTAGTTTTGCACGCTTCACAACTCTTTTCGCGCTTTGCCACTTTCACAATTTGTTTTCCTTACTTTTGACCAGCGGAAAGCAGAGGAACGCAATGTGCAAAACCACTCCGTAACGCAAGTTTATAGCTTTACCAAAACTTTTTCACACACTCTCTGACACTCTCACACACACATGTCTCCTCGACTGGACATCTTTTTCTTTTATGTTCACAAAAATATATTGAAAACTTTTGGTGTTAAAGGCAAAAATCAACAAACAAAAGTTTTTTTGTTTATAAAAGTGTTTGTTTGACAAAATATCCTGTAAAAGATATATATGTATATATTTTTTTAAATTCTTATTTTTTATATTTTGTATTTTCACTTCAAGCAAGCTCAAATGGTTTTATATTTATAAAATATATGAAAGATAGAACAATATTTATAAATATTTAATATATAATTTATAATTTCATATAATATTATTATAATTAATTATTATAAAATATTTAATAAATTTTTTTATATATTTTTGTATAATATTTTTGTATTTTTATAAGTTTTTTTGAAAAATATATATTTAAATTCACTGTTATTTAAACAATGCTCCACTTATATGCCCTACACACACTTAATGACTGCAGGGTAGAAAAAGTTTTCTTTCTATTTTGTAAATTTGTTAATGTTTGGCATTATAAGAACTAACTTAACTTAACAAACCTAAATTTCAAGGAATTGTTTTCGTGAAAATTTTTTTGTAAAATCCGCAGCTCAGATAGCGCGAATTGCTGTAGTTGATATTTTATCATTCATTGCACTCGTATAGTTTAGTCTCTGTATTGTTTTTCTATATTTAACAAATTTCGAAAGCAACTTTTATGGCATTAATCTGCATGTCTTTCATCTCACATCATAAACGCATTAAATTTTTTTTAATACGAAGCCAGCAATGGGGTAAAAAAATGTACAAAATTTAAGTATTACGACCGCTGCTGAGCGCAAATTCCGGCGAACCCTTCGCGCGGCTCAAGCCCTTCGCATAAAATTCATATTAGGCACAAGGCCATTCGCCTTCGTTCATTATATGAAAAGATACAAAAACGAGTCTAAAAAGTACAATTTCATATATATATATATATATGGAAAAAATTGTAATGAAAGGGAATTATTTACATGACTCAGGTGGGCTTAGGGCGCGGCCCTGATATGAAAGTTTATATAGGGAACGCTCGAAATAAAGTGGGGAAAAAAAGATATCTGCATATAATTTGGCTTAGCTTTCAACTCTTTTTCAATGCGCTTGACATGGGTCTTATGATTTTGTAATGCATTTTGTAATGAAAAGAATAAAGCGATATAGAAACAGTTGATCTTAATCTTAATTAATGCACATCTTTTTGACTTTACATTTTTATCAGCCTTAAGTTTCTGTTACTGCTAACAGAATATAAAACATAATAAGATTGATGGAATCACATTATTATATAGTTACTTAAGACAGTATAGAGCAAAATAATATAGTACAAATTGTTTAGGTAATTAGAAAAATCTTTCGAAAATGTATTAAATCTTTTTTTTCTTTTAGTCTGATCAAAAAATCAAAATGTAAAAATATGTTCATAAAAGAAGATATTTTTAGATGGATTCACAAAGCATGTGCTCAAATATAGGATTAGTTTATAGTATATAACATTTATATATATATATATATATATATATGTATATTCATATATAAAGTTCGTTTCTATAAGTGTATAAAGTCTTCGATATGTCCTGCTTCTTTTTCTATGACCATGTCTGGGCTTAATTAAAAAAGTATGCAAAGTACGCGCGAGTTTTATAGATATTTAGTATATATCTCTTATTTTCATGCCCACATTTTCATATTTTTAAAATTCCTTAGGCATAGGGCTACCGAAATTTGAAATGTTTGACTAATTGAGTTTTATTCAGTTTTTAATTGAAACATAAATGGACTTGGGCAAGGAACTCAGGCAACATTTTAGGTTGGCTTATGCCAAGCAAATTAGTATTTAATAGCATTTTGTGGTATTATTAAAATACCAAACATACAAATTGGCTAACATTTTTCTTAAGCCGAAGACAAAAAGCTAAAGTATATAATATATATATAGAAAAAACATACTGAACCCATTAACCAAGCTTTTCTTTCAAATTCTCACTAAAATTACAAAAAAAAAACATTGAAAATTAATTAATGCCAATTTGTAAGCGCTGAAATCGAAAACTTTTGCTCGCTTTCATTACTTGCCTTGGGTTCAAACGAAATTAACACAAAAAAAAAAAAAAACAAATAAAAACAACAAAAAAGAAAATTCTTTTTAAGAAAACTCGGCGTAAAGTTTTTAATAGAAATTAACATTTTGGCCGCTGGTCGTTTGGTCAAGTGTCAATAAGTAGCGCTCGAGGGGGCTCAAAGCTGGAGACCCGCGGGCAGCTGAAGCGAACCAAAGCCGATTTTTGGACGCTGCCTCCCCCTTGGGGCGACACTTTTGATTTCAATAAATTTTCGTAATTAGCGACAGAGGCGCATTTTTCTTTTGAATTTGTTCGAGTTTTTTTTTTTACAAATTTCCCTGAATTCGTTTTCACTCTCTCACTCTCACTCTCTCCATCTCTTTCTTGTTTCTTTTTGCAGCTGTCAAAAAATGGAAATTGAATTTGTTTTCGGTGAAAAATTCATTCAAGTGGCAATTCGCGCTTACAAATTGGAGCACAGCAAATGGAAAAGAGTTGACACAGGTGAGCGATGCTAAGAAATTAAGGGAAAACCTTAAACCTTAACCCTTTTTTGTTGAATGACCTAAATTGTATGGATAGAGTTGTATTTTGTTTTGCTTCTATTTATCCTATTGTTAAACTTAAATTAATTAAAATAATAATCGGTTTGATAGCAAGATGTAGTGTATTTCCGTCTTTTGTTGCCTGAATTGAATTAAGTAAAGCTTGGCAGCTTTATTTAGAGGAAACTACGTGGCATAAATCTCATTCGAAATTGGGCAGCAAAGCTGAAAAATTATGATAAATATGAGAATGGGTTAAAAAAATTGTATGTAGAAGAAATTAGAAATAAAATTTGCCAGAAATTTGAGAGAAAATCTGAAAATTTGCATTTTAAGTTTCCACTCGAATGAATGTTCAGCCAATCCACATCGTTTCACTCTTACTGGCTTCGCATCGTATGGTAAACACGGCATTGCTAACACCTAAGCAACAATTTCCTTATCTTTTAACATTTAGTGCAAACAGAATTCAAATTCAAATTCGATTTCAATTTCCATCAGCTACTTATGCGAAACATATTCATAGCCTCAAAGCTTACCAATTCCAATGGCATATCACAGAGATTATTAACTCGTGTAAGTCACTGCTGATGCTGCTTAGCCTCAGAGTTGATTTGTGCACTTGGAATTTCAAATGCCCTGCACCTAAAACACTTTTGTACATACAAAACAAATCTCAGTCAGGACATGGAGCTAACAATGCTAAACACAAAAAAAAAGGGAAGCATAAAACACAAACAAAATGCTGTCAACTGTTCACACAGTTCCTGCTCAAGTTCTTCGTTTTTTTTTTTTTTTTTAAAAGGGCAAAAAGCGAGCAAAATTATGCCTGGCGGCAGTTTTTAACATTTGTACGATTTGCTGTTCTTAGTAACTGCTTCTTCCTGCCTCTGTTGTCTGTGTATTGTGTGTCCTTTAACTGTTTGCCTGTCTGTCTGTCTGGCTGTCTGTTCGTCTGTCTGTTTTATCGCCCCATTATTCACATATTTGTTAGAACGAATGCCGCCATTGCCTTTTGATTTCAGGCCACACAATTCTTTGTTTATTTTTCATTTCAATGCGAGCTCCTTCAGCGAGCCCAGCTCCACCCACTTGTTATGCATATGAGCTGCATGTTTCTACACCCAAACACTCCGCTCTCTCGCCCGCCCTCTCTCTCCCTCTCTCTCTCTCACTCTGTCTCTAAGCGAACGGAAATGTAGTGAAATGAGAAATTTCCGTTTCTGGTTCCGCTGTCGGAAATAAAACAAACGCCGATAAAATAGGCCTCCCCGCCCGCAGAGCTTAGCCGGAGTCTTAGTCGAGCGCTTGTCTGAGAGCTTAAATGATGGCTGATAATGAGATGTGAGCGAACAGAGAGCAGCGGCCAGCGTGTCGACAGCTAAGCCTCTCGCATATGAAAACCAGTTGCATACTTTTCGGCGCGACTGTGCGTTATTTATGTTGCTTTTGTCTTTTAGTTTGCTGGCATAAATCGACGCACAACACGCTACTCCCGCTCTCACTCTCTCCCTGTGTATGGGCCTGTTTGTCGGGCTAAGTGCGTTTGGCTCTCGCTAATGGCTACATAAATTACAGCTACTAACTAACAGCTACTAACTAAACAGTGACAAAAACGAGGCAAGCGCCCAACAAATACTCTAGCTCTCTCGCTCGCACCTAAGACAGACGGTTTATGTGCCTATTTTAACTATATATATGTATATATTTATATTTAGATTTATACATATTTGTATATATTTTTATATATATATATATTTATATATAAATTTTATTAGAATATATACAATTTAATTTTAATAGTTTATTTTAAACATTTTTATTTTGCATTTATTTATTGAGGTTTTTAATTTATTGAGTTTCTTTTCAGACTTTGACCAGAACCATATATCTGTTTTGATTTATATTAATTTATAGTATTAGTATTAGCATTAGCATAAGCATTAGCAGAGGTATTATTATTAGTAAGTTTTAGTATTAGTATTAGTAGTAGTATGAGTATTAGTATGAGTATTAGTATGAGTATTAGTATACGTATTAGTATGAGTATTAGTATGAGTATTAGTATGAGTATTAGTATGAGTATTAGTATGAGTATTAGTATGAGTATTAGTATGAGTATTAGTATGAGAATTAGTATGAGTATTAGTATGAGTATTAGTATGAGTATTAGTATGAGTATTAGTATGAGTATTAGTATGAGTATTAGGATGAGTATTAGTATGAGTATTAGTATGCGTATTAGTATGAGAGTTAGCATGAGTATTAGTATGAGTATTAGTATGAATATTAGTATGAGTATTAGTATGAGTATTAGTATGAGTATTAGCATGAGTATTAGTATGAGCATTAATATTAGTATTATTAAAAATATCTCTGATATTGACTCTACCGCCTACTGCAAATATTAATCAAATTTATTCAGGCATTAGAATTGACATTATAAACAGGTTACCCTTGTCTACCTTTGTAATCCATTATCTTCACCTTTAAGACTTGTTCTTCAAGTATTTGCAACTTAAACTTTATACTATTTATAGATTTATACCTATTTTAAGTTTCTAAAATTGTATTGCTTTTTATATAACTGAAAGTAATATATTTAATATATTCTAATAATTTTTTTGAGGAACCTAATATAATTATTTCCTAAATTTCTATTTAAGTTATTCTTAATTTTGATATTTATTCAGCACTTCTATATCATTTGCAATTTATGCCTTTTCGCCTGCCCTTAACTCATAATTATTTCAGCAACTGCTTGAATTGTAGCGTATTCTGTTGTCATCTCGATGCTGTAACATATTTCATGGCTATTTTGTGCCTGCTGTTTAGTTGGTCGCTGACTGCGGAGCACATTAAAATTATGCTCTGAGTAATGTAGTTTTATGCCACCCCACCAGCCACAGCGCCCCCCACCCCAACCAACCACAAACCCCACGGGTCGCGCACATAAATATACAAAAAGAAAGAAAAAAAAAACAAAAAACCCCAACGCCAGCAACGCTCGCTCGCTCGCTTTGTTTGGGAATCTGCAACTGGACATTGGGAAATTACCGTTACGCAGTTGTCACAGTTTGTGCGGCCATAATTTGCCTGGGCCTTGCGGTCATGTTTCATAACCTTTTGTGGCTGCTGCCATCTCTCTCTCTCACTCTCCCACTCCCGCTCTCTCTCTCTCTTTTTCACTGTGTCGCATTGCTCATACGCCGCGTGTGCTGCAAGCTGCTGTGGCGCAGTCGTAAATCTGATGTGTGTGTGTCTGAGTTGTTATGTTTAGGTATATATATATATGTGTGTGTGTGTGTGTGCGTGTGTGTGTGTGCGTGTGGGTGTATTAGTGTGTGTTAATGTGTGCACAATAAACAATCAATTTGTTAGAGGTCTCTCGTATTTATTTCTATTTCTGTTTATTTTTTTTGCTGTTGCTTCTTTTTGGTTTATGCTAATTAAATGATAAATAAAGCGCTTGCTGCAGTTGGGGCTCATGTTTATGTGTTTGATGTGATATGTCAATTAGTTCAATTAAATATTATGGAGCTAGTTATAAATCAAGGCAAATAGGCGGCATTTCGAGGCTGTGAGTTAGATGTCAATGTAATTGGAAATTATTGAAATTTCTAATGGTCGCATATGTACTTTGAGCTTAACTGGAGGTTGAGCTTAAAATATATGTTATTTTTTTTGTATTTTAATTATTATTAATTGGAAAATGTTTTTAGCTCGGATGGGTAATTGTGTGGGCCAACAGCTGGTAAAGATGTTTAGAAATATTTTAAAATGTATTATAAAAATCAGTTTAAGTGGGACATGTTTAAGCTTAGATAGATGTAGAGAAGGAGTTCAATGTTTGTTTGCATTTATAGCAAGCCGAAGAAATATTTTTATATGCAGTATTATAATATAAAGGGAAGTATTTCTTATAGCTTAAGCTTAATGAATTAAAAATAGTATATTTATAATATCATTTAATTCAATCTTTATACATCTGCCTAATTATATATACTTACATCTGCGCTATATTTTCAAATTTCCTTCTACCTTTTTTTGATATAAATATATATTTATATTTCTATTCCTCTATATATCTGTATATATCTATTTTTAACTATTTTTTATGTATCTATTCGTTTATATCTTTCTTTCTGTCTTTTAATCTATCATATCCATCTATCGATTCATAAACCTTTTTACCTATATACTTCTATCTCTCTATCTTTCCATTCAAATATCTATCATATCTTTATTATTTCTATCTATCTTTCTAGATATCTATTTGTCTATATATACATATACTTCTATATCTATCAACTTACATATACATGTATATAGATATAAAGATGATAGTTATATCTTTCTATCTATATATCTTTGTATCTATACATCTATCATAAATCTGTTTATCTGTCTGTCCATCCACTATTTCCATCTATCTATTCATCTTTCTATCTATTATATATCTGTGTTTATACATATTTTTTTTACCTATCTATTGATATGTGTATCAACCTTACCTTACCTTCTATCTAGTCATCTAACTATTTTTCTATGTATCTAATCATTTATCTATACATATATTTCATTCCATCTATCTACTACTTCCATCTATCCACTACTTATACATTGACTTTTTGCCAACTTCGCCCAGTTGTATATGAAGCAAGATTATTTCAAATTCCTATTCCTAGGCCTCCTAGGAATACGTAGTATATAAATTTTAATAGCTACCAAAATGGAGACAACTTTTTGCCCTCCCTTCTGCAGCCAAACACAAAGGAAAAACTTTCTTAAGATGGGGGCATCGAACTAAATAAGATATAATATATAAATGTACATATATATATATATGTGTATATATAGAGATATACAAATATACGTAATTTCCGCGCACACCCACTTTGGCCTCTGGTGAGAAATAACACTAAATTAAAATTTTATTAGGGTCTTTATTGGGCGACGCTTGACAAAGCCAAAATGAAAAATGCGAATGCAAACCAAAAGAAAAAACCAAACAAAAAAGAAACAAAATAAAAAAATTCGAATATGTTTTAAATGTTTCACACTCAAAGAGAAAGAGAGAGGGAAAAGCGCAAAAGTAAATATAAAAATTCGCATTTATTTCTATGTATGGGTATTTGCCTTTAGGCAGCAAACAGCACAATAAAACAAAGGGGCCAGCAATAGAGAGAGAGAGATAGATAGAGAAAGAGAAAGAGAAATTGCACAGAGCGTATTCCCCAAATTGATTAAAACTTCATAAATTTACATTTTTATCGCTGGGGCAAACAAATGCCAAAAGGGGAAAACAAAACAGAACAAAGCGAAAAGCACAAAACAACAGCAAATAAACATGCAAAGCGGGCTGCAAGTAAACAAAGCGACACAAACACACATCGCACACGAATTCACTCACCTTCACACACACACACACACACACACACACACACACACACACATCACACACACCCACCTGCCCACACACATTTATGAATATTTACACATGTTTTGGCGCCGCAGTTTCGCACAATTCACATTTCTTTTGCTTTTTTGTTTTGTGTTCTGTGTGTGAGGCCTTGTTGATAATGCGTGCAGATTGCTAAAAAAGAAATGAAATAAAAGAAACGCAGAAATTAACGACTCTAAGTTATCCTATAATAACAGCATAGATAGTTGTAGCTTAAGAATGAATAAAGGCAACTTTTTGCTACTTTCTCTTGTAACAGTTGCACATCTGAGAATTATTGTAAGACTTTTAGATACCTGGTAAAGCAGGCAAAGTACAATAGTTATATATGTGAATGACTAAGAGATATCCGGGGCTAGTAGCATAGAAAGCTTTTTCACCATATGCTGTCTTAAATTTAAGATTTGAAAACAAATATCAATCAGAGATGGAATGTTCCCAAACAAATCTTGAAAAGCAACAGATTGAAAATTATCAAAAGTATTTACCTTTTATGAAAGTATAGACACGTACTTAAAGGCAGCTTAGTAAGCAAGCTTTATATGTGGATTATGGAGGCACTACGGCAAACAACTCGAACTTGCCTAGAATTAATTTCTATATCTCAATCTACATTTTCTGCACAGTCGTCAATGAAATATAGAAACATTTACTAAACTTTGGGTTTAGTTTACTTAGCTTACTCTCTAACTAATATATTCACCCAAAAAAAAACCTTCTACTTAATCTAAATACCCCATTTGGCATGCTTAGCTTAGGGTATACATAACAAAAAAAAGTGTCACCTGCTTGTTGGGTTCACTGAGCAGACTTTGGCCAAAAAGCCAATGAATGAAAGCCTGTGAGTGTTGTTTGTGTGTTAAGTGTGCGTGTGCATGTGTGTGTGTGTGTGTTGGTGTAGGTGTTGAAGGTCTCTTTCTCCCAAATGAGAAATAAAAGTAAATTCACATCATCACAAAATATTATTAAGCAATCAACTTCTGTTTGCCTCGTCTGCACTGCTGTGGTTTCCAACATTTTTTTTTCTTATTTTTTGGCATTTTTATTAGCGGCTAAGGGTTGCCTTAAGGGTGGGCTGTGCTGGGTAAGGAGCTGAGTGGAAGTGGCAACTGCCTGGTAACCTGCCTGGCAACCTGCGTGACAAGCTGGCTGATTAAGCGAAAGTGATTGAGCGACAGAAAAAAAAGTGAGAGACGAGCGCAGCAGTGAGGTGAAGAGTGAGTAACCCGATGCCATTTACATACTGTTGACTGAGTGGGTGTAGATGAGTGTGTCTGTGTGTGTGTGTGTGTGTGTGCGAGTACTCATTTAATTAGAGTAACAGACAGATAGACAGACTGCGTTCAAGGTATGCAAATTACATGCGTGTAATTAAAATTAGCTTCTCTTTGGGAATTTTCATTTTCAGTTTACTTTTTGCTTGCAGCAAAGGTTTAAATTTCATGTAAAGTAAATGAAACTCATGTCAAAGCTGTAAAGACTTAAAATATCATATATCATACGCGCATAAAGAGATCAAAGAAAGAAGTAATTAAAGCTACTCTATAATTAAAAATTGATGTTAATTATTTTTAAAAAATTTAAAATTAGAAAAAAAATATAGTTAAATAAATAGGAAAAAAGTTAAGATTTGACTTAGTACAATAATTAAAATAAGGTTAGTAAAATAATAATAATATAAAATATAAATAATAATAATAATATTAATAATATATATCAAAATAAAAAAAAATCATCTTGCCCAAAATATGAAATAAATTCGTAAAAATATTTGTTTATTTTACTAATTTTTATTTATTTTACTAAAATTTCATTATTGGACTTTTGCGCGCGCTACAAAATCTTTTACAAAAAACAATTTAATATTTATTTTAAATGTATTATAAAATGCTGTTTTCTGTTAACTCAAAAGCTCACTTAAAAATCTCCTAACGCCTTTTAATTGCCAGTCTCTAGGCACCATCCAAAGTTTGCGTTAACATAAGCTGATTTGGCCAGCGAACAAAAACAAAAAGCAAAAAATCAAATACTCTATATCAGCTTGTGCTCCCTTAAGTTTTTTGAGTAGAGTGCATTTTATAATGCTTTTGGCAGCTTGACATGTTGCTTGATTTAATTTTCGTGGACTCTCGAGCTTAAGTAATGTTATTTTTAACTGCGCATCAAACTTTTGCCAAAACTTTGCTGCCTTTTAATGCAAATGCAGTTTTTTTCTTAGTATTTTTTTTGGGGTAGCTGCCAAAATATCGGACTAGTAAAAATTAGTGTGGGGAGGCGGAGGCGGAGGCAGTGGCTAAAATGCTGGGGATTACTTTCAGGTGAGTGCCAAATTGAATTAAAACTCAAAAGTCATTAAAATGCAAGTTTGTTGTACCTGGAAAAGTTGACATAGAGCAGCTACTAAAAAGCTTTTAAACTTTTTCATCCTCTTTAATTAGAAGCTAGAAGTAAGACGTCAACTGCTCCAAAATGCTCGCTAGTTATTCAACACTGTTTAGTGACTTAAGTCAGAGGGCAACAAACTTTGGTTGACAGCTCCAAAGCGAAGTCTTCAATAGTTTTTAAATGCCAAATTTGGCTTTTTATTAAAAGAGTGTGATTGACAAGGAATATTTTGAGTTTAATGATAAGCTTTATTGAAAGTTTGGTAGCAGTAGAAAAATCAACAGAAAATCTTTATAATTAGGTTCAATAAGCGGAAGAACTTTTTCATATATTCTTAAAGAATTAATATTATTTATTTTTATTTTTTTTAATTTTTTTGTATTTTTGTGTTTTTTTTATATAATTTTTTTTTTATTTAGTTTCAATTTTTGAAATTGCTGTTGTCACTCTGTGGATTTCCTTAGTTTTATCATTATTATTATTTGTTTTGACTCTTACAAAATTTTTACTTTTACCTTTTTTAATTTATAAATTAAATTTCTTATATGTAAAAGAAATGTAATTTCATCTTTAGACTTTTAAGCCTTTCATATATATTGCCCCCTCTGAATGCGTTCAATTTAAATATAAATTATCAACAATACTATTATAGAGGTTTAACTCAAAGAAACCTTTTCGAAATAATATATTACAATCAATTACAATCTTCTTTATAGAAATTTAAAAAAAGTTTTAAAAATATAATATTTATTTACATTTAACTAAGCGTATTCCATACAGACTTAAAATATTATATCCAGCTCACGTAACACCCTTTAAAGACATCAGTCAACTATATATGTATATACGTATCCTGATTCCATGTAAAATCCAAACGAAACGCAGCTTCGCAAAGTTTTGCGTAAAGAGCGCTCTTTGTGCATTGGGGTAGGCTACCTAGGGGGCAGGGCTCAAGGGGTATTGGCGGCTTGGGTGTGCTGCGTATGGAGGGGCGTGGCAGACTAGCTGTGCAAAACAAATATGCAGTCAAAGCCTGCGAAACAATAACAATGCGCAATGACCCAAAACTAAACACTGTACTATGCGGAAAAAATAAAGCAAAGTACTGAGCTGAACGAGGAAAAACTTTAGAGAAAAACTCGCGGCCAAAAAAAAAACTGGAAAAAAATAAAACATTTTTCAATAGAGGAAAAACCCGCGCGCACTCTTCCCTATAGACATGGTTGAGGCCCATGTGACAGCGTTTGGCGTAGTTGGAGGCGGTTGAAAGGTAAAGGGTAGGGGTGAAAGGGGAACTAAGCCCCGCTCCCTCCCGCTCTCTTCTCTCTCTCTCTCTCATTCTGTGTGCCATCATAATCAACAATATTTTGAGTGCTTTTTGTGTAAAGTTCACAGATTTTTTTCTATCTAGTCGAGTTTTTAAATGATTTTTGTTGTTGTTGTCGTTGTCGTTGTAGAGTTTTGACTGTTGTACTAGCCTGGTAACATGGGCTTCTCTGCATTTCTTCCTACTTTTTTTTTGTGCGCCTGTTTTTCAATGACTTTTCGGATCGAGTTTTGTTAATTTTTGAAGCACACTTTTCGGGCCCGCGTGGCAAACTACGTGTTGAGAGCTGCGCCAAATTGAGAAACATTTTTTTTTTTTTTGGATTTGCGTGTTGGAGTATTAGAGAAATGGGAAAAGAGCGAACAAAAGCCATAAATGGATGTTTTTCTTTTAGACTGTGAAGTCTAATGCAAGTCAATTGGCAACTAATGCAAATGTATTTGATGTCAGATAAGATGTAAGATAAACCAAATTAATAATCATGTTTTTTTTCTAATTTAAAATGTAGATCGTGATATATTTCTATAATTATTATGGAGACTTTATGCTTAGCATGTCAAAACATTTTTAATTTATATTTCATATTCCAGATAAAAATACATTCTGTCAAATAAGTACCCGGAAATTGGAAATAAAACACAAACAACTTGTCAATCATCTAAATTTATTATGGCCCCTTCAAAATAGGCCCCTTCTTCCAACGAACAATCCAATCATCGAAACAATTTTTAAAGCTATATTCCGGGATGGCCTTCAGTTCTCGTTGCGAATTAGTTTTGATCTCTTCAATGCTCTCAAAACGGGCTCCACGAAGTGGTAATTTGAGTTTTGGAAACAGGAAAAAGTCACACGGGGCCATATCTGGAGAGTACGGTGGTTGTTCGATGATATTTGTTGAATTTCTGTTCAAAAACTCGTTCACAATGATCGCTTTGTGCGCTGGTGCATTATCGTGGTGCAAAATCCAACTGCTGTTCCGCCACAAATCTGGTCATAACGCCAATATAATATTCTTTATTGACGGTTTGGCCCTCCGGTAAGAATTCCGAATGAACAACACCACGAATATCGAAGAAAACGGTCAGCATCACCTTGATTTTCGATTTGCTTTGGCGCGGTTTTTTCGGTTTCGTCGTCCTGAACGTGGCAAATCGTTCACTTCTTCTCGCCCCTCTTTGAACGATTTATATCAATCGTAAGCTTGAGTTTTCGACATGGTTGAATCACCAAATATTTTTTCAACATTTCCAACGTTTTGGCACAAGAAATTTCGTTTGAAACACAAAATTTCACACAAACTCTTTGTTCGATATTTTATTCATAGTAAAAATCGCAACGCACACAAAAGGTTGACTTGTTCCTAATGACGCCGTAACCTAACTAAATGACACATAGCAATAAAAATTCACAGAATAGTGGCTGACAGTTGTGCCACCCTAAGAAAAAAATTGTTTAGAAATATTCTCAAAGGGAAAATTTAAAATGAGATTTTCCGGGAACTTATTTGACAGAATGTACATAAATACTTGTATTTAAAAAAATTTGTTTAAAAATATTTTTATTTATTCAAAAAGTCTAATTTTAATATATTTTTAGTTTTTTTTAAGTTTTTAGTCCGAAATTATTATAATTTGTATACGATATTTATCGGCACTCTGATTTATTAATTTTTTTTTATTGATTTATTACAAATAATTTTCTGAATAAATATTTTTAAATTTTTTTAAACTAAAAACAATTTTTTTTTACATAAGTATTTATATTTTTAAATACTTAGTTTATATATTGTATTTCATATATTTATATTTTATGATAAAAAGTTATTTTATTAATTCTTTTATTTCCTTAATTCTTTGCCTAAGCAAAAGCAAACACTTGAGCTACCTTAGCTGCAGGCTTAACTGCCATTAGCTTACGTTCTTATGCATTTTAGTTTCCATTTCATTCTCTCACATTTTCCCACTTTTCTCACACTCACTCGGCTATCTCTTTCTCAGCTGCTGTGCAAATAGCAAAAAATAAAACAAGTAAGAAAACTCTAGTCGGGGGTACCCGACTAGGAGATCCCCTGAACCCCGTCCGATATGCGTTTTTAAATATATTTCGTATCTTGTATACATTACAAACTTATACAAAATTTAATTAAATTGCCAATCTTGCACTTTCACAATCAAATAACATGTTTTTTTTAAAGAATATAATATAATTTTAAAAGAGTAATAATAATTTAATAAAAGAAAAAAATAAAAAATCAAGAAAATACGACATACAAATATTTGACTTCGGCTGGGTTTGAACCCAGACCTGCAAGGCACGGTGTGCCCCGCTTCTATCAACACCGCCACTGCACTGCTTAGACAAGCAGTAGCAAATTTGAAACCAAAGGCAGTTAAGAATTATAACAAAATTTAAGCAGTCAGCTGTAATTGTTGTGATTCTTAGAACAGACAAGAATGCTCGCATTCGAATGTCTCAATGTATGTGTGCACATGTATAGAAAAAATGAAAACGGGAATCACTGTTGCAATTGACAAAATGTTTTGTTTAATTACTTTTGTGATACTTGATGGATTTCAATGAAATTTTCAGCATATGATCTACATATTATATTGAATATTTGTCAGTTGTCTAAAATTGCAAACTCATTCATATTTTGGCTATATTTGCAACTAAACTTCAATTTGAACATTTTTGTAAAATTTTTAACTAATATCCAAAATGTAACAAAAACCGAAATTGTATAAAATATAAATGAAACTAAATGCAAAATTTGAAGGCTCTAGCTATAAAGATGTACGAGATAGAATTAAAAAAACTGTCTTTCGATAAGGTTTTTAATCGATTACATAAAATCGGTAATATTTATCGATTGTTTGAAACAAACTTGATCTGCGCCTGCTATACAAGGACTTCCAAAAAATATTTCAAGTCTCTAGCTCTTATATGTTCTGAGATCGACGCGTTCATACATACGGACAGACGGACGGACGGACGGACGGACGGACGGACAGACAGACAGACGGACAGAGCTAAATCAACTCAGTTCGTCACCCTGATCAAGAATATATATACTTTATGGGGTCTGCCACGCCTCCTTCTGCCTGTTACATACATTTAACAAAACCATTATACCCTGATTTCCCATTTTCAATGGGTTCAGGGTATAAAAAAAATTGAGCAGAAGAAAAGTTTTGCCCACAGTTTTTCATGCTGGTGCGTGTTATCTTGTTAAAGCAAAACTTCAACTTTTGCCAACTCGCCTTTACACAGATACATATAGCTGCAGTTGTATGTATATGTGTGTGTGTGTGTGTGCGTGTGTGTGTGTGTGCAACGGATGCATCAACAAATGTCTTGGCTCTGCTCGATGCTTGGCGCTTGTCTAGAACATATCAAACGCAACATTTGCGCCAATCGGCTCCAAACTCGAGCCCAAAGAGCAACGATAGAAAGAGAAGAGGGGGTGGAAAACTAAGAGAGCTAGCAGAGGCAAGGGCGCCACTTGGGGCAGAGGGCAGCCGACTGAGGCACAAAAACAACATAAATTTCTACTTAAGTAAGTGTTTAAAAGAAAGATGCAGCGGAACGAGCGGAACGAAAAACCTCTGATAAACGATGCCGGTTGGCAGTCCAAGGTACAACAAAATAGCAATACACTAACAAAGGGCAGAGTACACATATATGGATCAGCTTGTAACACATAGTTGGTGACATAGAAAATGGAATTCTCGCTTAAAGAAAAACTATTATTTCTTAAAGTTCTCTAGGAATATCAACATTTTTGTTGATTACGAAATTAAAATATAAGAAATTTTATAAGATTATATCAATTTGTAAATATTTTCGCATAATAGACAAAACTTTGCTTTTGGAGTTACTTCAGTTAGAGCATCACATTGTCGGTTTGAGCATTTGCTGTTCATTTCTTTTTGTCAGTTTTCTTTCGCAGCTGCTCTGTGGTGAAATATGCAAAAGTGCAAAACGTCAGTTGGAAAACTTTGACGCTGGTTCTGGTCAAAAATTTGACTTGCGCTGCAGTTGAAGTTTTCTTGATGGCCCGAACCGAACTTGGACGCTTAGCGTGAAAAACAAATAAAGTGGGCGTGGCTGGGCGTGTGGTGGGCCGAGTTGGAGTTGTAATGTTAGCCAGCTGAAAGCTTAAATTCTTAACTGGCCAGGCGACATGGACAAATCCGTAAGTAATCCATGAAACAGTTCGAATGCTGCGATAAGCAGCAAGCGAAGCGCCCGCAGCTGCCAAAAGGACTCGCAACAGACCTGCAGCCGACCAGATCCAAATCCAAAGAGCAGAAAAATGTTTTGTGCACACACACGCACACACACACACACACATTCAGTCAGCCAAAAATCAAATGAAAAACTTTCTTGCTTCTTGCAGTCAGGTAAAAATGGCTGAGCAGCGGCTGCTGCTGCTGTTGAACTTTTCGCCTTTTCGCAAAAGCGAGTTTTCTGCTGAAATTGCTGGAAATGTGAAGAAAAGAGAAGTGCCAGCTCTAGCAGCTCCCCCTCCCCACAGCTGCATACATGCGTTAAATGGGCTTCCAGTTCTTTTTTTTTTTGGTAGCAATGTGCACTTCCGTTTTACAGGCTCAACTTCCGCAATGGGGAAACGCTGCATACCAAACGCATTTTACCTTAAGCCATTAAAAGGCTTTTAATCAAATTAATGTAAATATTAGCGCAGTCTATATATGTATATACATATATACTCGTGTATGTATATAACATATATATATATATCGGGTGTTTGGGGATTGTTGGCAAGTCAAATACTACGACATCAAAATTGAGTTAAATTAAGTTAATAAATTACTATTCAATTTCATTTTAGTATTTTTTTTATTTTCAAAAATATCTTTTTTTATTTTTATTTGTACATTAATTATTATATTATTTGTTACATATAATTTTAATTTTTTTAAATTATTAATTTATTCTATTTTAGTGCTTTAAAAATCATTTTCTATATGATTTTATTTTATATTTTTATTATTTATATTTGATCTCTTTTATTATTATTTATCTTTATGCTACTTATGTTTCATCTATATATATTTAAGATATATTTAAAGATTTAAGTAGTCTTATTATTATCAGATTTTTTTATATTATTTAGTATTAAACTTTAAATTTTCTTTTTATTATTTATTTGAATTTCTTTAACATTTTTTAAGAAACAATCATTTTTTTTTTAATTTCAGAACATTTTCTGCAAAGAAATTGTAAAGCAATAACGTCTCAGATTACTTTTTTGATATCGAGGTGAGTAATTTTAGTTTAATGAATTATTATAATAAAATATATGTTAATACATATAATATATTTAAAACTTACGCAAATATTATTTTTTAAAAAAAGTATTTTTTTTTTTACATTTTAAATGTGACACTTTAAAAGCAACAATTTTTTCATACTTCCCATACTTCTTTACATTTTTTATGCAATCAGTATTTAAATATTATTAACAAAAAATAAGGTTCACCATTTATATATATATTTTTTTAATTTTTTATACTTTTTTTTATATATATGTATATTTAGATTATTTTATATATATATATATTATTTTTTAATTTTAGTTTGTGTACAATATTGTATTTACCAGCAGCTATAACTACTTAACATTTGTTCAGTTGCCTTCGCTGTTAAAATATCCCTATTTTCAAATTTCCCTTTTGGGACAAATTCCTGCAACCTCATGTAAGCCTCAACATACAGTTCGAAAAAGCTTCCTTTACACCAAGCGAATAGCTGCTCGCTCTTTTGGTCCCACTTCCACTCTCTCTCTCTCTCTCTCTCTGTCTCTGTTTCTGACTGGTTTACAGCAACTCTCTCTTTGGCATTCACAAAATCGACTGTTAGTCTCTTGTGTTCGGGTTCCATCTACTGACCTACAACAGTTTGTAACTGTCAGGTCAGGCATGTGGAGTTACTTTGCGAATGTTGTGATAGGTTGCGGGCTCTCTGTGCCACTCGTGCCATACTTTGGGGCCAGGTAGATAATAGTTCTCTAGTCGCCTGTACCCAAGACTTACTAAAACCCATTGTAATCGAGTGTGTAAAAACAAGAGTGTGCGACTGTGTCTGTCTGCCTGTCTGTCTGTCTGTGTGTGTGTGTCTGTCGGGAGAAGGAAAGAGAATGTGTTAGATTGGCTCTTGCCTTTGCTGGGCTTTCTTTTTCATCAGTCACTTCTTATATATCGATGCAGCTAATCGGCTTTTGTTATAGCCCGACCATATTCCACCTTCTGCACACTTTTGCTAGTCTGCTATTGCTCGAGCAGAGGCTAAGGTGAAAAATAATTAGCTTTTGCGCTTGCAAAGCTCTTTCAAAGTAGTTAGTGTCAGACATTTTGTTACCTGTGAACTTTCTTTCCAAATACATTTATATTTAATGCAGCTCAGTCACTAGTTAGCTCAACTATAAGCCAAGCCAAGTTGCATCATACTGAATTTACACTTGTAATTCTCAAATGCTTTAAGATAGGATGATAGCATTTATTTGGGATTCAGTTTGAGAAAGGGACATAGCTGAAGTAGCTGTATGTTTCTTGTAAGACTTTAGTTAATTATTTGTTTTTCAATTGATTTTATTATAGAATTCATTATTTATGGATTTTGGAGAAATATTTATGAGCTACATGCTCAGACAGTCGAAAGCTAAAGCAATCAATGCATCACATAAACGATTTTTCATATCTCTCTTTTTAAGTTTCTAATCAATTTGAGTATAATTAAATAAGCACATATGTCTAAAGATTTTTCTATAATATGTGATTGGAAATGTGAAACACCTAACCAAAATTAATCGATATTTTGAGTTATCGATATTATCATAAAATGTTAATATAAGAAATATGAAATGATTCAGAGAAAAAGGACTAAATCATATGATTAGCTAGGCTAGGCTTAGGTTGATAAAGACATCTAGAAATTTCTAGTACACTTTTTATGTGCTATGGGTTGTCCTAGGTGTTATCTGTATTTGTATGTCAATTCGTTGAATCTCTGTCTTTTCCCTTTTTCGCTCTTTCTGCATCTGTTTTGCTGTTTCTTTCTATTTCTCTGTTCATCTCTCTGTTTCTCTTTCTCTATCTCTCTATCTATCTATCTGACTTTCTCTCTCTATCTCTCTTTCCATCTGTTTCTTCATACCTATTGTATCTCTCTTTTTCTCTCTCTCTCTCTCTCTTTACTTTTCTTCTTGTTTTTCTCTGTTCTTCACGTCCACCTTTCTCTATAGCTCTGTCTTTATCTCTCTCTTTCTCTCTCTCCCTCTCTTACTCTCTCTTTCTCTCTCTCACTCTCTCTCCCTCTCTTACTCTCTCTCTCTCTCTCTCTCTCTCTATCTCTCTCTCCCTCTCTCTCTCTCTCTCTCTCTCTCTCTCTCTTTCTCTCTCTCTTACTCTATCTCTATCTTTCTCAGATATATAAAGGGATATAGACAAAGAGGTAATCTAAGTTTCATCTATTGCTTCACTTGCTAAACCTTCCTATATCAGCTAAGTTCAATCTATCACAAGCAACTCACAGCTAAGCTGATTATCTGCTTCGATTGACCCGCTTGAACTTTTTTTTAGTTTGAACTATATATTCATATAAGTATTGTTCTTGTTTAACATCCTCTTTGGGGTTATCTATGTTTAATGTGCGACTCACTCCCAGGGCGCATAATTCACCTAGAATGAGAAATACAACAAAAAAAAAAGAAGAAAATAAATAGAAGCAACTAAGGTGAAAAGCTCATTAAACACTTGCCAAATCACACTTACGCCCCATTAGCGTACTAAATAAGCGCAAAATGGGCGATAATAGCCACGCCCACACTAAAACCCCCGCAACCAAAAAATCCCAAAGCCAAAAAATCGGATACGCTAGGAAAAAAAAGACTAAACCAAACCCAACCAAAATAACCCGCGGCTAGCGCTGAGCGTTATAACAAGAGAGTACGAGACAAAGAGTGCGGGAGAGGGGGGGGGGGGGTGTTAAGGGGGGCTAAATGGTAGAGGGTATTTAATGCTGGGTCACTCACAAAACTAACTGTGCTTTGTCCTGTCGATGATGTTGTCGTTGTTGCTGTTGTTGTTGCTGTTGTTGTTGACGTTGCTTGCACTAACCCCTGCTGACCAATAAAGCCGCTTGTGTGATATACAAGGACAACGACAAAGTTTTTCGCCAGCAACACATGTCCTGCGCCAGGCCCCCTCCAAAAAAAAAGAAAATAAAAGCACAGGAACTGAAATAAAATTAAGCACATTAAAAAATGCTTCACAAATTTACAAATCTCCGTAGCGATAGCCATAAAAAAAGCCAAGTGAGTGAGTTTGTTATAGTTGATGGACTAACAGATGCCCTGTAGTTGGTATATTGTTAATAAATAGCTAGAATATAAGTGCATATCTGAATATACTCTGGAAAACACTTTTTGCATAGGGTAGCTTTGGTTTAGAAGTTCCTTGTTCCTTGTTCCTCGTCCTATCCTATAAAGAACTAACTCTTTCTTTTAAATATATATCGAGTATCTGTGGGTGTTTGCTCAACTTCGAATCGGCATTAATATTTACAGATGTTTAAAGAGTATCCTAGGTCAGTATTATGTATAATAAGTATGTTTACATAACTGCAACTGCAATATACCCGATTTGCAACGTCTTACAGGGTATACGTAGTGGGTTAGGGTTGCCACAAAAAAGGTCAACCGGATGGCCAAAAAGGGTCATCATGTGAAAAATGAGCTACCACTTTGAATATGGCACGGCGCAATCGACTGAGCAGGAGCCGGGCGCGACAAGGGGCAAGGACTTGCCACACATATTAAATTAGCTGGTCCTTGAGAGGAGTGGGACGCGGGCGGCATTGCCTGAGGTTTGGGTTTAAGCGTTGTCTGAGTTTCGTTTTGGGGGATTTATTTTTCGGCACCCATCTTTGCATTCGCAGGCAGCTGCATTAAACTACACGCTTTTCATAGTTGTGGCCACTCAAAAAAGAGAGGGAGAGAGAGAGAGAGAGAGGGGGAGGGAGAGAAAGAGAGACCATAGCCATAACACACACACACACATTCCAGATAAAAACTTAATTAAAGACTTCATTAACTTTGCTTTTGTTATGGCGCAGACCACGGACTATAGCTTTATGTGTATATATTTGTATATGCACATATATCTAGGGGCCAGACCAGGGGCCAGCATTTGTATATATGTATGTATGTATGTGTATGTATATATATATATATATATATATATATATATATTTTTAAATTTTTTTTTGTATTATGAATTATTTTCGTTTCATTACCTTTTAATTAAGCTTTAAAATAACAGCATTACGAAAATAAATAATAATAAAACAGAAAGAAAGGAGCGAAATACCAAAAGCTGACAAAAATGTTCTATAGAGTGCGCATGTAAAGGTGTGTGTGTGTGTGTGTGTGTTTATGTGTGTGTGCACAACATCAGGCAAGGCAGAGAAAATCAGGAATAATCGCGATTTAAAGCACATTAAAAAAAAATTAATGCAACATGGACTAAAAATATTATGATTAAAAAATTTGCTTCTACTTAATCCAAAATTCACGTTTAAAACTGAAATATGGGTGAAATTGTGGGAAATTTATCGAATTGCTTTTCTGTCTGATGAAGTAAGTCGCATATTGCTGAAAGGAAACAAGTAATTGCTCAGTGCAAACATATATTTTTATATATATACTATATTTATTACTTTATTAAAATGTATGCAAATTAAATATAAAAATCAAATAAATTAAAATTAAATAATTAAATAAATATGAATATTTATAATTTCTTCAATGTAATAAAATAAATTTTGGTTGTAAGTCTCAACTTAAATTATTTTGAACATGAATTTGATGAAAATGTTTCTGAAACTTGAGGAAATGATTTGTGTAAACAATATAATCAATCACAAGGGAAATAAAGGTAAAGTGCTGGCGGCGAATATGATTTCCAAAGCCTTTTTATAATTAACAATGATTTTAGATAAAAATACTACATTTCAATAACTTTTTCAACTTCCACAGAGATATTAACAAATTCACGTTCCTGGAAAGTGGATTTAAGTGAATTTACTGCAATAGTAATGGAAAATTAGAAGTTTGAATAATATATACATAATTGATTTCAATTACTTTTGCAACTCTCACAAAGATATTAGCAAATTCACATTGATAAGTGGATTATTAGTGAATTTGCTGTAAGAGTTACGAATTGTTATGAAAACTTAACTATTTTGATGTTTCAAGTAAATAAAATCTAACTAAAATAAAATATCTTATCCATCATCAAACTAAAATATCTTAGCCATGCTTTAAGCCTTAATCTAAATAAAATCGCAATGGAGATAATATATTTAATGGAAACACATTTCTCTGGCTTTCACAAATACTTTGACTTGTTCAAGGTCTGTCTTCTTCTTCTTTTTGTTTTTTTGTTGGCCATCGACATGATTTACAATGTTCGGCAATAAAATGTGCGCTCATCATGTTAAGTCAGTCAACTTCCTGCCTATGGCTGATATAATGGTCTTTGCATAAGCCGTCAGGGCCTTAACTCACACTCAATTAAATCAACTTATTTTTGGTCAAATAATTTTACATAATACGAAAAACGAACGCTGAAGCTCATTAATTTAACTTAAGAGTTCAAGGCGGCGGCAGCAGCAGCAGAAGCAAAAAACCAAAATCTGCTGGCCGTAGCTGAGTGGGTGGGGGCAAGGGAAAGGGAAAAGTTGAGGGTAAGGCCAGGTAAGGTAAGGGATACGCACAACAGCGAGAAGTACACAAAAAGTAGCACAAAAGCGGATTTTCATTCAAGGTGAAAGCAATCAATCAATATTCATGAAATCAGATTTAATTTTAAGCGCATTTAAGTTACGCCCAGTTTCTGCCACCCTCAAAGAGGCAGGGCACGACGGAGTTGGCATAATGATTCTACCGAAAATTTTCCCTCGGACTGGAATGGGCTTTGGGGGGGTTGTGGGTGTTTGGCTGTTTGGCTGTTTGGCCCAAAGGAAAAACAACAATCCCGGCATGTTGGCAAACGACGTAGATGTCGAACCAAATGAAAATGTCGAGACAGGGCTCAAGTTGGAGGAACATCATTAGAAGCAGCTGAACGCAAGGCGCGGCAGCTGCGGGACGAGCTGTATGCCATGACCATGCTAATTGTATGGCAACTGGGAATTGCGAGAGATAAAGAGAAAGAGAGAGGGAGCTGGGAGCTGGGAGCTGGGAGCTGGGAGCAGGTACCCCTGCTATACAACCGGGTAGACAGCACAGCCCCTGACTGCCTGTATGTCTACCTCTCGCACAACTAAGCTGCCAATTCAATTTTGTAATCAGAGTGGCATGAAAAATTAAATAAAACATGCAAATAAAATTATTACGCGTAATTTGTGTACCTGACGGGTGTCAAGGTGAGGGCACAGCACTTTAAAGAAATTCTGCGAAAATTTATTGGGGCAAGCTTTGAAATTGTGGCTACAAATATCTTTGTGGAATGACATGAAGTCATTTTTTTTTTATTTTTGTATTGAAGGTAAAGGGGAAAAATTATAAATATTTAAATAAATATTATATTAATAATAATATTTTTTTTTAATATTTATTATTAATATTTTTTATACATTTATATTGGATTGTTAGTCGACTGCAAATTCAAAATTGTAAAGAAATTTTGATTGATTGAAAAAAGATAAAAAAATTGTTTGGAGCTTTAAGAATATATCAAAATTTACTTTTCTATGCTTCGAACAAATAGGCAAAATCTCGTGAGAAACAACTGAGTTTACATTACTTCAATGTAAATATGAATAATAAAAATGTAGAAATGAATACAGAGTTAAGTAAAGTTAACTGTTTCCTACTGCTAACATTCAAATATTAATGTGTTATACTTCCAATGATAATGTACGGAGCTGAAATATGGAACACATCGGCATTAACGCATTTGAGAAAACTCCAAGTTGCTCAAAATAAAACATTAAAAATGATCCTCAATCTACCACGATATCACAGAACCATATCTCTGTATAAAATAGCGAATATTAAAACGATTGATGAGCTCATCACTCACTCAAAAGATAAGTTCATAATTACAAAATCATATTTAGCTCAAGATACGGGTTAATAGGGCCCTTGTCCTACTATTTCTATATAGTAATGCCAAAAGTGCCTTCTTTACTAGTTTTAAGTTATTATTTAAGTCACAACTAAAGGTTTTTCATCCATTTTGCTTTTCCATCTAAGTATATTCAACAATGTTCAAAGTAAATTCTATGTAAATATGATATGTCAGCTGCACAGACACAAAATAAGTCTAAACTCTGTATAAAGAAAAATAAGCTAGCTTTAAGCTAAATGTAATCATTTGGAAATAAAGCATATATTGAATTGAATTGAATTATATTTTATATAATATATATACATAGGTATAATTCATTGCAAACTATTGTACTTTAAGCCTTAATCTCCTCTCATCTGATATTTAATCTTTGGCTTACGCAACTGTTTGAACTATTCTTGTTTTTATACATGCCAAATGCAAGTGCCATTTGTAAAACACATGTATATTATATATTTTTAAATATTCACTAATTTGCAGAGCAAACAAAACGTAGAATTTGAAACACATTTAGAAAATAAATTACATGTCACAGTTACACAAAACAAAAACTAAAAAAAAAATAAAAAATAAAATTAGAGCAAAACTTTTCGCGTTTGACCATGAGCCATATAAATATAACAATTTAAAAACTTTAGACCCATTCTCTGTTCTGCTCTCACTCGCATGCTCTTCCACTCTCTCTTTCTGTTATGGAGCCATATTTTACTGGGCTGCAAAAAGTTAACACACACACACACACACACAAAATCATATATAGAACACAAACAACTTTTTTGTTGACTGTGAAAAATATTGTGCAACAAAGTTGCACACAAAAAAGTGTGAATTGCACTGCAGCACTGAATTTATATATATTTATATATAAATATATATATGTTTATATACATTTGTAGTTTGTTCTATTAAATTTGGCTGCATTAAATTTATTTTCACAGTTTTGCGCACATTTTATTTGCTTTGCCCTCGAATAGTTTTTATTGCCAAGCAAAAGGAACTCAAGAGCTTAAAATGAAATTTAAACACGCTTATGCAATATACACATTTTATTTATTTATTTTTTTATTTTTGTAGGAATAAACAATTCATGTATTATTATTTCTAGCCCTGATCAAAATATTTCGTATCTAAAACAATTATTTTTATTCCTTGGCTTTAAACCTTTGATGGCTATAAAGAGAGTTGGAAAGGGCACAAAAATAAATAAAAATAAATATATATTCGTATTTCTATTATTATATTATTATTATATAATATATAATATATTATTTATGTTATATTTTCTTATTTTAAATATTTTGTATATTTTATTTACATAGTTTGTATGTTTGGCATATATAAATGGCTTAGTCCATGCATTCGCCCGAAATCTGAAGCCCACAAAAGTATGCAACACTTTTGTGCTCGCTTGCACTTTTGCATGCGTCTAGTTAGCATTGTATGGGCGCATAGCACGCCCCCGTAGCGCCTTCTACCTTCTGACACTTGAAACTTTCGCTTTCAATGCGCTTTCATAGAAAGCCGTATTTTTAGTTTGGGGCCTTCACATACGAAACTCTCTTGTATGACGAAAAACTGGGTTAACGAAGGCGCAAACCATTTGCCTTGTGATTTATGCAAGAAAGAAAAACCTTTAAAAAAAAAACACATAAACAGAATTGAAGGCGTGTTCAATTGGAAAGGTCAGGCTTGAACTTTGACTTGAAAATATGCAAAATATATTGAAGTAAAATGAAATTTAATCAATTTGGAAGAGCCAGCGAAATCTTTAAAATCAAATTGAATGCTAAAGGAAATCTATATATATATATATATATACATATATATATTATAAATATATTTACATACACAGAGATCGGCTGCAGCTGTCGCCATTGACAGGAAGTCAAAAGTTGGCAGCCAAACGGAAACTGAAGCTGACAGCGACATCCACCGCAAGGACAATCGACCAAAAGAAACAAAAGCAACAACAACAAACACAAGAATAAAACACAGAGAAAAAAAAAATAACAAAGCAAAAAAAAGGGACACCGACGAAATTGAAGTCCAACTGAGAATTTGATTTCCACAACCAACTAAAATATTTTTTGCCGCCCACGCAATGGCAGCTGCTGCTCCACAGCAAAGAAAAAAAATAAAGTTATGCTGGGCGGTAGTAGCAGACTACTGGATACCCTAGCTATCAGGTCTTATTCCACAAAAACCGAACATTTAAATACAACTTGATCGATTTTCAATATTCCCTAATATGCTTAATTGAGAATTGACCTAAGTGCTATTCTGATTACAAACTTCTATTGTGATCTGATAAAGAAATTTAAATAGAAAACTTCATATCTATATCCATCTGATATCTATATATTTCTCAGTTGCGAATAACGTTCCTAATGCGACTTAGCTTCTGCACTTTCTCTGTTACCTACAGCTGCAACAGCTCATCATACCCTCATTATTCACTTTCTATGGATTTTGGGTATCAAAAAAGGGAGGCAAAAACGAAAAAACAAAAGCTCTACTCCAATTTTTAATATAAGAAACAACAAGTGAAGCACCCAAGGACCTTCTGAGTGCGTTTTCCAGCTGTTTCACTTTTTGCCCGCTTCTTCTCGCTTTTCCCCGCTTTCCCATTTTCCCTTTCGCCTTTGGCCGTCAGACAGTTTTCATCTTGTTTGCATGTGTTTCTGCGGTCTCTCTTTGTGTTTTTGTTTGGTATTTTCTCTTCTTGAATTTCTTTATTTTTATTTTTATTTTTTTTCGTTTACCGGATATATTTTTTTCCTGTATTTTTGTTGCTTTGTTACCTTTTTGTTTTTTTGTTGCCTTTCTCTTTTCTTTCAATCTGGCTCTTGGTCTCGGCAAGCGCTGATTTAGCAAATTGTTTTGTTGTTCCTGTTAACATTTCTGAAATGTTGATTTCATAGTTTTTCTTTGTGCTGAGGGTTAACAAGAATAATGAAATATATTTTTAACTGCATTTTTTATTCTTAATAAAATTAGGGGTTAAAACAAGGAGGTGAGGCAGGCAGGCAGGTAATTGAAAGACAGAACTGGTCCAAAAAAGTCGAGGGAAAAAGATGGCGGGAGAAGTAAGTAGACATAAACTAAGCAGAGAATTAAGCTTATAAGGTGTCAGGGAAGAATGTTGAAAATGCAGCGGCAGAAGAAGAGATAGAGAATGACAGAGGGAAGAATATGAGAGAGAAAAAGAGAACAAAAGAAAACTATAGAGAAAGAGGCAGAAAGTGGGAGAAAAGGTATGAAGGAGATAGAGAAAAATATAGATATGCAGATAGAGAAAGTGAGCAACGAGAGAGAATGTGAGAGGGAGTGTGAGAGAGTAATGCAGAGAAAGAAATAGAGAGAGAGAGAACAAATCCAAACAAAGACAAAGATAGAGAAAGAAACAACAATAATAAAACAGTGAGATAGTTTTAGAGAGACAGAGAGAAAAAAGTTAAAGACAAACACAGAAATCAAACGGATAAAATTATTAAGCAGATCAGGAGTATAGAATCAGCTAACTTAATTACTATCTCAAAGTATAAAATTATAATTTAAGTAGATTTTTCATCACATTGCAGGACCAATTCAATCAAATCAAATTAGTTCAATCCCCTCTTTCTCTATTTGACTCTGACTTTCTTCTCTACTTTTTTTATGGTCTCCAAAAAATATACTTAAAATATATATAATAATATTTATGATCATTCGTTCAAATTAAAATTGTCTGAATATTCATTAATTATTTTTTTTATAAATTCAAATTGATTTTCTACACATTTTTCTTTTGCGTAACTTCCCCAACTGGAATCAGAAAACTTAAAAGTCTTAATGTTTTTGCTTCTTTTTTTCAACCAAATTTGAATAGTTGCGAAAAGTTGTTTATGAACTTATTTTTAATACAAATAATTCTTGACCCAGTTGATTGTGACTTTAACGAAAGTGTTTCAACATTTTAATCAATATGACTTAAGTAAAAGGCAAACAACTAAAGTGAAAAAACAGAGAACAAAAAAAAAAAAACAATAAAAATGGCAAAGCTGGCAAGCTCTACAAATAGTGTGCATAGTTTTTAGCAATTTGTTTACAAGTTTTTTTTTTGTATTTTATTGGTATTTTTGTGTTTTACTGAAGCAAAAATACAATTTCCGTGTTAAGTTGAAAAACAAACAAACTGACTGCCAATTTTTAACGTTCTGCCAGACTTAACCCAGCAGCAGCAACAACAATGAGCTCATGCTGAAGCTGAATGCAATTGAGTTGAGAAACGAGAATTGAGAATCGAGAAATCGAGAATTGAGTTGGGAGTCTGGCGAGTTGGAAGGCAAAAGTAAATTTCCACTTGCAGTCAATAATCAACTAAGCATAAAATAGTATTTGAGCTATTGAAGCAGCAAAAATTTGTTGCTGCTGCTGCTACTACTGATGCTGCTGCTACTGCTGATGCTGCTGCTGCTGCTGCACTTCTCAAATTTATATATATTGGTGAAAAAAAATCCGCTTACACATTGTGCTTGCACTTGGTAAGTTGCCCAAAAGTATGCTGCTGAAAAATAAGAGCACCGAAATAGACTAAAAATAGAAAACATTTGGAAATGTCGAAGGTAAATATACGATCTGGAAATGCTCTGTAAAAAGAAGAGAAGCAGTTGACTGTGAACACCTTTAGTTAATATGTGAAGAATATAAAAGAGTAAACAATACTTTACAAAAATCATCATTCAATCAATATACCCGTCTTGGCTATGTGTGCAGGGTAGTCAAAAGAGTTAGTCTTGTGACCAAACTGTAAGAGTATAGACCCGCAAGTAAAACTAATATACCCCATTTCATTTGCTGCACAGGTTGCAGAACAAAATTGTTTAATATCAGAAAAGTTTATAGCTTTTAATTAGTCTTCAAAGTTTGTAAAACATTCAGAATATACAAAAAATTATTAATTTCAACTAAATACAACTAATATACCCCACTTCACTTACTCCACGCAGTATATAAAACGAAATTTGAACAGTTTTCCGACAAGAGTTGAGTAAAAATTTCTATTTAAAATTCTGCACATGCTCGCACTCAATTTAAGTTAAATTATTTTTCATCAATTTATAGATATCTACGCACAGCTGCAGCTAACGAAGCGAGCTGAAAGAGACAGCGAGAGAGTGAGAGAAAGAGCAAGAGAGAGATAGAGAGAGAGAGAGAGAGAGGGAGGGAAGTAATGTAAGCTGCCAAAAGGTAAATGGTAAAGGTGCAAGCGAAAACAGCCAAAAGATTTCTAGCTAATTTGCGGCAATAACATCAAAGCCGATTTTTTGCCTTTTTTGCTACCCTTTTTTTTTGGTTCTTTTTTTGCCTGCTTTGCTTTGCCTTTGGCCGCAGCAATTGGCCTTTTTTCTATGTGTTTGGGGTTAGGGTAGACGAAGTTTGGCCCATTGGGGCCGGAAATATACCTAAGCGTGTGTGTGTTCGTCTGCGTATCTGTTAAATGTTGCGTAGAAAATCATTTTATATATATATATATATTTACACTTGTGCATTGGGAAGCTTTCAAGGCATGTGCTCTTTAATTTTTGGCTTTAAATTATAGAACATTAAAAAATTTAACAAATAATTATTTTTACTGCAAGAAAATGTTCTTAAATAGACTGAGATTTATATCTCACTTCACTTTGCTTAATACATTTATATATATTATTTATTTATATATATATTTATATCTATGTATTTATTTATATATTATTCTGTATTTATATATTATTCTCTCATCAAAAACTTGTTGGAGTACCTAAGAAATAAGAATCATAATACCATAATATATAATATTTATTATAAAGAGGCGATAAATGTATTTTCAAGCTTCAGTTGCTGCCAGCCCACATTAACTTTATCTTTAATTAGTTAACTCAAGTTTTTTCTGAATATGTCATTCAATAAATTTATGTTCCATAGCATACCGTAAAAGCAGCATCAAAAGCAAGTCAGAGATCTTTCTCTCTCTCTCTCTCTCTCTCGCTCTCCCTCTGCTACGACTTAGCTCTAAGCTGGCAACATGGAAACCCGTTACAATCGCCATAGAAAACACATTTTTGTTTACCTGTATCCGGAGGGGGCGTCATGGAAAACCCACAGCTGCCTCAAGTGCGAGGCCACTGACCAATGGTAGCAGCAGCATGAGCGAGGGGTGGGGGTGTGGGGGTTCGATTCAACGATTTAAAGGATTTTCACGTTAAGCGGTGCCTGTCAGCGTTTGGCATGCGGCTTACAGGTGGCTAGCAGCTTTATGGGCTTAGGCAGCAAATGACTCTCGCTAAATGAATGGGGCTGAACTGTTTGTTTGGCCAAACGCCACTAACAGAATATCTAACTGCATTTTATTGCATTTGTGCCAAAGCAAAAATTAGAAAAGAAAAACTTAGCAAAAAGAGGGGAAAAAACTTTGTAAACAAATTGTTGAATGGTTTTTAGCTTGAGTTTTAGTTGGATGTTCGCTGTGATATAAAAGGGCTATGAACTGGATTATATTAGTGATATATGATATAGTATGTAGATATATGTAACTAAATACCTATATATACATAGGTATATGTATAATATATGTAAAGTAAATGTAAATGATTGGAAGACCTAAATATTTTAATATATATCTGAAAACCTTGAAAAAGTAGTTCTTAGTTTTTTTCTTCTGATACATACTTGACTGAGAATCAATAAATATCGATAGCAATATGAATGTAGAAAGTATGATTAGAAGATCCACAAGTTTCGCAACTGTCTTGTATTTGCTCACCCAGCAACTCTCAAACATGTTAGCCTCTAAATACATTTGAATACACTGAAAAAGTATTGCTTATTTGCTAACATTGCTTCTGCTTCTGTATGAGTGTTTGACTAAGGTACACAGAGATATCTGTGCCTCAATATGTCCACATACAGTATGTATTAACTATTACAGGGTATATTCTAGTCAAACATTAGGTACTAGCTTGCCTGGTAAATTGTATTCCTAACACTTGATATACACAACAGATTGTTTTCTTTTTGCCAGGCTTATCGGGCTTTATGCTGTTTATAGCTGTACACACACCCATATACACCCGCACATCTACACCGACACACACACACACACACACACACATATATTTACTGATACATACAATTTTAATTACATAGTCGCAGCATGCGCTGGAAAAATGGAAAAATATCTATGTATGTATGTATATCGGCAACGAAATCATCTACAAAATGCATAATTCAATTTTACGCGCCGTTGAACTTTCTAATGAATTATCGCAGCGCAGAGAACTTTGAATTGGTTTTATGGAATTGCATTTCCATAACATTTTCCACAGCATTCGATTTGGCGCAGCTGCCTGTGTGTGTGCGTAGCCGCTTTGCTATGGTGTTTTGCCCTTAGTTTCATTTCAGTTCGTTTCGTTTCATTTCGCTTGGTTCAATTAATGAGCAATTTGATTGCTGGAGTGCAAAAATATTTTTGCAAAGTCTGAATATTTTTTTCCCAAATTGAAATTATAAAATTCTAAAATAAAACTAGAAGATATATATGGAATATATGGAATATTTAATCAAAGACAACACATGTTAGCTTCATATAAATAAATAAAAAATGAAAAGAAAGAGCTGCCATATTGCCAGGCGTCAGTTGAAAAACTTTGTTTAGGTTTCGTCAACAACAAAAAGTTATAAACAAGTAAGACTCGAGTGAAAAGTTGATGAATTCGAGAGACACAGACAGACAGACAGGGAGGGAGACATGTATTCAAATGACTCAGCGAAACAGCTGGAAAACGACAACAACTTGGCAAAGTTATGAAAAATCTTTGCAACATATGGCATATTAATTGTGTGCCAAGTGTGGGTAGCTTAGGTGTATGAAATATATTTATATTTTTTAAATAACAAATTGTCTTTTGCGCCATAAAATATGTAAAGAAAAATGCTGCAAGAAGGTGGCAAAGTAAGGCAAGGCTAGAGCTCCTACTGACTGGCATTGGAGGATACAAATATTTAGAGTCGTTAAATATCTTTTACTCAAATGTAGAAATATAAATTTATAAGATATTGCTAAAGGTTTACGTTGAAATGTTTTTTAGTCATTTATGGGTACTTCTTGAACAATATATAATCAACATAATACGGGGTGGCAAGTCTGCTTAGCAGGCCCTGGACAAAATATATTAAAAACTAAAAAAAAAACAAAAAAATGTAATACTTTCCCGTAACTTATTTAAGAGAACTTCTTGAATAATATGTAGTAAAAATTGTTTTCACAGTATCGGAGAAATGATATAGAAACTTAGCAGAAGCTCCATTTAATGTATTAATATCTTTAAGTATAACAAATCTTTATTTACACATTAAAAACAAAAATATTATAAATATCTAAAAGTTTGAAAACAAAACTGTCTCTACGAGAGATAGCAAACTGATAGGACAGGAATTAAAGATTGTGGCATTGGCTCTATGCCATATCCCGTCTTCCTTCTCAGCCCAAAGATCTTTTAAGTTCATGTCTTCATAGAGCGATCTCTATAAGTTTATATTGATGTTAGTTCCAGCTATTCATGTCTTTCAGACCAGTTTTCTTTAATTCTTAATAACTAGAAATATCTTAAGTAATTTTTTTTCAATTTCAATTCATCAAAAACTTATTCCGATTAATTTATAAAAGTTGCAAGCGAATGCTCTACTGACAGCTATCATCACGTGTGCTCTGCCATGGCCCCGCCCCCGCCGCTTTACACTCTCATATAAAGTTGATATGCTTTTGGCCTCTGGGCAAAGGGCACGCACACACTTTTCATCCACTGTTCACATTCAATTTATATGAAAATTTATTTACTTTATTTTTTTTTCATTCATTTTTTATTTTTATTTATTTTTTTTATAACAATAAACTAAAAATGGCTTAAAGGCTTTTATCAGCACAAAATCAGCTCGTATTGAGAAGAAAAAAAAAAATAAAGGCCCAACTGCCTCAAGGGTGCAAAATGTCAATCAATTTTGTCGCTTTACAAAAAATGATATACAATATACTCTATGTATATTGTGGCAATACAAAAACATATATGTATACATATACCTATATCTATATATGTATATGTATGCCAACTGACCTTCAGCCAGAAATGTTAACCCTTAACAAATTTGCATATAAAAAGCCGCTTGGGGCAGACACAGAGAGAGAGAGAGAGCGAGAGACAGCGAGCG
The DNA here is from genome assembly GCA_035045365.1 of Drosophila leonis. NCBI lineage: Eukaryota > Metazoa > Arthropoda > Insecta > Diptera > Drosophilidae > Drosophila > Drosophila leonis. The sequence continues at coordinate 3,925,132 of JAWNPC010000389.1, forward strand.
GGGGGCGTGGTAAAGGTTACGAGCCGCTTGTCGAGTTGTTAAAAGGCGCTTTGTGCTGTAAACTCGCTTGATGTCCTGACGCTCCACTGCTGTCCTACACATTGTATCACATTTATCATACATTATCTGTTTACGCTTCTCCATTTTATTTTGCTTTTCGACTCTTCACTCACATAACAGCTGCACTTCATTTGCATGTGCGAAATGTTGTGCCACATACAAAGCACACGCACACACACACACACACACACACACACACATGTGTATATACTTTAGTGTGTATAAAAAACTTTGCATGCAAATCATATAAATTATGAAAGTTTTCTTATCTGAATTTCTGGTCGCATATTGTCGACATGTTTGCCCCAATAAATCTGTCAATACTTTGTCATATTGACAAAAGAAAATTGAAAATTATCACAAAAAAATGAAAGTTGAATTTGTTTTTTATTTTCTTTTATTTTAAATTTTTTTTTATTAAAACTTTTTTGATAATCTAAATATAAAAATAAATAAGCATAAGCGAAACTTATGTAAATAATAATTATTTTGTATAATTTTTTACAAATTTAATTTCTTAATATTAAATAATAAAATATTTAAATAATAGTTAAGGAATTATTAATTTATTATTCGTAACCTTCTTATTTGATTTATTCTTTTTTGGTTACGACAATTTTTTTAAATGATTCTTTAGAAAAAATTTTATTATATAATAATTTATATATTAGGTTTTTATTATTTACTTACAAAGTTTTTATATTTTATTTTTACTTGTTTTTTTCGTTTTAAATACAAAATTAATTTTAAAAAAATTGTTTTTAGTTTTTTTCCGCACATTTTAGTTCAATTAGTTTCGAACATTGAAAACTAATTGAAAAATTATTTAAATTATTTAAGATCTTTTGATCTTTTTGAAAATTTCTCTTTCTCTTAAAACTTTTGTGCAGTTTCTTAACTTTTTAAAGTTTTTTTTTTTACTTTTTGTTTTTCAATCTCAGCTTAAAGCTTGCAGCAACAACAACAAAAAAGTGTCGTGTGCACATTTTGTTTTTACTTAAAATTTGGTAAAATTTGTAACTTTCTGTCAATCTTTTTGGTGCACATAAACGACCCTTACAATTACCTACCCTACCCTATCCCTGCCGTCTACCATCTACCCCTAAGCTCCCCTTCCATATATGGGACTAAAATGTAGCATAAAGTTTTAACTTTTTCATTGGTTTCGCATTTTGGTTGTTATTTTGCTGGATGCTCGCCGCATATGTGGGATGTTAGCAGCAACTACCCCTGGCTGCTGCAGCCCCTACCTCCCCTTGCCCGTCCTCCTATTTAACACCCTCTGCCAGTTCTTCTCGAGCAGCGTTGCGTCTCTGTGTGAGCGTTTCTTGTTGACATAAAAGTTTCCGCTTTTTGTTGGAATTGGTGAAACGGGGTAACGGGGAGGCGTTGTAAGTTTTTCGTTTGTTGCAACATCGTTGGGTTCTTTTTTTTTTTGCTTTTGCTTTTGTTGTATAGTGGACTTATGTGCCACGAATTTGCTGCGGCTACAAATTACAAATTGATTATACGTTCAACAAATGTGTTAATGTGGCATTGTTTGCAAACTTTTGCGGAGAGTTGTGGCTGAGGAGATGCTGCCGAGCTGCTGAGCTGCTGAGCTGCTGAGCTGACCATAATATATTACACACCCACACACACAGAGACAGAGAGCGAGTGATATGTCTGCACATGCATGGCAAAAGTTTTGTTCGAGTTTTTCGTTTGCGAAATTTTCAACAGCCAACAAAAATTCTCTCTCTACATTTTGTAAACTCTCTGACAAGCGTAAACTTTACGCTGCACACTAAAAATTTATTATGACCCATAGATGGGAGAATGGGGAGCGAGAGAGAGAGAGAGAGGTGGCGGGTATATGTATGTAACTAGTGAGGCGAAGGAGTGGTCCAGCGTTGTCCAGCTGCCAGTCCGAAGGTCAAAGTAGTTGAACATTTTTGAGCTGCTGCTTCAAAATTTATTGAAGCATGGCGTTGGCAAAACTTTTATTGCATTTGTTAGATTCCATCCCATTGTATTCATTAATATTTAATAAGCTTTTGTCCTGATTAAACGACATTAACATATGTTTTCTTTCTTTGTTTGCCAAAGTTCAAATGTCAAGGCAATAAAACACGAATTTTAATTCAGAATAAAATTAAGTCTTTTATTTTTGAATTGAATGAGATATTTCACTGAATAGCTGAAGCACATTTTTGACTAAAATTATTAACAAAACTATGGCATATATCAGCAGTAAATCTATGAATCACAACTTGCAACCAGAGCGTATAGGAATTATGAGTTAAAGTAAGAAAATTGAATGGAATATTGAGTGATTTGGTAAGAGTGCAACTATGACTGATTGAATATTAGAATTGTGGTGATGCAGTCAACTCATGACGAGCGCTCATGTGCGCTATGTGTGGCTTTTAGTATACTGAAAGTGGACCGCTTACTCTGGAGGAGATTGAGGTCAACATTCCAAACACTGTTGTCGACACATCGAATCTTACGTTTAAATGATGTGTTATTTCATACATAATATCACGGATCTAGCTTTCAAACGAAATCTTAAACAATGACATATTTCCATGCACTTTTCTTTTTTTCACGATTTCTTATGCTTTTACTCCTGCTGCTATAAACATGAATGTACTTTAGTTGGGAGTGTTTAATTAGGAAAAGACTTAGATATATAGAATTTTTGGCGTATAGACTAAAATTGTGAATGTTTTTCTTCGACCTTTCTCTTAAATCACATCTCAAAAAAACCAACGCTTGATTTGGTGTGGCTCATTATTTTAATAATTATATAGTATTAATTATTTTTTTTAGAGTAAAGTTTTTAATCATTTTTTTATTCACTCTAATTAGTAATATTAACTTCTCCAAGTCCAAAATATATTTACTATTGAAGATTACAGAATTAATAAACTTTTTCGTTTTAGTTTATTATTTTAAAGGCATTCATAGGTAATTAAAAAATAAAACCTATTAACTTGTATTAAAAAAAACTATTAGAAAAAAATCTATAAATTTTTAAATTTTTTTCAAAAATTTTATTTCAAGCTATTGAAATAAATAAAATAAAATAATAAATAAAATAAATAAATAAATAAAATTATAAATATTAAATCTTCAACTCTAAAAGTTCTCAAGCAATGTTAAAAAACTCAGAATAAAATCAATTTTCTCATAGATAATACGTAAGTAGCAGAAAATATCTTCTGCAGCTTCCAAGTATGCGAAAACCCAAAGAAAGAACGAAAACTTAAACTGAAACTAGAATTGCAGCTAAAATTTAAGCCAAGACTTGGCAGAGATTTGTAGTATAATATACTCGAATATATACCTATATAAATATACTTAAAGTCTCTGCCAAGTTCTGGTTTTAGTTTTAGTTTTAGTTTTACTTTTAGCCGCAATTCAAGTTTCAGTTTCGGTTTTCGTCCATTTCCTGGTTTTCTGTCAGTTTTTGGCTTATCGAAGAAAACTAATTTGTTAAAATGTTGCCTGGCTTATTTGTCATCAAGTACAAGCAGAGCTACATTTGATGATGATGATGATGCAGTAGAAGCAGCAGCAGCATCAGGAAATGCGCTCTCAACAAAATGTGAAGCATCCATCATACGCCCGATGGGCCCGCTGGGCGATGGCAACAGCGACTTTTGGCGATGTCCTCTCCGTCGTCTCAATGACATTCTCTGATGGAAAATAAGTGAGCAGAACTAAATTCATGTACTTTTCTTTGCTTTCTATCTCCCTCTCTCTGTCTCTCTCTCTCTCTCTTTCTGTCTGTCGCTTTTTTCGGTTGGTTATACTTGACTTTGGAGTCGAGTAAACTGCAAGTAAAATGCTTTGTGTTGCTTCTTTTTTTTCGCTCGCAAAGCTTCTTTGGCTTTGTGTGCTCGTTAAGTTTCCTTGTGACGCGGCTTATTTGCCTGCTTCTTCCTCTCGGTCTCTCTCTTTCTCTCTGTTGGCTGATGTTGCTTCACATTTTAATGCCAGAGCAATCGGCCCGTTACATATTAAATTTTAAGTGGCTCGCCAGGTTTTTGGCCAGGCAGCCAGGCAGCCAGACAGCTTCCCTACAGCAACAGCAACAACACTAAGCTGATTGCCTCCTTAATGTCGCATGGCACATTGCACATACGCACACACACACACATATAGTGAAATATATATATATACAATATCCAGTTACATTTACCGTTAGGACACGGTGGTTAAAGCTCAATGAGGTGTCGCCATGATTTAGTTAGTTGTCAATGCTGCGCTCGTTGCATTTGAAGTGCTTTTAATAGACATAGAGCAGCACCAAATAGGAAGTTTAATTAGTGCGAGATGGTGAGAGGAGACAGGGAGACGGGTGAATCGAGAACTTGAAAGTTTGTTCGTAGTTGATGTGAGATCTTTAAGCGAGTTTATTAAAGTATTAAAAATTTCAATAATTAAGTTAAGTATATAAACAATATATTGGAATAGTAGCAATGGCAAACAAGAGGGGAGAGAGAGAGAGAGAGAGACAGATACAGAAATGAGAGAGAGAATAAACGAGGGATAGAGAGATAAAAGAGAGAGAGAAAATAAACAAGAGAGAGAGAGAGAGAGAGACAGAAGAGAGAGAGAGTATAAACGAGAGAGATAGAGAGAAAGGGTGAGAGACAGACAGAGTAATAGAGAGAGAGAGAGACCAAGAATGAAAGAGAGTGAGAATGAGGCAGATGCAGTGAGAGATAGAGAGAAAGAAAGAAACAAAGAAAGCGAGAGTGATCGAGAGAGATGCAGGCAGAGACAGAGATTGAGATTCATATTGAGATTGCGATTGAGATAGAAAAGCAGAGACAGACACAAACACAGAGATAGAGAGAGAGAGAGGGAGAGGGAGAGAGTGAGAGAATGAGAGAGATTATAGAGAGAGAGAAACGACAATAAACGAAAAAATATGATTATTGAATTTAGGGAGAGACAGAAGACATAAATAGAATTGTGGGTATAAAAAACCTGAAGTGAGGAGGGCTAGAGGAAAGAAGAATATTCAGAGTTAGAGTTGAAAGACAGATAAAGACGTATTACATCAATTACATTGATTTTGAATACTATCCAGTTAGAAACTGTTTGTATCTACAAAAATCTAAATGATAAATAAGAGCATTAAATTTCAATTAGATGTATTACCGTTGCCAGCTGAGCCCTCAGCTTTAAGTATTTTGATTGCTTGGATTAAAATGCAGCATTTGCCATTTTCGTTTACTGGCGACTTACAGGAGCAACATAGCTCTGATGTCTTTGCTGTTTTTTTTTCTTGTTTGCTGGCTTCACTCGCTCCACTCGAGTTTTATAGCCGACATTCAGCTCAAAAAGTGACACTCAACTTTGCCATGTGAAGCAAATAAATCATCGTAAGTTTTTAGCCGGTGCAAAGGCCAAAACCCCTTTGACCCCACGCACGCCCCTTCTCCATAGCACGGCACCGACGTTGTCCAGCGTGGATCCAGCTCTCAAGTTAATTCAATTTAAAGCAAGAGCCAAATGAAAGAAGCAGAAACTTTGTCGTGCAGTTTATATATATATATTTTTTTTCACTTTTTATTTTTTCGAATTTTTCTTTTGATTTTCTTTATTTTTTTTCCTTTTTTTTTTCTTTGCTTTGGCGCTTCATTTTGCGCAAAGTTTTGCGCTGGCAGAGTTGACACGTCATCAGGACAAAGCTACCGAAAATGTTCCATTGTTGAATGTAACGCAAGTCACATGATAAACAACAACAGCAACAACAACAACATCAAATGGCAACAACAATAAAACAGAACAATGCGTCTTAAACTTGAGCTTGAAAATTTTTCGCTTTCGCTGTTGCCATTTTGTTAAGCACTTCCTGCTCAACTATTTGCCATTATAAGAACCCACAATAAATCCACACTTTGTAGAAGACACAGAGAGAGAGAGAGAGAGAGAGAGAGAGAGAGAGGGAGAAACGTACCCCTCACACAACATTTTGATATACTCACCCACCCAGTCTCGCCCCCATCTCTATTGATGTGAAAGTTATGTGAAAAGTTTTGATTTGTTTAGTACATTTATTTTACACTGCCCGACGAAGCGTTTCGAACTCGAATTCGAGTTTCGAATTAACTCAAAATTGAAGTGCATTTTCTTTATTCTTGGTTTTTTTCCCCCCAATATCTAAGCAGCATAAATTATTATGTTTTGTATTGTTCGCTTTGTCTAAGCCCAATAAATCGTGCATCCCTTTTGCTCCAGCTATTGCTGTCTCAACTTTTTTTGTTTGTGCTAGCAAACTTGAGTTATAATTGAAAATGTTGTTGTTGCTGTTGTTGGCGGTGTTTCTGTTGCTCTGGTTGCTGCTGTGGGTGGCAGTTGAGAGAGCAGCTGTTCGTTGCTTTTAATTAAATTTTGCTGTCCACAAAAGTTTAATAGGTAACATGCTGAGAAATGAGTGTATGAACAGAAATCATTTGTTTACGGAAACTCTTGAATACAAAAAAAACAAAAGCAAAGCGCAACAACAAACGACAACAACAAGAAACAGTTCATATGACAAATGGAACTTGAATCATAAAATATATTTTGACAGTTTTTGAAGAGTTTATTTGTGGTTTATAGTTACACTAACTTCAAATTTATCTAAAAATCAAGTCAATATCATATTATTTATATTATCGATTATAAATTTCATTTATTTGCATATATATATATAAATATATATATTCACTTTCACTTACAGCAGATTTGTGATATGTCCGTTTGCCTGTCTTGCGTACTGTCCGTCTCTCCATCTTTGTCTGTCTGAGCTCAAAGCATTTTAATGCTTTTCAAGCTAAAGACTTGCAATTATAGAAATTTACTTTTGAATATCTTAATCCTATAAAAATTGAAGATTTTTTAGATATGACCTGATGACCAATAAGCCTGTATTTTTCTCAGTTTCATAGGAAGAATATTAACATGAGGGCGTTGAATTGCTTTTGGCCTCTTAAGCAGATTGAATCTAAATTATTTATCCACGCTTATTGAAGACATGCCAAAACAGGATAAATGGTATAGGATTCTGTATATATCTTTCTATATATATCATTTATACATATATAAAATATAGTATGCCAATATATATCCGTCTAGACCAGCGTCACAATAAAAAAGTAGTCATAGCTACGCCCATTGAGAGGTGTAGCAAATTCGGGGAAAAACTGTATCTCTTACAGTTCGTAGAAGTGATAACTGAGTGAAAAGTGAAAGTGAGACCTTTGATCTCTATTATAGACTGTAAGCAATATAAATATTGTAAATATTGTAGACAAACCAGCAAAAATACATATATATTCTATATCATTTAAGCTCACCGTCAATTGTTGCAGATGGCAAAGTGGCAGTTGAATATATCTTGGCCTTCTCTATAGATAGTCTAATAAATATGATCTGTAAGCGTGGCAAAAAAGATAACTTAAATGTTAATAAACAATAATAATAATAAATATTAATAAAATCATTATTATGCAGTAGAATTTGTTTCTTTGTAATATGTCAACTTAAAGGCATTTGCCTGAAAACATTTTATGAATCAAAGAAATTCATTACAAAATATATTTATATATACAATATATATACATATTTATGCAATATATTTTTTATATATATTTTGATACATAATGTATACGTTGGCTTGTTAAAATAGACTTTGTTTACTTTATACATAAATTGTTTTTATTTAATCGCAATATGTCAGATTCAGGCTTCTGATTTGTGAGTCAACTTTAAGCCGCACGATTGACACATTGCCATTGATTGAAATGCAGCTCAATAAAAACATTTGTTCATGTTTTATGTGAAATCCCACATTGAATAGCTTATTAAAACGAATTCTCTTTACAACATTTCTGTTTTTTTTTTGCATTTAATTTTTTCTTGATCAGTTTGTGACACATTGATTAATTTGTTTACAAAGCAATTGGTCATGCATAAAATTATATAATTTGCAACAAAAAACAAGTAAGAGTGCTCTAGTCGAGACTGCTCGACTAAGAGATACCCTGAACCCTGCGAAGATGCGATATTCAAATCATTTTACGCTTCTTTTATATATACATATACACAAACAACACATGCACACACACACACATGCACACGCACGCACAAGCGCTTGCTCTGCTACTGCGCAGTTTACGCAGCGACTGCGCGCGGGCAGCGCTTGGGCTGCAGTATGGGCTATATTTTGGAAACTTATTTGTTGAATAGGTTTGCTTCTAGATGGACTTTCGTAATCAAACTTTTACAGCGTAATAATGACATTCATATGTATGTATTTGCCAAAGCACAAGTCTCTAGTATTTGAAATACGTTTTTTTCAAATTTGGGGGGAAGGGGGCGTGGTATCTAAAATCCAAAAATTGCAAAATGTTTGTATTCATTACACGGATACACACAGTAAATCTGAAATCTATAGCTATAACGGTATTCAAAAACGAAGAAAAGTTATCGATTTTTATCGATAATAAGGAAATGGGATGAGTTATCGAAAAAAAATGATAAACTCGTACTGCGTAGGATATACACGAGTATACATTTCAAATTTCAGATCTCTAGCTTTTATGGTTTGCGAGATCACTGCGTTCACACGGACGGACGGACGGACGGACGGACGGACGGACGGACAGACGGACATGGCTATATCGACTCAGTTTGTCGAGCTGATCAAGAATATATATACTTTATGGGGTCTGCCATGTCTCCTTCTGCCTGTTACATACATTTTCACAAAAACATTATACCCTGATTTCCCATTTTCAATGGGTTCAGGGTATAAAAAGGTTGGACTAAGGCCAAACAAGTCGACTATGAAACTGTCAATAAATATATATGTCTATATATAGATTTATATGTATATATATTTATTGATATATATATTTATTCATTATTTTTATACATATTTTTTTAAAGCATTTGAACTTTTGTCTGTGGCTGACACATAACAGCAATTAGTTATTAATTAACAGACCGCATTTGTATTAATTAATTTGTGCTACGTATCGAACGATACTTATTTAATATTCTGCCAGCGCATATTATGCAATAATCCAAAATTTTATATATTAATACTAGAAAATTACATGTGCGCTGCTTGCCGCTGCCTAGTCCTGCCTGCCAGAGACACTTATTAATTAATAATGCGAATCACAATTAAATTGGTTTTTCCTTTTTTTATTTCTATGGCAACATGGCAAATGTTGAGCTGCAAATGTAGGAATATATATTATTAAATATTCGATTAAGTGTGTTTTCAATAAATATATTTATTTCAAATCTATAATCATCATTAACCACATATCAGGTGTTGTCTTGTGGGGAAATGTTCAATTAAAAATCACATTCAATTCATACTTCAATTATTCCTTTTGCATAATCTCAATTATATTCATTTTATTATTAGGGGAAATTATTAGAAATATTTTAATTAAGTTTAAATTTTTGTATATAAATTGCAGGAATATGCATTTATATAATTTTTATTTTTATTATAATTCAACAAAATTAATTATAATTTGTTTTTATTTATTAACAATATTAAATATATTTCAATTTTTTTTTATTTTTGTTATAATTATATTATATATTATTGCATATTTTATGTTTGTTAAGAGTATTTAAACTTATTTAAATTTTAATAAATATTTTTTTTTTTTTTTAATTAATGTTTTTTTTTTGCAATCTGTCTTATACTAAACAATAAGCAAATGTACTAAAATTAACAGTAACTAACACATAACCGGATGGATTGACCTCCAATGAGATTAGTCCATATATTTACATATTTACATTTCTAGTTAGCTCTATTCTCTATTTGGCAAGTCCGGAACGTGATATCTTTTTAAACGCCGTCGGCTATTATTTGTGTTGTCTAGAAGTCTAGAAGCTAGAACATTGCAGTGGTCATGTAGCCTATTTAAATATCTTTCTGCGCTTTTTTGTATTTCCTCTTTGACAAGAGGAAGTTTGAGATCTTTATGGATGTCAAAGTTTGTCATATAAATATATATAAATATAAATTTTTATTTTTTCCTATTTTATTATTATTTTTTCATATATTTTTATTACTATGCAGTATGCATATATCTTTCTATTTATTTTTGATTTGTTTAAGTCATTTACAAATCCTATTCTTTCATTGCTTTTTTTTCCAGAATTTTCAACTATATAACTGGCTATTTTTCAGTTGTGGGTAAGTTTTTTAAATACGTTAGCTAACAAAAAAAAAAAAAATAATAATAACGAAGAATAGCACTAAAGTCTACTGAATCTGAAACTAGAAGAGAGACAAAAAGAGAGAGAGGATAATTGAGAGAAGATTTATACGGCAACTGCTCGCTAAATAGAAAATCATAAAAGACAACTAATTGGTAAATCAAGATGTTTTGCATGTGAGGAATAGGGCTTTACGATATTCTAGCAATCTTTTACTGATATTGTTTGCCTTGATATTAGAGCAACCCAAATGTACGAAGAAACGTAAACGAAAGGGCTGTTAGGTTAGATTAATTCGAAGGTCTGTTGTTAGAGCACTATCCATTGAAGCCCAGTGATATGAATTTGACTAAATCATAATCTCTAAAAGACTTCGTCATTCAAGTATGACTCAACTGCTTATTACTGAATCACAGATATTTTTCACTACTTCTTTTGAAACAGTATGAAAATATTCTATTTTTCACATTTTAATATATTTAAAAAATATTATTATTGAAATCATTATAAGTAGAAACAAGAAATGAACAGCATTTTGAATTATTTCCATTTTTTGTATTTGTTTCTATAATTTTTATTTTATTTGAATATCAGAAAACTTCTCATTTCAATGAATTAAGAAGTTCAAGTTTCATAAAAATTTTTCAACTTTAGTTTTACTTTTTGGCATTATAATTCGAGCTTTTTAAAGCGAGTGAAGCATTCACCAATTAGCTGGAAAATCTGTAGCGTTTGCTGGCTTTTTGCTTTAAGTAAATATCGTTTTAATAAAATTGCCAAGACAAACTTGCGACTACAACAATAATAACAACAACAAAAGCTCAAACAACAACATTTTGTGAAAATCTTGAACAAAACGTGGCTAAAACTAAAACTAAATGCAGACATAAATATTTTATGCTTAAAGTAAAAAACTTTTGCAATTTGACTGCTGTTGCAGTTGCAGCAGCCAAAAAGCTGGCTAAATCTCACACAAACACATGCACACACACACACACACACCCTGGCAGTCGCTGTGGCTGGTTTTGGCCTTTTTTGTGCGCTTGGCCAAAATCTAAACATAAGTTAGCATTTAAGTTGGCGCAGGGCGCAAAAGCATAAAACACGCAGGAACAACACACACATGGAAACCACACCGACTCTCTCTTTCTCTCTTTCACTATCTCATTCGCTCTCTCTCTATCTCTCTCGCTTTCACACACACTTATTCTGGTGATCCACTTCCGCTGCGTTCAAGATAAGAAATTTACTTGGCTATTTGAATTCCGGAAGCCTTAGCTTCACTCTTAGAACTAGACTGAGTGAAGGGTGGCAGGGGCGAGTGGGTGCAGGTGTGGGCGTAGTAAGGGCTGTGAGTGTGGCGCAGGTATTGCTCACACTCTCGTCGTCGTCGTCGCCGTCGTCTCGTCCCAGTCAAATTTCAGCGCATTGCAAGTCAATTAAAACTTATATTTTACTTGTTTGGGTTTTCTTTTTGTCTACTTCTTGATTTTGTTGTACTTGAATGAAAATAATATTTATAGCTGGCGCTTGGGTTAAATTTGAAAAGTTCAGCTAATGAAGTGTTAAATATATATAAATATATAAATCTTAAAAATAAAAAAAATTAAAAACAAAATTAATACAAATAATAAATAATAAATATAATAATAATTTTATTTTTATATAATTATTTATGTATTATATAAAATGTATTTAAATGTATAAAAAGCTAAAGACTTGAACTTGAGCACTAAAACTTCTGATTAGAGACAACTTCACAAATTTGTAAATTTCAATAAAGTCTAAAATGAATCATTAAAGATCTGAAAAGGCAAGTCTGTGTGTATTTGTTATGCACCTGTTTTTTTAAACTTATTAATTTACAAATAATAAGCTTCCTTTGTTTCTGATTGCAGCATGGTTTAAACCAATAGAATTGTCCACTATCTCCTCCAGTTCCTCCTCCTCGCGTCTTCCCCGAGAAGCGCTCAAGCTGGAATATCACTTATTTAGCGTCGCGACGCCCACCATTTCTGCTCCACACTATGTGCATGTCTGTGTATATATATGAGTAGAGTTATAAGTATATTTATCTATATATGTATGCATATATAAGCTAGAATGCTCATACCAGCTGCTTGTCCATGAGCTTAGGGTATCTGCCAGCGAAAGCACTCGAAATTATTCAATTTAAAGTCATGTTTTGAACTCTGCCTCTACAAAATCATTTATATTCGTCAATTCGCTGAATGCTTCCCCAATTTCCCAACATTTTTGGTCTAAAATTAAATTTCGCATAGAAAAAGAAAAACAGTTAGATTTAAGCTGGATTTACAGGACTCGCTGTAGAGCTGTAACGAGGACATGGCATTGAATAATTTATTGCCTGGCAACTAATTAAAATTGCATGAACACGTCTCGAATGAAATTTAATGAAAACATTTGATTTCACAATTTCCACAGATATATAGATATATAAATGTCTGTGTCTGTGTGTATGCCATGTCCTGTAAGCTTTCATTTCATTAAGATGCCGGCGACATGATCTTTTAATTTCATTTATATAAATATTTACTTTCTATTTCCAATTGGCTGCCAACTGAATTGCTAACTACATTTTCATCTAGCTTTTACACAGTCGAGCGAAAATTTCTCTTTCCACATTTTTCTTTTTTTATACCCTGAACCCATTGAAAATGGGAAATCAGGGTATAATGGTTTTGTTAAATGTATGTAACAGGCAGAAGGAGGCGTGGCAGACCCCATATATATTCTTGATCAGGACGGCGAGCTAAGTCGCCGTCCGTCCGTATGTGTAAACGCGTCGATCTCAGAACCTATAAGAGCTAGAGACTTGAAATAGCACGCGCAGATTGAGTTTGTTTCAAAATTTCGATAACTATTCTAGTTTTAATGTTATTGATTAAAAACCTTATCGAACTGCAGTTTTTAAATTCTATCTCGTACATCTTTGGAGCTAAAGTCTCCAAATTTTGCATTTCGTTTCATTTATATTTTATACAATTTTGAATTTTACCTAAAGGCGTTTAAAGAAAATATTCTATAATCTCTTTATTTTGCTTTATAATTGCTGGAAACTGAATTTTTGTATAGAGATCTATTTACTGAGATCTAAATATATATAAAAACTTTTCTCTTATTAAAGATAAATGAAAATTATTTAGCTTAATTAAGGCAAATTGATTTTATAAAAAATAAAAACAGCTTTTTTAAGACTAAAATGGAATGCATAAAATCAAAATTAAGAAAAGAATAAAAAGTTAAAAATTTAAAAAAATGATTAAAAATTAGGAAAAAATATGAAAGGAAAATGTTTGATTTACATGTAAATTAAAAAGTTAATAGATAAATAAACGTTTTTTTATAATTAAAAAAGTATTTTGAAAGCATTTCAACTAACAAAAAAAAATGCAAAACAAAACTCAGAATTTAAGAAATAATTAAAAAAGTTTTCCAAGATGAAAAAAAAATAGTTTAATTTCTTTTTTCTTTTTCTTATTTATTATATTAATTAATTATTTTTGTATTTATTTCTTTTATTCTTTTAAAAAGGTTTGAACTAATTAATATAGTATACATGTTTTTTTTGCTTAAACAAATCATGTTGTTAATCCTTCATTAATTTGATATTTTAATTAGATTTTTAGTTGCAAAATATATTTTCCTTCTTCATTATCTACATTATTTGTATATACATATAGTTACATGTATATATGTTATATATGTAATGTATTGTATTTTATATATAATATATATATATAGATATTTATATTTCCATTTTTGTATGCTCCTGAGCACCCAACACCTTGTACAACTTCTCGCCCGCTGTTCGCTTATTTTCTCCGTCGCTCTCCCTTCCACCCTTCCACTCTTCCACTCTTTCTCTCTTTATCTTTCTGCCTCTCTCGCTTCGCTCTTAGCCAATCAATTTCAATAGCCGCAATTTGTCGAAGCATTGTCATAAATTGCACTAATGCCTATATAGGCGTCAGACTGAACCAATCTGCACTCGTCTCTGCCTCTCTCCCTGCCACGCAGCCCTTTCTGTCCCACCCACTTCAATGCTCGCTGGTCACCTGTCAATTATTTTAACAAGACAAAACGCATCAATGGAGCTCATGGAGGCTCATGGAGCATGTCAGGCCATGGAGGCGCTGGCTAGATTCGGCAGTAAATTTATACAATGTGTCAGCTATGTACAAACATAAATATATATATATACAGATATATATATATGTATATAGATCTATATAGATGTATATAGAGAGCTTCTGGAACGTGCAAATCCCCTTTGCGTTGAAATGGCTTAATGTCACTTTATTTCATGCGGTCTTGTCACGTCTGTCTGCGCTTTTTGTTTCGTTTCTTCTATTTATTTATTTTTTTTTTTTTTGGCGCTCACTGTTGTTCTTTTTGACCTGCGAGCCCCGCCTTTGTGACACTGTCCATCAGTCAAATGTGTGTGTGTGTGTGCGTATCGATTTGTGTTCCGTCCAGCTCTTGGCATTAGTTTTTGCCAATCAGCAGCGCACCCTCTCCCTCTACCCCGCCCTCTCCCTCTCCCATCGACCTCGAAAATAGCTTGTCAATTATTTGGCAATTTCAGTGGACCCGTTGACAATGGGATTTGTTGCGTTTCATTTAATATTTGACCGGGTCGCATTTGTAACTTAAATCAACAGCTCCCAGCGATATCTCGCCATATATATATATATATGTATATATATATAACAGCTGTTATAAATAAAGATTTTCACTGGGCCCCATTTAATTTATTCAAAAAATAGTCATTTCCGTGGGCTTTGCCACCAATTTCAATTAAATTGCCGACTTATGTTCAAAACGGTTACGAATCGAGATTTTGCAGCCAACGTCCGTCCGTCCGTCGTGTCGCTCGCTTTGCCATCGAGCAGAGCTCAATTTAAATGCCGTCACGGGGATCAACATCAACTGCCTATCAATGGCAGCCAGCGTGCCATGAAAATTGAAAATTAGCAGCAGCAGCAGCCGGAACTGAAGAGGCGAAAAGCGAACAAAGGGAAAGGGTTCGCTAATTGGAGCGACCCCTAGTCCTGGCCCCCTCTACTGCTATATGTTTCATTGTCATGTGAAGGGCTTTTAGAGCGAGCAATGTTTCCAGCCAGAGCTAATTTCTAGTTTTTTGTTTTTTTTGGGTAGACATTTGATTTATTGAGATGTCGTTTAGGTTTTGCGCCAATTTAGGAACTATAGAGCTTTGTGTGAATAGTGGGTGACTCGCTTAAGTGATGTGCCTATATGAGGACGGCTCTTCTAAGAGTAGATGGGCAAGAGTATGAAGCCATCTAGAACAGACCAACAGAGTTTGGCAATAGCAGTGGGAAAGAAAATAAAGTTTATTGAAGAACTAACTACAAAATGACAATAATAAACTTGAAATATATCAAAATATATATATATAGATATAGATATATATTGAGAGCAATCCAGACAAGTTGCACAACAAATCACAACGCCTTTCTGCCTAATCGAGCTGGGCAAACAAACCAATCTCTGCCCAAATACAAACAAACTCTCTCTCTCACACACACACACGCACTCAGGCATACACATACACTGCCCAACAATGAAGTAATTGAAAAAATAACTTCCAAATGCAGCTGCTGCTGTCTACTCTATAACTTCAGCCAGCCACGCCCCTACTAGTAGCGAAACGGCTTGAAATGTTTAAAAATACATGTCGAGTATGTCGCATATATATATATATATATATATATATATATATACATAGATGTATATATATTATAGCTGCGCGCATAGCTCAAAAGCACAAGGCAAACTGTCCAGCAGCAACAACCACTACAGCAACAACAACAATAATAAGAAATCGCATCGTTGGTCACTTTTGCTCGTTGAGAAATTGACATTTAAACATGAAATTCCAGCCAAAAATTCGTGCCAACAACAATGGCTCCGGCCACTTTTTCGTGATACTATGAGCAGCCGCCACCCTCCCCTATACGCCGTGGCCATGCCCAGCAACTGCAATCCCAGCACGACTGCAATCTCAGCATTGCAAGCATTTTGACCAACAAAAAAGAAAAAAACTTTATATGGCTGCAGTTGGGCAGCAAGAAATTGAAAATAGTCCCACCCCTGTCCCAGGCCTTGCCACCATTCCCCTCGCCCACCATAAGCACACATATCTATTCTAGGTATTCCCCATATGACTGTCTATCTAAACTGTCTATATATGCTCGTTTCCATGTGTGTGTGTGTGTGTGTGCCTCCATGTCTGTGTGCACTTATCGATTGCTCATACGTCGCGTTGTCCCAAAGTGTCGAAAGGCAGCAAAAGCGAGAAAAAAAAGCAGCAGCAGCAGCAAACAGAAAAATAGAATGGAATAGCAATGAAAATGTGCACAAAAGTTGAATCAAATACCAAATACCAAAGGCAGAAATCACACATTCTTATACGCAGAGAGCGAGCCAAAGAGAGAGACAGAGAGAGAGAGCGGTAGAGAGAGAAAAACCCATTAACACTAATCGCTTCCCCACAGACACATAAACAATTTATCTGCCACACACACGTGTGTGTGTGTGTGTGTGTGTGTGTGTGTCCTTGCTGTAACTTGCCCGCAAGATCGAAGTCAAAAGTTTTTCGTCGGCGGCAACAGACTTGCATTTTCTTTATTTCCTTTATTTTCCACATGTTTTCTTCTTTTTTTTTTGAATATTTTTGCTTACGCTGGCGGAAATTTATCACGTTAACCTTTGGGAAATGCTCATATAATTTATCTTGAGGCAAGTAAATTTTCAAAAGCGCGCCTGGAATAAGTAAAAATGAAGAAGAAGCTGAAGACGAGAAGCCGTGTTGCTTTCGGCTTCGCATTTCCAGCTATAGTGCGTGCTAAAAGTTTTCCGACTCGCCCACAAAAATACTCTTGGGTGCTAGCAAACCGCTCGCGCGCTTCTGTATAAGTGTGTGTGTGTTTGTGAGTGTGTGTGCGAGGGTGTGTGTGTGTGAGTGTGTGTGTGCGAGGGTGTGTTAGCTGAAAAATGGCTCAGCATTTAAAAACATTCCATGTGTGTGTGCACTTATAGCCGCCTGCACAGTTTTGTTGGGCCTTAAAAAAATTAGGTTAATTTGAAGTGGATGCGATTGATGAGCTACCATCCAAAAACACTTGGCAAATAATTAATAAAATTGTTAGAACGCTTTCAGACTTCAGATTTAAAATTGTAAATGCCTCAGGTTGGCGGCTAGTCACGTATGGCAATCGTATAAAATATTTAAGGCAAGCATTTAAAGAGGATTTCAATTTAAATTTAAAGAAATATGTTCATTTAGCTAAAGAATTTACTAACACAATTTATAATAATTAATTAAAAATTTATAAAAATTAAGAGTTTATCCAGAGTTATGCAGTTTGTTGGAACTAATCATTCCCATACATTTTTGAATATGCATTTGCTGTTACTAACATGACTAAGAACACAATATTATTTACCTATATATACAATATTTATCTTTTTTAGAATCATTTCAAGATTTTGATGATATTTTTGAATATGAAGTCAAAAAGTCTCCCTGCTCGTTGTTTTTCAAATTTTACCTGCGCGAGCTGCTTAATTTCTATGCGGTGGTATTATTGTTGTCATTTTTGTTCTCTAAAATTTTCTTGGAAATGCCCACCACATTGTCGTCGCTTCATTAAGAAAGTTTTTCTTTATAGTTTTCGTGGCATAAATGCTGAAAACTTAATTTCTGCTAAGTGAACTTGTTAAGTTTTTGCCTCGTTTTTTGCCTTGGTTTTTTTTTCTTTCACTTTTTTTTTTTGTCATTTGCCGCCGCTTTTATTATGACTGTAAAGTGAAGTGGAGGGGGAAGGATGGGTGATGGGGTTTGTCCTGCGGCTGCCTTTGACACTTTGGTGGCCACACTTTTGTTGTTGCTGTTGTACATCTTGGCGCTGCTTTAAGCGCATTAAATGCGACTACAGCAAAAAAAAAAGGAAGATAAAAAAAAGGGCCACAACTGAGTAAATGGAATTTAAAATGACAACACTAAAACCGTTGCATATAATTGTGCAGCACTGTGCTACAAAGTCGCGGGAGACAATTTAATGTGATACTCGACAGATTATGCCATCTTGTCAAAGTATAATAACAGCGCATATGCAAACTATAAAGCAGCGAACAACTATTAAAAGACGCTGCTTAAATAGCTCATAAACCAGTTAGGAATGTATGGAGAACATAAAGGAAAACAAAACTACATTTGCATGGCAAGTCAACACAGTTGCAGTCACACGTTTACGCATGCGACACACATAGAGCTAGTTGCGAATCAACAAAATGCTCTAAGCAAAGCAGTAATTGTAATTGCATTGTAAGAGTAAGAGTAATCGAGAGTGCTCGACTCAAAAATACTCTGAGCCCTGATGATGAAGTGATATTTCAATCAATCAAAGTTTCTTATGTACCAACATAACCCACAATACATACACACAAACAGCAGTTTTGAATATGGGAAAAGTAATATAGGAATAAACATTCTTTACGTTCCATTTTGCCAGGACACAAGAACAACTTGATTTCAATAAGGTTTTTAATCGATAACATTAAAACGGGAATAGTTATCGAATGTTTTAAACAAACTTGATCTGCGCCTGCTATACAGGTACTTCCAAAAAAGATTTCAAATCTTTAGCTCTTATAGGTTCTGAGATCGACGCGTTCATACATACATACGGACATACGGACAGTCGAACAGTCGAACAGTCGGACAGACGGACAGACAGCTCGTCTCCCTGATCAAGAATATATATACTTTATGGGGTCTGCCACGCCCCCTTCTGCCTGTTGCATACATTTGACAGCTTAACAAAATATAAATATACCCTGATTTCCCATTTTAAATGGGTTCAGGGTATAAAAATTTGATGACTTATCGAAAAGAAATGATAATTTCAACGAAATGGAAATCTAAAAAATATTTAGATATAGGAGATATTGAAATTTCAATTCCCTAGCGTTCGTAGTGTATGAGATCGGCAGATGGACTTCGTTATATTGTCTCGACTCGTCGTTCTGATCAAGAATCTGTATAGTTGATGGGCTCTGCCACACCCCCTTCTCACCGTTTACATACCTCACCACAAAACCATTATACCCTGTATGTCCATTTGCAATGGGTATAAGTGAAAAGCAATTGAATGGAAAAACTACGCTGAGACTTAACACATTTTCATAAAGTATCTGCACAGAAGATGCAAGAATGTTGTGAGATAGCATGAGAAGTTATACCATGTTAACTAGTGTCAAAAATTGCTGACTTGGAATGCCTTCACACATGGCGGACATGGAAAACGGCATCAAATTTCAATTAAATCAGACACAGATCAACACTTCATAAGCAGACGACCAGCAGAGCAGCCCAAAAACTCAACAGTCGTGTGGCAAAAGCAGCCAAAGGGGGAGTTTGGCAAATGCACCCGATACTGGTTGATGGCAAGGCAGCTAGCAGCAAGCAGCAAGCGCTGCACATTTAGTCAAGTTAAATGAACCGCATCTATTGACTATCTCGCCATGGCAATGGCAATGTCGATGTCGATGTCGATGTCGATGGCGATGGCAAATTTTGCTTTTGAAGGCAACATAAATTTTTCAAACGATTGACTCAGCAAAATGACCATGAATGTGTGACATCAGCAATGCCAGCCGCCGGCTGCCTACCCCCCTCCTCCCACATCGTCATCATCCTCATCATCATGATGATAATCACGAGGCTGGCAGGCAGCTTGGCTGCAGTAAATATCCAAAGGTAAACACGTGCATTGCCTTCTTCCGTTATCAGTCAGCTTGTTTGCCAGTCCAGTCGAGCCCAGACCGAGCAGAACAGCCCAGACAGACCACGCCCACAGTGGCCGCCTTGTGCTACGATTTGTGTGCTTATTGTCGCTTTGAAATCGCTTGAATTTGTACAATTTTGTCGCCTCAGCTGAGTGGCCAGCCAACAGTTTCCACAATGCCTCTCCCTCTCAGTGCTCCGTCCACTCCCCTCAAGCTTTATACGCTGTGTGCTCGAGTGTTGAAAATTAACTTTGAAAGATTTCCGCAGCATCGAATTGGTTGACATTGCCCTTGCGGTTCATTGGTCTGCTGACAGCAGCGAGTCGGCAACGAGCGCTCCATTGATATGGTCAGCCAGTTCCATAAAACATGCATACGAGTATCAAACTGTGTTAAGACACAAAAGCACAATATCAAATAAGTAAATAATTAATTGATCATTCTATATCAGAACTGATAACGAGTAAAAACTTAAGCATATCACTTTCGATGCATATATTTTGACCAAAGCATACATTGCCCTCCAGAACAACTAAAAAAACAATAATGTATACAATATAATAAATTATATAAAATGTGAATCCATTTATTTTGTAATTTGCGAATATTGCAATTGGTAAATCTGGTACCTCGTCTGTACCCTTTAATACTAATTTGGGTTTATCGTTGCTATTAAAGATGTGTATAAAAGATTCGTTAACTTTGCAACTATGCAAGTTAGTGCATACGTGACATACAAAATCAGAATAGCCAATTGCATCTGTAAGATTCAGTTTCTAGTCATTTGGTGCAGTCCTAAATATATCGGGTGTTTTTTTTAGAGGTATAAAACTTTCGTTAGAGATAACTGTGAACCCAGCTGATATTTTAGGCAACTGTCTTAGATTATTTTGTTCAGTATACTTTGGCAAATCACCATAAACAGACTTACGCCTGAGCAACGTTTACAAATAGTGGAAATATACTTCCAAAATTCGCGCTCTGTTCGGCAAACTTATAGAGCTCTTCGGGCATTTTACGTTGCGCATAATGGTCCATCTGAGCAGCTCATAAGGGGTATGTAAACAAACAAAATGGTCGGTTTTGGAATGAGAGCAATCCACATGAGACTCTTGAGGCACCATTGAAACCACAAAAAAATGACTGTTTGGTGTGGTTTGCATATTGGAGGCGTCATCGGCCCACCGACACTCTTCAAACCGACAAATTGGACTGATCGGGTGGCCTATTTAAGACGCAGCCGCGATGCTCATATGCCCGAAATTGTATTCAAACACTAAATACCATCGACTTTGTAAGTAAATAAATCCAAAATTGTGGTTATTTTATTGATTCTTCTGTGTCTTCTTTTTTAAACAAGTTCTATATCTCTAAAAAAAACACCCTTTATATTTATAGTGCTTTATGTCTTCTATATGGAAGCTTACATGAAGTTAAATTAAGAAATGCACACAAAATAAATTAAAAACACAATTTGTGATGCTTCCATTTTTAAATTTAAGTAGCCCAAATAAAAAGAGAAAGTCAGAATGAATCAAATTTCTACAAATGATATTCCTTTTGCAAAGACTCGAAATTGGATATCCTCGTCGGATATGCCCATTTCCAAGTTCTCTTGCATGTAAAGCATCTAATTGTACGTAAAGTTAAATCTGTGAAAATTAGTTAAACGTATCATTTTTATTGACCAAAACACAGCTCAATATTTATTGAGTTAAAAATATAATGTTATTTTAAAAATGTTCAATATACGAGTCAATAACTACAAATTTTGTTTGCTGCTTCCAGTATTGCCAGCTTTTCAGAGCTACACGTCAGATCTAGCGGAAAATAAAACCAGAAACAAAATCTTTTTCTTTTTGCTTCAAATTTTTAATGCAAACCGCATTGAAATACAGTTCCCTTTTCATTATTAAAATCCTCTGCTGGGAAGGCACAGAATACGAAAAGCGCGACGTGGATCGTAATTGAGATTTGAGTAGAAGTTGAATGGAGGCTGCTCTAATATGAATAGCCTGTGTGTTAAAGCTTACAGTCCACATGGGGATACACGCGCAAAGAGAGCTGACATATACATGCATACATACGTGTGTACATATGTATGTGTGTGGATAAATGGAAGTGTGGGCAAAACTACTACAAAATTAAAATTTATCTTGTCATTTCTTGATCTCATTCAAGGTCACACTTCCAGCTGTAATTACCAGCAGCAGCAGCTGAAATAGTAGCTCTATTTGACTGTCTAGCCAAGTACATTTAAGCAGAGGATTAATTCCAGAGCTTTAAGCTGTTAACAGCTGTCATGTGATTTTTGCGAAAGGTTTAATAAATATTGTATATGTAAAAAACGAAAGAAGCAACAACAACAATAACATTTCCCCAAGGCTATCAAATGCCAATGGCTTCTTTCTGGCAACTAATAAAACGTGCGCTAAATATTTATGAATTTTCCATTTAACGACACCTTTGAAGCCAGCTGTAAGCCAAAGAAAAAAAAAAAAAGAAAAGCCAAAACAAAACACAAAATAAAATGCCAAAAATTGTCGTTGCGACTGGACGCTGGTCAGCGGCTTTTACATAATTTAAAACAACAACAACAACAACAATAATAACGGCAACAAGCAAAAACGAGCAGCATACAGAAATTAACATAAAAGAAACAAGAAGTAAAACAGGAATTATGAAAAAAAATGCCGAAAAATATCACGATTTGCAATTACACAAAAGCTGGAGCGAGACATGCACTGGAGTCGGAGCTAAGGCGAAGAGTAAGTGAGTATGAGTGCGAGCGAGATGCCAATACTGTTATACATTGTCAACTATGAAAACGTAGCGGAAGTTTTGAGTGGGATGGTGCATAGAGAGTCAGAGAGAGAGAGAGCGGAAGAGAGTCAATTATGTTGCGTAACGGTGAGATTTGAAACACACACAGAGAACGTGTGTGAACTACAATGTATTCATTTTTTTATAGGTAATGTGAAACATTTATTTATAACTAAATACGTACATACATATGTATGTATGAAAATTAAGTAAACTCGACGCTAAGATAGCAGATGGAAGAGCACTGTTATAAAACGTCCAACTTATACCCTGACCTCACTCAGACTTCATATTTAGAAAAAGTGCATTCTAAAGTTGTAATAACATTGGCTCAAGTTTCTGCAAGCTGCACCCAAAAATTCGAGCAGAACTTTTTCAAGATTTCGCTTGCAATGCGTAAGTCGAAAACAGGAATTACGGTTAAGCTTTCGTACTCCAGACCCAACTAAGTCCCACAAAACAAGTCACGTTTTTTAAACCTTTAGCAAAACAAAAACAGAAAAAAAAAACACTCGAGTGTGCTGTTATTCTTCTTCTTGTTCTTGTTCTTGTTCTTGTTCTGTCGCCATAATTGTATTGCATAATTTTAGCACGCTCCAATGTAAAGTGCACGTCATAAATACGCCCCGAAATATGCGGCAATATATATTGCATAAATATATATATATATATATATATATATATATATAGAGAGAGAGAGAGAGAGAGCGAGAGAGCGAGAGATATCTGCCTACTGGAGTTGCACACACTACTTTTCTCATTACAAATTGGATTTTGCAGTCACATTTCGCTTATTGCGTTAAAAAAAATCTATGTAAATTTCTTTATATGCCCATGAGAAACAGGCTCTAAGACAGCCTCCTGCTCTGGCTCCAGTGTTGACAATTTAGCCATTTTCCCAGCTGCTCTGGCATTTTACAAAAATAGTGAGATAGCGGCTGGCGGGAGTTTTGGCTGTTTTGAATTATTAAATGACTTCGTTTTGAGCGTGAAGAAAATGTGAAAAAATGTAAAAAAAAAAATGGAATTTGATAAAAAAAAAATATGAAAGAAAATCATCAAAATCACAATTTGATAAATGTAAAGTAATTTCCAACACCAAAAATTCCCTTAATAGCGAAAAAGCTTTTTTTCTGTATGTTTAGCTATTTCTGGCTTTTTTACTTGCTCATTTGGCGTGTCGCAGCCCTGAAGAGTTGGCAGCACTGAATCGCCTTTCTCTCTCTCTCTCTCTCCCTCTCTCTGTGAGCTTGGCCCCATTTTCATTGCATACTTTTGTGCGCCTCTTCGAGCTGCAGCTGCACGTAGCGCAGCAGCGGCATTTTGTTTGCATCTTATTATTATTATTGCCACAGAGCTGCAGATACAAATGCACACACACACACACACACACACACACACACGCACACACATACACATAGAGAGATACAAAAAGCAGCGTCTGCCGACTGCCAAGTTATTGCGAAAATATAATTCACTGCACTTTTTCTTTTGCGCCATTTTCCATCTCCCTCCCGCCCGCTCTCTCTCTCGCGCTCTCTCTCGTTCTGTCTGTTTGTTGCAAATTAGCTGTGTGGCAATGTGATAATAAAATTTTTGTGTGCATTTTTTTGCTGCGCAAAAGAAGTTTATTGTCTGCAATTGTGCAGATTATATAATCATGCTTGATAAGCTCTCGTGCCAGTAGCGCACTTTGTGCCCCGAACAGGTTAAGTTTCGGGCTTAAATGCAATGCCAAATCTTAGGCAAAACAGCAACTTGAGATAGACAAGAAAAAGATGAATGATGATCTCATCTGATGTAGAGCAGCTGAGCTAACAAATCTAACAAAGCAAACGAGTCTTAGGGCACACTTTAGTTATCCATAGATATGGAATATAAGGATATGCCCAGATATGATTATGGAGATATTTTAATATAAAAA
This sequence comes from Drosophila leonis, assembly GCA_035045365.1. Lineage (NCBI taxonomy): Eukaryota > Metazoa > Arthropoda > Insecta > Diptera > Drosophilidae > Drosophila > Drosophila leonis. The sequence goes on from JAWNPC010000389.1 coordinate 3,950,012, forward strand.
TATAGTTCAACAATCTCATAGAAGAACTCCTCGCCTTCAACGTCTTTGTCACTGTCACATAATCTTTTTTTTATATCTCAGTATCAAGTTGTATCTTTAACTAGTTTCATCTTGCCTTAGATATGTTTTATTTCCATGTTTCTAGAATATATTTTGCTGCTCGTTTATCATTTGGCAAAACAAATGCAATTAGCAAAGCGTTTTCATATGTTTCCCCCGCTTGACAACAATTACAAAGCAAAACAAATGTGAATTTTTGCAGTTTTCAATAAATTAAAGCCAGCTTGGAGCATGGCTAACTTTTGTTAAGGGCCGGAAAATTTGCTGACATTATTGCAATTTTCACTCAATTGAATGAAAAAAGAAGAAAGAAAAATGTAAAGTGCTCAACATGTAAAAGGCAAGATGGAATTTTCTCTCAGGTTCGATCCACACTGTATCAATACTCTGGATGAGTCGTAAATAGCTGAATTTGTACTCTAAATCGTGCGGAATTTTTTAGTTTTATCAAAATTTAGAAGTTATACAATATTTCACCATGGGAAACAGCAACGCGCAACTACTACGATCAATGCGGCAGTTCGCGAACAACTGAGTAAGCGCTTATGCATATCATTTACTCTACGTAACCCAAAAAGCACTCAACAAGAACAATTCCCACGCTCTTACCTTCCACATTGCTCACAGCCTGCATTGCACGCATACCACGCTTATTGTGTGTGTGTGTGTGTGTTTGCTTGTGTGGATCCTCCCAGCAACTATTGAGAAATTGCTCAGTTCAGCTTCCACTGTGCTACGATCCAAACTGCGCTCTGTGCATTCTGAGCGCACACCTGTGGATTTAGTGCATAAATTTAAATGAGTGGAGTGTTTCACTCAAAAAAGGGAAATTCATGTATGTAATCAGCTAATAGATCATTTTTTCAAATGAAAACATATGCTCATACATACATTCTTATGTATGTACATATGTATGTATGTATGTATATAATATATCGTTTATATGATTAATTTATTTAATTTATTTAAAATAATCAAAAATGAATTAATCACTAATTTAGTTGATCAACATAATTCCAATGGGCTTCCATAAGAACTTGGGCATTCATATATACATGTATATGAATATATTGTACATATATATACAATATACAAAAAAAGTGAGTGTGACAGAAGCGAGAGTTCTCAAAGAATTGAGTGAAGTAGATAATTCACTAGGCAGGCTAAGCACAAAATTCCCACGCTCTCATTATCCACACAGCTCATAGACTACACGCAATTACGGCATTTGTGAGAGAGTGTGTGTGTGTGCATGTCATCGTGCACACGATTGAGTAATACTGAGTCTCTTAACTGTGGATCCTCTCAGCAACTCTACACATCCACACAGTTCATAGGCTGCACGCAATTAAGGCATTTGTGGGAGTGTGTGTGTGTGTGTGTGTCATGTGGATCACGATTGAGTAATTCTGAGTCTTTTAACACTGATGTGGATGCTCTCTATGAGTTCTTTGGAGAGTGAACTTTGGGCCTTTGTGTAGTTCTGTTTGTTTGTATTTCAGCAAGATAATTGAATTACTATTTTTGCAAGCTGTTTAAGTGTGCTGACCAAATCAATGCTTACGTATATGTTTATATTTGTTTACTGCCTGATGTTGCAGTAATTGTTGTACGAGCTATGGACGCTCTTAATGCCCCACATTCACACACACACACACACACACACACACACACAACACAGGCAAGTGTATCTTATGTATACAACATAAAAATTAATTACCCAACACTGGTTCCTATAATTCCAGGCTGTCCATCCGTGGCGAGGCGAGGCGAGGCACAGTCCGAGACAGGCGACTGGCTAATTGTGGACTTGTGCGAGTCGTTTCATTGATTTATGGCTGCTAATTTCAACGCACGACGTTAAAAGTATTAAATAATAAACTCTAACGCGACGTCCTGCCACGAAAAAGGCATCATGATCCTGCCGGCACTCTGTCTATGCGAACACACCCCAACGCCCACCGTCCACCGCCTACTGCCCCCTTCGGGCTGCCTGCTGCGCTGCAATGCCGTCAACGTTGTCGCAGTGGAATCAGTGCTTTGGCAAGTCAGATGAAATCAAGCCAAGTCAAAAAAGCCAGAAACAGCTAAACACAAATAGAACAATAAAAAAAAAAGTTTTTTTTTGTTGTCCTTTGCTTGTTATTCTAAAGTCCCATCTCTTGATATTTGCCTATAAAACATTCAATTTTCACATTTTCCCACATTTCCTTGACGCTAAAAAGCAGCTATTTAATAATTCAAAACAGCCATAATTCCCGCCACTATTGTTCCGCCAAAACTGACGGGAAAATAGCTAAATTGGCAACACTGCCTGGAATATGAGCTTCACACGCCTCTCTCTCTCTCTCTCTTCCTCTCTCTCCCGTCTTCTGGCTTTACAAGTGTTTTGTTCTATTTTATGGGCCACAGGCGCTGCGTGTGTCCCCCATGGCCCAGCAGCCGCCCAGCTCGTTGGCATCTAATGAAATTAAAGGCGTAATGTAATACAGCTGGCAAAGTTTTCGTAGCGGTTATTTTCCTGGATGGCTGCTGGAAGGGTTGAGTGAAGTGCCCCTGTCCTATCCTATCTGGGTAACCTGAGCTATAATCATCAGTCATTATTTTATTTATTTATTTGATCCTGGTTAGAGTCGACTTTAAAGAGATACTGCCATTGGCGTGTACAAATGGCAGCGCAACATCAGTTCGTACACAAAAGCTAACTTTCTTGCATGACAATGCAGAAACTAACAGACACAGAAGGCGTAGGGTATAGCTGAATACGGTAAATAAATACGGCAATGCGCCGTTCTGGCTCAGAGTAAATCCAAATAGGCATGCACACATACATACGCATACAAACTGAGTCATTGTAAGAGGGGAGAGAGCAAGCAGTACGATTGGTTAGAGCGAGAGAGAGAAAGAGTACGATTTGATCCCGTTGTGACCATTGCATGGTATGGTGCAAACAGTGCAGATAGTGTGAGCGTGGGAAATTTCTTAGAATCCACAAAAGGGCGCGCAGCAGGCGTAGGCAGCAACTGGGATCGTACAAGATTAAGCGCTGTTCACTCACTGAGGGAAATTGTTGTGTGGGACTTATTTTAGTTTGCTCTCTCTTGTGCTCATTTATTATTGTATGAGCGCGAGGTCTTGTTGAGCGTAACTCCGACTAAGCGCGACAATTTAGTCTTTGCTCGTCTGCGCTGTTGATTGATTCTCTTTGAGTGTGTAACTTAAAGTTGTTTTTTTTTAATTATTTATCATTAAATTATATATGTATGTAGTTTCGCATGTGTTTATAATTTTCCATAAATATAAGTTCGTACTAGCCAAAACAATTGAATAATTAATCTATATATTTCATTTACACGCAGAGAGTAAACAGAATATGAGCGTAAGAAGTTTCTGAAGTGTGTTAGAGAGTGTAAGGACCTGCACTCAAATAAGCATAGAATCCTCAAAGAGCATTGAGTGCAGCTTGAATCGTAACCGACTAAACTGAACTGAGTGCAATGCTGATGTGGAAACTAAACTGGGTAACTGTTCTAGTAATTGAGCTGAGAGCACAACCGATGAGTGGAAGTTTGGATAAGTGTGTGTTGAGCGCGAGACATGATTGAGTAATACTGAGTATTTTAACAGTGAGTGCAAGAGTTAAACTCTCTCATGTTCAATAATAATTTGATTGTATTTTTTGTTTATATATTTCAGCTGAAAACCAGATGAAGAATGAATAACTCCCGATGATTCCAATTGAGCTACAAATATGACCCTGAATCGATAATAACTTGGATCATTGCCCAGTTAAATGTTTTTATTTCGTTGGTAATCAGTTGATTAATATATCCTTGGTTATACCATGCCAAAGATATAGTCCTGCTGAACCTAAATTGTCCTTTTTCCCAGCAGCAGCTTTACAGCTGACTCCATGCACTCGCTTAAAGATCACTCAATGAATGGAACTTAACAGTACTCAGCGCTCAATAACTGGGCGGTTTTTAACAGTACTCATTGCTGCTGGCTTAACAGTACTCATTGCTGCCGGTTTAACATTACTCACTTAGTGGAAACTGTTGTCTAACAGTACTCGTTTTCGCGGAACTGTTATCTAACATTACTCTGGATTTGAGTAGTTTGAGTTAACACCACTCGTTTTACGAGTGCTGTTAATTAGCAGTGAACTTACGTTCCACTCTGTTACAAAATTTAGTACTGTTAATTAACATTTGTCCACCTGCTATTCATTTCTGTTCGCCTGATACAAAAGTCGAATTTTCAGCCAAATCAGAACGAAACGCCGACCAAATAGCCGCGCCACGCCACGCCCACCTGGAGGCTAGCTACATCGGCCTTTGGTTTCTTTCGGGTAAACAAGAAAAATGTCGCTTCGATTTTGAATTTTGCATTTTACTGTAAACAAAAACACGAATTTGTTTATATAAAGTTTAATATTTATTTAATGTAAAACTAGATTATTATTATACATTTTTAAAATTTTTTAAAAATTAAATACAAATTATTGGGTCGTTCATTAAGTAATTTCGTTTTTTTCATTGAAATTCAAACACGATTTTTTTTATTTTATAAAACATTTTATGAAATTATTTATTCTCCATTTTGATGTGATACCTTTTGCCATCTTTCGGGCAAGAAATCAATTCCACGCTCATACAATTTTTGATCCTTGCTGGCAAAAAACTGGTTCAAGTGGTTTTTGAAGTCCAGATTTGAGGTGACGGTTGTACCACCAAAAAAATTCTGCAGAGACCGGAACAAGTAATAGTCGGAAGGTGCCAAGCCTGGAGAATATGGTGGAGGTGGTAGCACATCCCATTCAAGCTGCAATAGCTTTTGGCGAGCTATCAAACTTGTATGGGGCCTCGCATTATCCTGGTGGAACACTATTCCTTTTCTATTGACGAATTCTGGTTTCTTTTCTTTGAGTGCATCACTTAATTTGTCCAACTGATTGCAATAAACTTCAGAATTAATCGTTGTGTTGTCCGGCAAAAGCTAAAAATAAATGATCCCCTTGAAATCCCACCAAACTGACAACATATCCTTTTTTTTGGTGAATATCGGGCTTTGATGTGGTTTGAGCTGGTTCATCCTTTTTAGACCATGATCTCTTTCGCTTTACATTGTTGTAAACAACCCACTTTTAGTCGCCGGTAACAATGCGCTTTAAAAATGGATCGTTTCTTTGACGTCTAGTAAGCGTATCGCAGCCGTTGATGCGACGAAGCCAATTTCGTTCTGTAAGAACATGAGGAACCCATATATCAAGCTTGGAAATTAATCCTAGACGTTTCATGTGCTTGTGAATCGTCGCGTTTGACCGATTTAATCTTTCTGCAATATCTCGAGTTGTTATTCGACGATTTGCATCGACCAACGACTTTATTTTGCCCACATCGTCCTCAAGAGGCCTTCCAGGACGTGGTGCATCCTCAAGATTGAAATTGCCGGAACGAAATTTTGCAAAAAAATTTTGGCGTTGGCGTTCGGTCAATACATCTTCCCCGTACACATCGCATCATTTTCGCCTTGCTTGAACTGCATTTTGGCCCTTTCGATAGTAAAAAGGTAAAATATGCCGAAAATGTTGTTTTTGATCTTCCATCTTCGATAGGGCACCAAATGAAAACTATTTCACAAAATCCAACAAAATTTTTTTACAAATAAGCCTTACTATATCACCTGTTCAAATATATATACATATATATATATGTATTATATAACGGCTGCGAAAAAATTCAATAAGATCAGCTGTTGTCATCAAACGAAATGACTTAGTGAACGACCCAATATAATTAATAACACAGAAATAAAACATTAATTGTTTGTTTAATAAAATATACAAATTTTAATAATAAAAAAAAAAAAAAATCAATTTGCTTTCTCTTAAAATTTGTTTCTCAATAAACTCAGTAGCCGAGAAATTGTGTTATTTTGGACAGTTTGCTGACATGCTGAGGGCTCACAGTGGCTTTGCTTCATACTTCGACAGTAGGTCGTAGACAAAACAGTTTTGAATATAGCAAAATTTGTTAGGTAATCAATTTATTGGTCTGAAGACAAACGATCAACAGGCAGTGGAGAGCTCAGAGGTAAACTTGGCTATTCTCATGGCTTCCCCTAGTGAGTCGAGCAGCGACTCAAGCAGCGAGTCGGAGAGCTGCGTGTTGGTGATAGCAGCAGCAGCAGCAACAGCGGCCCAGATCGCTGAGGTGAAGGATAACATATCAGTGGAACGCGCTACGCCGGATTTGAATAGTTTGAGTGAGCAGGTCAGCAGCGGTTCCCGTTGCACCATGACACTGCGTCCTCGCAAGTACACAGAGATTGCGGGACGTCGCCCCATTCATACGCCCAGGGCCAAGGCCAAGTCGACGCCCAAGGCCAAGACATCGACATCGATGAGAGCAAGGCAAACTGTCAAAACACCAAAGACATCAGCAAAGCCCAAGAGCAGCCTGAAAATGTAATTTTCGCATATAATATTTGACAGGGAAAATGGGAATTGGAAGTCGGGATACAATGGTTTTGTGAAAATGTATGTAGCAGGCAGAAGGAGGCGTGGCAGACCCCAGCTTGATGAGCTGAGTCCATATAGCCATGTCCGTCTGTCCGTGCGTCTGTCTGTCTGTCTGTGAGTCCCTCTGTCCGTCCGTATGAATGCAGCAATCTCGTAAACCACAAAAGCTAGAGATTTGAAATTTGAAATATATACTCGTGTATACCATACGAAGTATGAATTTATCATTTTTTTTCGATAACTCATCCCATTTCTTTGTTATCGATAAAAAGCGATAATTTTACCTGGTTTTTTAGGCGTAACTTGAATAACGTTAGAGCTAGAGAACTCAAATTTACTGTGCATATTCGTGTAAGGAATACAGAGATTTTGTAATTCTTGGATTTTAGATACTACGCCCTCCTCTTCCCCACTAATTTGCAGAAAACGTATTTCTAATACTTGAGACTTGTGCTTTGGCAAATACACACAGAAGTTCATCTAGAAGATAACTTATTCAACAATGAAGAACATAGTTCAAGGGGCTGTCTCGACTGGAGCACCCTTGTTAATACGATATATATTTATATATATATTATTATTTTTATTATGATCGCTTTACCTCTCCTCCCATCACACAGTGGTAATCGCGGCCCAATCACGCCCAAGCGCGTTTCAACTCAGAGCGCGCGCAAGAAAAGGCTTTTGGACCTCGTGGCGCGTCCCGTGCAGCAGCGGCGTCCGCTTTATACGAGCCACAGTCCCAGAGTGGCTGCCAAGAGAAAAACGTGAGTGTGTGGCATGAGCTTAGGTTAATGCATATCTTTACCTGCCTATACCCTTGCCCATGTATCTATAGTAATGGTGAGAATGCCGATGCTGAAGCATCACCTACGAAGCGCAGGCGTTACGAGAGGAAGGGGACACAGACGGCCAATCAGCAGCAAACAGAGGACAATCAGCAAGAGATGCGGCAAATAGATATAGATATAGCTGATGGAGTTGATGCAGCGATCTCCTCCAGCGCTTCAGATACAGTTACAGTTACATCTACACGCACACCCACACCTGAACCCACAACTGCACGCTCGTCTGCACGCTCATCTGCACGTTCATCTGCACGCTCATCTGTACACTCACCTGCACGCTCGTCTGCACGCTCATCTGCACGCTCACCTGCACGCTCGTCTGCACGCTCATCTGCACGCTCATCTGTACACTCACCTGCACGCTCATCTGCACGTGCAACTACGGCCGGGGTCAGGTCGGAGCCAGTCGATGACTTTGTAACTTTCGTGGCCGACGCCGAGAGTACGCCCAGCTTTTCGGGCTTTCGGCCACCGCTGGTCATAACGGAAATTGTGGATTTAGATGAGCCCGAGGCGACTGTGCAAAGATTTGAAAAGGCACAGCAAGTGGGTCTCTATGATCTGCAATCCGATGAAAGCAGCGACGAGGATTATGATAGCGAATCTGAGGATGAGGAGTTGTCCGTCGATCTACCCAATCTGGAGGACGAACCGCATCAACAACAAACACGAAAGTCGAAGCCCAAAGATGCCAACAAAAGCGGATGTACTCTGATGTAATTAATGTTAATATTAATATTTATATATATATAATATATTTACATATATATATATATATATATATATATATTTATTTATTTATATACATATATTTATATATATATATGTTGCGGTTATATTTAAAATCTGTTTCGGTAAGCTAATTAAATAAAAATTCATATTAGGGACTCTAATCTCAATTCATATGCAGACACATAGATACATATACATATGTATGTAGGTGTATGAGTGTCAGCTGTCATATAATATAATCAAAGCGTACACACATACATACATAGGTAAGTAAAGCTAATGCTGTGGAACCTAAATATCCAAGCACACACATACACACAGAGTTGATTTGCATATGGCAGCAGCAAGAGAACAGATTCCACAACGGAGCGCACGAAGAGCGCAACTGAGATCGTACAAAGTTGAATTGAGCGGAATGCTTTATCCAATGGAATGCGATATCCAATTCAATCAATACACATACACACACATACACTCATTTATATGTGTTGCGCTATGCAAAAGTTCTCACTGCTTTTTAGCTAAAGTAAAAGGAGTGAGAAAACAACTTAAAGGTTGGCAACTGTGTAATGAGCAAAAGAGAAAACAATAGCACAACAGAATCCACAGTTAGGTGCGCAGAGTGCATTGAGCGCAGCTTGGATCGAGAAGTGGAAGTTGAATTGAGCGCCAGAATTCTTACTCACATACATATATGTATATAAGTGCATAGCTATGCGAGTGTGTATTAGTGAGCAAAAATTGCGCTCCATACTGTTTACAGTCCACATACTGTTTCCATGCTGTTTACAGTTTGAGTATCAAAAAACACATTTGCTGCTCTTCCTCGGCAGCAAAAACTTGTAAGTTTAAGTGGAAATGTAAATTGTTAACTATTTGCAGAAGAATTAAATTTTTATAAAGTTTTCTCTTATGTATATACATATATATCACTATTTCGTTTTAAGATTGATTGACCCAGCTACTGCAACTAAGTAGCTAAGCAGCTGGCTCTGCTGTTAGCCTAATTCAATGTCCTATTCTTGTTGACTATTCACCTACATATTTATGTCGCCTGAAAAATTCATATTTTGACTGAGTTTTTCTTCAAGAAATGATTGAATGTAGTCGAAAGTCGCAGCTGCGACTGACAAAAACTTTTTTGGGGAAAAAAATGATGCGAAAAACTTGAGTTTGCAAAAATTTGTTAGTGACGCACGTAAAACTGCAAAACTGAACGCCCAAAATTGGCAACACGCCCACTCGCAGGCAATGACAAACTATGTATGTGTCGGGCACCTCAAGGTGCGCCCCCTCGCTTCATTACCTTCCCTTCGACATTGTTGTTGTCGTTGCCCACGCCCACGTAAGTTTTTAGAGGCTTAATTAAATGCATAAACTTCTAAGCATAAACACAGTTGCCCTCACTCTCTCTCCCACTCTCTCTCTCTCTCTTTGGCTCTCTTCTCTGTCCGTCAGCTCGTTTCACCTATATCGAAGCCCCATGGGGCACCTTTTTTGAGTTTCACGTATAAATTTGAAGCGTTTTACATTGTTTACGTACTATGTCATAGTTACTTGTGTGTGTGTGTGTGTGTGTGTGTGTGTGTGTGTGTGTGTGTGTGTGTGTGTGTGTGTGTGTGTGTGTGTCTTGTTGCTAGCGTTTTGGTAAAGTTCTTAGCTAAAGTGTTGCAATTATATTGATTGAATTTTGCGGTGCGGCCTTTTGGCAACAACAAAATGCTTTGCGACACGCACACACGCACACACACACAGACACACATACATATATTTATATACATACAATACATAAATATATACAAACACATAGACAGTTATGCGCCCACGTGAAGCCGCGCCAATTGCGCACAGCAGGCGGGCGTGGCACTTGCTGTGTTAAGCAGCAAGCTTTAAGCACTTAACACCTTTACCACAAGCGCATTTACCACCTGGCATTAACATTTCTTTATGGCATCAGCAAAAATTTGCGACATTTTGGTTAATTAGTGAAGGCAATGCGAAAAGTTTATATATATTTGTATGTATATATATATATTATATAAAAGAAATATTTATCTCATAGCAAATGCAAGTTTATTAAAATTGAAGCTGCTTTTAAGACTCCAGCAGCTCAACTCTTTTGAATTTTTGTATTATTTTTATATACAATTTAAGTTTTTATTTGTTTAATGAATAAAATGACATTAACATAAGAGTCCGTGGCTGGGAAAAAGCAAGGCAAAATGTATTTAATGCGCAGAAAAAGTTTGGTTTAGTTGAAGAGACTTTCTTCTATGGAAATTGGCTTGAAGAAGATCAGGCTGTTTGCTTGCTTATACTTCTAGCTTTTTTTAAAGACGCTTTTGAGTTGTTAAGCGGTTTTTTTTTAGAGTCCTTAGCATTATTTTTAGAGTCCTTAGAGTGTCTTTAAGAGTTTTTTTTGGAGTAAATTCTATAAACAAATTGAGACCATCTTCAGTCAATTCATAGTTAAAATTGCAGAAAACTTTTGGAATTTCCACATAACTTTAATTCTTTCATATTTCTAGTTTTTCAATTACTTAAAATGTTTTAAGAGAAGTTTTTGTTTATTTGGTAATTTATTTTCAATATTTATTTATATTTTTTATGCTTTTACTATTTTTATTATGAAAGTTCTAAGAGAAAAACTTTATTTTTAAGTTAATTTATATTTTTTTTATACCTTGAATCCATTGAATATGGCAAATCATTTATTATTTATATTTATATAATAATTTTTATATTTTTTATACTTTTACTCTTTCAACCTATTTTTACTAAAATAGTTCTAGGAATAAACCTCTCATATATTGATTTATTTTCTATATGTTTTCATTTTCTCTACATAAAGAAATTATTTATTCATTAGCGCCAAGTTTGCACTGTCTTTCAATCGATATATGACAATAAATAGTCTCAGACTCAAATAAATTATATTCTATATAACTTATATATTTCAGTGGCTATTTTATCGTTTGACTATTTTGTTGCAGTTGTTTTTACTGTTTTTGTATTATTTATTTTTCTCATTGTTTTTATTTTTCGTTAGTTGAAATCTATTTGAAATGCAACTTTGTGCGTCAAGGCATAAATCTTCGGCACAAATGGCAAAACAGCAGCCAAAGAGAGAGAGAGAGATGGAGAGAGTGAGTGCGCTGGGAGGCAGCAAAGCGTAGCTGCGAAACGGCAGTAGCATATGTTGTGCTTTTCTATATATTGTCGCAACATCAGTCAGGATTAGTTGTAGAACTTTACCATTGCTAGACTAGACCCGGTTTCTAGTCTTTCCCACCTCCTCCTCCTCCTCCTGCTACCCAGTGCCTGCAAGTCATTCTCATCTTGTTTGCCATGCTGTAACCGTCTCGCTGCGTGCTCCTAACATGGCAGCAGTTGCCCCAACGTTTATTGCCTCGTTTCTCGACTCCTTCCTACTGCTGCCAGCAGCTGGCTCTCTTCAGTAGCTTCTACTGCTTCATACCTCCACTGCCTGTTGTTAGCCTTGTCCTTGTTGTCTTGTCAGTTGAAGTTTTGTTGTTGTTGTTGTTCTTACTTGGTTTTCTGTTTGTGTTCCTTGTGCCCGCCTTCACTGCATGAAAAGTTGAAGGCATTTGCTTTGCCCTCATTGCTGTTGTTGTTGCTGCTGCTGTTGTTGTCGTTGTCTTTTGTTTTGTTGTAGCACTTCACGTATAGATGCTTTAGGCCATGGAAATTAGTTGCATATAAATTCCACAAAAAATTCTGAGACACATTTTTAAATGGCAAACGTGTCGCGATTTTAGCTCAACTATTTAAGCTCTCAAGTGAAGTGTGAATTAGGCTGATTTTCCAGTCGAATGGCGGTTGGTTAATGCCATTGCGAGTGGCTTTTTATAAGTTTGTTCTTCTCATGAATCGATAATACAATTTTTACATAAATAGGTTTGAATGAATAGAATTCTCAACTGGTTATAGGTTATATATGAGTAGAGGCTAAAACTATCAGGAATCAGAATCAGAATCTTACGATTCTAGCAGCGGTAAAGTCAAACTAGAGAGTAGAATTTAATAGAGTAAATGTGCAGCAGCAAAGATGCTTGAAAAAAAGACTGTGACTTTGTTAAAAAGGTATTGGCCAAAGGGCATGCTGCTCAGTTAGGTCATGTATATGGGTGGCAGCTTCAAGGCTAATGTTCGGTAAGCAGTACAAATATTTTAACTTTTATAAAAAAAGCCATCAAAAACTAATTGAAATTACTTAAACTTGTCGTGAATTATTTTCTTTGTTTTTCTTTTTTTTTGTCATGAAAAAAATTTAGTTTGCCAACTTATTATATTTTTTTAATATTTGTTTAAATTGTACATTATTTATATTTATAATTATTTTTTGTCCAAAACCCCTTTAGCATATTCTAATGAAAATAAAGTTCTTTAGAAATCTTGCATATTTTATTAAAAAAAAATTTTTAAATTAATTTTGCGCATGCAGCAAAACGTTTTGCTAAGCATTTTTTGTTATGTTGTGAATTTGACAATTTTTGTTTATTTATTTTATATTTCATATATAATTTCGCTTACTTTCTACCTAGTTGCAAGTGCTTTGCAGATATTTATTTATTAAACGCTGACAGCCACAAACGTTCGACTAATTAAGTTTTTTAATTAGGCGTAAAACGTGATTTGGCTCGTTAAGCAAATTAGTTATATTTATGCAAAATCACACATATAAATACATTGAAATTTATATATAATGTATGGAACAATGTCTGTATTAGTGACTGCATAAATTGGCTCAATCAAAAGTATTTAATTTCAATTGCATTTAACAAATAAAAACAAGTTTTTATTGGCGTTCATTAGTGAGGTTTGATTAATGGTCAATTGGCTATGGCTCTTGATTAATCGATCAGCATGAAATGAAGACTATGAAAATTATGGCTAAAACAAGGCGTTTGGGAGAAAATTGGCTTAGGTTGCATAAGGCAGATTTTGCTTTTGAGTCAGTTTTTAAAAAGTGTTTTGGATAGAGAAGCGTATTTAGTACTTTATTAAATTACATACAATTTTGTTTGCCTGTATTTTCTTTTATTATTATTATTACTATTTGTATTAGTTGTGACTTTTGTAGATCAAAGAATACCCACTAACACCTGCTCGCATACAGGGCCTTTCTCTGGTCAAAAACTATACAAACATCATCTGTCGAACATCTCCTAAGATTAGAAAAGGCAAAAGAGGCCTGAGATTAGAAGAGCACATCTATCACACATACTCTGTGAGCCTCTAACAAACTTTTCGAATCTATAAAATAAAGTTGACAGCATGAAGACTTCTACTTTAAATACTTCTACTTTAAATCCTTCTACTTTAAAATTGTTGATAGCCATATCAAGCATTTCACATCTTCAACACATGTCATGTAAACAGACGTCTTCACTACCTAAAAACTCTTTAAATTTCACATAAAATTTATGTAAAATATTTATCTTAATTACTTAAATAAATAAATCTATGGATCAGTCTATCATATGAAAATATTATTTTAACAAATTCGAATCTAGCTCACTACAGGATTTTGTTTACTTTTCCCATCAGTTAAGATCCAATTATTGTTTTCTTCTTTTTCTTTTTGAAATAAAATATTAAAATAATATAAAGAAAATATTCTGTAATATGAAATTCAAACAGAGTTATTCAAGCAGAGCGTTCGTCTCCCATCGAGCTGGAAAGTTTTCACATCAGAAATGTAAATAAAACGTATCAAATGCCGGCTGACAGCTAATTTGTCAACGCAAACGAAATATTTATGAGTAAAACGAAATTTTTATAAAACAAATGAATTTGTTTTATTTAATTTAGAATTTCAACTCTCGCCTGACATTAACAATTCAACGCAGTGCCAAAAAAAACTCAAATAAATATAATATATATCAGATATTTTGTGAATATATATATATATTTTATATATTATATATATATGGAGAGAGATTGGGCTGTCAGCGTGGCTGACATGATGTGACTTTTGACCAAAAATCAACAAACAATTTTATAATTTTGCCAACAGCTGAATACGCCGGTAACACACGCACACACACACACACACACACACACACATGACCCTTTTTTTGTGGCTTGCAAAATTTTGTCAATTTTCTAATTACAATTTTTGGGCTATAAATTGTTCGTCATGTGGCTGACAGCTTTCAACTTTCAGGCTTCAGCTGCTGCTGCAGCATGAAAAACTAAAGAAAACAAAGCACGAACCAGGAAAACAAAAGCGCGAAAAAGAGAAACCAAAAATGAGCAAATGTTAATAATAATATTTACAGCACGCATGAAAGGAGGCAGCATAATTTTTGCATTTAGTTTGCAGGTGCACGAGACGAAACGAAACGGAACTGGAAGTGGGTGGCAGTACAAGGGGAAACGGAACGGCAAACAATATGCCAGCATTCAGTTGCTGGACGCCATTGCAAATGCGTTAAACAAATAAATTAACGCTATTCGCTGCAAATCTGCAACATATTTGGTTAATATGGAAAAAGCCTTTTTCCCATATGCAAATTTTAGCTGGCAAATTGTAAATTGGATCGGCTAAACCATGTATACATATATGTATGTGTGTGTGTGTGTGCGTGAGAGTGTATGTGTGTGTGTGTGTATCAACAATTTGCACAAAAGTCGGCAACGATTTTGTTTAATAAACTGCTTAAATATTTACACAAACAATAATTGCTGTGTACGTGTGAGATGAGCGATGCGAGAATTGGTTGATTGGCTTAAGCCGAATATGGAATACACTTACAGTGGGTGGATATAGATTTATATGAATTATCTGTATGTATTATAGAAAAAGAAACTAGTAGTTAAGGTATTTTAAAGGGAAATCTAATCATTTTAAGGAGTTTGTGTTGAGAATATATTATTATATATTCTTGGACCAACTCTTAAGAAAAATGTTTTATGATTCAGCATGTTTATAGAGAGCCAAGATAGATAGATATGCAAATGATATAAGAGAAAGAGAGAGTGGGAGATAGATAATGAAATAGAGAGAGAGAAAGAGACAGAGTGAGAGAGGTATACAGAGACAGAAATAGTGATAGAGAGTCAGAGATATAAATAGAAATAGCGAGAGAAAGAGGGAGATAGAGAGAGAAAGAGGGAGAGAGATAGAGAGCGAGAGAAAGCGACAGAGAGAGAGAGAGAGAGAGAGAGAGAAGGCGAAAGAATAAGAGGCAGACAGAAAAAGAAATAATGAGTGATATAGTGATATAGTGAGAGAGAGAGAAAACAATAAAGAGACAGAGACAGCGAGATAAGGGGAATATAAGAGAGAAAACCAGCGACTGTTGGAAAGATTAGTGACACAGGCGTAAGAAGAGAAAAAGTTAGAGGAGGTCAGAGAGAAAGACAGATTTCCCTGCCAATAAAACTTCATCTGTTCTATATACTCAAGGCAATTCAGACTCTCCACTCAGCCTAAGCTTATCTTGAGAATAATTACAGTGCAAACATTATGCGTGCTACACTTTTAAAGACAAGAACAACCAATCTATGTATAATGATCTTTAAAGTTTATATCCTCCACAAATAGTAAATGTTTATATTTTCAGCTCTCACAGTTTAAAGATACTCAGTTCTATATTACAGATTTCACTCTGCTCATTGCTTAATACAAAAACCAAAACAGTTTCTATAATATACATATATCTATGATAGAATTTTCTATGATCTTCAAATTGTTTGCTTTTTATTTATTTATTATTTTATTTATATTTATCTCCTCTCTTTCCCTACTGTCACATTCAACATCACAAGTTGTGTATACCCCAAAGGCTTGTGCGATTTTCAGCTGTTGTCGATTGTAGCTCGAAGCTGGGAAACTGTTTGATATTTGCATAGGTCGCGTATTTTGTGATTCACGGCTTAGCAAATAGATTTTCAATATGCTCTGTGCAGGAGTGTGTGTGTGTGTGTGTGTGTGTGTGTGTGTGTGTGTGTATGTAGATGTGTGTGTGTGTGAAACAGTTCATTGTATACCTCAGTAATTACATTGTATTTATTTGTGCTGTTTTCGATAGTTTCGCTCTCCGAGCGGGCCGTGGGGCATGTTGCACGTGTGGCAACTGCTCGACTCAACCGTTTCCAGCATAATTATTGCAATTTATTTTGTTGCCAAAATCTGTGCAAACTATTTACACACACGTGTGTGTGTGTGTGTGTGTGCGCGAGCACTGCAAATTGCATGAAGAGTTTACTTGTCGGTCGCACTTCATTATATAGTCGTATAACTATTTGATTCCCATTCCCATTGCCATTACCCCAATCGCCCAGCCAATCAATCAAGCGCTAAATGCAATATGCATGAAATGCATTTGTTGAGTTTGCAATTTGATTTGGCACAGGTTTTACTTCTAACTGCACTGCAATCTATGTGATAACCTCAGGGTTTTGTGGATTTTGTAAATATGTTTCAATATGTGGATTTAAGGCTGTAGATTTCAAATTTGGTGAAATAATTATGAATAGTTTATATCCATTGAGCATTTTCTTATATTTCTCAAAGAGTTTCACTTAACTTTAAGCTATGTATTATTTTCTATATGATATAGTTTTGTTTGTTTTGAGATCCTGAAAATCTTTGTAACAGTTGAAAGAAGGCGTCACAGACTACATAAAGTATATGCATTCTTGATTAGGCCAACGAGCTGTATCGATGTAGGTCCGTTTGTCTGTCGATCCGTCTATCCAGCAGCGATGCCGTAAACCACAAAAGCTACGCCCCTGGAAATTCTAAATAAATATTCCTAAAGACCATACGCAGTACGAGTTCATCATTTCTTAACTCATCCCATTTCCTTATTATAGATCTAAGTTGATCATTTGATTTAACTTCTTAAGCATAACCCGAAGACTTTAATCTTACTATTTGGGTTTCTGCAATGATAAATACCTTCCTCACTCTCCCCAATATTGTAGAAAAACTTATTTCAAATACGAGAGACTTTTGCCTTGGCAACTAGACACATTGTAGATATCATTATTACGCTCTGAAAATTGAACTGAGCTTTAGCTTTTGATATATAGATGTATATATTATAAATATACATATTGCCAATAGTTGTATCAATAGTTGCCTACTTCAAATTTAAGTTTAAGGTTTCAGTTATTTTTACACAAATTTCAATTGGTATTTCAAACTCTCTCGCCCCTTGGCCTCCCACTCAGCTTTGGTCATTTGGCGCTGATATTTATGCGTATTTGCAGGATATTTAATTAAAGTCTGACTCCCACCATGGCCAAAAATCCTTTAAATAGCCTCAGCAGGAAACTTTAGAGTGTCATCCAGCCAGGTGTTTAGCCGTGTGCCAAAAAAAAAGAACTAAAAGAATCATGTTCTCGAAATTTATGCGCCCTAACTTTGTACGGCAAAGTTTTAAGCGCGTTCCCTGCTCAGATGTGGGCACCTTTTAAAGTTTTTTGGCTTTCTGGGGCCAGATAAGGCTCACGGCTAAGCAAAGTTTGGCATTCATTGCGAAATTAATTAAATGCGCGCATATCTTGCCCAGTGTCGCGACTCACGACTCACGGCTCACGACTCACGACTCACGACTGCGCCCATAAAGAGAACACAAAGCCGGCAATTTAATTGCGCCCAGCCAATAATAATTGGCCAAAGCGGCTTTGCGACAGCACACGACAAACATAAACCGTTCGCCAGGTGAGCAAACTTAAGCTTTTGGCTAACTGCTGCAAGCATTGTGTAAGCATTTCCACAGTAAGTGTTTTCTGAAGAGCTTGATGAGATTGCTGTTTAAAAATAAATATTTTAAAATGCTGCATAACCTCTTCAAATAGTTAAAAGTTCAAGAATTTCAGGTATTTATCAGACAAAATATATATATAAAAAAAAACAATGTAAAGCTTCTTCTTTGCCAAAACTATATAAAAAAGTACACAGCGTATCTCTAAGTCCATCATTCATATTTCAGTTACCTGCTGTTTTGATTGTCTTTGGGTCTGGCTGGCGGCTGTCCCCGCAAAACTTATCGCAAGTTATGTCCAGACGTACTTAAACAGTGGCTAATGCCAGTTAGTTTCTTTTATTTATTTATTTTTTTCTTTGTTGAGCTTTCGAATATATCCCTTACCACGAGTTGCTGGCTTTTCCTTTTGTGTGGCAACTGAGACGTATTACTTTAAGCAGCTTAAATACTTTGGCTGTGCGCGTGTCAGCGCACGTGTGTGTCTTTATGTCTGATTGTCTGAGCTCCATTGTTAGCTGTGTGTTTGAAGCCAACTGAAAAATAGATGTGATATAATCAAAATTGAATGGAATTTCATAAATATGTATATATGTATACTTAGATTATATGCAGTATAGGCAGGCAGTTGATGAGTTAATCGATATTGTTATCGATGGATTCAACAAAGCTTTGAGTATTAACAACTTTTGTATTTATAAGTGAGCCATGTTTTTGCTAATTACTCTATAGTTTCTTATCTTTCAGTTACTATATCGATAGTCCATAATTATTGGATCGATATCGATTCTGTTTTCTATAAAACATTTTCCATAAATATAAATAATTGGGCTCTAGGCAGGCAGCTTACCTGTAGCTTATATAGAGACAGTTTTATGCCTTTGACTTTATATGAAATCCTAGCGACAACAACAACAGCAAATAACTGCATAATGTTAACTCGACTGCTTCATGGACAGTTTGATTTTCATTACCCAAAAAAACGAGAACTTCGCATCGATGAACTGCATCAGGAGCAACAGCAACAGCAACGGCAACGGCAACGGCAACGGCAACGGCAAACACAAAAGCTAAGGACAGCACAGGCACCCCACACAGGACAGTTCAGTGATGGGTTGTTTTCTCTTCTTCTTGCTCATCTTTTTTATCCTATGCCATGTCCATCAAGAGGTTGTCTGAACAGGCAGCAAGGTTTGTCTAGAGAATAGCCATAGAGCACACACTTGGGCCAAGTCAAGTCTGAGAGCTGAGTGCTGAAGAGTTGAAGTGCGACTCCCCATCATCATCATCATCAGCAACAACAGCAAAAACAAACAACATTATTATCATCAGCATCAGCATCAGCATCATCATCATGAGCATCAATGAGTATTCGGCGGCTGGCGAGTCGTTCAGCTGCTGTGGCCAAGAAAGCCAGCGAAGCAAATTGTTTTTAATTAAAAGTAAACAATATCAATTCATTCGACAGTTATCCAGTTATGCTGCTGACAAGGCTCCTAGCCTTAGCTACAGCTCCTACACCAACACCTACACTCCTAGCCAGCTGCTCCTTTCTGGACTGCATTGTTTGCCAGGGATTAAGAGAGCACAAAAAAAACATACACACACTCTGTACGTGAGCGGGCAGTTTGACATGACCTGTCTATACCTATATCAATATCTATATTTATATTTATATATATATATAGATATATATATATATATATCTATATATATATCATTTTATATAGCTGCCAGAGTTTTTGACCATTATTAATTGTCTTGGTTGAACGCTTAATGTTGCAGCTAACGTTATTTTTTTTTTAAGTTGTTTCCCTCGCTCTTGCTCCGTTCATAAAGTTTTCTTTTGCAACTGTTTTCCCATTTTAATCAAGCTACTTTTCCTTTTTTTTATTTGTTGCTTAACTTTGTTGCACTTTTAATTGGTCTGCACATTTTTCAAGTTTGTTTTATGATTTTTTATTTATATAGATAAATATAGATATATATTGTTATTTCAGTCTGCTATTTGATGATCAGCACAAAAACTTTGCGAATGTCCATTAATTTGTGTCTGCTGTGTATAAATATATATGTATATAGGGTTCAACAAAGTTTCTAGTTGTAGTTGTTTTTTTTTTAAAGCTGGAGTCATTTAAAATATTTAAGAAGGCATATGAAAGACTTGCGAATATGCATATAGAGTATATTGAATATAATTCATAATAAATAATAAATAATAAACAAGAAATAGGAAATAAAAAATAAGAAAAATGAGATAAAAATATCTGAGTTATCTTGAATTCCTTTCAATTCTTTAAAATTAAAATACAATCTTTAAAAAATCATTTAATAATTAAGTTTCATGAGCAATGTCTGTTATTCAACTACTTTCGACTTATACACATCGCCGCTCAACTGAATAAGTTTTAAAAATCTTGCTTATATTTTTGCTTGCAGCTTCGTTTCCACTGCTTATATTTTCATATGCTTAGCTGGTTATCGTTTACTTAAGACATAGTAAAAAAAATAACAGGATATTTGCAAAGGTAAATAATTATTTAGCTTTAATTGTCGAATTTGCATAAATTTAAGGAATATTTTTGGCTCATCTAAATAAGTTTGAGAACTTTAATTTTTATTTGTATAACTACAATAGAAAGTGCCTAGATGTAATCCATGTAAGATAGAGACTTATTTTAGAGTTATATATATGTAGATGGACACACAGTAATAATAGGTTGAGTTAGCAATGAACTTAGATTTCGATATATATATATACACACACACACACACACATATATATATATATATAACGTAAATGCAGAGAAATAGTTACCTTTGCAAAAAAAAAAACCTTCAGTCCACACAATTCCCTGTGCCGGGTAACTAACTGTTCGTCTAGCATGCCATACTCCATATACACACTCCTATTTGCTTACAAGTAGTAATTCTCACAAATTCACAGCTAACAAGAATTCTTGACGACTCGAGTTAAATCACCTTATGAAAAATAGAAAAAAGAGCTGTACACAGCTCTAATAATATTCCACATACGCAGCGTATGCAAAGTGCGCAGACTAAAGAGGGGGCAGATGGGGTGGCGTGGGGTCTGTTGTGGTCCCTCATCATCATTATGAATTTTCGACTGCTACTGCTGCTGCTGCTGCTCCCAGTGGGCTGGTCTGGTCTGGTCTGGTCTGGTGTGCTGCTCTTGTGTTTGTTGAAAGGAAATACATACGTGCGCATTCATTTCATTTCCGTTTTGTGTCAGCGACGAAGGACGTGGCGGACGGGGAAGGCGGGTCTGGGTGTTGCCATGACTATGTCTCAGTAGGTTCTCAACTCACTATATGTCTGTGTGTGTGTGTGTGTGTGTCCAACTATTTATTTTTATGACATAATGTAGCTACAGTTGCGATTGTCAGACCTCCCTCGGTGCCCCTCTCAGTCTCCCGCTGCCACTGTGAATATTGCCATCTAAATATGTGAAAATTGCTCATTTGAAATGTTACCAGAGCAATATGTGTGTAGAATGGGAAGCTTTGGATGCTGGGCTGGGTTGGGCTGGGCTGGCATGCGGCGGATGGGGGAATGGCTAGGCAAATTGCCTGTCAGAAATTTTGTAGCCAATTTGTTTTTGTTTCGCTTTTTTTTTTTTTGTTGTGCTTCGCCCGATGCTTATCGAAAGTGCTTTGACGCTTGAATTGTTGTGATAAATACAACATTTGAAAATTGTTGTTACTAAAAAATATAAAATCTATGCTAAATATAATATTATGTGAAATAATAAGAGGAAAGTACAGAACAAATTTAAAACTTTTCAGAGTTAAGTTAAAGTTGAAATGTTGTATAGAAACATGTAAAACATAGATCTATTTGAACAAGAGAAATTTAAAGCTTGCTTTCGCTTACCATTTGCCTTTCTCTGCCGAAATATGCAGTTGTATAATGAGTCGTCTAAAGGTTGGTCTTCTCATTGATATCATTTGAGATATCGCATAGTTATTCAAATTG
Organism: Drosophila leonis; assembly: GCA_035045365.1. Lineage (NCBI taxonomy): Eukaryota > Metazoa > Arthropoda > Insecta > Diptera > Drosophilidae > Drosophila > Drosophila leonis. Next base: position 3,971,914 of record JAWNPC010000389.1, read on the forward strand.
TTTAATACCCATTAAATATCTGCCAAAATTCCCTTTCATATATTATTCATCAATTTAAAATAAACAATTATATAGTTTCATAAGTTTCAATTACTGGCGGCATATAATATTTGGGATCTACGTTTCTTTCACGCAGCTTCTCCTGTATCCAATTGCGCAGATAGTGAACATTCGCATAGACGCCGGGCACGTCTCGTTTGCCGCAACCCACGCCAAAGGCCACAATGCCCACTTGATAATAGCGATTGGGCAGATCCGGGAAGGCACAGAAGAGCGGTGAGCCTCCATCTCCAGTGCAGGCATCAATATCTTCCTCTCCACCGGCGCACATTAAAGATTCATTCAGCTCGTAGTATCTGCCCAACCGGGTGAGTCGTAATTTCTCTTGGCAGTCGGCATAGTTAACAAGAGGTAAACTCGTCTTCAATAAAATTTGACTTTTTGATTTGGTATTAAAGTTTGTCTTGCCCCAGCCGGCGACAAAGCAGCGCTGCACTTGGAAGGTCTCACTTCGCCGAGGCATACAAATGGGCATTATGTTATGGGTGAAGCTAAGCGGCTGCAACAGCTGCAGCAGGGCTATATCATATCGTCCATTGTTCTCATCGAATTTCTCGTGGCAAATTGTTTCGTTGACATGAGCATCGATATGCTCAAAAGGTTCCAGATCCGTACGCATATCCCACTCACCGGCACGCACTACCAAATCTTCTGTTCGATGCGAATAAACGATGTGAGCTGCGGTAAGCACAATATTGGGTGCCAGTATCGAGCCACCGCCAATAAATTGCAGTGACGTTTGACTTTTATTTGGCGTAAATAGCGCCACTGTCCATGGAAATTCAGCATAGTTGGCTTCTGCTCTATTTCCATTGATCACTTCAATTATCTTGCCACGTTCATTGCGAACTCCACAAAAGGTCTTGGGTGCTGGCAGCGATTCAGCAAGTTTCTATAATTTGAAGTTTTATGAATGTGTTTAAATACATAATTTAGAAATTTTAGAAAAATATATTAATATTCGTTTCAAATTGTTTTCCAAATATTAGGTTTATATTGTCCATTTGGTCAGTCGCACTACTATTTTTATGAACACAGCTGTGTTATGTATAAATATGTCTATTATCAGCACTTACAATATGTGTCGTTTTGCAGCATACTTGTAGATAATGTGGGCAGGCACCAGGCATTGCTCCTATATTGATAATACTTTCGCCATACTGATTGACTTGTCTTTGTTGACAATTCCATTTAAGTACACATTTACTGCCCGGCTTACAGCCAGCACGATCTGAAAAGTGAAGAATTAATTTTTAATATTTTTAAAAGGTTTTTTTGCACCTATCGATAACAACTTGTATTTGCTTATCTGATTTGTTGTCTTTGCTAATTCATACCGAAATCCGTGTCAGCCTTTGCACTAATTCCAATCAGAAGAAAACATAAGATGGTAAACATTTTCATATATATAAATATGTTTTTATTCAAGTTCAATATAATAAATGTGTTCAACTGAATTAATGTTGATGCTGATTAGACGCCTGTGCACAGCAGCAGTTCAATTGTGACTAATATCAATTAATTCAAATACATTTATTAAATATGAGTAAAATTGCATCAACATTTCTTTATTATATTATATTAATTATAAGCTTGATAAGTGAAGCAATAATCTTTTGTTTACTCACAATAACATTTATATATATATATTTATATATATATTAATATTATTATTTGTATTATAAATATGGAAACAGAGTTTGGTCTCTCTTAATTAATGAATTTTGTTTTCAATTCAAATGGCAATGATGATAAACATGTCTAAGTAATGGAAATTTTAAGCAGATCCTTTAAAGTGCTTCGGGTTCTAGGCGAGCGCCGAGAAAAGGTCCCTGGACAAAAACGCTGCTGTTAGTTTCGCCGCCTATCGCCCTCTGCCATTTTCTATTCTCTGCTCTTCTTTTATATGCTCGACGGCAAAATAATCTCTTGCCTTGCAAAATACACTATGAATGGGTATTGTGCGCATATAATGCAACTTGTAGTGAGAGGAAGTTAGTGTGTTTTGATTAAGATAAATCGATAAGTATCGCTAACTAGCAATGGTATAGTGAAATATATTCATGAAGCATCGACATTTTATACATAATTTTCCAAAATTTTAAAAAATTAACAAAACTATTGCAAAGGAACTATTAATCTATAAATATTAAAAAGTTATTATGTATAATCTGCCAAAATACTATAAAAAGAATACATATTCAAATATCGTTTAAACGATACCTAGCATTAATAATAAATTGTACTAATGAAGAGTTTATATTCTTAAATTAAATATTTAATAGAAGAGCGTCAAAGATAGCTAAACTAGGCATTACGTAAAGTTTAATTTTGATACTCCCTCTGTAATCGATATTCAGAATAATCAGACCGCTCTTTCCGTAAACATTATATTTATTCATTCATTGGCAACGATAGTTGTGTGGTTAATCGATAATGTATGCAATCAAAAGTCAATTCTTTATATTATAATAAACAGACTATATCAAGTTTGTATGCATTTTTCTACCAAGGGTATTCAGCAATCGTCTTTGGGCTACAACATTTTTCAATATTTTTTTTTATTTGGCTGTTTGTTAAACTGTTTTGCCTGCTTTGTATGCAACGTCTGCTATCAGTTGTTGCATTTGAAAAGACGAGTGCACTTTTGTGCCTCAACAAGCCCAAAAGTAACACTCGAGTCCTGGCTGCCTCCCATGCGCCCACACAGCATCTATCCCGCCAGCACCTGGGCATTATCAGCAAGAGACCGACGACTGTTTAAAAACGTTAAAATATGTAGGCAAATATATACATACATATATTGCAAATGGGAATAGTCCAAGTGTATATGAAATTGTAGGCTGTAGGGTCAGCTTTAAGAGCTGGCCTTTTGGCTTCGGCTGCTGGCTTTGGTAATCTTCAACTGATGGAACAACTTGTCGCTGGCTGACATTATGACAGGACCTGGTACTTGGTGGGTCGGCCGGGTACGCCTAACTAACTTCCTGAACATGGCCAGATGACTTGTATGTGCCTGCTCTGCAGCTCTTCAATCTATTGTCTGGCAGATACCCGTACACGTTGTCATTGGCATACTTCGCCGAAAAGGCAACATCTAACGTACAGCTGACAGCAGCGAAAGAGAAAGCCAGATAGAGAGGCAGAGCGAGAGAGAGAGATAGAGACAGGGCCATGTCAAGGCGCTAAAGATATACACAGATATGTCGTGGCCTGCTCTGCTCTTCTTTTTATGTGCGTGTGTGTGTGTGTGTGTGTGTGTGTGCCTGTGTGTGGATCAATGGAAGTACGTGCCACTTGTTAACGCACAATGGAGTCTTTCAAAACACTGATTGATGCCCCAGCAAGGACATTGAAAGGATGTTATGCAGTTTGAAGCATGCCACAAGTCCTGTCGCTGCTGCTCTCTATTTAGAAGACTTAAAACCTATTACTTAAATGAGTTAGTTCAATTGAGCTGTTGATAATAATCAAGCATAAATCTCTTTTCAGCTAGGCAAATTGAATAAGCTAGAAATGTGTCATATCTAGCTTAGAAAATTGCAAAGGCGAATATTTCTAGACCAATTAAATAGATAAAGAAATCAGATATGATTTTTAAATAAATTACTAATAAATGTAATAAATTTTCTTTAAGTTTGAATATATTTTTCTACATTTTTTAAACTATAATTAAAAGTAGTTAAAATTTCCTCATTGATGACTTTAGTTTCTTCTTTTGGCTTACGTAAAAGAAAACCATTTGCAAAACATATTTTTGATGCATTTGCCACACTGATATTGACTAGTTTTTTCTCTCTCTCTCTCTAGTTTCGCTCGGCCCTTGGAGCTAGGCGTCAGTTTACAACACTTTTTGGCAAATGTTTGTTAAATATTGACAGAGCTATTATGCAGCGTGTACAAATTAATAGCAATAGCTGGGTAAACAACACTCAACACACACTCACACACATTCAGACACTCACACACACACAACCACATTAGCACATTGAGCGAATGCCTTTCAGTTCTAGCAAAATCTCTTGAATGCTGTTTGCATGTTTGTACGTGTCTTTGTTGGCAAATTAACACACACTCACGCACACTCACATACACACACACAAACACATACACATCAACGCATTTATAGACACATGTATGAGTCCTATATAAACATATACACAGGTTAGACAAACAAAAAGCATTGCCTACCTTTGCGGGCAGCGTATTTATTTACGCTTTTCAACTGGCTTACCATATACAGAATGTAAGAGAGAGAGAGCAAGAGAGGGATAGAGAGAGAGAGAGATAGAGTGAGACAGGTAAAGAGGTAGTGGGTTGCCTGTCTATATATGATATTTGGTAGTTGTGCAAACATAAGTGAGCTAGAAGTATTTCGCCTTTTTATATTCTGAGTAAACTAAATGCTTGCTAGACAAGAAAATCGATAGATATCGATTTTTGGCATTAAATTAAATTGAAAATCTGAGAATTGAACAGAGCTAAAGATTGCCGAATAGGAGTTTGGTTTACTACAAGGTGCAATTCAAAAGTTCCAGGACTTTATAAAAAAAATAAAAAATAGATTTTCTTTGGCAAAAATTTTATTGGTCGCCTTCGAAATAGTCCCCTTCGGACTGAATACAACGATTTGCATGATCAAGAAGATTATCAAATGACTTTTTTAGGTCATCCTTCGGTATGGCGTTGAGTATGGCGGTCGAAGCCTTTTGAATAGCATCAATGTCAGCATACCGTTTTCCTTTCATTGCCAAATGAAGTTTTCCGAACAAGTAGAAGTCGCGAAAACGTTTAAACCACTCGTGAATGCGGCTACGGGATAGACAATCGTCGCCATAAACTTTTTTCATCATTTGATGAGTTTCGGTAAATGTTTTACCAAGTTTAAAACAAAACTTGATGTTCGCTCTTTGTTCGACGGACACAACAAAAGTACTGTCACTTTTAGCGCGATATCTCGGCTTCTATACGTCATTCAGATACAAATTCAGATACCCTTTGCTATTGACTTATTACATGTCTCATCTCGTATCTCTTTCGTTTAATATCTTTATCCTTTTTCCAATTAAAATCTATATTTCAGTTTTCTACTTTCAATTTCAACTGAAAATTTGTCTACTTGTGCTGCTGCACCTTTTGCCAGCCTTCCACACTAATTAGCTACATTTCCGAAGGCAGTTTTAAACTTGGCTGCAATCCTTTCACTTTTTACCATTCTCAGTTCTTTTTTTTGCATTTTCTATTTGGTACCGTGGCATGGATAATATAACCTTAAAAAATAGAAAAGAAAATCACGTGGCAGGCGTCAGCTAATTAAGCGCGTTGAAAAGAAGTCAAGCTAATGGAATGGGGTTATGCCCTCGACCCGCTTGGCGGGGGACAGTGGGTCGACTTGATAGGTTGAAGTTAGTTGACGCTGAAATTTTGTGCCAGCTGCTGGCTAATGAAGTTACCACAAAGTGAAAAGCGTCCAGACTACCTACTACGTTCTACGTTCCAGGCGCTAATTAATTAGCGCCTTTTTTATTTCATCTGTTTTTATTATTATTATTATTTTTTATTTCTATTTTTTCTTTTATCTCGTTTCGAGCGCAAGTTTATTTAATGTCGGCCACTGACTAATGAGCCGCCTAAGCCGTCAAGTAGGTCACGAATTTGGCATCTTTTGGATATTATGAGGAGCACATGGAATATACAAATATAAATTACCAGCGGGTACTATTCGGCTAGGCTTTAAGTTAGAATTTTCTTTAATTTATTTGATAGAAATTGTTCTTAATTTATAGTTAATAATGTAAAATGCATTTTGAGTAGAAAGTGTATCAAATGGCTATGTAAAGGAGATTTAAGAAAAGAGGCTTGACCTAAGAGGTAATTAGCCCGCCAAGCAGCTATCAATCTGCTGTCAATCAACTTGTTTATTAAAGAGTCAATCAGTCAGTCAATTGGCAAATCAAACAGGAAATCAATTAGTTAGTCAATAAATCAGCCCATTAGACGGTTAATCAGTGTGTCAGTCAGCCAATCAATGAGAAAGTCTTTCATTTAGTCTATCAACCAGCCTATTGAACGACTGTTTATATACATATATCAACAAGTAATATGCAGTCAATCAGCCTGTTGATCTATAAGTCAATTAGCCGTCAGTCAGCAGATTATTACTCTATCTATTAATCAATCAATCAGCCTTTCAATCATTTGTCAATTGACAATGAACAATAAAGCAGCCAGTCAATGAGCAATCAATCAGCAGATAATCATTTGTCAATTGACAATGAACAATAAAGCAGCCAGTCAATGAGCAATCAATCAGCAGATAATCGTTTGTCTATCAGCCACTCATTCAGCAGTCAATCAGTCAGTCAATCAACATTCAATGAGCCAGTAAATAAACAGTCATCATCATTACTATTTTCAGCAGCCGTTATAGGAATTCAAATATATTAATAAGTCAATCAGTTAGTTGGAAAGTCAGTGCATTGTTCAATCTCTGTTATTCAATCATTTAGTCAGTTTGTCAGTCAATCCTGTCCAAGCAGTCGGCCAACCACCATTCACTCAGTCAGTCACTTCCTACGTCTATTATCAGTCATCAGGTCAGTCAGTTGCTCAGCAACATCAGCAACTCATTTCAGGCAGTCAATGAATCGGTCAGCAATAGAGTTTAATTTATAGTCGTAAATAATTCTTATTTTTAATTCAATATTATTTTGATATTTAGCATAAATAAACGTCAGCTGTGCATTTAAATTGTTCTCTAAATTTATCATTTATTTCACGAATATTTTCGATTTATTTGTTGGCTGGCCCAAATGGAGCCAAATTGTTTACCTGTTATCAAAATCAATAACTGACTTGCAAATGCAAATTCAAATTTATGCACATATATTTATGTGCAAAGCGAAATTATTGTGAAATAGAATACACTATCCAAAACAATAAGCAACATGAGCTAAACAATAAACTTTTCCCAGCGACTGTTCGTTATGTTTTTCTTCTTCTTTTTTTCAGCTTGGCAGGCGCACCTGTTACAACAACAACAACAACAGGTGAGTTGGTATTACAACACTTTGGGTAAAAGTTTTTGGTTTTCTCAAGCTATTGTTGTTGTTGTGGCTGCAGTTGGTGTTGAGTTTTGTTTGCTTGTCAATGCAAAACAACAACAACAACAACAGCCACATTTTAACAACAGCGGCTGCCATAGCAGTTGAACGGCTGATAATGCTAGTCGCCATTGCATAATGAAATCAAATTGTAAAACAATTTGCATTTTATAACAAAAAAAAAGAAACAAAGAAAACTTTTTGTTTTTCTGTTAAAGTAAGAGAAGAACAATTTAGTTGAGTGTTTGCTTTGACAGCGGAAAAAGACAGCAGCTGTTAAGTTTTGAAAATTTTGGAGTTTTGACAGCAGAAGACGAAGGCACAGTTGATTGAGTATTCAGAGTGACATTCTGTGTATAAAAAAAAGAGTAGTTTCTAATGCAGTCAAATGATATAAAGGTTCATCAAGAGATAAAAGGAGAGTTTATATTTGACTTGAGATCTATTAGAAATATGGATAACTACAGGCTACATGCATAGGTATGTATGTATAATAGTATACGTTGAGCCCAGCACGCAGCGCTGCACCTAACACATACCTTTTAGGAGCGACATTTTACACAATAATGAGACTTATATATTGTAAAGATATTGCATTCAGTCGAGTCGCATTTCTCTCTCTATTCTTATAAGCATCGGCTTCATCATATCAGTTTCTTAAATTTGTACTTGCATATGCAAATCTTGTTAGCTTAACAGTATAAATATAAATAAATTCTACGTCTGCATGTTGTTGTTAAGATCTCATAGTGTCAATCAACTTCACGACGAAATTGAAGGTTTTTTAGAATGGAACATCTTATGTAATATTTTAACAGTTTCAGCTTAAGCCTAAACTTCAAGAGTTACTGAAATATATAAACTGTATAATATGGAAAAACACTTGGCATGGTCTTTGTTTTTTGTGCAGCTTATGCGTTTCAGTCACAAAACTCTTTGAAAGAACTTAGATTTCCTCTCACACTGTTTGCACTGAGCATACAATTAAATTGAAAGCTCAACTGAAAATCTGATCAAATATTGCGGTTAAAATAGAACGAGTATAAATTGAATAGTTTTCGTTTTCTAACCATTTTATGATTGAATTAGAGATTTAATACTGGAATTTGATACAATTTCAATTGATTTTTACTTGGTTATTCAAATATTTCTAATTAAAAAAAATAAAAATAAAACAAACAATTTTTACCAAAATAAAATTCTTAGAAAATACACCTAACCAAAAAGCCCAACAAATTCTTGAGATGCGTGAAAAGCAACTAAAAGTTAACCTTGTGGATAAGAGCACAAAAGCAACACTTGGCAATAAGATGCCTACTATACACACACACACACACACACACACACACACACACACACACACACACACACACACACAATACATACATACATACACACTCTTGCAATTATACGCACGCAAGCACAATGCACAACAGATTGAAGTTAAGCTCTAAGCTGAAATCTTGATAACAAAGTAAATAATACAAATTCTCGCAATTTTTCTGTAATTAACACATCCCCTAACAAAACAGCTGGCAAAAAGGAGCACATACACACACGCACACACGTATACATACATATTTATATATATATATATATTTATACACATGTGTGCTAGTGTTGAGTGAATGGCTGACAACATTGCGTGCTGCAGGCATGAAACGAGAAGCCTGTTTCACAGGTGCTCGTGTTGAGGGTTGCCAGCAGCGCTCACAATTTACAACTCAGACAAAAGTGTTGTCAGCTCGCATTTTTATGAGCTGTATATATATACATGTGTGTGTGTGTGAAAGGACATGCAACCTGTGTTTGTTTATGAGCTCATGTCAAGTTTAAGTGCAGACTTCCTACCTCCAACTCGCCTCGCACTCAAATGCCAAATTGGCACGTCACTTGCATTGTCTTTTGTTGTGCGTGCGTGTACAGGTGTGTGTATGTGTGTGTCTGTGTGCGTTTAGTGTTTACAATTTGTCAGCCATACAAAAGGCGTGAAAAAGGAACAGCATAGGGCAGCGTGTTAATCATGTAAAAAGCAATTAAAACCTGGCACAGCATGTGCTCTCGCTCTCACTCTCTCTCTCTCTTTCTCTCTCTCTCTCTCTCTCTCACTTTCTCTGCTCTGTTCAAATAATTTTGCATGTGAAATCCATTGAGGACAGCAAAACAATAACTACAGCAACAACAAATATGATAATAATAATTTCATTATATAAATTGAATATTGATTGATGAATGCGCTCAACATTTGTGACATTTATTCATGTTATTCATCTTTGCATTCATGCGTTAAGTTCCATAAATTAATTGCCATATAAAAATATGACATCGACAGAGTCTTGTCTATCGCAATAAATATGACAGGAAAGGAAAATGCCACGCCCACAAAAATAGGCGGACAAACTAAAAGAGAGTGTATATGGATGTTTGCATGTTGAGTGAAAGTTTATATGCACTGAGAGAAATTACTTGCATTTTCTTTTATTTATTAGAAGCTGAAGTGACTGTCAAAGTGCAATTGGATTTTGATATATTTTAAGAGGATTTTTAAGAAATTGACATTCAAAAATGTTGCATAATAATTGTATATATTTGCTAAGATATAATCAGATAAGGAAATTTTGTTGAAATTATAAATGAGAACGAAATTCTGTTTGAAATATAGTTTGCATGTCATAAGAAGGACTCGGATTGGCTTTCTTTTCATATCATTGAGCTTAAAATTGAGTATAAGTTTAAACGATTGAGAGACTAGAGTCGATAGTAAAATGTGATTTTGCTATAGCTTGGAGTGGAGCTCCTTAGGTTATCATAATTTTGCCCTTATTAGAAGCTTTTTTGTCTTTTTTCCACATCAAAAATATGAAATACACTAAAATTTAAAGCGAACAAATAATTTATGTATACTCGTATATTGTATAATAAAACAAAAACTAGAATAATATATATTTTTACTCTTTATACACATAATATATATTTCTTAGTATTCTTTCTACAGTGTATTTTTGAATTTCCTCGAACATTTCCTCTTTTGCATTTGAGTCGCCCACTTCAATTTAAATAAAATGTTGGAAAATGCAAATATTTCAATGTAACTTGCAGTTCTTATTAAAAAGTTTGATGGAAATAAATATTATATAAAAAGTTTCCAGGTTATAGAATTTTTTAAATATTTAACTTATATTGTATGAGCCTGACTAAATACTAAATACTGCATGGAATATATACAAATTTTTGTTGCATTTAATATTGCTATTTTTGTATCTAAAAATACTAGTAAAAAACTATTTAGTCTTTTAAACATTTCACTATACAAATAATACTTAGAAATGCTTATATTAACTAGCGATTTCTTATATTTATAGAATATTATTTATTGATTATTAAACTGCCAATTTCCTTCTTTCTCTCTCTCTTCCATTGAGTGAGTATCATCAATTTAGCGCTTAGATTTATTTGCCCTTTGGCATTTGTAGTTGAATTTTCGCTTTTGCTCTCTTTTATTGTCTTTGCTTTGGCTGCCTATTCGCTTTTAATTGTCTTTGTATTGTGGAATTTTTATTGTTGTTGTTGTTGTTGTTGTAGCATTCCTTTCGCTTTGCTTTGGTTTTCATTGGTTTTTCGTGGCGCGTAAATAAATTTCATATCATGACATTTATTACTGACCCTTAAGCTTGCCCAGCCCACAACAAGGCCCAGACTCTCTCTCTCTCTCTCTGTGTATGTGTGTGTGTGTGCGTGTTACCGAACAGATTATGCCGCTTACCCCGCAGAATCTGGCAGGATCTGCATGCGGCTGTTGGTTACAATTTTCATTTAAGATTTGTTTTGCTCGCTTTGTTTTTTGTGTTCCCTTTTTTTTTGCATTTCTTTGGCTTCGCATTTTGATTTATTTTAGCACTCAATGGGGGCGTGGCATGTAGAAACGAGAAGAGAAAACCTAGCGGGAACAGGGAACAATAAGCTGGCATGAATGTGAATGCGAATGTGATTGCGAATGAATGCCAAGATGAAGATTAAATGTAAGTGGACGACACAGAAAACAATTGTTGTTAATTTACGCGCCGAGCACTGCATAAGAAATTAATGAAAATGATGAAAAGAAAATGGGAAATGAAGCAAATAGGTAAAAAGAAAGAAGCAGAGAATTGCGAAAAATGCGCTCGCAGGCTCAGAGGCTCTTTTAAAGTTAACTTGACTGTGAAATAAGCTGAGCAAACAGCGAGCGCATTGTCTTTGTCCAGTTTGCATAATTTATTTATATTTTCATCTTCAGATACACTTGGCCACGCCCCGCCCCGCCTTCCCTTCCCCCCTCTTTCTCTCTCACTGACTCTCTTTCAGCGGCAGTTAATAGCCAAGAAAATGCCAACAATTCCGCCTGAGCAAATAATTACAGGGCTTAATAACAAATTTAATATTGTTCGGACCAAGGACGAGACAAGGCCTCTGTCTTTCACTCTCTTTATCTTTTTTTTTTTTTTTTGGTATTTATTTATTTTTTAACTGCTTGTTGCCTGAGCCTTTAACCCTTTGTTGGCGCTCTCAACTGTTGATTTTCTGCTCATACGTTTTATGCGTTTTAATGAGTCTGTTTGCTGCCGCCCGACCGACCGTCCGCCCGCTCCGCCTGTTTGCGCTTCAATAACAATGAGCATGTCCTGCCACTGTCAGCCACTCGCATCCTTATGCCTTATGCACTGACCCTTACACACAAACACACACACACATGGAGACACATCCATGTGCTGTGTCCTTAGAACTGTTGGCCTTGCAATTAGCTGTTGCTCTCTACAAAATTTCCATTTTCATCTTGTGTTTCCTTTGTCATGTGCAAACTCTTCAGAATTGCTAAACAACTGTTGAAATATGAGAAATGTTTCTTTAGCTAATTGCGTTCAAGTTCTTGAGCACTCGCAAAGTTCTAAAACGGAACAAGAAACAAGATTTTAGCTATAAAATATTTTTCAAAAATGAAATTAATCTTAACTGAATGCAATTTGTAGAAGACAATGGAATATTTAGGATTCTAGAAATAAATGAAAGGAAATTTATTCAAATATTTTAAGCAATTTAGAGAAGGATTTTATATCAGAATACGACACATGTTTATATTAACTCGCTGAAGTTCTGAAGTAAGCAAAGCTTTAGAATATTAATAAACATTCTCAATTGACATGAATTCAGACAAATCGTATTTGAAAAGCAAATCAAGAATTGAATGCCAACAGCTTGCATAGATTTTTCTATCAGTATTAAAAAGAATTTGATGGATTAATTTCAAAATTTTGTTACTGCAAAAACTTAAGTCTTTGAATATTATCGAAATTATAAGATTTTGCAATTTGGCTAGATATAAAAAAATTTAATAAATATATATATATTCCGAGGGTTCAACCATGGGTAAGTTTAAGTTAAGTGTGTGTGTTAAGACATTGTAGACATTGGTTTTCAGCGGAATATACCGTGAAATTGGATCCGCCGCTGTTTGTGCCCTGTGATCTTGAGGAGTTTCGCGATCCAAGCAAGAAGACAGCAGCGGCCTCTGCTTGCGAGGAAGTGGAGAAGCTGAGCGCTCAGGATGAGATCAGTGTATCGAGTATTATCTCTGCATTGATTCGACCTATTGAACCATCCGATGATCAGTATAAAGAATGTAATTGGCAAATCGACCCAAAGCAGTTTCTGCCAGTCAAAAATTCGGTGATCTTCAAAGAAGGCCTATTCATCTCGAAGCTGCGCAATACCAACTGCAAACTGGGCGAGAATTTGAAGATCTTCTTTGAACGGGAGTTGATTACGATTGGAAAATTCTGCCTAAATGTGGAGGAGGCTTTCGATGGCTATGTGGTCTACAGCAGCAGCCGAATGAAGAAGGGCAAAGGCATCACCGAGTGCGGACATCAGCTGAAGGGCAAATATGACGATCAGTTTCTGTTGATCTGTGAGAAACGCTCAGAGACAGATCGCATCGATCATGCGGTTGTCGAGAAGACGCTCGAGGTGCGCAATCATGCGGACTTATATCTAACGGCCATACGCGAAACAAAGATCAATGAGGAGTCGCAAAAGTTCAAGGCAACGATCGACATCAAGGATCGTGACCACACCTTCGTACTCGACGGCGGCATCCAGCTGCTCATGCGGCATCTCGTTTGCAATAATTTTGTCGGCACATTCGAGTACTACACGATGAATCTGTTTGGCCGTGTGCTTCGCTGCAATCTGGTCGTGCACAAGGATCGCAAGTTGGTGCGCATTTTCTATCGCACCTACAAGAACGCCATCCATATCATAACGCAGCAATGCTTCAACGACGAGCTGCAGGATGTGGCCGAAACCTTTATGACGCCCGAGGGTCGCATCATTCTACACTTTTGGCAGGGCTACAATTATTTGCTGCACGCCGTCTGCGCGCCACCCAAGAAGAAGGAGCTCATCTTGCCCAAAATGGAGCTAATGTGGCGACAAGATCCTGTGCTCTCGCGCAAATTTCGGGAGCTGAAGGCTTTAAATTTTGAGAATACTACCAAATTTCTAGAGTCCAACTCGGAATTGGCTGATTTTATGCAGGACTATGTGTTAAATGTGCTACGCTATAAGCCCACCAATGTGCTCGAGTTTTCCATTATGTTCTTCCAAAATATGGGCAACAGCTTATAGCTGCTACCCCTACACTAACACTAGTCACACGAAATGCAACCCAAGCATGACAAATTTGTGAATACAAACGAACTTTTGCGGACAACTTAATGCAAATGTTTTGGATTTATTTTTTAATTTATTTTGGTTTTATATGAAACGATGATTCTTAGTCTTCTTTTACTTTGCAGACCTATCAGTTTACTATACTATTTAGTACTTGCTGCCATGGCGCCACTCCTATTAGTCCCACTTTGAGCCTGGCAACTGTTGCCTGAGCAAATTTGTATAACCAAAGCAACCTGTCGCATTGTTTACAGTTCTCAAATAATATGTAATGAAAATTGTCAGTTACATATCGAGTTTTGTGTTGAGCGTTTAGCAAAGAAAAAACTTTAAGATAAAGTGTAAAAAATATTTGAGACAACTTTTTTGTTTGATATTTCATAGCTAAGCCCAACTCAAACAATGTCGTGTTGCAAGGAAAAGGATCTCTATGATGGCGGCGGTGATTGTGTAAGTCAGCCAATTGACTTGCATCCGACGTCTGCGTGTCCAGCGCCCTTGATATGCCCGCCACCGCCCGAAATGGGGCCCATACGCCGCCGCAAATGGGAACCAATGCCCGTGGCCCTTGTGCCGCCCACCGAGGAAGAACAGCGACAGATGCAGGAGTATCTAAAAAAGATGGTTGATGAGCCGGCACAGGCGCATCATCAGGTGCAACAGGATCTGCACGCGGCCGTTGATAATCAACAGCAGCAACTGCTGGACATCAAGCAGGAGCAGGCCAAAAGGGCGCCAATCAAAACGGAGGAGGTACAGTTTGCAGTAAGTTATCCAGCGAATATACCCTGTAAAGACAACTATAAAGTATATTCACTATTTCTCTCTCTCTCTATCCTCATGCAGCGCTCCATTAACCCCGATGCAGATAATCTACAAAATCCGCCCTGCTATCTGCCTCAGCCTGGCGACGATATGCCTCAAAAGGATTCAATGACACCTATGGGTCCAATAGGTCCTTGGGCAACTGGCAAAGTTGATTGGAGCCCGATGGGTGGTCTGACGGGCACTCGGCCAGTCGTCGATAGATACTCGATAACACGTTTTAGCTCAAATGAATGGCGTGCCAAAAATCAACAGACCGTCCAATATGTTAACTCTGTGCTGGATAAGGCCGATAAGTACGTATCCTAAGATCTAATTCGATTGTTGATCTATCGTTCCTATTAACCTCTCTTCCTTTGTCTATCTTGCTTCCATTCTGTGTTTTATAATATCTTCTGGCTTCTTCTATCTTCTGTCTTCTCTTTCATATTCCTCTCGGATTTCTCCCTCTAACCTAACGTCAAAAATTCTATCTCTTCGTTGTCCCACAGAAATCGCTTTAGCTCAACCACCGAGTATCAGCGCCTCACTGCCATGGTTACAAAGACGCAGAACGAGACGACAGAGAAGCTGAGGCAACGCGCTCAGGTCATCTGCAAGTGGAAGAGCACACTAGAAAATGCGATCAAGGCGATGACGGACGAGATCTTTATGGTGGACGAGGAGCGCAATAGACTGCGCAGAGCGGTGGTAGTGCTGGGCGTGCCGGAGTCTATCGTCAAGGAATGCATTGAGAAGCGTTGCGGTCGGCCGGACACGGAGTTGGTGCGCGACCAAACAGAGGAGGAGCTGGTCAATGAGCTGTCGCTGATAGCCGAGATAAGGAGAAACTTGCTAAAGACAATGGAGGACTTTGTGGCACAGCAAATGGAGAATCGCGCTGCCAAGCAGCGACTGGAGTTTGATTGGAGCGACAAGCAGGAGTCCTACGACATAGACACCATCAATTTGGGCTTGGATAATAACTCGCGTACAATTATGTTCCACATGGGCTCAGTGCGTCAGCCAATCGAACAGTCTTCGGAACAGTATTGGGAGCACTTCAGTCTGGAGACATTGGACGAGTGCGAAAAGTGTCGCCAGAGATCAGCTGACCTGCGCAGCACACTCAACGCAATTCTGCTGAATGGTGCCAGGGACATACGCACCCAGGCGGATGTTGTGGAGAAATCTCTGACTTCACGCATCAACTGCACCCAGGAGGCGGTGAAGCGCTTCGAGAATGATCTGCATCGCGTGCTGCAGGATTTGGCGGACACGGAGACCCGTATAGATCAGCTGCACGGACGCATTCGCAGCTTCGATGCGGCCATGAAAGTCGCCCAGACGCGCATGCACAATCGCAGCTTCCGACCGAATGTCGAGAGCTGCCGCGATGTGGCCCAACAGCGTCTCATCGACGAGGTGCACACCATACAGAGCAGTGTGACGGCCATGCTGCACGAGCTCACATCTGCCGAAGAGACAAAGGAAGCGCTTGTCGGAGTGCGCAGTACTCTGGAGCGTGAGATCATGTTGAAGCGACGCACTCTGTTCGTGGACAGGGATCGCTGCATGCTGCTGCGTTCGCATTACCCATCGGCTGATGCTCTGACCGGAAATGATTCTTTCTAAGTGTAAATGTATATATATATATATATATATACATATATATATATATATATATACATATATATATATATATATACATATATATATATATATATATACATATATATATATATATATATATATATTACAATTTTATATAGACACTCAATAGATTAACATTCAAAATTTATTGTCAAAAATTTGAAGTCCCAAGTTCAATGTCTCAAAAGCCAGTAAAAAGTCAAATAAAAGAGTGAGCAAAAATTTGAAGCAATTGAGCTGATTGCTTGAGCGAGTTTGGAAAGGGCGTGCAGAGAGTGGAGCCTGGAGTTGATCATGTTTTAGATGTTCTTTGCGTGATCACTCTATATCTCTAAAGATCTGTTGGTGGAACGTATTTACTTGAGTCCTTATAGATTTGCGCTGTGCAATTCCCAATAAGTTTTTGCTACGATGAATGAGATAGGCTGCTTACGATTTCTTTGGTTAACAGTTCGAAAACTTTAACGATTTTATATTTAAAAGTTTTTAGATCTTGAAATCACATGGGCTAATGCTAAGTTGTACTTAGATGTAAATATCTACAACAAATTGAGCTTGAGTAAGTTAACTTTATCTGCGTATTTAGATAGTCATTCACAATTCACACTGCATGATTTAGTATTCAAAATATGTTGACCAATCTATCTTTATAAATACAAACCAAAGCAACAATATTTCATAGAAATCATCGATGCATAATCAGTTCATATTTAAATTTTATCCAGAACTCTTGTGTTGATAAACTACTAATATATCTATCTATCTACTAATGTATAAATTCGAATATATTTACTACACATTAATTTCATCATAAACAAAAGAATATTTAAGAGTCTGTAAACATATGTAAGCCAAATGACAACCTCCTTGACCTCATTCAAGTCAGTTGGCTGAAATTCTTTGTCAATAACCCAAAAAACTTGACAGCATTTCCTTATTCCGTGCCTCGGAACATGTGCAGAGCTGTAATTCCCTGACCTTGCCCACGCAATAACCCAAATCTATAGATTTGCCTAACAATTTGTGGAGCAGCGGCAATGGCAACGGCTGCTGTTGCTGTTGCAGCTTGCAACAACACGTGGCAGGATAATAAATCTTGGCCAGCAAATGTTTTGCACGTATGCGGAAGCAGCATACAGCACAAAATAAACTAAAGAAAAGAACAGAAAAGAGAAAATAGACAAAAAAAAGTGGACTGTAGATGCGACATACAGCAGAGGACAGCGGACAGAGGAACTGAAGACACAAGTATGTGACGTGTGTTTTGACTTGGGTTAGTTTGCCTGTCCGACGGCCGCAGCACGTGGCGTATGTGTAGCGTGTGCGAGTGTCATATGACCTTAGCAGGCCTCAAATTCTTGTTGTACAAATAATCGAGGCAAATATTTTGAAAAGTCAACACACAAAATAAGTTCAATATGTTGTCAAAAGAGATGTCGAAAACTTTTCTTCCTTTTTTTTTGCGTTGACAATTTTAAATTGTGAAATTTAGTTTATTCTTCTTCTTGTTATTTGATTTGCGTTTAATTTATTGTGTGACTCTTTATTCCTGCCTCTCTCTCTCTCTATCTCTATATATATCTTTCTCTCTCTCTCTCTGGCTCTCTCTATTTCTGCTAAATACTATAAGCGACAGTTGGACTGTCAAAAAGTCTGTGGCCCAATCCCTTAAAGTTCTTGCAGCTGCACACTGAAAACTTCCCCTTGAACTCTGCTCTTGTCTAGCTCTAAATTGAGTACGTGTTGTTCTCTCTCTAGGACGTGTTTGGTAAATAATAAGTGCACATGTGTGTAAGCGTATGTGTGTGTGTCGCCTGCGGTTGTCCCCTGAAGTTTGGCAACATATTTCCACTTTTATGGGTTTTCAAACGTGTCTGATTGCCATCTAATGTCACTTAGTTGTTTTCATTTTATTGCACTTATTTTCTGTAGATACATTATCCATAATATTGAACTTTCAATTCAATCGATGGATTGTGAAAGCATTAGGCTTTAGATTCGCAAGCCATCGAAACTGTAAAAGCTGCTTGGAAATTATAAATGAAAGTGGCTTTTTTTAGAAAGTGAAATATAAAGCAGGAAATAGTTTAGGTGGAAGTATTTTGTGGGCAGCCATTTATTTGGTATTCGAGTTGCATTAGTTAACATTTGGGCATTTCTTTTCGATTTGAAAATGGTATATATTTATTGAAAATTATAGGTGAATATATTTTTGGTATTAGTTAAAATATATCTTTAAAAAAATGTTATAATTTTAAAGAATTGTTTAGAACATAGTTTTTTCCTAATCTGCATTTTACTTCAGGAACTGCAAGCATAAAACAATTTGGGCAATACTTATATG
The DNA here is from genome assembly GCA_035045365.1 of Drosophila leonis. Lineage (NCBI taxonomy): Eukaryota > Metazoa > Arthropoda > Insecta > Diptera > Drosophilidae > Drosophila > Drosophila leonis. Next base: position 3,990,583 of record JAWNPC010000389.1, read on the forward strand.
AGGTTAAAACTCCAGGGAAATTTATATTTTTTCTTGAATATCTATTTTGTTTTCCTCAAAGTAATCTCAATGAGCTATTATATACTTGTGCCAACCAATTTTCCCATTTTTCGAAGCCCTTCAAAAAATCACTTTCTATAATCTTGTTTAGCTCGTATACTTAGTACTATACAAGTAGTAGTATAGTATTATAGCAGAAACTGATGTTGTTTAACATTTTAAAATGCTTTCAACTGCATTTTAAACAAATATAGCTAAGTCTAATTGAAAATATATAAGAGAATATTAAATATATAATTTAATATTTTTTTCTTGGAATAATAGCTTTAAGGATTGCCTATCCTTTGACTTTAATTATTTGTATCAAATTTATTTATATCCAATATTTTCCACAAATCATCTCAATTTCTTTGGGCCATCAAATTTAATTCCATTTTGTATTATATTAAATAAAGTTTTTTAAAATTCACTTAGATCGAATTGGACTTAGCTTTTTACCACCTTTTTCATTTAAATACACTTTAACTAACTTCATGCTTAGCGCTCTATTCCCTCTATTATCAACTCCATCAAATGCCTGGCTGTCGTCGTTTTGAGTTATTATGCAAATTGTGCTTTAAGGTGCCAATTCGTTACGCAACATTTTACACACCTCGCTCGCCCACTGGGCACGCACTCACACACGCACTCACACACACACACCTACATATATGTATTTATTCCCTCTGCACTTTACCCTCTGCCCAGTCATCCTACCCCATTGCTATTTTTAACTCCATAACCATTTCTCTTGTATGCCACATGCGGTGGCGTTTTTCGCATTTGCGTTGTTAATATTTCGTAATGCCGGTAAAAATCGCAGCGTGTGACCAGTCCAATGCAGGAAAAAAAAATACCCTAGCTTACATTGTGGCGCATGCCAAAAACTCGGTGCTTGTTTGCCTGTCGAGGCCGTTTCTTGTTGCTGTTGTTGTTGTAGTTGGCACCATGCGGCGTGCATGTGCTAAGAAAAAATCTGTTGCATACTTTGTGAAGCTAACAAAATCTTTGTATTTTTTTTGCCGACTTCCCGCAATGCCAGAAAAAATTTATATATTTATAAAAAAATATAAACGAATTGTGTAAAATGACGTTGGGAAAAAGTTTTACTTTGTTTGTGGCAAACAAATGAATTGGCCATCAGGTTCTTTAAGCGATGTGAGAGAGTTCTTTAAATTAAGTTACAGATCTTGTAGTGGGTATGATTTAAGTGTTGCGGGATGAGTTAACAAGGGCTTAGCATTGGATTAGTTATTAAAAGGGCAAATAATTTGAAATAAGTGAATTGGGCAGCGGGATCCTTAATAAATATTAAAAATAGAAAGATGTTATGAATACTTTTTTAGTAATGCTAAAGATTGTATCTTTCTGTATAAATCATAGTAGGCATTAGCCATGTCAGCAGGGTTGTCTTCAAGCCTCTCGTTTATACGTGTCCTCAATAGCCTGTAAATCAGGTATCACAAGTATCTTAATAGCCGTATGAATATCTGTTTACAGAAATCATTTCAAACTTTATGAGCTGTATAGCAGAATAATTTGAGGCAAACTTTTGTTTAAAAGTTTTTATTTTTACCTTTAATCTCAAAAACATTTAATTAATACGATCAGTTGTATTTAACGTGAACATGCTTTCAAGGTGCAAATGAGTATTACAAAACTCAAAAGTTTCAAGCAACTTCGACAACGCTAGACTCGTTGCAGATCACGCTGACACACACACAGCCACAGAGCACAGTTGCAGCTAGAGAGGGAGAGGCAGAACGGGGAGAGAGAGGTGCGTCTACACCTCTGGAAGCTGGAGGCAATAATTTAACTTCAACGCAGCAAGACATGCAATTTAATTTTAACAAAACCTGACATTATCACACGAGCCAAACGAGCCAGCACACAGCTGGAGAGGGGCGGTCCAAGGGGGCAACAGAAAGACAGAGATAGATAGATAGACATAGAAAGAGAGAGACACAGTAGAGGAAAGCAGCGCAACGTGGCTGCAACACAAAGTTAGTAACATAATAAGTAGCAATTTTCGGTTTCCGTTTTCCGGGCCAAGCGGCAGCGGCAGCGGCTGCAACCTACCATAAAAATACATAAAATTGCGCCACACAAAAAAAAAAAAGAAAAGAAGATGTAAAAGAGTTGGCCAAAGAGCAAAACGCAGACGAAGTTGTAACCCAAAACGAAAATGAGATTGAGAATGAGCATGAGAACGAGAAACAGCAGCCAAAAGGCAGCAGCGGCAACAGCCTGCAGCTTGGCGCGTTTTTCTAGCCACAGCGGAAGGGTAAAGCAGACGTGGCGTGGGACGTGGGGCGTGGCAGAGCTGTTGGTTGTCTGGCTGCCAAGAAAGTCGTCGCGCGCATGCAGAGAAAATTGGAATTTTATAGTTGCAACTTCTGCCAAGGCAGGCAAAGGTGCAACTTGCAGCTGGCCAACCGCCCCCCCCCCAAAAAAAGAAGATGAAGAAGAATAATACTACAATTGTGCTGCGAGCCTTAATCAGCTGTGCCAGCAAAGGATTTCGCTAGTAAATCGCTTAAAGTAAGCGCTGACTTAAAGTTGTCTTTGATCCGCATATCATTTGTAATTATCTAAAAATATTATATATATGCATAATGTATATCAAAAAGCGTTGGAAACTAATATTTAAATTTAAGTTTCGAAAAAAGGATTGAATAATTTATATATTTTTAGCAACAAAATGTGTTTCAGCACATCAATTATCAAATTTATTTTGTTAATCAGACCCATAAATACTTTAACACAATAATCAAACTTTCGGGCGAAAACGTTTTTGGGAACTACGCAGCTAAGCGCAGGCAAATGAAGATGCTGCCGTTGGCGAATGCAGCTAAATTAGTTGCAGGCCACAAAACAGAAGAAGAAGAGGAAGAAGTAGGAGTAGGAAAACTGGGCTGAAAAGTTAGTCAAAGCGGCGTGCGGACGTTGAGGACAACAAAGGTTGTCATTTCGCTTGGGCTCGTTAGCATTTTACAACACTGGCGCAGTCGTCGCCGTCGTCGTTGTCGTCGCATCACGTGTACAGTCCACACACCCTCCTCCTCCTCCTCCTACTCCGCCGCCCACTGCTCTAAGATGATTTGTGACCAACTTTTTGCCGACGCCCCCGGCAGCCATTTTGATATTATTTCAGCGCTGCTGCACTTCCGCTTCCGTTTGCGCTAGCGACACGCAGCGTTGCATGTAAATGTAGTTTTTTGATCGCTTATCACAGTGTGCATCTGTATAAGTGTGTGTGTGCGTTTGCGTGTGTGTTTGTGTGTGTGTGGATGGGGAGTGAGTAGCTAAAGTGTTGCCTGGCATAATGTGGGGCGACTGTTGATTTCATCTTTGTTGCTGACTTGTTGACTTTGCCGGGGTTAACTGTTGAAATGTTTATGACTTCATTGTGCTAATAAAAGATATCATTTTCAGTGTACGCCGGGCAGGTGCAAATGAGAGAGAGAGAGAGAGACGAGCAGAGAGTCTGAGGCACATGCATGACTGGCAGGTGAAAATGAAGAGCATTTCCTTATTTTATGAAGTGCATAAAAGTTATGGGCAAGTGGGTACAAAAACTGTAACTCATTGCCGCTTTCATACGCTCGTATTTTATTTACTAGAGGCTAAGAGATGTCTCTAGTTTTAATTGATAAGCAAAAAACTGTCTGTAGTTTTGACCAGGCTAAAGTCTCATTTCCTGTTAAATGTCTATCAGTTGCATATATGTTATAGTATTATACTGTAAGTCTCTATTCAGAAAGAAACTGCCTTCTTTCCTTTTTTTCTAAAGCATTTTGTTTATGTTTTTGAAATGAATATGACCATGCATAAAAATATCTTTTAAATTAGATTAAATCAATTAGGCATTGAAAAGCTTTATTAAAATCTAGAAATTTGTTAACGCATTGAGACTTAGTTCATTCAAGAACATATCTTTCATGAATTATATATTGAAGTCCCCTTTGAGAAAGCATAAGAAAAGATATTCAATTACATTAAATTAAGTATGCAATAAAATATTTAAGAAAAATCTGGATATTTAGCTTATATAGGGGTTTACACAAATGCTCTGATTTCTATATCATTTAGTGAACTAAACTGAGTAGTTAGCAAAGCTACTGACTCTAAATAAATATAATTAAATTCAGAATTTCTCTTTTAATATTGTTAACTTAAATTAACAAAAATCCGAAGGAAAACCAATAAAAAAACCTTTTTATTTTTGAAAATTGAACAATCCAAAAAAGATTTATTTTACACTCGATCCATATTCTCGATTCTATACTCTTTTAATCAAAACTTATCCATTTTTGAACTCTCATCTGTTTAACTTATGCCTATCTTATGTACATATTCGATCATACTTCTTCTACTCAACAGTAGAGCTTTTCTTTGACCCATGCTAACCCATTTTCTGTCTCCCATTCAAGTTACCTATCTCTCTCTATCTCTCGCTCTTTATTGTCACTCTCATGGGCCATCTAAAAAAAAAAAAAAAAAAATAATCAGATTAGCATACGTTTAACGCGACAGCGCACAAGCCACAAAAACCGAAGCCCAAGCCGAGGGAAACAACTGCAAAAGGGAGACGAGTGGGAGATGGGGAGACACGCATCTGCTGGCTGAAAGCTCAGCAGTTCGTGTCAAAAGCATCAACCGATGCAAGCTAGCTAACAAACAACGCGGCGTATACGCAATGCAATGAAACGCATTTTGGTTTTTGTCAGCTGCTGCTGCTGCTGCACCACCTGCCCCTATTACCATTGCACACCAACCACCGTTCATCGCCCACCACCCACTAAGCTGTGCCTGGTCAGCGGCTAATGCGGCGTGAATATGCAACGTGGACAACAGCCAACCTGCGGTTACAACAATAACAACAGCAGCGACAACAACAATGAGAACGGGCCGCGTTATCATCATCAATGCACGAGGCCAGGTCGAAAATATTTGTGCTGCAGCCAACCAGCCCCGCCTAGTTGCCTCTCTCACCTAGCTCTCTCTCTCTCTCTCTCTCTCTCTCGCTGTAGTCTAGCTAATGTGCGGTCTGTTGGTCGTCGAAAGATTAGCCAAGGCTTCAGAGCAGCGCAGCGCCCTTTCATTTCTGTGTGTGCGTGTGTGAGTGTTGGGTGAGGGCGAGAGTGGCGGCGTGTGTTTTGGGGCTGAAAATCAAAATTGCGGCACGCGCAGATTGTCTGGCATTTTATTACCTGGAATGTTGACGCTAAAGCTGTAGAAATGATTGAGATTGAATGACATGCCAACGCAGATGACAAGCACGAGACAGAGACATGCCTTTACACACAAGTACACACACATACCCACACACACACACACCCAGACAAGTCATCTAAAATATGCAGAAAAGTAGCGCTGCAAAGAAAAAAGGTTAAAAAGAAAATGCCATTTAAATGCAAAGCATATTTTTGGCAACCGAAATGACTTGAGAAGGTGCAAAAAGCAACTGCGTGCGGCAAATGGTAGCGCGAGGTGGCAATTCTGGTACTGGGACTGGGACTGGCCTGTAAATAATCAAGCTAAATTTTGACAAGCGTAAGCTACCCACTTGCACAACAGGGTACCAGCATATGGCAATGCCTGCCAAGAGTGTTTTGCATAATTATAAGCAACAGGGAATACCCTCAATGTGAATTGAAGAATATAATAGAAGAGAATATGATTTTCAAGCCTGAGTTTTGTCTTTAGTTAACAGTCTGATGCATAACTTCAACTCTCTCTCATAGCTCTATTCATAATTGATACAGCTTAACTTTCACTCTCACAGCAACTACAATTTTTGTTGGATTTTTTGCTGTAAGCCAAAATGCTCATTTGCACATTGGTGCGAGGGTATCACAAAAAGTACAAATGAAAAAAAAAAGGAAAGAATATGAAATGAGAAAAGTGCGAAAAGCAAGGAAAACTGCGCTTCAGATGTCGTCGTGACTTTTGAGCTGTCAAAAACTTTTGGTGATGTCGCAAAATGTTCCCACGCCTTGCTGTGAGTGTGAATGTGTGTGTGTGTGGCGGTGTGTGTATGGCTGTGTGTGATTGTGTGTGTTGGCATTGAGCTGTTTGTTTTTTAATTGTTTGCACTTAAGTAGAATTTGGCATCTTTTTGTTTGTTTGTTTGTCTGTGTTTGGCTGCGTGTTTATGTGTGTGTGTGTGTGTCTGACTGTGTGTGTGTGTGTGTGTGTTTGCTTGCAGGTTATGACTTTTGTGAAAAGTCGTTAAGAGAGCGCTCAAAGAAATTAAAGCTACAAAGTATGATATGTGCGGCATGAAAGGTATGAGATGCAAATGAGTTTTGGGCCGAAGGAGATTATGTGAATGTGCGATAAAAAGAAGAATTTGAGTAATTCAATGCATATAAAAAAGAAAATACTTTCATCGTGGTTTAATTTTTTACTGCTGACAAGTAATGAAAAGAAATTTGTTTGGCTTGATTTCAGTTGCTATAGCAACAAAATAAATATATTTTATATTAATATTATAAGCAATAATATTTATCTATGGATTGATTTCACTGTTAACTTCTTAAAATACTCCAAATAATTACTCAACGAGATTACTAACACACACACATACAAGCGCTTTCAGTTTTTCCTGTTCATGCTTCACTCGTTCCGCCTTGCATTTTAAGAGACAGTTGAAAAAAAATCAAACTTCCACACACACTCACAATCACACGCCCACTCACCTACTCTCACACACACACACACACGCGCGCACACGTCCTTGCACACATATCTGAATTGAGCCGCAATCAGATGGGATGGCAATTGACTTATCTGTGCGGTCAGGCAATAGCAAAATGTTTGCCCTGACAAACATTACAATCTGCAACGTTTCCAATCCCAATCCGAATCCCAAACCAAACCAAATCGAATCGCATCGAATCGTACCGAATATGCAATCGGATCGTTGGCGTAGTCTTTGGTAAATTGATACACACATCAACGTTGCTTGCAACGTTTCGTTGCAATAGCCGCAAATCTTTGCGTAAATCAAGCAAAATGTAAATTTTTACTAAAACCTTCCGCTCACCCAACAAAAGAGGAGGACACTTAAGTTAACTAAAGTTAGTCGAACATAAGATACCCTATCAAAAAGAAAGATAAGCTCTTTATATTGAAAATAAATAAATAAATTCATGTATGCTAAATGAATATTTCAGCTCAGTTGTTATACTAATGAGATTGCCCTTAGACAGAGCAACCTAAAATGTGCTCCAATGTTGCCTTTACTATTTTATAGATTAACTATAAATATCATTTATAAAGATTGTAGGCATATATATCATAAGAGTTTAACTTGATCTTCTTCCCGCACACAAATCCACTTACCAAATTATAACACCCTCTGCTAGAGTATCAGATAAAGAAATGTAACCTACGACGACCACAAAAGAGAGTTAAAAGTGAAAAAAATGTGGGCACAACAGACAAACAGAGAAAACACAGAGAACTAAAAGAAAATCGTTGTGCAGCTCAAATAGCTGGCAGGTAAAACGATGATACGAACGGGGAAGCAGCTGACACGAGAAGTTGCGCAAAGTGTGCAACGTTCTCTATGCAAAAGCAAAGTTCTCGACCAGCAAAACCCTATTTATCACACGTAACGGTAACAGCACCATGCCCACCTCTACACACACACACACACACACAGACAGACACGCTTTAGAATTGGCAACTTTTCGAACCCGAATTTTTGGTTTTTGGAAATCGCATACGAATGCTGGCCAATTGGATTTGGTTAGCCTGCGTTCTGCTGCATCTAGCTTTTCCATTTGGTTTTTGGTTACTTTCCCTGCCCCTCTATCTCTTGCCCTGGCATCCTGCCCCTTGTCCATTTCCCTTGCATTTGGGCAAGACATGTTCATAGCGTGAAAACTGGCAAAACACAATTCGCACCTTTCGCACTTTTAGACTCGACTTTCGCTTCGCTTCGATTTTGGTTTCGCCTTGTTTGAGGTTTCTAATTGCCAGTGAAATGTGATGCGCATTCAAAGTTGGATTCTTTTTTCCAGTTTTTTTTTCGACTTTCAGTTTGTTTAGTTTTTGCCTATTTTGTAGCGAAAAGCGTAGCTCTATCTGGCTGGCAAGTCAATTGGGTTAAAGGGCCTTAAGATTGACATGATTGGAAGTTGGCAAATATTTGCAGAAATTTTAGAAATATTAAAAACTTACTCAGGCATTGATCAGATCTTCCGAGTTGACTGCTGTTAGCTCTTTCTATTCAGCGTTCCTTCGTTTTTAGTTTTTTTTGGTATAAGTTTTATTTCGTACATTCCATTTCATTCCTGACTTTTGCCTCAAATTTTAATCAAATAAACATTTATTTCTTTGCTCTGAAAATATTATAAAAAATTGTTAGGTATTAGATTTACATATTTTAGAAATTTGTATAGCCTAGGCTTTATAGACTAAGCCATTATTTAATATTCATTAAATTAAAAAATTATATCAATCTTTTTTTTTGTAATTAGAGTCTTTATTAATTAAATCAAATCTTTTAATATAACATATTAAAAATATTTCAGAAGCTAGCTATATAATTATTTTAACATTTTTAAATTAATTTATTTTAAGTAATTATTTATTTAAAATTACTTGATAAATCTTAAAATTAATATTCATTAAGTTATCTTAAATATGCACTCCTTAACTGCTTCTCCTGAACTCCCCACATCATCCAATTTAACTTGCTTAATGGAAACACTTTTAAGTTGGCAACTTTGAAATTTGCCATACTACTCAGAAGTCAACTTTAACTTAACTTCGCCCGTCTGCTTCTTCTTTTTCGAGCCAAACTACCTAATCAGTCACTTTGAGGATTGGAGCTCTAACTTATTTTGAAATATACGAACTACTTCTATTTTTCATTGTGAAGTTCATGCAGCTGGCGCCGCTTGGCTGAGTGGGCTCTTCCACTGCTTGGCTCATTTTAAGTTAAAACATGAAAATGAAATTTCACATGCAATTTAACGCAACGAAGTCGCTTCTGCGGGCCATTTTTACCTCATTTAATTAAGCAATGGGCCCGCAGAGGGGCGCACAAATTGAGGAGAGCCAGCGGCATGTTATATTTCAATTAGTTGGTCGGAAAAGAAGCTGCCACCGAGTGAAGCAAAACAAGGGCCACAAAAAAAAAAAGCAGAAGCAAAACGAGGGTTGCGCGGCAATCGCTGGTTAACGATGGGCGTTGCAAGCAACCTGTGCAAAATAATTAACTGCATGCAACAATTTGCATGCCACGCCTAACTACCAACTGTGGCAACTGTTTCAGCTCTGCCTACTGCCAATCGAGAGTGACAGACGAGCCGCGGTGCCACGGACTCTGGCGAGCGGCACCGGATCCGGATTGGGGGTACGGATCGACGAGGCGAGGAGGGGCGGGATGGGGGACACCACTCCGGGCAGTTTCTGAGGCGTCGCGTATTGGGCTCATCGCGTGTGCAGAGCGCCAAAATGAAAATCTGCATTTAATTTATTGATGCAACAACAGCAAGAACAATCAGCGAGGCAGATATCGAAAGTAGGAGTACAAGACTAGCAGATGCCCTGTAGTTAGCTAAAGTCTAACTTTTGTTTGCCTATCTTTATCATTAACTGCTACCCAAATTAATATTCATTCAATACATGATTTAATTTCTTATCTAACATATATAAACATCCAACAAATCTACCCATTTCTAGTAAATTTCAATTGCTTTCAGGGTATTACGGCAGCAACAACAACGTTGACAGGCAACAACGAAAGTTTTGTTCAAGCTTTTTATGGGGCGTTGCATGGCGGCGCCTAAATGTATGCAGCGTAAATTGTTAAATGCGCGCTTAATCTGCATATGGAGAGTGAGCGGGGGTGCATGGCATAGAGTATAGAGTTGAATGGGCGGGCGTGCCAGTTGTTTGGCTCTGCCGTCTGGCTGCCTCGAAATTGTTTCATTTGCCCATTAAAATGTACAGGCGCAAATTTAAGCACTTTATTGGTTTTCCGTAACGCCCTCAAAGCCTCCCTCCCACTCTATAAGCCACCATTGCCTAGCTGCAGTGCAACATGGCCATGGCCACAGCACTGCGGCTGTTTGCCACGTTTGCATATCTGTTTTTCATGTTCACAATCGCTAATCGTTAACGTCTGTTGACTGAGCCCAAAAACTGTCTGACTAAATGTCTGATACAGTCAAACGTTTGGGTAAGGTCGTTTTACCTTTGAGGTTTCGTAATCAGCCATGATGTGATTTAAAGCTGAATGTTAATTCAAGTTTTCTGTTTATATATTACATATATTAAATATGTATTAATATAATATCTGTAGTAAAGTAGATTATTGTTTCCACTTCTTTAAACTTTACGAATATAAGAGATATTATTTTTTTAAAATAATACTTAACTTTAATATTTCTTTATTTAATATTTTCTTAACATTATATATACAAGTATATATATATATATATATATATATATATATATATATATATTCTCAATATACTAACATACACAGTAATCCTTGGCCGACTTCACTTCACTTTAGCTTATCTGTTTCCCTAATACTTGAACGCTTTCTTCTCATGTTCAGCTCTTATAGTAAACAATTCAAATATCTTCAAGGTTTAAGAGTACCTAAAAGCTTGCTTTCAACTGTATTTGACTCAATATCAATCATAGTAATTATACAATTTTCTTAAAGCCCAACACTAAACTAAATGCATTACTGCTACTATAGACCACACACATACCTATTTTTAATAGCATCCACTCATAAATTTCGTTCGTTTGCTGACGTCAAACGTTTATTATTTTTAGTTTTGACTGAAACCAAAAAAAAACAACAACTGTTTTTTGTTGACTTTGTTTTTGTTTAGCTTTGTAACTACACATTTTTGGCAGTTAGCCAGAGAGGTTCTTATACAACTAGTCTCGCAGTCAGTCCCTCTGTCTATGTGTATATATATATGTATTTGTGGAGTCCTAAAAGCGAGTCGTCGACATCGCTCCCGACAACCTTTTTGATTAGATTACGCAACGTAAAACTGGTTTGCAAATTGAATAAATGACTTTTGTGTTGCCAATATAAAACGTGTTTGCAATTTTTGATTAGTAAACAGCAAAGCGCGTGGCACCGCCAGTCCTTGTGCCCTCTTTCAAAAGTCCAATGAAATGCTCAAAAAAAAAGAAGAGAAAAAAATGTATTTTAGCTTAAATTTTGTGCACGGAACACACAGGACTCTTTTTATTTGGGCAGCCGACGGAATGTCATTTGTCATTTGTCAATTTTACTTGGGTCATTTTTGGGCGGTCGCATTCTGTGGCGTACGTGAGCGTTTGTTGTTAATGTTTGTGAACCAATTAAAATTCATTAAACGTAAATTAACATTGAAGTCGGGGGTGGCGCATTATAAATTCGGAAAGCAACCTGACACACCCCCAATGAAGCGCAGCGAGCTGCAGCCAAACAGACAGAGAATTTCAAATTGCCAAATTGTTTTGACAGTCGATTTGCAATTATTTTTAGGGCAGATCAGATGGCTAGAGAGAGTTAGAGATAAATCTGGAATTTCGAATTTAAAGAGAAAATCAAATACAGATTAGCTAACGAGCTTCAATTTAAATAGAATTAAATGGAGGAAATTTAAGACTGCGAAGAGTTTAGTTTAACTATTGCAGAGTAAAATGTTATACAAATAATGAATTGATAAAGCATCATAGATGGATATCTATGACATGCATTATGCTCTGCCAAGCTTCAAATACAACAACAAATTGGAAGTTTTAAAAGAGAATAAATCTATTCTTAAATAAAAAAAAATTAAGCTGCTTTTAATACTTTGCTTCTTATACTTTGGTATAACTTTCGTAATGTTCGCTTTGACAAAGTCAACTCTCTTATGAATTCTATCTCTTTCTCGCTCTCTATTCTCTATCTCTTTCGCCTTCTCTCCTTCACTCTTTTCTGGTCCTTTTTAAGTTCTCTGTTTACAATTCTTTGCCTATTTTTAGCCAACTCGTTTGCCAAACTTTGCCAAAACGTTAGAATCCAATTCGAGTTTAATGAGCTGTGTAATATTTGCATTTCGTTCACACGCTTAACACTAATTTGTGCGCTTTGTGCCACCAAAAAAAAAAAAGAAACTGGCCAACGATTTGATTTTTCTTGGCAATGTGCCGTCAAAAAAAAAAGGAGAAGAAGAAAAAAAAAACTGAAGGAAACCCCGCAAAGCAAAATGGTTTACAGTTACTTTTCTATGTTCGGACATGGCAGTTGCTTGTCGAACCAGCTGTAGAAGGTGGAACAGGGCACAGAGGCAGGCAGTTGGGGGGTGTGGGCTTGGCCCAGGGAAAAACCCCGTAATGGCAGCAAAAGAGCTTGGCATATTGGATTAGTCTGGTTGTCAATCGCTGGCGTACATAAATCTATTTTGCGGATTGTGCAAAAAGCGTAACGGAAAGGCAAAGCAAAGAGACAAAAAAAAAAAACAAATCAAAAGCCATAATTCAATATTAAATCACTCATACGCCAGGTTAAACCAATTGCAGTAGCATCTGAAATGGATTTTTTGGCCAACAATTAGTCCAGTTGGAAGTTATATATGCGATAGATGCGTGTATGTGTGTGTGTGTGTGTGTGTGTGTGTGTGTGTGTGTGTGTAGAGCTTTTAGCCAAATGAAAACCTCAAATGCTTTGCGCTTGGCCAATGGCAAAAGTCTTCTCTTGGCCAAAATCAAACAAAATATTTCAAAATAACAAATGTGTCCTTTGCTCCACACACACACACACACTCACATGATCTCGGACAGGACAGAACAGCTTCTCAGATGACAAAGTGCTTGCAAACGCACAATATTTGTCTAGGTCATGGATATCAGTAACAACTTCCATTCCGCTCACCCAGAGTCAGTCCTTTCTGTCAGTTAAATGCAAACACACCTACACACACACACACACACACACACACACACAGAGCAGAAGACATATTAATCAGTCTGTGAGAGGTGCAAAATTAGTGGCAGTGGGGCAAGGGATTGTTTCAATTTTAGCTTTGGATTTTGGTTTGCAAAACAAATAAATTGCAATTTGTGTAATTCTAACACCTTGAGGCGAAAACAAGACTAATCCAGTGGGGCATAACTGACTAGTGAATGCCCTGGAACTTGAGATATATCTTAAAATTATGAGAAAACATAACATAAATAAATTTGTAAATTTGTTTTAATTTAAATAAATAAATATTTTTATTTTTCATAAGTTTTTATTCAGTTCAATATATATTTTTAATTTTATATATTAAATATTTACTGGCAATACTCAAAATCAACTGTTAAATTTTATTCACACAGTTGCATAGAGCATTAAATCAATGTAAGCCAAGTCGTCGCCTCTCACTCTCGCTCTCTTTCGCTCTCTATCTCGCTCGCACTCTGTCTCTATTTGTTTGTTTGTGTGTGCAGCGCGTCAGGTGTGTGTGAAAATATTTACAATTAAACACAATAGATCCTTACAAATACTGTATATATGTATGTGTGTGTGTGTGTGTGTGTGTGTGTGTGCATATAGCTAAATTTGCAATTGCTGCAAAGGTTTCATCCTTGAGGCAACCCGTTGTACGTTGCCCGTTGCCCAATGCCCGATGCTGCGTATTTGCCTACATTTTAGCCAAGTGCGCTGCTGCTGCATTGTTCCAGCTCGTGCATTGTGCATTGTGCATTGTGCATGTGTGAATTGGAAATTGAGGCAAGTCACAAGATATTTGATTTTAATTACATCAAATTTATTTGCTTAGTGATTTTTGTGCAAAGCTCGTTACCATCAAAGGCCAAAATAGTTCAATTTGTCCATGGCCAGCGGGAGCACATATTCGTGTATTGTAAATGGTCTCAAAAATGTCTTTAAGATAAGGTGCTTAAAGGCAATCAAAATGCCTACAATAACGAATACTCAGTGTAGTTCATATATACATTTTATAGATATAATCAAGACTGATTGAATTGTTACAAATATATAAATACAAAAATAAGCATAGTTTATATATTAATTATATTAATATTTGATTGCGCTCAAATTTTTGTATTAGTTTGAGCTCGCGTCAACGCTGAGCTGATGTTCGCCTCTCGAAAATAGCAAAAACAGACAACAACAAAGAAATTCCCACGCTCTTATTATCCACACTGCTCGCACCTTCATTATGTGCTCTCAGCACAATTGAGCTTAACTCAACCAAGGGGATCAAAGCGGCACTGTTAATAGTCTCGCTCACACTTGCTACAGCCTGTTATGTGCACACTTTACTCACAATGTCCTCTCTCTCTCTCTCTCTCCCGCTCTCTGCCTATGAAAACTGTTTGTGCGTATATTTTTGTACTTTATTTGTTTTGTCTTTCTTTTCTCAGGATTTTTTTATGACTGCCACAAAAAGTTAATTCAGTTATATTTTTAATTGCAATTGATACGCGCTATATATTTTTATTCAGTCACCAAAAACAACCCGGTATTTGCGTATTTATTAATACGTACTAGTAAATACATTATATATTATGAACACCGACGGCACGTTCAAGATCAGCTGTTTAATTCCATGAACACACGCGAAGCGAACCGATCGGCACAATAGACGAGCACAGACTAAATAGCCACGACGAGCTCAGGTCAAAAATAATTTCCTCGCTCACATCGTCTGCACTGTTCACACTCATGCATATTGCAATTCTTATTCTCATCGACAACGTTCGCTCTTGCTTAGTAGCTCACGCTAAACACAGCCGCTGCTTCAATTTCCCCTCCAACACTTCACTCAACTCAGAGTTGCTGTAAAATCAGCGCTTTACAACTGCTGCGCGCCCTTCTGTGGACTCTATTCGGCTCTCCTTTGATCATATAACTCTTGAGCGTGTTAAACGACATGCATATGTATGTGAGTGTGTGTGCCTGTGCAATTCTCACTCAATCTAGATTGTACCTTAAATAGTACTTTTCTCTGATTAAATGTAACATTCGAAGGGAAATTAATAAATGCACTTGTTTTTGAGCTTGTTATTATTATTAAAGTATTATTATACCTATTATTATTATATTATATATATTATACTATTATATTTAATTTATTTGTTCTTACCCCACTGAAGCGCAACTAGGTCCTTGCCATATTATTTAATCTAAAAGCCTTTTGGCCAATTGACATTGGAGCTGAATCAATTATGTGGCTCATATAACCTCAGGTATTGGGTCAAATGTGCCAAACATACGACACTTGCCCTGACTGTTGCTGTTTCTGTTTTGTTTTTGTTTTTGTTTTTGTTGCAGTTGAATGGAATTGAATAATATTTTAAGCTTTAGTCCTGCGGCATAATTCAAATTGGCTAACACCTTAGGCCGCACTTTATCTGCATATTTAATAATATTTGCTTAAACTTTTATTTAATCAATTGAAATCACTTTGAGTTTAGCTCACATAATATTATTGACCACATAAACCGCAATTAGAAACCACTCAAACTGCCTTTTTTGGTGGCTTAAGCAAACATCAACACCAACCGACCCGCACCACCTCGATGTCTTTATGGCCCGAGGACATCTACTGTGTGGGGTCAGCAAAAGCTGGCCTAGCATTAGGCCAGAATCCCCTGGGGCTAACCTTAGTGCTTAGCTGCAAAGCACTCATGATGAATGCAGCTGACAGAGTGGGTGGTGGAGGAGACTGAGTGGAAGGGGAGCTTGGCTACCTCAGCTCAACCCTAAGAGCACATTTTAAAGGCTCTTAGTTTCTGCGTTCTTCGTTTTTGGTCTGTGGCTTAAAAGCTTTAAGAGAATTTATAGCTGTGGCGCAAAAACACTTTAAGAGCAACTCTTTTTTTTACTCTCTTTCGCTGGCTCTGTTCTTTTTGTAGAAATTATACGGCTGGGCGTTAAGTGAAAGCAACTAAAATAATAACAAGGCGAAGACGCAGTTAGAGCGAACTAGTTTGTGTTGATGAACTAAGAAATGATCTGTAATTTGAGTTGAATGAAATTAAATGTTTATAAAATTTAGAAACTTTGCTCTATTATTATTATATATATTATTAATCTATTTAAGCATTATAATTGTTAAAAAAGAGTTTGTATATCAAATATATTTGATATATGTAAGTCAACTGTATATTGTTGATTTTTAAAGGGTATTTGCTAGTGCAGCAAGCACATTTAATAACCATGAGCAACAGTCAGCGCCATTAGCAAAGGCTACGTCCACAGAATATATATATATATATATATATATATATATATATATATATATACATACGATGTATGTGTCTGTGTGTGTGCGTGTGGATATTTACAAAAAAAAAGGAACAAATTTCATGGTGAAATATCCCAACTGTGGAACTGTCTATGGAACTGTGGAACTGTGGAACTCGACTATAATAACTTAGCTAGCTGGGCAGGCAGAAAGTTCTTATTGCTATTGTTGTTGTTGTTGGAGTTGTTGCCGTTAGATTTGGCCAGTTGTTAGCAAGCTTTCAATATTTTCACACTTTTGTTTTAGTTGTAAGCTGTTGCTCTAATGGTTTTTCTCGCCCGTTTTCCAAGCAATTCCAATGCACAAAAATGCAATACAATATGCGACTGTGTGCGTGTGCGTGTGTGTGTGTGTGAGTGTGTTGAAAGTAAATTGCCTTCGGGTGTGCGTAAGAAAAAAAATAAAGGGCAATTGCAGTTACATCGAAGGCGTTGGCCAGGACAAAAACAAGGACAAAGCGCCTGCTGCTGTTGCTGTTGCTTCCACTTTTGCTCTGGGCACAAAATATTTCTTGTCCTTTGGGCTGTTTGCCTGGCTGCCTGCAAACTATATGTAGAAATTGTCCTGTGGTTGTTGTTTAGCCCCGGAATTTATGTGGCCCAGCAGCAGCAGCAGCAGCAGCAACACCAGGCGAAGGGATTTTGCCCGCCCAGCATTGGGTCACATATTGTTTTAAATGCAATCGTTTTAAGTTTTCATTTTTAGTTTAGGCACAAGAGTTCTCCAGGCGGAACGAGTGCTTGTGCGTGTGTGGCCAAAGGTGTTAACAGCTTAGATTTTATTTACGCAATTTATCAAAACAATTACACTTACTTAATAATGCATGTGTTGCATTTTAAAAAACTAAAGTATTTTGAATTGACAATACAATTTTAAGATATTAGTCTAAGACTTCCTTATTATTAAAATTTTATTAAAATTATTTTAGGGTAATGCTCGGATATAAAGTAGAGAGCGAAGCTTTTGAAAGAGTTTAAGGGGAAAATACTCTTCTTTTCATACAGTATGAATATGAGTATGAGCTAAACATCATTTGGTAATGAAGTATGTACTCTTCATAGCCTTATGACATCAGATTTTCAGATATTCCAACATAAGATTGAAGGAATCCTGTTTATCAGATTTAATAAAGATTTTCTTTAAAAAAAAACAAAAAATAAAAATGTTTAACTTAAATTTCAAGCAAAATATAAGTGCTTTTAGCATCTTTGAAAAAGTTTGTTAAAAAATCTTTACGAATCCCTGAGATATCCTCTTCCAAATTTACTGATCATCTACCCTATACCAGCTTGCCAACTCTGCTTCAGCAGACGATAGGTTGGAGACAAAAAAAGATTTTTCTTTAAATATTGAAAGCATCTGCTACAAGCATTAATGCTTCAAGCATTACTTTTAAAATCTATAACAATTGATATGATTATATTAAGATCAGTCTGAAAATTTTACCCCTTTCAAAGAGGTTTTCCCCCTTAGCTGGGTTACAGGAAATCAGTTCAAATTTTGTTGTTTAAGTTAAGTTAACCCAGCTCAAGTCTATCTTCGACACTGGCAAACCAAGTTATATGCTATTAAAAGCTCTTTTTTTTAAAATATTTTTAATAATCACAAAAAGTAAAATGAATTTTAACAACTCTTTAGAGATTTTCGCAGTTTAATGGAAAATATTTACAATAATTATTCGCACTTTGGGCACAAAAGAAAAGCAACAATGTAATAATTAGAATAATGTTTTGTTATTATTTTTCTAATAATCTGTAAAATTGTTTTGTCTGCATTTAAATTAATTTTCACGCGCTTTGATAAAAGCGCTCAAATATTCATTGACAACAAAGCAAATAATATTTTTTTTTTCGATTTTTGTAAATAAGAAAAAAAAGAGAAGTAAACAAAGCGAAATTTTTGGCATGCAAAACATTTCAATTTGTTGATAGAATATTTGTAAAATAATCTGACTGAATAAAACATAGATAAATAAATATATATATATATATATATATATATATATATATATATCTATTTATATATATATATATAATGAATTTTAAAAGAATTTATATAAATACCTGCATATATTATTATATTATAAATTTGATATACTTTGTTTTAAGCCACATTCATGCAGAAGCGTTTGCCCTAATTAATGTCGTCGAGGATAAACAATTTAACATAACCAATTTCAATTTCAATTGCAATTGCAATTGATTTATGTTAATTACTGTTAAACAAAATGCGCCTCGTTGATTACTAAATTGATTTTAAATGAAATGCAAATACCAAAAGTCCCAAACAAAAAAGGAAAATAAAACTGGAGTGTAAATCAGTAAACACGCCTCGTTAATGACAAGCTATTTGACCCACTGATTGACGTCAAACACCAGAAGGCAAATTGATAGATAAATATAGCGGGTTAAGCGGGGCAAAAAATGTGCAAAAAGGAACAAAAATAATGAAGCTGTAAGCAGTGCGCACAGTGGGCGGCATTAAAAGTGCTAGTTGCGTGACATGATCCATTAGGGTTGGTTTGAACAGGTAAAAAGTGAACGGACTCAATAACAAGGTTTTTAATTAGTGTATTATTGGTATTGATATTGCTTTCGTTATTATCATTATCGTTGCTCAGAGTTTTTTGTTGTTGTTATTGTCCTTAATAGTATTACGATTTTGTTGTTATTATCATTATTTATTAATGATATTTCATTGATTTCATCTTAATATTTATTTTTATTTGAGCTATCAATATCTTGATCAATATCATTATCATTGTAATTAGGTGAGATGGGGTTACGAATAGAAGGCAACGCTATGTTGATGTTGCTCATCTGGTGACTTCCAATAGCAATCCTTGTCCCTGGTAATTCAAGTTGACACACAGCCTCCACGATCGGCCCCACTGGACAACGATTGGGCAACCGACCAACCGTGAACTAATGTGTGCAGCGAGGTTTTAGACGAATAGAAAGATGGAACTTAGTAGAGTGATATCTTTGACCGACCACGGACTACGCAAAACAAATTAATTGTCTTTTGAATTAATGACACCTGGGCTGACAGGTGTAGCATTCTAGGACCTCAGTACTCACGAGTGACATCGTGTGGAAATGGCTCCTAGGACAATGCTGCAACTGCAACTGCCGCAGGCCTCCAAGTACGTTCGAAGCTCGTCGCCGATTGTATTTGTGGTGGTACAGGTTTAAGTTGAGATTATTCCATAGTTTGTGTAAGATCCATAAGAACCAGTGTGAGCCCTCGCATGGCTTCACTGCTATGAAGAGAAACCCGTGAGCAGCCGAGCTAGGATAACAACTTGGAGTCGGGAACCTTTATAGCATCAAAACACCACAAACCAGAAAGTAAAACAAACAGTGAAATAGTAGTCTCAGATACAAGAGTATATTCCAAGCTGATGCTATGTTATCAAGTTAACTTATGTATTATCTACCTCACACAAATTTCCCTAAGCACAAATGCTCTATCGCTTCCTCAATAAATTCTTGAACAACAACTTTGTGCACAGTTGCTACTGCTTGCTCGTCTAATTAGTTTTTTACGTTTTTATTTGATTCTTCATGTAATTTACACCGGCAGCAAAGAATTTTTTCCGCTTTGTTTATTTACCCTCTGCTTAGACTAGTTGATGCCCAACTTTTATATATATGTATTATAATACATATATCTTTAAAAAAGTTCTCAGCTCAAATCGAAGTTTCTAGCAAGTTGTCAGCTCCTTAGAGAATATTCGAGTAGACTTTCACACATAATGACAGTTGATATTTGAATTTGTTTCTGTTTCAATACAATTCTCAACGCGCATTAATTCAATGACTCGCAGTGAAAGTTGTGCGTCCACCACTGGGATTAGCTAAGAGCTGGCAGCATTTCAAAATTTAAAGAGCCTACTTTATGGTCCTTGTGCACAGAGAGACAGACAAACGGAGCTTTCTTATGTGGCTTATCAATTTCATGTTGTTGAGCAATTAAAAGCCTTTGAGTGCAGGCCTTGCATATGGGTTCTAGGGGCCGCTACAGGGGGTGTCTATTGAGTTGTAGTCGCTGTCTCAACTGTCATGAGCAAGCAAACGGGGTGCATGGGTACGGCTTATGGGGGCTATGTCCAGCTGTGCGCAGAGGCCTATCGATGTCCTCGAGCACGCAACAACAACAACAACAACAACTTACAATTGACTTTGGCCAGCGATGCAGTCATGTGTGTGTGAGTGTGTGTCTTGGGCGCATGCCAGCACACAGAACATGTCATAAATCCAAAGGCAGCATATAATTAATAAGGATTAATTGTGTACCAGAACTTGCGACGATGCTGCCATAGACCAAAATTTAATTAATTAATAGCACAACTTTAGCCGAGTGTGAGTGTGTCTGTGTGTGTGTGTGTGTGTGTGTGTGTGTGTGTGTGTGTGTGTGTGTGTGACTGTGTGTTTACTAAAATGTACATTTGCAAGCAGCAGACACAATTCTGGTCAATCGATAAGCCATCTGCACCTCTGCTGCAAACTTAATTTAAATCTTTGAATATTTTTCATGCTTCATTCAAATTTAAAATGATTTCAATATTATATTAAATATATATTAAAATAATAATTAAACATTTCTTAGTCATGTATAGTCTCTACTTTGCTTGAAATTTGCTTTGGCTTCAGATTTGACTAAGAATTATAAACACGGTAAGCAACAGGGCGTTTGCTTTATATAGTTATTATTCAAATTTCTGTTAATGTGTAAAGCGAGATTTTGTATATTAATGAAAATTTGTAGAATTTGTGCAATAAACTTTTACAAATAAATTTAAGCTAAACTTAACTTCAAAGTTAGGGATAGAAAATAGAGTTGTGATAAATAAATTACTACTAAAATTCACGTAATGACAAATTATTGCTAATAGATTATCAAACTATATGGAAAATAGTAGAACTTAATTAATTCAGTTAATTGAAAAATCATATCTAAAATGCAGAAAATATTCGTTAAAGCTAAATTCAAACGAGCCATTTGGCAACACGAAAATTCTTCTGCTTCAACTAATTCGCGTAATTTGCTTGAGGGCCTAAGAACTTTTTCATTAGCTTTACTTTGGTCTTAAGTTTCTTTCGTTTCTTTTTTTTATATCAACTCTTTTACACAGTTTCTTTTTGGTACTTAACCCGAGCATTTATTCAGACATTTCGGCTGCTGCTGCTGCTGCTGCTGCTGCTCCTTTTGCAGGTGCCAAAAAGGACAGCATTAAATTGGAAGATGGCAATTAATGTTAAGCTCCTGCTGGCAACTGCCACGGATATGCAAGAAGATTTCATTTAATTAGCAAATGAATTTCAGTTAAAAGATTGACTGGCTAAATTCGGAGAGTTAAATATGTATTAAATAAAATGTAATATATTTAAATTTTGTGAAATATTGTTATGAAAGAAGTGTAATGAGATTTAACTTCATATAAGTAAATATATATATTAAAATGT
Source organism: Drosophila leonis (assembly GCA_035045365.1). Taxonomy (NCBI): domain Eukaryota; kingdom Metazoa; phylum Arthropoda; class Insecta; order Diptera; family Drosophilidae; genus Drosophila; species Drosophila leonis. The sequence goes on from JAWNPC010000389.1 coordinate 4,012,370, forward strand.
ACAAATTTAAACAATTTAAGTAGTTTTATTATTTTTTTTACAAAAAAAAACCTTTTGGTAAATTATTTTTAAAAGTGAAAACCAATAAAACGTTTTTTTTTATATTAAAAATAGGCAAAATAACTCAAATTTTCAGCAACATTTTGTAACTTAAATTTTTTTTTATAACGATATATTCTTTTTTCCTTACAATATAAAACAGTTAATCGATTTATTAATTAGTTTCATTATGTGAAAAAAATATTACAAAATTTATAAATTAAATAAAAAATGCACTTTATTCTGTGTGCAAAATGTTTTCAGTTCACTTTTCACTTTTGAAATGTTGAAATTTGCATGCGATTTTTTATTGTTTCACCTGTACGCTGTATAAAAACAAATGAACATTATTTATGATATTTACTTTGTAGGCAGAGCTGATTAATTTGCCAAAGAATTTTTCATTTATTTGTATGTTTTCTGTATTGGCATGAAATTAAGGTTAAAGAATTGAGTTTAAATGCGGGTCAACACTTTGCGGTATCAATTGATATATATGCATATTGAATGAATGGCAATTATTATCTCTATATATATTTACATACATATTCTAACAATTGTTCACCAATAGTTACACACACGTATGTATAAATATATATAGAGAGCAATAAATTTTTAGGGCAAAAGCAATTTGGTATTTATCTGTGTGTTTTCATACTTTATGCTTGAATGATTTTTCATTTCCTGTTTCTTCGAGTTTTTATTATTGTACAGTATCAACAATAAACAATAACAACAACAACAACAACAACAACAACAACCAACAGTTCTAAAGCTATCAACAACTACAGGACATTTTCCTTTGCCTTGCCTTCTTTCTATATATCTATTTTTTATTTTATACGCAATTTCTCTTATTTTCGACATTTTGCATGGCCGCAAAACTGTTTTATGCTTCAGCCAGCCTGCCCGAATCGTCGCTCTCTTTCCAACTCTTTCGCGCTGTCTCTGTCTGGCCGTTAGCTGTTGTGCGAGCGCGTAAACAAATTTCGCTCTACTGTCTGTCTGATAATTCGCATTTGACGCGGGTCCCCGATGATGTCATCGGCGAAATCAAAACAAAAACCATTTAAATTTTCGCGTCACGTCGTTTCTCTCAGTGTAATTTGCATAATATTTAAATTTGTTTTTGGCATACTTATTGGCGCTTAATTAGGCAATTTCACATGGGGTGTCAAGTGCGAAAGCGATTTGTTTTTGCTCTGCTTTACTTCACTTTGTTTTGTTTGCTTTTGCTTGGTAAAATTTTAATTGATAAATTTGTTTTCTTTTTATTTTATTATTTTTTTCTGGGTTTTTTGGGATTTGAATAATTTTAATGGGTATAAAGAAAGTTAAAGACATGCAAATACTGTGTTAAGATATTTGCTTCACTATAATATAATGTCTTTTACTCGGATCAGACAATCATATGAAGCTACAAACTTAAAGAGAGATTCTTTTCTCTATAAAGCCTACAAATAGTTGATGTTTCCATATCTATGTTCTCCTTATTCACAATTTTAATTCAACTGCATAAGGGATAACTGCATAAGCTACGATTTTACAGAATGTAATACTACTCGAAATAAAACTTGTCATACAACAAAAATTATATAAAAATAAAAATAATAAATAAAATAAATTAATAAAACAATTATTAGTATAGCTAAGCTTCAAGATAAAAAGACGATTTTGGATACCAAAATCCGGAATTAAAAAGTTCCTTTTTAAATATAGGCAATACTGAATTTGATTTGTGTATGGATGCATGCATTAGTGTAAAAAATAAGAATTCGAATGCTTTTACAAAGTTATTATTATTCAAATATTCACTTATTTAAACATTTCTAGTCCAAAGTCATTTATTTACTGTTGCTTTCAATCCGAAAATAGATTGTCCAGATTGTCGTGTGCCTTTAATCAGCAATCAGTGCATCACGTTTTCAATGAAGTTATATGTATAGCTCCCATATCAATACAATGGCTGCTCTGCTCTGCTAAGCGTCTGCGATGTCAGCGTTTATGCTCCATTCAGCTGAACTTTTATCTCGTAGTCCGTTTTGTACCTGAACTCCCTTCTTTTTTTTTTACTGGACTTGTTTAACCGTAAGGGCAACAACTGTACATACGCGCATTTTTAATGGACTCTACGCGAGCAGTTCGCTATCCCCTAAAACCCTATACTCTATTGAAAGACACACACACACACACGCACAGCTACACACACTCGCACATATTTGGGCACCCATTGAACGCTTTTCGCTGCTTGCCACACATTGTTTGTCTAAGATTCACGTTTGCCCCACAGCGCGCAACCGCCATGTCGAGGCAGCAGCTAGTAGATTCCACAATCCTCACAGGTTTTTTTTTCCTCTATGTACCCTGTATAGGAATATATGTGTAAAGTGGGGTATAATGCACAGAGGAGCAAGGGGTTGCTTGAGAAGAAAATATTACAAATTTGCATAAATTAAAACTCCATGAAAAAGGAATGAATTTTTGTTTCGCCATCAAAAAAGAATATGTGTCTATGTTTACAGGGTATTTAAAACTTCAACACTCTGGCCAATCGCACTTACAAGTTTTTTTTACGGTTAAAAGTGGGCGTCACACACACCCACGGCCACACACACACTTGTAGCAAACGCCAAACCGGATATTGGCTTCATACACCGCCAGCCAATTTTAAATTGCCAATAGTGATTTATCTGCCACATGGGGCATCCACTTGGAGGCCAAAACCAGATGGGGGCGGCTGTGGATGCGGGTCGCTTTCGGTCCACTCTCGAGCATTGTTAAGTTGCAATTTTGCAGGTGCGCCACACACACGCACGTTGCATTTGCAGTAAGTAAATGGGCAATGGGATTTCGCAGTTAACGCCTGGGAAATTTATTGGAATACACGCGTTGCCTTCACAACTTGATGGTAGGCATTGCAATCTGTTATATATAGATACATCCATATATATATATATATATATACGACTATATATAATATATAATATTCAAGAAGTTTATTGGATGACTCGCTTATTATATTACTTAGCGAATGCATTGGCCAGATATGCAGAACAGCTTACACTACACATTTGCCATCTCTTTTTCTCTTTTTCGATTTCAGCTTTTGGCCAAGTTTTACTGTGCTTGTGATTTCCCAAATCCCATTTAAGTATTCCCTTTATGGGACCGCAAACGCACCGCCGCAGTTCAACAAACTCTTTTGCATAATTCATGCAAAAACTCCATCACTCGGCTGCTGCTGCTGCCTCTCCCCTGCCCCCCTCAACTCATCCGCTTTCTCGCTTTATCTCTTTGGAGTATCTGATGTGCGTTTGTGTTTGTGTGTAGAAATGTGCAGTGGAATCAACGTCTGCTTAAAGTGTTGATTACATATTACGTATACGTACGTGGAACATACACGTATATGCTATATATATATACATATTATGTTAAGCGCTTCTGATATGCTTAGCTCTTTAATATCTGCTTCGTAAAATCTTCAAAAGAATATGCGCTGAAATATCTTTCAACAGAAATGTATATGCTTGCGGTAGTCAGGATAAAGCCCAAAAAGAACATTTTCCACAAATAAACAAATATAGGATTTATGTAAAAGAACTTCGTGAGGATGGCTTAAAAATTAAACGGGGATTTTACAAAATTAAAGAACTAATAAATAACAGATTTAATTAATCCCATAAAAAGAATATTTTATAAAATTATTAAAAAATTAAATTTAAATCTGTCTACATTTAAAAAGTAGAATCTCTAAAGAGTTTAAGTAGTGTTTACATTATTTGTAATGGAAACATAAATAGGTTTTACTTTGAGCTTATGTTTAAAGTCTATACAACAAATTTAGTTTGTAGTTACGAAAGAAATTAAGTTACTAATCTGAAATAATATAATAATAAGAGACTTGCCAGAAGAAAATCAGAAGTAAGAGTGAGAGAGGCAGAAGTTAGAGTGAGAGAGGCAGAACAGAAGTTAGAGTGTGAGAAAGAGAGGCAGAAGTTAGACTGAAAGACTGAAAGAGGCAGAGACAGAAGTTAGAGTGAGAGAGGCAGACCAGAATTTAGAGTGAGAGCGGCAGAGGCAGAAGTAGACTGAAAGAGGCAGAGACAGAAGTTAGAGTAAGAGAGGCAAAGACAGAAGTTACAGTGACAGAAGCAGAGGCAGTGATTGAGGCAGAGGCAGAAGTTAGAGTGAGAGTTTGAAATTAAAAACAATATATAAATCCGCAGCTAAAACACGTATATTAATGTTACAGGAGCTTAAATTTACCCATAGTTATAAATGCTTAGTTATAAATATCACGAAAATCAGAATTTGATCCAAATATCTATTTCTGTTTCAGAATCATATGCAGAAAAAGTTTAGTTTGCTTCATAATTACTTAACTTACGTTTAAGTTTGTTATTTTGTTTTTAAGGGAGAAAACTATATTCTTTTCAATCTGTATAACCGTTTTGGTTTATTTGCGGTAAAAACGCAATGAAATAATTCCCAAATCCAATATGTGTCATAATACTAATGGTTTCACTTGTTGCATAAATCTCTCCCTCTCCCTCTCTCTCTCTCTCTCTTCTTCTTCTTCTCTCTCGACATATTTATATATATTCATGTTAATGCATGCCATAACGGCCCAATTTGATTAAGGCAAAAAAAAAGAATAATATTCTGGCCCAAAGGCCAGCTGAAAATAAAAGCGAGCAAAACGAAATCAACGTTGGCCTGCGCCTGAAATGAGAAAAATGTGGAAAAATATATTTTCCATTAAACTTAATTTGCATGGTTTTAGGCGCTAAAGTTCAGGCGGGCAACAGTAAACGCTTTGGGTTAAATTTCATTATGCGTGAAATACTGATTTCCCTACACTTTTTTTTCCATCAACTGGCTAAGGGTAATATCGTTTGCAGTTTAGCTATGTAACGAGGGCAATATATGAAAAGTGAAGTAATTATATAAATATGGAGAGTTAAAGAGAGCCAAGCCATTCAACTGAAGAGATAGATTATGTTAAGCCACACGAGTAGCATCATAAGTTGAGCTAAGAGTCAACAAAAAGCTACGAGTTCGTGGTAATATGGGTAAAGGCATGGTAGGGTATCTAGACTTCGTTATACCAAGTTAAATTCTCATTTTATACACTTTGCTCCATCTCCTTCTGCAGCTTATTGCTTTGTTGCCCAAATATATTTATTGTTAAAGGCCTAAATGAAGTATTTAAATTATTAAATATTTAACTGAGAAAATCTTAACTAAATTCAGCTGCATTTAAAGTCAAGTCAAGTCAACTGAGAGAGAGAGAAAGAGAGGGAGATAGCGAGCGAGCCTTGGTCACATTATTGCAATTGCATTGTCATGGTAATATGGAAGGACACTCGAACAACATGTACTCTGGCTAGTGTTACGGCAGCAAGGACAAGGATATTGTCTTTGAATGGACTTCGACTCAGCTATAGTCTCTCCCTCTCCCTCTCTGTCACTCTCTGCTGGCGACTCCAATAGCCCAGCTACTATTTTCTCCACTTTTATTGTTATGGCGCTTGCATCATTATTTCAGTTGGCGCCTTGGCTCAAGCACTGAAACACTGTAACACTGCTGCCCATTCCTTTAGATCCACTGTAGCCTCACCATTTGTGTCGCGGCGGCAGCGGTGTCCTTTTGCATTGTTTTTGAGTCTTGGCTTGCTTGGGCTGCTTGAATGGAGCAGCGTTGGCGCAGTGGCGTTCTGCTGCTATTGTAGATAAAGATAAATAGTCTCAGATAACGTTCAGTTATTTGCAAACAAATACAATTGCGGTTCATTGATGGCGGTTTCATGTTGCCCCTACTCCCACTGTCCCCTCGCCTCAAAGGAGACCGCAACATAAGCACCACCACGAAGACCCATTCTACTTGCCCATTATTCTGTGGTTGATGATGTTCGCAGTTACTTTTCTTTACTTTTTCTTTGGCTTTTTTTAGTCGCATAGCAAACAGCAAATGATAGCAAGCAATTGACTTAAATGCGTTTCCAACACTGGCAACTTAAGTAAGGTAGCCTCGCTTTAATAACTAGTTGAGCTATGCAAATCTATTTCTGATTAGGCGCTCTTCATGTAAAGGACCATGGGCCAGTTTGTGGTGGTATTTCGCTAAATTATTCAATTATTTTCTCAGTTTTAGCAGATGTTAGATGATTGATAATCAAATGGCATATCTAATTGAATGTTCACATTGCTAAATATAATTGTTAACTGAAAAAACTGCTGAAGTAGAGTAGTGGAAAATAGTGTTACTCTCCTACGGTCACTTGCCATAATGTAAGCATCGCCTACATTGCCCTTTAGCCGGTTATTAAAAGCTAATATATAACACTTTTTACCATTCAAATGCTACAAATTATAAAGCTTATCAAAAAGATTGTTAGCCACGTGCTTTGTGAAGTATAACACCAATGGGTATTACGCTATCAGAGAAGCATCTAAATTAGTATAGCCGAGGCTTTACGAAAACGCAGCAATTTAAATATACCAGGACTTTGGCGCACGTCAAGTCGGCATAATCTTTGGCTTTGAGCAAAAGTAAAAGTTGTCTTGACTTACTTTCAACTTTCACTTGGTCTGTGTGTGTGAACGGGAAAAGTTTCACAACTTTTTCTGTGGAACGTGCATTCGCCGATTTGCCTATGAGACTGTCGATGTCGCGGTCGCAGTCGATGTGGATGTGAATCGGGCATATATATACATACACTTATATATATAGATATATATATACACTCAAATGTACATATGTAAAAGTGTGTGCATGTGGTTTCGAAACGTTTTTCTTTGGGCCTTGCCAAGTATGTTAAGCACTTTGCGCCCAGCTTTTCTCACAGTTTTCCGGGCACACTTTTGGCCTAGTCATATCTGCTCTGCGATTTATACGTGCATGTAATATGTGTAATTTATGACTGACAGGATGTGTGCGTTTAAATTATGTGCAAAATGCTACCAAAAGCTTTTCAAGCTAAAAAAAAAACTTTTCTGTTGCCTCAAGTTTACCAAACACACCAAAAATATATTAGATAGATATATAGAATATATATATATATATATATATATATATATATATGCTATATATCTATATAGCATTTGGGTGTCACAAAAGCAAGATAGTCACGTTTGATTGTGTATACATATAAATATACACATAAATGCAGAGGAACGTTTTTTTGGAGTTTGATTCCGCTTTGCAACAGGTCGCATTGCGGAGTTCTAGCATATTTTATAGCTTGAGTTATGCTTGAGCAGGTGGATTGCTAAAACTGAGGCAATAAGAGAAGAGGCTAGCTTTTGAGTTAAAAAAAGAACTTTAAGCAGACATATAAATTTTTATTCATTTTCAAATTTGAGGTATTAGAAGAACACTTAAGAAAATGCTGTATCTTAGCTAAGCTTTCATAAACTTTCTTCTTTGATTCCTTTGCTGTTTTCCATGCATATTTTCATATAACTTTTAAACACAAAGCTGCGCTAATTAGATTTAATCTACTTGTTGATATAATCATTAATAAGAAAAACTCAATCAGAAAAAAAATACAGAACAAATTTAAGAAATGCTCTACTTTCAGCAGCTTTTATTTGATCAATATCAAAGCTTCGGTTTCATAGGTTTCTAACATAATTGAATAATTTTGAACTAGGTACATTCAAGCTCAGTTCAGTATGTCAATTTTTTTAAAGCTAAGCTCACATGCATAAATTAATCTGCAATCGAGAAACTTTCGAGCAGCTTTAAGTTCCATCAAATTATTCTTCTTTTTTGGCTTTGTGCAAATGTGATTTGCCCACGCATTTGTGCAGTGTGCTTGCACTTCAGCTACGCCTAACGCCACGCCTCTGCTTTCTGTCCATCTGCATGATGATTTTTGGCAAAATGAGTTTTCATTTTCAATTACTTTACAATTTTGCTTTTGTGTGATGCCTCAAATACTACGACTGGAAGCGAGCTTTGGGGCGCTAGTCTTAGTGTAGGCATCTCTTAACAATCGGCTTCTCTTCCCCTATCCTGTCTCTCTCCCCCCATGCCTACCCTTGATCACTGTGCATCCTGATTGTGCAGCGTATCTGGCGTTACAATTCGATTTCCTAATTTTCAATTTTACACGTTTGGCAAACATTCGAGCGGAGCAGTCAACGCACAGACACAGACACAGACACAGTCAAACAAAAATCACAATCGGTATATATCCGGCTCTCTATATGCATGCCGGGCCAGAGTTTTTGAGAAATTTTAATTAAAATTGAATTTTCCTTGCATTTAATTAAAAGCTTAGCCCAAGCGCCGCTGCCTGCACATGAAAAATGAGTAAACGAAAAGGCAAGAAAATGCGAAAAACTGTTCCAGAGCTGAGTTTCGGGTGAGTTTAGCCGGCAGTGGGTGTGGCATGAGTGAGTGCACTCAGAGCGAGGCACTCGAGCAGAAGAGCAGCATATATACTCGTTGCGCCAGAGATATGAGAATCATCATAGTCATCAGGGCCAAAGCCTCGAAGACTCCTTCCAGCAGCAGCGCCTTGCCCTTGCTGCTGCTGCTGCTGGCGCTGCTGCTGAAAATATTTTTGTTTGCTTACAGAGGCAGCTGCTCGGCTAAATGCAACACTGACAGCTACTGTCAAAATAAGCAACTAATCTCTGCTTCACAATATTGTTTGCCCAACCTAAAGCATACAAACCCACACAGCTACATGTCAATATATATATGTATATAAAAATGTATATATATTTCAGTAAATTCTTGATTATGAAATGCTGTGCTGCGTGCAGTCAGTGGGCTTTGCCTATTGATTTGGCCCAGTGGTAACTAATTGAGCTGCTGAGGGCTCTTATTGCCTAAGCCGCAAAATGCTGCAGGACTTAAAATATTTTTCAGTTTATTGATTGAAAACAATTTAAGTAACATATCGCTCTTCTATGTACTATATTTCTCAAATAATGCAGGGCGTTAGATATGAATGCTAGACTGCTTTCAAGATGAACTTTACAAAGTATTAAAGTAAGCGGCAATATGTATTAATTAAAGAGCTTCAAGAGCTTTAAAGAAGCGGATACAAATAATTGCAGCAGCGAATTAGTGATTTTATTCTATAGTTTACTTTGTATCGTAAGTAAAGTCTTTTTATATGATTTTCAATTATTAAATTATTATCAATAAAACTTTGTTCTATGCTTCCTAATTTCTTTAATCTTTATCATTTTCTTGTCGTAAGGTATTAAAACTAGATCTAGTTGTTTTCTCACATCACTTATGATTATTTACTTACTTTATATACGTAAAGTGACTTTATAGAAATAATATATTCGCTTACTGGAAAAATGCCTTTAAAAATAAACAAAATGACCTTGAGTAACTGATTGATTAGACAACAAACACTCTTTGCGCTTTTCATGATTCACTCCACTGCCCCATATAATATTTTGTTTGTTTTATGCCTCAATGCAATTGATTATTTGCCAGTTCAATGCACAGCTAAGCCAATTGGCATGCTTAACTATCTATCTATGCAGGCAACTATGCGCAGCTATTGTAGTGCATATCTTGATCAAAGTCGTCGACACCACAGCCATTTGCTGCTGCCCACCTTTACCTGTTCATATTTGTGGTGCACACTGCGGCTGTATCCACATAATTGCCACAAATTTTTTCATAAATTGTTGCCACAAATTGTTGAACACAGAAAAAAAAGGTGAAATGAAAGAGGAGAAAGAGCAGCAGATACCAGCAGAAGCAGCAGTGGCAGCCGTAGCAGCAGCAAATAGTTTAATATAAAATGCAGACAAAGGATCAGTTGTAGCTGCAGCGTGAGCCGCAGCCTCAACTCGGGCCCACATAGTTTGCTGCTTGGCTGCCTCGGCAGGACAAGGAGCCAGCACGTTCTTCTACCAGCATTCTGGGTAACTGCTGCTGCTGCTGCGGCTGGCAGGAGTCGAAATATTTAATGCACCCACAATATTTTACTTGCCCCGTTGTAGTGATAATGCACCCGCCTAGAGAACAACCCTTTTTCTCCGACTATTGGCAGCCACAAAGAGCCAAACGCCATGCTAGTCATCAAAGCAAAACAAAGTCCACACTATCCCGCTGCCCCCCCTTTCGCACCGTCGGCTTTCCATGCCCGTCGGGCACTCTCTACCCATCTATATGCATATTCAACAGTGTGGAAATAATAAAGCCAACTTGCCGACAGTTATAGTTGCTTACAGTTGTTACTGCCAGACAGTTGAGACGCCGGAAACAGGAAGCACTCATTGCCCGGACAGACAACGGCTGCAAGGTGGCTGGGGTTGCACTGGATTGGACGGAGGCAATTCAGGCGGCGGCAGCGGCGCCGGCGCCAATGAGAACCAAAGCATTCGACACTTGAATTTGCTTTGGCTCTGGCAATGCATACAATTTATAGCATTGAACACGATAATATAACTTCATGATTTTTCTTTATATTTTAGAATTATATTTCTCTTTTTTTATTCACTTGTTCCATATACTTTTAAAGTGGAATTCAGTGTAAAGTTCTAGTGTTGCTTGGTTTGTTATCGAGTCATGAATGGCAATTGTAAAAGGCGTCTGAGGCAGTGGGAAACTTTTGCGGCTTAGCGTTTAAAAATTTAGATACAGTTCTGAAGATAGCAGATGGCACAGCTGTAACATCGAACCAGAAAGTTTATTTGCACTCAGCTAATGGTCAGATGTGGAAAGTCAAAAGCAAAATGCGTTTGGCTTAAGGCGAATCTTATTGAAGCAATATTTGAAAATTATAATAATAATTACAAAAATGAAAATCAGCATCGAAAATGAAACTGTTGCCTGCTCTCATTACTTGCTCTTAGTATGTGGAGCTCTGTCAATTTTCTTCTTTCCCTTGATGCCCTGGACTTAACTTTTCTATTCTTGCAGCCGAAGTTTCACTGGACGTACCAAATGCTTATGTGCTAAAGGGCAAGAATCAAGCATTTATTGAAATGACCGACGAAATATTCGTATCTCTGTCTCTCTATCTCTAACTCAGTTGGAGTTTGCTTACCCGAAAACAGAAATAGCTGAGTTTATTGGGCTGCATGTTTTAAAACAAACCTAAGCTAAGCATAGCTAAGCTATGTCTGTGTACGGATCATGACTTAGGTGAGTTTTCGTTAAACTCATATTGCTTCTGAAGGACCCGAAGTTATCAGCATATCCAATTATGCAGATATGTTCAGGTATTTCTAATCTTAGAATGTCGTCATAACTAATATGTCAGATATCTGGTCTAAGGGTCTAATCTTTTACATCTTCTCCAGATACACTAAAGTACCTAGTTCCTGTCCCTGTGTACAGCAGCTATCAGGATAACGATGATAATAATAATATCGATAACTATACTGATATTAATAATAATAAGAAATAATAATAAGTTCCGCTTGTGGCTTATGCTATTTCAGTCTCAAACTTCGATTTGAACTCAACGTGTTTCCATTTGCATCTCATTGGATATGTCAGACGTTGCGGGTTGGGGCATTTGGCATAATTAAATTTGTCATCATTCACACAAACTGAAAAATGTGGAAAGCGGGAGCAGTGCGCCACGAGCGACTAACGACATTTCGCTAATTTGCCATTCAAATCACGCCCTAATCGAAGTCAGTGCAACTGTCAAATGATTCAAAGATGACATTTATGTACATGATGACAACGTGCATACCCCGCTGTCAACCTCCAAGCTCTTATCGGGCTGTTCATCAGAGCAGCAGCGGCAGCAGTCAGGACTTTATTGCCAACGGCATTCGTCTGCGCTGTCGCTCTGCTCAGTTGTTGTCAACATTTTGATTTCAATGCTGTCAACATTTTCGCAACAGGCTGACAGCCAACAGCGGGTGGAAAAGTAAAGATCATTCGAGTCGAATATATGGAAAGACATTTAGAGCGGGGCAGAGAGAGAGCGAGAGAAAGAGAGAGATAGAGAGAGAGCATGTCTGTGCGAGACAGACAAATCAAATTGGCAATTTGACATTGCAAATCATTTGGTCAGGTTGTTTTCTGTTTGGCTTTTGTTTAGGTTGAGAGTTAATTTGCTCGTATTTTGACTGCTGCTATCAAGCTAATGGGAAATATATCAGAAAACTGGCATTTATATGCGCATTCTCAACTTCTTGAAGTCTCCTTGCTCGTTCTCAATGTCATGGGGGAGCGTGTTCGCTGCTCAGACTGCACAACTCAACTGCAACTCCTTGTTGACCGCGGGCTAATTTTCGGGCTGCTGACATTGTCCCTCTTTGTAGTCGCCGGCGTCTGTGTTCCGTTTTAATTTAAGGGCATGCTTCTACACTGACTATGAGTGGGCATATGACATTGAAAAAAACCCTATCGCTGCTGTAATTTGGCAAATAAAACGTTTCACGCTTTGACTAACAATTGCAAGTCGATTTTTAGCAGAGACACTCAAAAATAAATTCTAAGAAAAATATATACAAATTGATATCAGTAAATACTGCTAACAAAGCAAGAAAATACTAATACTTTTACTATTTTGTTCCATTATATTATTTTGCTAAAATGTCGAAGCTTCTTAGAAGCACAAATGCTATTTATAATGCATTTCTGTGTATAAAAATATATTTTTAATATCAATTAAGTCCGCTTTGGGAATTTCCAGAATACAGCTAAATATAAAGTCTCGCCCCCCATTATCAATAATCAACTCATTGTTGTTCATATTCTATTTGGTGCGCAACCAAGTTACTGGGAATTTGTTATTATCTGCAGCAGGTTTATATTATTATATTTACTGGGAGAGTATTCAAAGTGTGTTGGACTACGATCTACTTGTGTGTTTGTGGCTATTTGGGGAGCTGCATTATTATGATTTGCGCCATAATTATTTTTCTGTGCAGGTCCTTGGTGGTTGCACTGGCAACTGCAAACTGGACTAGGGATAACGGGCGCCAGCATTTTGCTTGTCACGCAAATGTTTCATGTCAGATTTACGTTGCTCCAGCCACTTTGTGCAGGAGAAACATACAAATATATACATATATATATATATATATATATATATATATATAGTGCTATATATATTGTATATATGGTTTGCAGTATCAGTTCGTGTAACAGCGCGCGGCACGTCGCCTGCCGGGCTGTCCACTCGGTGCCTGGAAATGCCCAACCTCTGTTTCACCAACTGACCCATGCAGCAACTACATTTTTTCAGCCCGCACAGTGGGGTAGAGAAGTGCAAGCACTGCTTAAACTTATATATAGAATACATTTTGTAAAAATAAATACATATACTTGAACGCATTATAAATTGATCATAGTTATCAAAACCTAAGCCTCAGTCGTTTCATCAGTCGTTTTATTTTCATACACACACTAATTTTTTGTAGCATTTTGCTATAGCCTTCACACCACTGTGCGCTGCCCTTTTTAGCACGTTCTGGCGGTCGCATGCTATATTTTTCAATTTGTAAACATATCCTGCGGTGCAAGCGCTGAAAGCCGGCAATGAAAAACGAAACGCAAAAAAAAGAGAAAGGAGCGCAGCATTAGTAACCAGATGGCCCGCCCCCACCACCGCCACCCGCCTCTGTTCACTCACAACTAGTAGCCGCCCTGGGGCGTCAACATGGCCAAAGCATGAAATGCATTTGCTTCATTTGTTTGGTGTGTTTCTCATGTCAACTTAATGTTTATTAGAAAACGTCTGCTCAAATTGCACTGGACAGCACACAGGCCACACCCCCTGCCACAGTGCCCTCTTCCAAACAACTCAAACATCAGACGGCCACCGGCAGACCCAACCTCCAAAACCAATACGAACCAATTGCAGTTAACAAAGAACTTTTCACAAAGTCAACTTGAATATGCGGAAGTTATTTAATCAAGGTTTTGAAGTCAATTTAAATACATACTACATATGATTATGCGGTATTTGGAATTTCAATTATTTTGTCCGCATGATAAACAGTTTAATGTACAACGAGCCACCTAATTTTCATAGCTCAAGACTTTAATAAATATCGCAAGTTCACAACAAAAATAATTTATATAAAAATAAATATATATTTAAGTATGTAGCCATACATATATGTATACATACATATAGAATGAGATTACTAATTATTATTAGTAAACTAACAAACATAAACAAGAATATTTTATGCATTGTTTGCAAGTTTTATGCATCCACTTCAATTAACAACAGCAAAAATTTAACCCTTTATCCAGTTAACATAGTCTGAAAGAGCAAAAGCTTAAAAACTTGTTTGAAAAAAGTGCCAAGCAGCAATACTATGCAGTAAGGAAAGCGAAATGAAAAGCAAAATGCTATAGTAAAAACTAAAAAACTATATATATATGCATATATATATATATATATATATATATATATATATATATATATATATATATATATATATATATATATATATATATATATATATATATATATATATATATATATAAATATTTTATAATATAAATATGACTAATTGAGACATTCGTTTCATTTTTCATTTGATTACAATAAACATATATAGCAAACAAAGCAGGGGTCATCGATTTCAATGCGATGTTATCATGCCTATACATATACAACAATAACTTCCGATGAGAATCTTTTTATTGTCGACTATTTAAATGGATGCAAACGAACGTGTCAATTAGTTTAGTCAGAGTTGCTCGACCGCCGGACTCAGAGCTTAGAGTGAGAGGTCGAAATACTCTGAAAACTTAATCAACTATAGTAAAACTACAGTTGTCTTGTGGCTACTGCTATAAGCAGTACTTTGGGTAGGCACTGAAGGCGCACTTATAATTGTACATACGTTTTTCTAAAATCTTTTCATTATTTCAGAAATCAAAATGCTTCAGATATTTCGTTTGATTGCAGTAGTGTTGCTGATAGGCAACTGCACTGCGACTCTAGATTGCAAATGCCAGAATACGGAATATGCAGCTATTAAACTTGACTTGCTAGTAAAACTTGCAAATATCTTTGCGCCCACTATCCAGCAGGCAGAGCAGCTGAGAAATTTGATCGAAGCCACATTCGAGACGCTAGCCTCAAACTCATCACCAACACAAACACAAACACAACAACAAAGCACAGACAGACCAGTTCAGGTTTCTTGCGGGCTTGCGCATGTCTGCGTGCCGAAATGGAAGTGTAAAAACGAAACGGTCAATGCAAATGGGAATTATATAATCCAATTTCGAGCCGCTTCAAGTGATAATGTGTGCAACTATTTGGAAACCTGCTGTCACATAGACAAGGTATGCCAAATGCAAAATCAATCGACACAAGAAAAACTTATTAAAACTCTTTCAGATCGAAGCGTTCAACGTTGAGGACATGGAGGAGGATGATCTGGCGGCATGTGGTATTCGGCATCTCAATGGTGTTAACTTGACACTGGCGAGTGCACCGAATCTGGAGGCTGAGTTTGGTGAATTTCCCTGGATGGTAGCCATCCTATTGAAGCCAGACAAAACATATATTGGAGGCGGTTCGATTTTGGCACCAAACATTGTGATGACCGCAGCCCATAAGGTCGAAAGTATAGTTGCGGGACGACTGCTGATTCGTGCTGGTGAATGGGACATGAAAACAACATCCGAAATATATCCAAATGTGGATCGCAATGTCAGCGAAATACTAATCCATGACAGTTACTCCAACATAATCAGTGCCAACAATATCGCGCTGCTAGTTCTCGAGAGCAGCTTCAGCCCCAATCCACACATCTCGCCCATCTGTCTGCCTAGTGCCGATGCCAATTTTGATTATTCAAACTGCATTGTGACGGGTTGGGGCAAAAAGTCCACGTCTGCCATGGAATACGAAAACGTTCTCAAGGAGTTAACCATGCCCATTGTACCACGTGCTGAATGCCTTGAAAGGCTGCAAGCAGTACGTAATCGTCCCTTATATGTCCACATGAGCTACATGTGCGCAGGCGGCAAGAAAGGTATCGATGCCTGCGTGGGCGACGGCGGAGCTCCTCTTGTCTGTCCAGTTTTGGGCAGCCCCGGTCGATACTACCAGATTGGCATTGTTGCATGGGGAATCAATTGCGGCTTGGAACGTGTGCCCGCTGTCTATACCAATGTTTCGTATCTCATGCCCTGGCTCACCAAAGAGCTCGACAGGCTGGGCATCGAAAAGCATTATTATACTCTATGATCGCTAAGATGCCAGAATCGTTAAGCTGAAGATAAAACTCTAAGTTGCATTAGTTTTATTGAAAACTGAAACCATATTAACGAATCTAACCATATTTACAACAATATATATATTATATATTGTACATATTTTGATTATTAAAAATTGATTTTTTTATATTGTAGATTTCTACTCCATATTTTGATCTTGTTTAATATAAGAGAGCTGTTCTGCGATCCAAGGTACCATCATTTGAACATTCGTATAAACGCCGGGCACATTCTCAGTGCCACAGTCCACGCCCCAGGACACCATGCCGGCCAGCTGATAGCGATCGGAGTTATTGGCCATGGGACAGGCAAGGGGTGCGCCACCATCGCCAAAGCAGGCATCTTTGTCCTTTTCGCCACCGGCGCAGACAAAGCTTTCGTGCAGCTCAAAGTATTGGCCCAGACGAGTATTATTACGAAACTGCTGTTGACACTTGTCGCTCTTCACGAAAGGCAGCTCGATATTCTTCATGATGTTGGGATAGTTTCGATCTCTGGAGCCACGTTTGCCCCAGCCGGTGACGATGCATCGACTCGAATCAAAGTTGGCTTGTGGGCTGGGCAAGCATATGGTACCAATATGCTCATCTAATTTAAATGGCGTGCTCAGAATTAGTAGAGCCATGTCATAGAAGCCGTCTTTACTATCGAAGTCCGGGTGAAAATTCATCTCCTTCACATCACGATCTTGATGTTTTAGAGCCTCAAACGTGTTTTGGGTATCCCATTCCCCAGCCCGCGCTATCACAGTTTCATTGCTGTAAGTACCAAAGATGTGAGCAGCGGTCAGCACCACAGTAGGAGTAAGCAGGCTGCCACCGCCTACAGATTTGGATACACATTTCTTAGTATTGGCTGTGCAGTTAAGGATCCGTATTGCCACCATCCAAGGAAATTCACCAAACTGCGACTCACTGTGCTGAGCATTTACAATTGTTAGCTTTACGCCTTTCGGATTGCTTACTCCACACAGTCCGGGCACATACGTTTCGTTCACGATCTTTCTCTGTGAAAGTTTTACATGGAGGTGAAAGTTGGAACTAATATAGTTAATTTACATTGCTTTTACCACATCCTTTAGTGCACAACATTTCTGTAAATAGTTGCAGCTATGATTATTACCCACGAATTTGACTGAGCGAAAATCCATGAGACCTCGACCGCACAAATGATGGGGCGTACATATCATTTGATGTCCGCATTGTATTGATTGTACACGAGGGGCAAGTTGAGTCATACTTGCTAGAAGAAGCAAACATCCCCACAAACCAAATAAATTTTCCATTTGATATAGTAAGAGCAAACCGAAAGCCACGAGCCGATTGACATGAACTTAAATTCAATACTGACGATCGTCGCGGCGCAACATTCATTTATTTCTGCATCGTCTCTGATTCAACTGAATGCTTATCAAATGTTGCAACATTTATCTCGAATTTAATTCAACCCAAATGGCGAAAGGTTCTGATTTGACTTTATTGATTGTAAATTATCTAATTTGAACATGGATAAGTTTTGTTGAATCGCTCAAAATCTTGAAATTTCAAATATATAGACAATCGTATAACTGTAACTCCCTTATAACAATATATAGTATAAACATATATGTATGTATCTACACCACTTGAGGACTCTGTCTTGACTTCCTGTTTCAATGCAATGAATAATATGTAATTAAATTTTGATAATCTTCTGAAGATAATTCAGGCTCAGGTCAACAGCATTAACGATTCGCTGGCAACGTGACGCCAGTCAGATTAATGCATTCGATGTACTGTGTCTCTGTCTTTTCAATTTATTCGAGAGACAGAAGTAGAAAAACAGTCATTAAATTCAGGTCCCAAAAGTACATTGATATAGAGTTCATTAATTTATATATAATAATTTTTTATACTCATTCACGAAAGTGAAATAAGTATATTGGTTTTGTGCAATGTCTGTCTTTGAGTCTGTCCTTCTGAACGCAAACCATTTTGCCGCTATTGGAACATATACTCGTGTATATCCTCGAATTATAAAGTGCCAAGATTTTCCCGATACGCCCTCTAGGGGCGTGGCAAATCGGAAAATGCATTGTCCGCTATGTCAGAAACCCTGTTAGTTGAAGTGCTGAGAGTTGAAATTCGAAACGTATACTCACGAAATGAATATATGAATTTTCCAATTTTTAATATATACTCGAAGGCGTGGCAAGTCGGGTATTTTCTACAGTTTTAACGTTAGAAACTCAAAATATTTTTATTCTATTTTTTGCCAAAAATAAAAGTAATAATTACAAGTAAGAAAACTCTAGTCGGTGGTGCCCGACTAGGAGATCCAATGAACTGCATCCGATTTGCCTTTTTAAATATACTCAGTTTTGTCTTTATTAAGGCTAAACAATTTAAGCTTGTAAAATTATACATAAGATTAAACAAAAAAAACCTGAGATCGACGCGTTTATACATACGGACAGACTGACAGACAGACAGACAGACATACTGACAGGGCTAAATCGACTCAGCTCGTCTCCCTGATCAAGAATATATATACTTTATGGGGTCTGCCAAGCCTTCTTCTGCCTGTTGCATACATTTGACAGTTTAACAAAACCATTATACCCTGATTTCCCATTTTCAATGGGTTCAGGGTATAAAAATAATAAACCAATTGGGGCGTGGCAAATCATATAATGGAGCTGATAGCGTTTTGGCCCTGAATGAGTATTTTGCTGCCGGTAACGCCCGACTGCAGCGTTCTTACTTGTCTTAAGTTCAATTTGCTTAATTCGTTTATAATCTAAAGATAAAACTTTTGTATGCTTTATATCATATTTATTTATTAATATTTATGAAAAGGTATTCAGATTGTTATGGAATGTAGACTGAGCACTTCCTTGATCCAGGGTACCATCATTTTAACATTCGTATAAACGCCGGGCACATCGTATGTGCCACAGTCCAAGCCCCAGGATACCATGCCGGCCAGCTGATAGCGATCGGAGTTATTGGATATGGGACAGGCAAGGGGTGCGCCACCATCGCCAAAGCAGGCATCTTTGTCCTTTTCACCACCGGCGCAGACAAAGCTTTCGTGCAGCTCAAAGTATTGGCCCAGACGAGTATTATTACGAAACTGCTGTTGACACTTGTCGCTCTTCACGAATGGCAGCTCGATATTCTTCATGATGTTGGGATAATTTCGATCTCTGGAGCCACGTTTGCCCCAGCCGGTGACGATGCATCGACTCGAATCAAAGTTGGCTTGTGGGCTGGGCAAGCATATGGTACCAATATGCTCATCTAATTTAAATGGCGTGCTCAGAATTAGTAGAGCCATGTCATAGATGCCGTTCAAGTTATTGAAATTCTCATGAGTGATTAAATATGACACATTTCGGTCCTGATGGCTTAGTTCTTCATACTCGCTTCGGTTATCCCATTCTCCAGCCCGAACTCGCAGTTTGTTGGCGTTGGTGTTCTTGAATATGTGAGCTGCAGTCAGCACTACAGTGGGAGTAAGCAGGCTGCCACCACCCACAGAGTTATACACACAGGACAGGACACCGTTCTTGCAGTATTTGCTCAGTACGGCCACCATCCACGGGAATTCACCAAATTGTGACTCACCTTGCTGCGCATTTATAACTGTTATTCTAATGCCTTTCGGATTGCGCACGCCACAGAGACCGGGTTGAAAGTCTTCCTTCTTGATCGGTTGCTGGTGAGTTTTTAATTGAGTTGAGAGTCGGAACTAATAGAATTGAATAAATTGATGTTACTTTTACCACGTCCTTCACTGAGCAGCATTGTTGTAAATAGCTGCATTTATTATTGTTGGGGCTCGTAAATTGTAATGAGCGAAAATCCAGGAGACCTCGTCCGTCTTTTATTACGCTGTTGTTGCTATTGCATAAGTTTCGGGGTGTGCATTCCATTTGATCACCACATGATCGTGCCGAAGGAGCATCTTGACTAGTGCTCGGTTGAGTAGTGGCTAGAAGAAGGCCTAGCAAACAATTCCAGAAACCACATAATTTCTTCATTTGGTAAAGCAACAGCAAAAGCGAGAATCGTGAACCGTTTAATGGGAATTAAGATTTTGCACTGAGTACTCTTAATAGTCTGCTCGCACAAACTGACAAAATTATACTTAAATACAAATGTGTATGTGTGTATGAAAATGATAAGAATGCCTTCGACTTGACTGTCGTCTGTAGCATGATATTTGTATACCCTGAATCCACTGATAATGGGAAATTAGGGTATAATGTTTTTGTGAAAATGTATGTAACAGGTAGAAGGAGGTGTGGCAGACAAGTATAACATATTCCTGATCGAAATGACGACCTGAGTCGATATACAAGTAGCTATGCCCGTCTCGTAAACTTTAAAAGCTAGAGGCTTGAAATTTTAAATATATATTCGTGTGGCTAAAATGTTTTAAATATATACTCGCAGTATCTTTTTTTCGCTAACTCATCCCGTTTTTTAAACCTCAGTTGAGAACCGTTAAAGCTACAGATTTACTAAGATATGCTGTTCACGTCCGCGTAATGAATACAGATATTTTGTATATTTTGGATGTTGGATAGCTCGTTCCCTTCCCCCTTAAAATTATAAAAAAAGTATTTCAAATACTAGAGATTTGTGCTTTGGCAAATAGACACATCTAAATGACATCCGTAAGCATAAGAAAGTGCATTTCGATTATACCCAGAATTCCCATTTTCAATGGGCTCAGCGTATAATGATTGGAATATCAGCTATTCGTAGGAATCAGAGTATCAGAATCAGAATTTCCCGTGTTGTGTAAACTCAATTCAGTCCCACGCGAGCATTCGTATTATTCAGTTATATAAATATCAGTCATATACAAATATATATGTATATATATAGAATAATTAAATACTCTGGAAAAAAATGATATTGAAGCTGCTGTTGTTATTAAGCTGTGCTGCTGCCGGTTCGATAGTGCAAAGTTCACAGAATGTTTATCGACAGGCGAATAATATCCGGGTCGAAGAAGATAACTCGCAATCAGAAGCTGCAACAGCAAAAGTTTGCGGTTATCAAATGGAATGCGTCGAACTCCCGATGTGTCGAAACAATACACTCAAACAAAATGGAGCCAACAACAAGGTTGTTTGTAATTACAATCAGCTCTGCTGTCGCATAACTGACAAGGTAAGCGTCTAGCTCTGAAAGTTGCAGTATATATATATATATATATATATATATATATATATATATATATATATATATATATATATATATATATATATATATAAGTTTAAATATGTTTCGTAAATATGAAATATTTTACAGATAGTGGCACACTCAACGCTCGAACAGCCTGTCCAGATGCCACAGTGTGGTTATCGTCTAGAGAACGGCATTCCGCTAACCCATGACCGTCCGACAACTGAAAACGAAGCTTATTTCGCAGAATTTCCCTGGATGGTTGCCCTATTGAAGTTAGATGATCCGATAGTAGCTTATGTGGGCGGCGGTTCCATTTTAACACCCAATGTAGTACTAACAGCGGCTCACAAGGTGTTGAACATATCGGAGACCGAACTAATTTCCAGAGCTGGCGAATGGGATTACCAGACATCACAGGAAACCTATATCCATCAGGATCGCAAAGTCCAGCTTAAGATCATTCACCAGCAATTCGATGATCAATCGAAGATCAATAACATAGCATTGCTGCAGCTACAGACCGCCTTCGATCCGAGTCCTCACATATCGCCCATCTGTCTGCCCGGTGCTAGCGAAAGTTTCGACGACCGGCGCTGCATTGTCACTGGCTGGGGCAAGAGCGTTGACAATCGCAATGTCTATCATCATGCTCTGAAGAAGGTCTCCGTGCCCGTTCTCTCACGCAGCCAATGCAATGATAAGCTTCGGAAAATATACAATCCGTTTTTCAATCTAGATCGCGGCCATATTTGCGCTGGCGGCCAGAAAGGTATCGATATCTGCGTGGGCGATGGCGGCAGCCCCCTCGTCTGTCCCATCCCGGGCAAAGTCAATCGATACTACCAGGCTGGCATTGCTGCCTGGGGCATCGGCTGCGGCTTGGAGAATGTGCCCGCTGGCTATGTCAACGTGCCGCACTACATACCCTGGATTCTACAGGAGCTCAATAAGCTGGGCATTGATTCTAAATACCATAAAGCTTAGGCCAGCTAGATTACCCTAAATAACCTACATTTATTAGAACGGTATGACAAATGCTCAAATTTTCAACTATCCATACTTGTATTTATACCATTTCATTTTTCTCAGTGTGCTGCGTGTCATTTATGGGCTTAAGTAGCGTTTTGTTCGAATCCGAGTTAGTATGTCAAGTGATTTTTCGGCGAGCAGTGCTCTCGGTTTCTTTTTGTATATAAAAAATCGTACGAGTATAAATAAAAATATAAATAAAAAAAAAAATAGATTAAATGTTATCAGCAGAAACAACTACAAAAATTGAGAGTTGCGTCATTCCATTTGAATAATCTACGCTTGAAGTGAATTTACAATTGTTGAACTTATTCAAAATGATCTTAATGAAATGTGGCTTATTCGTTTTGCTGAGTTACATCTGCTTAGGAGCTGAAGACGAAGATTTTGGTGACGTGTTTGCTATGATCAAGCCAGCAGCCTCTAAATTAAACGAATTGGATTTATATAAGGATGAATTAATCAATAATCTTATGAGTTTGGTGGAGAACACCCAAAAAGAAACAAAAATGCAAGAAACTGTTTCTGAAACTTTTCGGAAAATCGCAGAGCTTTTTGTTAGTCAATCGACACTATGTTCTCCTGACACAACAACGACAACAACTACTACAACAACAACAACAACAACAACAACGCCAGCACCGACAACCAACAACCAACCAACTGCAACTCCAATCCCTAAATGTGGAAAAAATATGGAAGGTATTTGCGTCAAGCGTTGGAACTGCCAAGGGCAAATAATGAAGCAAAACAAATATTTCATAAATATAAAAGAACAAAGCGAGTGCCACTATCTGGAGGTGTGCTGCAATACAGCGGACATCGTAAGTAAAAACCAAATTGTGACAGCGTGGAATATAATATGTGCTCTATAGAAATAAGAACTTGCCAGATTGGATTGAAAATATAACATAATTACAATGATTAATATATTTGGAATACTATTTTGACAACTATATAATCGCTCTCTCTGTAGTGAGTGTTCACTTTCTCTCTCTCTCAACTTGTGCGTCTCTCTCTCTCTCTCTCTCTCTCTCTCTCTCTCTCTCTCTCTGTCTAGCTCTCTCGCTGTCTCAGTCTTTCTGCATTTCACTGTTTCATTCTTATTTCTCTACTCTCTGATCTCTGACCCTTTCTCTTTCTCCCTTTCTGTCTTCCTCTATCCATCTTTCTTTCTCTCTTATTTTCTTTCTCTTTTTCTTACTTTCTCTCTCTCCCTCTTTCTTTGTGTCTCTCTTTCTCTCTCCTTCTATCTCCCCCTGAGTCTCTCTCTCTCTCTCTCTCTCTCTCTCTCTCTACCTCTGACTCTTTCTCTGTCTTACAGTCTCTCACTAACTTCCCCTCCCATTCTCTCTTTCCCTCTCTGTTATTCTCTTTCACACCTTAATCACACCATTTATATTTAAATATTTCACTCTTTCTCTCTCGCTGACTCCCTCTCTCTCATAGATCGCTTATCGTAAATTACAGAAAACATAAGCATATATATATTAAATGTATTAATGAGTCAAGTTCAGAATTCTTTCTCTTCTTCTATTTAAAGAATACAGTTAGTCTACCCAAAAGCATGGACTCAGAGTGGCAGCGTTGCGGTTACACCAATCCACAAGGAGTTTACATGAACATTGTGAGAACCAACACAAACTATACAAACTTCGGGGAATTTCCCTGGGTAGTGGGAATTTACAGGAAGTCGGATGAGTTTCTAACTGGTGGCTCACTTATTACACCAGATGTAGTACTTACCTCGGCTATGGCGTTGTATAGAATAAAATACTTAAAGGTCAGGGCTGGTGACTGGGATATCATGACAAACAACGAGATTCTACCTTATCAAGAACGTGAGGTCCGGTCTGTGGTCAAGAATGCTCTTACCTATGGAAATGATATCGCTTTGCTCATACTTAAAACCAAATTCAACCCTGCGCCCCATATTAGCCCCATCTGCTTGCCCGTAGATGGGCCATTCGATTTGGCGAATTGCCGTGCTGTTGGCTGGAATGACGAGAACAAAGATGGAGGTGAGCTCATGACCAGCATGAGAGTGAACTTCGCCAACTGTGCCGAAGGCACAGACGAAACTTTCATCTGCGGCAAAGGTACTCAGCGAACTCTCAAATTTGCCACCGGATCGGCGCTCGTGTGTCCCAAAATCAATGAGAGTACCAATCGATATTACCAAATTGGAATCTGGAGCCATGGGGACGGACCATCAACTCCCGTCATGTTTACGAATGTAACAAAATTCTCGACTTGGATCCAAGATGAACTGGAAAATGTTTAACATATTATTTCACACTATTTCAATTAAATTTTTAAATTTATTATAAAATAAAAAAAATATATATATAAATAAATAAATATATATATATATATATATATATATATATATATATATATATATAAATATATATATAATATACTTATGGATATTTTAAAAATATAATAAATATAATAAATTATATTAGAAAATATAATATTGGAAAAACTCATACTAAAAAATAAACAATTTAGACTTAGCTTACTTTGCAGCATAAGAATTAGTTTCTTCTAACCATAATTCATTATAAGATTTGGTTCACTTTCTTTTAGAGAGTAGAGGACTTACCTAAAGTAAAATTATTTGCATGTCGCATCACATCAGTTCTGTTGCAGGCGCTTTAAGATTTGGCCAGAAGTTGTTGGCAGTTGTTGGTGCTTCCATTCGTTTGCCATCAGGAACCGCATGTGGTGAAATTAACGCCGTAACCGTAACGCATTACGGGCTCCAACTGCCGCACAGCCTCGACTCTGCCACTCTTAACGGATGCCACATAAATGTGGCATGCACGCACACGCAGACACACAAACACACACATGTATGTGGGGGCCGCCCGTTGCGTTCGAGCCGTCTCGCTAGCTGGGCCATTTCAGTTTTTATTCGCTCAAATGTTTATACATTAGCAACATTTGTCGGCTTCCTTTTCGCTCGTCGCAGGTGCTGATTATATTGAAAATTATTAGTAAAACATTGCAATGCCAATGCTAGGCGTCGGCGTTCGGTCGTTGGGCGGCGGGCCACGCCCATGCGCTGCATGTGGCCTATCAAAATTGATTGCATACTTTGCGGCGGGCCAAATGTGCCCCTTGATTGTGGCAAGTGTGTGTGTGTGTGTGTGTGTATGGATGTGTCTCTGTGTTAGCAGACATCAGCTTGTGATCTGCAAAAAATTTACCCGTTCTATTAAATGAAAGCAAAAATACCAAATTAAAAGATTATTTTGTTTATGCACTCAAACAAAATGTTTTTCTACAATATATCTAAAATAATTTCAATTATGATTATTTTAGGAGGAAGTTCGTTATGTTTATATAAGAATTATTTCTCTGGAATTGTTAAGGCTTACAATTTGTCCACATAAAAACAAGTTTACTATCATATTCATTTATATATTTTATTCAGACACTTTACATTTTGACTTTAAATGGAACTCTAGACATTCGATACTTGTAATTTATATTATGCCAGTGTGTTAGATCGTTTGAGTCGCATCTACGAGCACGTACGAACTACCTGCGCCCTTCCCACGTGAAACAAGTCGTGTCGAGTCGTGCGTGTTCGCAATGCGACACATAGGTCCAAACACTCATTGGCAATCAAGTTTGATCGGTAATTTGTGCAAGCACATCATCACGGCAGTAACAGGATTTTGTATACTTCTTCAGCAAGTGTTGGGCATCGTCTAGGAAATATTGTAGTTGCTCGGGATCGCGATAGATGTCACGCGTTACAGCTAGCTTTTCATCATCCCAAATATGCCATTTGCGCATGCTGTCGATGACATCGCCGCAAAAATTGCCTTGTACCTTGCCTATATTTGCCCAGATATTTAGCGATTGCATACGGACTTTACCTGATTGAATAGGAAGAGTGGAGAACATAGAGATACCGACAGAGAGTAGGTAAGAGTTGGGTAACTACCCAACTCTCCTAATAAATCAAAACTCAACAAGCTTATTTTCTTGTTATGTCTGTGCATAACCCACATATCAAATATGATATCTCGACGCTGAATACTGCACATCAAATCAAGTCTAAATATCGAACTGTAGCATTTTCTTAGGGAAATTGAATAGCATACAAAAATGTGATTAATTTCTGTAAAGCTGCTTATAGCTTTTGTAATTGAATGCATTTCTAAGGACAGTCAGAATAAGGATCGGATAGACATGCAAATTTCAGCAGATGATAAGTTTATGCTTGATCTAGAATATATACACTTTTTGCCCATTCCCATTAGAAAGTACTTTGCATAAAAGAAATGCTTTCGTCCATTTCTAACTAAAACTTTTTGCTACTCACGATCAATTTGACTCCTGCGTGTCTTAGCTATATTGGGGTTGACCATAGATTTTTCATATTCCGTAATAATCTTGTACATGCGGAGATCCATGCTTTTGATGGGAAATATATTGTCCTCATAGCACGGCTCGCACGCGCTTTTAAAATCGGGACCCGAATAAGGCACATCCGTATAAAGGGCGTTTTGTTCAAACTGATGAGCACGTCTTTTTGCCAAAGCCTCCTTACTTTTATAATGATAGCTAGCGCGATCATTAAGGAAGCGATACGTCATGCTGTTTATCAGATGTTCCACCTTCGATAGACAGCTGTGGACAAGCCAGAGTATATGAGTATAGAGTCTGTATGTGTGTCTACAGCAGCCACTCACTGTGAATTGCGCAGCGAGTAGACGCCAGGTATGGAATATGTGCGCAGCAGATGATGTAGCTTGCAGGCCACACAATTGAGCAGCTCCTCGGCTGCACAGTTTTGCTTGCGTATCAGGTTGTGCATATCGTGAACTGTATGGCGTGTGAACCAGCCCCGAAAGATTGCCTGTATTTTGGTTGCTGCATTATTATAATGGGCAATAGTTTTTTGCTGCAGCTTCTCCTCGATGATGGAAAACGAACGTTTGCGTATGTGGCAGCCTCGCCACCATCTTTGTATTGTGATGGCAGCATTTGTAAGATTAACGAAGTTTTTCCGCTGGCGACTGCCTCGCCACATAGACTGAATGGTACGTGCGGCTAGAAACTGTTTGTAATCGATTATCAGCAGAGACGTACTGCATTTTATCGATATAAATATATCACTACTATTACTTAAATATCAATCGAATTCATTTAGCTAAGTGTACGCACCGTGAATAATTTTGTTGCAACGAAACGCACGAATCATCATGTTCCTCTTCATTGCTAATGAATTTTGCAATTAAAATCGAATACTTTTATTTTATTTAATCTCTTACTTAGCTGTATTGTGTAGATTGAAATTTAGCATTTTGTGTAATTATGTAAGTGTGTCCTTTAATTATTTTTATGGATTTTATATATATATATTTATATTGTTTTTTTTAGTTTTTTTTTTTTTTTTTTTTTTTTTTTTTTTTTGTTAGTGTTTTGTTGTTTTGTTTTGTAATTGTATTTTATGAATATTTTGTTTTTAATGAAAATTAAAATGCGTCGCCTTCTGTTGCCATGATAATATTATTCAATTTATAATTTTAAAAAAATAAAATATTAATAATAATGGTGAAATATCCAAATCCAAATCCAAATTCAAATGGATTCTGCCTAAGCTAGGCATTATGACAACGCTCACTGAAGCAAACCAAATGTTGCAGTTATTGAAAACAATAATCTCTTTGTTTCTGGTCTAAAAACTGATTTTTAGCATAACTTCCCATTGAATATGTATAAGCATCAACGTTTTTCGATCTATATCTAGGCGGTCTTTGCTATATTGACAACTTGTTCTTATCGCGCATATTGTTGTGCTCTTCAATCTATCGGTACATTGACAATAATTTCAAAATTGATGATGTGCACATAATAAAGTGTCAAATATCAACACACATCAGAGCATTGCGAGACGTGCAGCCATCATCATCAGCAGCGTAGTCGAAAGGTCGAGGAGCATGGGTAAAGGTATGGCGCAAGAGTAGCGAGGGGGCGGTAATGGCTATGAAGACAGCTTCAACTGCGACAAGCAGCAGGAATAAATAAACCAAACGTGCGCGCTGTACCTAAATAAAAAAAAATAAATAAAAATACAAAGAAACAAAGCTAAATAGTAGCCGACTAGATGATTTCCTATATATCATGCTTACATAAATGAGTCTACTTATAGCTTGAGAGGGCTGCAAATATTCGTTTTCGAATATATGATCTATAGATGCATTTGAAACTGAATTTAAAAGATCTGAGCAAAATATGTAAATAAGTGTTCATGATAACAATACACTTAAAGTAGATGCCTACTGAGATCTAACCGATTTCTATAAAAGTATTTTACTCTGAAAACGTCCCAAAATAAAATAGATTATAGCAGTAACAAACTCACTCACCATAAACAAAAAATACAGGGTATCATTGCTGAAGGCAACAACAACATAAAATGAAGAGAAAAAAAAACCAGGAAAAGGGAATTGACAAAATTGATTGAGCGCACAAAACAGCACACGTTGGCTGTGAGGCTAGGCTGGCGGGGGCGTGGTAGGTCGAAGGGGGCTGGATGTCAAC
Organism: Drosophila leonis; assembly: GCA_035045365.1. Classification (NCBI taxonomy): domain Eukaryota; kingdom Metazoa; phylum Arthropoda; class Insecta; order Diptera; family Drosophilidae; genus Drosophila; species Drosophila leonis. The sequence goes on from JAWNPC010000389.1 coordinate 4,041,386, forward strand.
ATTGAAAAGTTAACGCTTGTCATACGGCCAAGCACCTTGAGCAACTGCTGGCTGGATCTGCCTCTTTGACTCGCATTTTGATCAGACAATTTTTCACCTTTAAACATTTTGAGACTTGCGTTGTTGTTGTTGTTGTTGGGAATTTGTTTTTATTGTTTTCCTTCCCCACCATTTGACAAGCCATTTAATCTATTTTTTGTGTGTTTTTTTTTTATATATATATATTTTCCTCACTGAAGCTGCTTCCATATTTTTAGCCAGCGTGTGAGTAGCTGTGAGCGGCTTAGTTGCAAATATTTTGCATAGAATATCAGAAAATTAATTTTTCCATTGCGTGGCAAATAAAAATAAAAATCTAACTTGCTGCATATCAAATATTTATTCCAAAGTTTAAAATTCTTTGATTGGAATTTTGGGTATTGGGTAATTGAAGTTATTTAAAAGCTTAGACAAAGTGTATATAGTTTATACAAGATTTCAAAGAATAAAATTGTTTTGCATATAAAAATCAAATTTTTATTCAAAAAAATTTAGAACCAGGGAAACAAATAATTTTTGGATTTTTATGAAATTAATAAAGCATTTTTGACATTTTTTACATAAATAAAATTTTAAAATATTTATTTTCTTTATTTTTGTATAAAAATATGTTGTCTTTTTTTATGGAGTGCGTGGAAATCGTTGTGTTTAAAAGGAAAATAAAAATAATAATAATAATAAATAATGAAATCAAATTCTGTGTTCCTTGTGCTTGCATAAACCTTATAGAGCTTTCTATCCATATCAGCTTGAGCGTGAACATGATTTAGAGTGAACGAAGCATAGTAAGTGTGTTGCTCTACGCAGGATCACTGAAGTTGTGGTGTGACAATGTCAGACTGAAAGACAAGCTCTAGGAGCTAAGTTTCAATTTGACTCCTGATGAAAGTATAGCAGCTATAGACGTTAAAGGATCGTATAAGGTTAGTCCATTCTATTCTGTAATATAAACATATATTATACAAAGGAAAATATATTAACTCACTATTAATTCACTTTCAATAAAAACTTGTTGGTTACAGTTTGGCAGATTCAGTAGTAAGTAAAGATTCAAAAGACTGTTTTCAACTTTAAAGTATTCCAATATTTTCTAGTGGCATAAGCCTTGCTATAAAGTGAACTGGCGTTGCATGGCTACCGGTTAAAGTGTTTGTTATAAATAAGGAGTTGGCAACATGTGCATTTGACTGATTACTAATTAACGCTCATTTATTTGCCTTTGTTTGGCTTGAAGCTTCTTGTTGTTGGCTGTTCGAGCAGCAACAGCAGCATCAGCAGCAGCAACAGCAGCAAGAAGAGGTGTAGCACCTGTCTTTCATGCTGGCAAGTCGCATTTTTCTTATGAAGAATTTCGCCTTTGTTTAGCGCTGGCATTTAATTTATTTTTGGCCCTGGCCAAGAAAGCACAGCCGACTGAAAACCCAAGCGACATCGTTCGCTCACATGAGCAATTTTTGAGCCAAAATTTTGGCCTCGACGCGCCAAATCCTGGCATTCTACCTATAAATACTTGACATGGCTACAATAGCCTATGCCGTCTGTACACGTGGCAACCAAACATCATCAACAACAACAACAACAACAATAAGAACATCATAGAAAGCTCACACTTAGCGAAATACAACAAAAAAAAGAAAAACACGAGCACAAATTACAAACGCTTTTTGTACGCAAATCAAGTGTAAATCGAACTTTTTTGTGATGAAAATAAAATAAACTTTCTTGCCAATGCCCAAAAGTACTTAACTAACAGATTTAAATATAGTTAGCAATTGAATCAATATTGAGTGTCGCTTGAGCAGACTTCAATTAAATTTAGGGCGAATTTCTAGAAAATTTATTTTAATTTATTAAAAACTACTCAATCAAATTGAAGCTGATTCATATTTATTTTCAGCTTTAACAAATAATTTTATTTTTAATTTTTACATCTGTTTTTCTTCAGTGTACGCCCTCTACACTGGTTGCGTAGCATACGTGCAGACGCATTGGCCGCATGCCTCGAGCGCTCGAGCAAATGACATTTAGCATGTGCCTGCTCTTTGGAGCGGCTCTCCCGTTTGCCAATCTACGTGACTATGGCATAGGTCGTCTTACCAAATTGGATTTCACACAGCAACCACGACGGCACCTCACGGACCCGCCCTTCAGCCGCCTCCAACCATAATTAATATGCACGATATGTGGCGTTAAGTTGTGTGAAAATTACTTGTGCGTTGACGTGACGAGCCGCAACACTCTTGGAAAAACCAACGGAGGAAAGTCATTTGCCAGCCCAGTTGTCCCCCTCTCCCCTTTTTCGCATCTTCTTCTTCTTTGGATAATTGTTATTCGATTACGAATTTTATGTAAGTATTCACTAATTAGTTGTTGATGATCAGTAGGCGTTCAAGTTAGACAAATTAATCAGTTTGATATTATATGAGAATGAAGAATTAAGATAATCAATTGTTAATCGTATTCATTGAATACGATTTGCTGTGCTTACTGTTCACTGTTGAAGCATCGAACAAATATGGGCTATTAAATATGTTTTATTGATATGAGAAGTTCAAGAGAAAAGTTTGAAAGATTTTGCATTCCATATCCAGCAATTTGCCCATATTTAAACAGAAACATCTCTTAATCCAGTTATACAGATCACTGACCTAATTAAGTAGATACACAATTAAGTCTATATACCAAGTTGGATCAGTTCATTTGTTCCACTGAACAAAAATTGGTTTCATTCCACGAATTATGACAAACGGTCCGCACACTTCACATAAATATTTATGCTACAGAAGCGTTTTAGTTAGAGCTAATAAATAGAGAGTATTAAGCTAACAAAATTGCGCCAGTTGAGAATAAACAGCCAAAAAGTGGGCTCTCGTTAGATTGCAACAAGAAGAGACTATATGACTAAAAAATTTCCTGTAGATAGATCTGCAGGAATACACATGAATCAACATGGAATATATACAAACAAAATATGGAACATATGCAGCTGTGTTCATAAAAATAGTAGTGTGACTGAATTGTTCTACAGACAAATTTTGTGATAAACATAATATTTTGAAAACAATTTTAAATGATTATTAAGAATAATATATATAATAATATATAATAATTTATATATACATATATATATATATATTTATATATATATATATATATATATATATATATATATATATATATATATATATATATATATATATATATATATATATATATATATATTTATATAAATAAATTATTCTTAATAATCATTTAAAATTGTTTGCAAAATATTATGTTTATCACAAAATTTTGCTGTCCAACAATTCAGTCACACTACTATTTTTATGAACACAGCTGTAGAACAAGTAATATATATTACTCCTCAACTATTTAGATTAAATTATTACTTCTTTAAATTTATTCCATAATAATATTCTTCTCTTAAGAGAAAGTCAGAGAATTAATCTCTTTGTACCGTCTTTGCGACTTGTATACCTCATTGCATCTAGCCCATTTATACGGTATCTCTGGGAGCAACAAAAGAATTTTTGTGTTCTCCATAAAGTTCACCTTTTTTGTTTATGTGATTGAAAACAGTTTTTCAATTTATAAATAGCTAATTGAATATTGAAGAAAATAAACGCTGCACGTATGTATATTCAGTGCGCATTTGGGTATAGAACGAAGCAGTTCGTCTGCTGGTTAATTGTGATTTTCTCGTGTGGGCGTGGCAATGCTAGTGATGAACAACTGCCATAAGCTGCAGCTGCTCTTGCTGCTGCAATCTCTAGGCTGGCTGGAAGGTACTCTAGTATACAGTTACCAGAACTAGTCTGTCTTTCAATAATTGTCATTTCTGCCGTCAGCACGTCGTGGCTTTGGTGCCGGCGAACAGGACTGGGCCTATGTGCAGGTGCGAGATGGCGCGCATCTCTTCTACTGGCTGCACTACACCACAGCGAATGTGAGCTCCTACACGGAACGTCCGCTAGTTATTTGGCTGCAGGGCGGACCCGGTGTCGCCTCTACTGGCTGCGGTTGCTTTGAACAGTTGGGCCCCATTGACATCGAGGGCAAGCCGCGTGCCAGCAATTGGGTGCAGCATATGAATGTGCTGTTCATCGATAGCCCAGTCGGCACTGGCTATAGCTACGTGGAGCCGCACGGTCGCTATGCCAAGCACAATAATCAAATAGCTAAAGATCTGGTCAAACTGATGCGAACATTTTTGCGCAATCATCCAGAGTTTCAGCGCATCCCGTTGCACATCTTCTCCGAGAGCTATGGCGGCAAAATGGCACCAGAATTCGCGCTCGAACTGCAGCTGGCCAAGCAGCTCAATAGCATGGAATGTCAACTGGAATCGGTAGTCGTTGGCAATCCATGGACATCACCGCTAGACAGCACCCTATCCTATGCACCCTATCTGCTGCAGCTGGGCATTGTGGATCACGACGGCTACAGTAGCATAGCACATGTAGCAGCCAAGGTGGCCAGACTTGTCTATGACGGCAAATGGCTGCAGGCCATGGATCAGAGCATACAAGAAGTTATCGAGAGATTTACTGATGGCGTGTTCCTCTACAATACGCAGCATCGTGTTCATATCAATGATGTCTATCGCTACGGCGAGGATCCCAAGCTGAGGCAATTCATGATCAATAATGTTACGCAGGCACTGAATCTGACGCACATGTCCGAGTGGATGTCACAAAATGCAACGGTCTTCATTAAACTGGGCCACGACATCTTTAAGCCAGCGGTTAATATAGGTAATGAGTGGATCGAGAACAGGGAAGAGCTAAGATCAAATTTGTTATAGCATGAATCGAGAAAGGTTATACATATGCGTTAGTGAACATAGAAAAGTTAAGATCAAATATTGTTATAGGAATTACAATTAGTTTTTAGCGACCTTTCCATATTTCTACTTTGCATATATTTGCAGGCTTGAATTCATATTGTTGTTGATTACACACACAGAACACACAGAATGTGAGCAGGTTGGTTGTCTATGTAGATATTTCAAGAAACTCCCAGGCTAATGCTAGAACGCTGATCCATCGTCGCTTTCGACTTGCTACTCTGGCTAAGCTGTAACTATTTGAAAATTGTATGGTTTTTGCAAGGAGAGCAAGAGTGAGTGAAGCCAGCATACACTTTGTGTGCCTTGGCATAAAGTGATATAGTCCACTATAGATAGGATTGGATAGATTGATGAGCGAAGAGTATTTCTTGACTTGTATAATTCAAAAGATTTTGTGATTATAATAGCTATATAATTTCTTAAGTGAATCTCATATTTTTTCCTATAATTAATTCAAATTTACTCAATAGAAAGAAAAATAGAAAAAATTTCAATGCTCAAAGCATATTCAAGATTTCTTTTAAGCAAAATATAATTTTGATAGAAAACGCAATTTTAAACTATTTTAAACCATTTTCAATTTTATGCAAAAGAATTGTTAATCATTATATATTATTTAAAAACTTAAGTTTATATACAAAAGTTTTTAAGTCAAAAAGATAATTTTCAATCAAATGTTACAATGGCAGCAATAAGATTTAGTGAATCGATCTGGCAATTCCCAAGGAATTTCCTTGCTTTTAAAGCAACAGAAGCCTAATTTGCAGCCACAGACTAGTTTACATATAAGCAGACAGACTTCCACATAATTCTGCATAAAAACAAGTATCTTTATTTATGTAGTGTGTCTATATCATCTCCATAACAATCTGACTTTACTTGAGCTAATCTCATCGCTTCCACAGTTACTCGACTGCTGAATGAGACGCCGGTGCGCGTGGGCGTCTACTCGGGCATGCTTGATCTGTTGTGCGCGACACCTGGCACCGTCAATTGGATCAATCGTATGGAATGGAATCGCAAGGTCTTATATGAAGGCGCCCCACGTCGCCCTGTGCGTATTGATGGCATGCTTGAGGGCTATGAGAAGCAGGGCGGTGGCTTCAGCATGTACTGGGTTTATCGCGCCGGCCATCTGGTGCAGCAGGACAATCCAGCTGCTATGTCGTATATATTGCGGGAATTCACGGGATTCGGATGATATTTCAATGTTCTATATGCCTGGCTAATAAAGTACACGAAGAGAAAAATATGTTTGTTCTGAAAGAATAGTTGATATAATCAAAAAACTGTTTGCTATTCAATTTGTTGTCTTCAATCTGCGCAGAATATTATTCTCTATCTTGACTAATTATTTACGAAAGCACTTCAACAGTTTGTAGTTTCTACTTCAAATTCCCATGGCCATATATTCAAAATTTCCTTTTTGTTAAAGTCCTTAGAAGTTCTGTCTAGAGCAGCCAATCTTTTAACAATTTACTCGAAATTAACTCGAATTCAGGTTGAGTGGTGCCCGTTTACAATGCGGTCTACCTCAAAGCCCACAGACAGACGTTGGCCAATACCCCCTGACGACTTGCTTTCCGCATGGCATGCCTATTGCTCTAACGTTTTACAGGTGCACCGCATCAATTTATTTTCCACACAAAAGCCTATTAAAACTCGCACACACACACACACACACACTTGTGCTTGAAGTTGGGGTTGAGATTGGGGCAGGGCAGCTCCTTGGGGTTGACTAAATGTTTGCCAAATGGAAACACTTAACCTTTTTTTCAGCTTTTTCATTTCTTTTTTTTTTCATTCTGCTTTTGCTTTTCTTCTTTGAGAAAAATGAGCAAAAGTTGTGGTTGAGTTGAAAAGCTGCTGTTGCTGCTGCTGTTGCTGCTGCTGCTGCGTTGTGTCTCGAGCCGCAGCAAAACAAATTAATTAAAAACTTAAAAGTTTGTCTGCAAAAGATGAGTGCGAATTGCTAGCGAGAAAGAGGAAGAAAATGAGACTGAGAGAGAATGAGTATGAGACTGAGAAAGCTGGAGAAATAGCTGAATCAGAATTATTTGTCACAGTGAATCGTTCAGGTTCATCAAGAATTGCATTGCCAATTGATTCAGAGTAAAACTTGATGAAAGAAGAAATTTTATAAATAATGAGCATGAGAACTAAAGACAAGTTTTTCGACATTAAGTGGAATGCAATATAACTTAAAAAAATGCTTAAAACATGCTTTTTTCTAATGATAAAATTATTTTTTAGTATTTCTTTGCTTTATGGAAGGGTTCAGGCCAAGCTGTTAGATTATGGAAATCCTTGTTGAGGAAGGGAATAAATATCTAGCTTCAAGCTTCAAACTTAAATAAATAACAAATGATTTGTCTTCTGGAATTTTATAAAAATACCTATAAAATAAATTATATCAAATGCTCCTAGCCTGACTAGGAAATACCCTGAAGAGCTAATAATCCAATTAATCACGTTTTCGATTGGTTTAGGGTATAAAAATCATTGCTTATATTGAAAAATATCTTCTCCACTTTTATAATCTACTTTTAGGCACCATAATGAAATAACAGCTTTGTTTATTCTGTAGAAAAATATTTATCACATACTTTTGCGCACGAGCTTAAATCAGGCATTTGCATAATTTTTGGTACTTTTAAATTCAGCAATTTGAGCAAAGTAATTTTTTAATTTATTATTTTTTTATACACATATTTTGCTCTCATTTGCTTGAGTTGCCTACACACCCAGAAAAACCCAGCACACGCCCAGTCTGAAATAGCAATTAACAAATGTTTTTCATGCAAGTCGAAAACAAGCAGCCAAACTGATTTCTCTGGCTTCACTGCTTTTCCTCTTTCCAAGTTGTGCTGCTCCACGCATTTGAATGTTTTTGACAACGCGAAGGAGTTGCCAGTGCAGTTTTAATGAGGGCGCCACCTGGCGGTGGTTAGTGGCGGCAGTAGCGGTGACGCCTGTTGACAGTGCCTGCTGCCAAGCAACCGCAACAGACCGAAAAGGGGAATCAATTTGCCAACATACACACACACACACACATACACACACACACAAAGAGTTGGGAAAAACCGAAATTGTCAGTTGAATGCGTTTTCGATTGTCCATTAGCAGCATCCAAGTGCAGATTCAGCTACAGCTGCCGCTGCTTCCACTTCTGTTTCAGCTCCAGCTGCAGTTGCAGCTGCAGCTTTCTGAGTATCATGCTTTGCCACTGCCACGCACGCTCTTTGGCTGCCACTTTTTGCCACTGCCTCGTGCCAAAAGTCATTTTCGAGCAATTGGCTGGGTTCGCTGACTGCCAAAGCAAGGCGCCAAGAGATAAAGTCGGGTCAGAGAAACAGAGACAGAGCAAAAGAGAGAGGGAGAGGGGTGGATGGCTGTGCATTCATATGCACAATAAATTTGCAACAGTGCAATGGGCAGCGACCACGCCTCTTTTGCAGATGCTTAGCAAGACGAGGCCCACACACACACACAGACACTTTTCTGATTCACATTCAGATCGGCAGCGATGCAGTCGAGTGTGAAATTGCAAACAGCAACAACAAAGGCAACTCGCTGAAAAGTATGCAACGACACAGTGACAGCGCCCACACAGGCAGCCAGGCAAAACAGCATAGGCCACAATAATAGGGTCGAATAAAAGAAAACTTTTGAGAAAATATGATTTGCTTGAGATAATCCGAAAAAAAACTTTACAGAAATCAATTAGTTGCTTGAAGAACTCTTGACGCAGCTGTAACATTATTGTTTGATATGAAATTCTGGAATATTCAATTATTAAAATTAAATATTACAAAAATATTGATTTAAAATTTAAATTTATAATATTACAAATATATTCCGCTATAGAAATTTATATTAAAAGAAAGCAACTAAATATGCATAAAAAAATATAATATATACTATGTATATATACAATTATATTTATATTATATTCTAAAGTAAACAAAATGGAGAAGTTAAGACTAAAAGGTTTTTTCCCGAAAAATATTTTAATTTTAATCAATTATATATGTAAAATACACAAAAAAAAATATTTTTTAATCAATAAAAATATTAAATAGTTTCAAATTACGTTTCTAATTTGATGATTCTTTCAGAAACCCTATAAAAATTAAAATTAAAATTCTTTATTTATCTATTAGTCCAATAATAAATGAAATATGGTTATACCTGAAGTCTTCAATTTTCATTTAGTAATGCATTTTCTATCATATCCAAAGAACTGCCCTGCACTGTATCGACAATGCGTTGTTAAGTGGGGTGCTGTCAAATGGTTTTTATGCGCTTTTTGCAGTGCTGCCAACCCATTTGAGGCTGTTTTTTGCGTGTTCCACATTGCCGCAGTATTTGGCCCTTGTCTTGTTGTTTTTGTCACCTAAATTACAAGTTTTTCATTTGTGGCTTTTCCAGTTGACGCCATAATATTTTACACTTTGTCGACGAGGACGACCTGGCAAGCCACAAAAAAGAAGCAGAAAAAACGCCAAACTGTTTTACAATAGTAATTTGCAAATGATGAGCAAATGGCTTGTATTGCTTGAATAATACTTGGGGAACTAAGTTTATCACAATTGTAATATAATAATTTCCCTACTCTGGAATATCTATTAAAGTTGCTTATGTAATAATTTCCTTCTCTAATTTACTTATTTTTATATTCTCCTCTAAAATAAATACTTGCTGCAGAGCTGCAGCTCGCGGCATCTTCCCTCTGATTTGGCACCCAAAAATAAAACGACCGCCCGCCTCGAGTATCAAACTCAAAGTAATTTTATTGCAATACATAAGTAGAGCCTGCTGAGAGTGCGCTAACATGCATGGTCTTCACTCTTCACTTCTCTTACGTATGTACAATGCTGTCTTTCAAATGACTTAACACTTACTTAATATCTCTCACTCTCTCACCACTGGCTGTCGTACTATTCGAACGATACCAGCAGCAAAAACGATTAACTATTTCGAGTTATGCTCGAACTGCGAGCGCCACCGGCTTAACACGAGCACAGCCGATGCGCTGTGAGAGACCGAAAGAAGATTCTAAAGAATAGAAAGAGCTCGACTGAACGCAATCTCTTTACAATATGTGAGTCTCTCTATTGTGCCAACGGCCGCTTTTAATATTATTTATTCTTTAAGAGAATTACCATAATAGATTTCATACAACTTTAGATTCAACATTTATCAATAGATGTCAATATCCGTCTGTATATTTTATAATTATTTCCAATAAAAATACTCCAAGTTTCAAAATCATCGAACATCATAAAACAACATTTATTTTTTTTGGCTGCCATTTTATTCACGGTTTCAACTAAAAATCAACTCACATTTCATTTAACAATGGCTAAATACTTAGATAGGTTTTACAGTTTTATAAACTAACAGTATTTTTTAAATACTAGCAAACATATATATATTTATATAAGACGCCTAGAAACCACAACGTTAAAACACGCAGAAAGTAAGAGAACAAAAAAATACGAAAAAGAAAACAATAAAAGTTTTTCTTTAGAAAATGGTTCGCTTAAATTTGTAGATTTTTCTTTTCATGTCGTATGATTTATGTACACTTGACTTAGGTTTAGGTGAGACAATTGAAACATTGAATTTATACAGCATATGTTTGATTTAATTTTTCCATTTCTTTTTTTAAGTTTTTGTATATGTACTATACTAGTTATATATATATATATATAGATGTTATACATATATTTGATTTATGGGAGTTAAGGGCGCGAGGAGGCAGCTCTCTCTCTCTTTCTCCCTCTTTGTCTATGACGCACAACGAACATTCGCTAAATGTTAAAGTTAAGTGACAAATGTGATTAGTCGATTTGCTATGTATATATATATATAGAAATCATATGTGTAGACAGTGAAGATTCTTTGGAGTGGATAACTATTGAATGATTGCTTGGTAGAGATGTTAAAAGAATATTTTAATATTTTTTCTATTTAATTAATTAAAATATTCATCTAATTTTAATTTTATTTTCAATTTTTAATTCAGAGTTTGATTTTTAAAGAAAGTGTTTCAAATTGTATAAACATCTTTCCAAGCTTTACCTTAATATATTTCATATTTGAATTGTAAAACTACAAAAAAAAAAAACACAAAATTCAAACTAAATTTGCATACATTTGCTCATACTACAAATGATAAAATTAAATAAAAGAACAAACTCTAAAATTATCCACTCAATTGAATCTTTATTTTATATATTTTTTCATGATGATTTCTATAAATGTTATGAGAGCTTTATTTAACTAATATTTATGGCCAGTCTGCCTTGGCTGCAGAGCAGTCGCCTCTCAGCTGTATTGAAGTCTCCGATTCTCCACGCAGCTGTAATTGATCCTGGCCAACTCATCACCGTAGCACCTTAATCCGTTCCAGTTGTGTCTGAGAGTGGCTGCAGCTGTTTTGGTGTCTCGTTCTGCTTAGCTGAGCAGCAGTCCAGGCCAAGTGCAATAGACCCATTAACAGAAATCGAGTTAGCTGCTGTTGCCAATCGAGTTCACTGGGCCTGGAGGCAGCATCTGTTTGGGTGTTCGCATGTTTATCAAGGTAGAAAGAAAGAAGAGAGAGCGAAACATATTGAAAGCGGCTTAAGTATGGGTTACACTGATTCCATATGTGTGCGTGTGTAGATGTGTGTATATGATTGTGTGAGGGTCTGTGTGTGTGTGTGTGTGGTGCGGGTCGAAACTGTGGCACCCGCTGGAGAAATTAATCTTTGAATTAATTGCTTGTAGCTTAGCACAGAGCATTAATAAATCGTGGCGCAGCACAAAGCAAACAACAACAACACGGGCAATGGCTAATAAGGTGAGCTGCTTTCACAATGTCCTGCATCCTTCCTCCTTTTTCCACTAACTTTGATTTAATGCTCCACCGTTTATCATTCTAATGGCGTGCGTGTAATGTATCCCAATCCCCAGCGGTCTCTTTCGCATTTGTTTTAGTTGCAAAACAATCAGGCTAAGATTTGTATACCTAGTCCAGCCATCTCTCTACGTGGACGGTGCCTTTGTGTGTGTGTGGGACCATTGACCATTGCTTATCTGTTGCCTACGCTTTTGGGCTAATTTTTAAACAAACGTTCAGCACTTTTACTATGCTGCGCCCAACTAATGTGCGGCTCTTAATCAAATGAGTTATTGATTACGCACATTGACCAAAATGTGGGGGAAAAAGGTCAGCTGAAGGGTTCTTGAAGCGCTTAAATTCTGGTGAAATTGTTTAACACTATGCTAGCTGACTGCTGAGGTCATGACTTTGATTTCTTGATAATATAATCAAGATTTATGCAGGATAAACATAAATTGTGGCCGTAGAGTGAAAACTCTAAAGAAGTTCAAGTCTTGCGCAGATTTTTTCGTTAGTTGTGTAAAAATGTTTTAAACACGATTTGATTGGGATTAGATTATGCATTTTCACTTCACTTTAGTTCAACTTCAAACAAAAAACATTTTTTAAATATTGTGAGAATCACAATTCATTAATTATATAAAAATATAAAAAATAAAAATATGACTAAAATAATTTAAGTTTAAATTTTAATTTTAATAGTAATAATAATAATAATAAAAATTATAATAATTAAATGAATATTTAATATTCTCAATCTGTCGAATGAGTTTTATCTTAATAACTAATATAAGTTGTTGTTATACTTTCCCTCAAATTACTAACAGGTGTGCCAGTGCCTATTCCAGGGTTTTGAAACTATAATTATTTTTACAAAGATTTTAGGGTAGCTTTGAAAATTGCCCAACCTTCACAGCAAACTTCAAGAAATGAAGAAAGAAAGAGAAGACAATTTTCTAAAAGGTGTGTTGAAGGCAAAGCTACTAAAATCGAAGGCCAGAATAGCACCGATTTCAAGCTGATTGTATGCATATTTGTGAATATGGTAAGAGATACATACATATGTTTTATGAATTTTAGTTCTATGTGCTCTTTAAACATATGTGTTCTTATGTATATTGTGTAAAGGTTTGTAGTAAAATGAAATATTTATGCTACTCACTTTTGTGTATCAAGTAGAGCTCGTTGTGCTCATCCACATCGCCTGGTTGGTCAAAGGGATACATATTCATATCTGGTGAGCGTCCAGAGGCCAAAATACGTGGTCGATCCTCTTCGATAAGTTTTTCGCTCTCCTGTGCATAGATATCATGAATGCGAGCAGAGCACTTGAGCTGTAATGGGCAAATAATTTTGTATTTGTAATATAATGTATATTATTTGGTTGACTTAGCAAAAACCTTACCTTTAGGCGTCCCTTAATAAAATGATGCGTAGTCACTACGAAGTTGAGTTCTAAAACGGAGGATTCCAAGTGCTCAGCCAAGTGTCTTTGTATGTCATAAGTGCGCAAATAATTTGGGGGAACCTGTGATGAAAATAAATAATAAAATATATATAATAAAAATAGAAAATAAATAATGGATGGTAGATAATAATTGATAAATATCAATAAAAAATGATATTATACCTGTATATCATGGATCCACCAGGTCAGATTGGCCGCTGGCTTAGAGTAATCCGATGAGCAATTTCCATTTACAATATCGCCGAGGCGATAACGCGAATGTATACCCGTTATAATAGGCCGCTGGGCGGGTAGCTCTGCACATATAGAAAGTGCTCAAATCAATAACTTTGAAGTATGTAGTTAAGCAGGCAAACTCACCCACAACTTCCATATCGGCAGCCACAATGGATGTATCGAATGTGGGTGCATCGGCGGATACTTCACAGGCAAATTTACCAGATATAGAGGTGGGCACATTACGCAACAGCACATGGCTGGCATTCGATTGTGTGGTCTGTGAAAGAGATAGTTGTGGCATTTCAATAAAGTGCTTCACGATTGGAATTGATAAATGCAAGTGTTGAATTGCTATGAAATATGCGTAATTAAAAATGAATTGAGAGAGCATATCAACATATTTATTCTTATGTAGAGCTCAATTGATCAATCCATTTTTGTAGTCAAACCGCACAGACTTTATTTAAAGCTCTAAAGCATGCTGTATTATATTTAATATTTTTATATACGAGTGTAAGTATTTTTACCTTACAATTGATAGCTGTTGCTAAATATTTATACAGCATACTTTTAGGACTTTTTAATTGGTTATAATTGTACATTGATTAAGCTGGTCAAAGATCTAAAGGTAGCTTGTATATACATTCATTTAAAATGAATTGCGTTTTGAAATAAATATAAATATAAACAAAAATATAAATATAAAAAAGTGTTCAACTAAAACGATTCAAGCAATGTGATGACAAATTTCCCAATTTTTATTAAGTATTTCCTTTGCATATGTGTTCAATGAAAGTTGTTTATTTTTTATTTAAAGATTTTTTTAAAATTTCATAAGAGGCATCAAAATTTAAGTAAACTTAAAATAAAATAATAATAAAAAAAGCCCTTTTAAATAAATAGTAAGACTCAACTCGCTTTGAACAAATTAAAATGCAGAGAGCAGCAGATCTTTGACCTGTTCAATAAATTGCGGAGTTAACTGTAAGATAATTATCATTTGTATAATTTCGCAGTTGTTAAACAGCAAACTGAACCACTGTACGCTCAAAGGGTTATTATACTTAAATACAAAAAAGTATCTTTATGGATATACATATATATATATTATATATATGATTATATATACAAGTAGTAAGAGTGCTCAATGCACGTGTGCTTGTAAAAGATATTTTCTGCTGTGCCGCAAACATGTTGAATGCAACAGCTTGAACACAATTTTGCGGCAGTTCGCTTTTAATTTTCACAATGTCAGCAAAAGTCAACAATAAAATGCACAGGATGAAATGCCAGGACATGGAGGACATGTATGGCAAGTGTGCATGTGTGTGTGTGTGTGTGTGTAACAACTGCAACGACTGCAACAGCAGCAAGTGAAAAGTCAAAAATGTTAATTAAAACTTTTTAACATGCATAAAACAAACATCGATACACACACACATAAACATAAAGACACTCACTCACATACACACGTACACACACACACACACATACATCCATACACATATTGAGCGTCGGAACTGTTTACAGTGCTGCTTGCGTTCATTGTTGCTGCTGTTGTTGTCGTTAATACAACCACATCCAACAGCAGCAGTAACAACAACTACACCAATAGCGCAGAGCAGAATCCGTCAGAGAGCGAATATTAAACGCCCTTATAAATATTTCTATACCTTAACAAACAAAGACAACAAATTCTTAGCAGTTTAGAAACTTTAAGCTTTTATAAGTTGGTAATACAATATTTTAAGCATAGACAAGATTCTCAATAGATTGATTAAGTTTAAGACAGAAGCCTCATAAACACATAATTAAGTTTGATGAAAAGTTTTTGAATAAACTGACAAACTGAAAATAATTTTAGAATATTTAAAATAAATTTAATTACTTCCTTTATACAATTTTAGTCTGAATACAAAGTCGTTAAATTGTATTGACTTTTGGGATATTAAAAAACAAAAACACTAAAAATTCGCTTAAATATGTTAATATTTTTTTGTTGCTTCTTTATGATAAATTGACTATAATAGAGTAGAATTTTATGTATGTATTTTACGATATAACGTTGTACCAACTATTTGATGTTGAAAAGGTTTTATTGATATAGAAAATAACTCAGAATACGTTAAGAAACTTCAAACGTTTTGGCTATGACAGCTCTGGCTATGACTTGTTTGCTATAGCAGCTTTTCCCTCTCTCTCTCTCTCTCTATATAGTGAATTAAAACCTGCGGATCTATACCAAGTTTAAAGAGTAAATTTACAAAAATTAAATAAATATTAATGCATTTATGCCGCAAGTCATCAAATAAGACAGAGACGGGCAATGTCTTTGGCAATTTTAGATACTATTTATATAATATTCCGATATTCTTTTAAAATTGTATACGCTACACATGATATTCCACATCTTCAAGTGGTCACATCATGCCTGATACAACTATAATACTCTCAGCTAGTGTATAAGAACAACATTTTGCAGTTATTTACAGCAATTTACGTTGGCAGCTCTTCAGCTTCAGCATCAGCTTTTTCTCTTTCGTTTGTAATCAGAATCAAGGAACGTCATGATGAGGACTTTGGGTACAAAGAGACGCAGAGAGACTCACCACGACATCAATTTCGTTGGTTTTCGTGAATATCTTCCAGGCAGGTTTCTCCTTGGGCGTATAGCGATAGAACTCCCTGCGGCCCCTATACCATTTAACCGCATAGAGCGTGTCGTTCTCGATGTCATAATTGCAGATTAAGAGCGCATTATCGCCGCGCTTAACGGCCGGCGGAATGTGAACGTTAACATTGCGCAGCCCAACTGCCAGGTCTGTAAAGAGACAAAAAAAGAAAGAGACGATGAATGGATGGCAACAAAACAGAGAGAGAGAGAGAGAGAGAGAGAGAGGAAGTATGTCCTGGAAGTCGAGCAACCCGTAAGCATTGTCACAAGGGCTTAAATATGACAAGTTATTGTAGCTTAATTATGATACCAGGCGGCTTACATTGGATTTTTGCACGGAAAAACTTTGGTCCGTAAATATATACAGACATACATATATACTTGTATATGTATGTGTATGTGCATGTGGGCATAGGCTTACGATAATCTAACAAAGTAGCCTAATTAGAATCTAAATGCGATTAAAAGTGTGCAATAATATGCTTTTCAAATATGTTAATTTGATAAATAATTAACTGATTAAGTATTTACTAGGAAATGGCAGGCTCTGAATAATTAGTTTGTATATGTTAATTAATGATAATAAGTAAAATCAATTTTATAGAGAAAATCAATTATTGAAGTTACTAATGTGAAGCTGAATATTTTAAAAAATTTAATACAACAAAATATTGTTTTATATAACATTGTATATTTTAGCATGAGTCAACATCCGTTGTATATAAAATATGAATTCCCCTTTCATTTATACATACAGCAACACAATATCTTCTCCGTAAACCCCCAAAAGAAAAGAAAACAAGCCCAAAAATCAAAAAGTAGGTCAAAGATCGTGACGTATACGATAAATAAAGCTACATACAAAACGCTCAAAAAGAAACTACCTCTCATACATGCACACATATGTATATTATATATATGTATATATATAAGAGCATATACTTATATATCACACACACTTGCACACCCTCAGCACGCGTGCAAGCAAGACAGCAACAGCAATTGGTAGCTGATAAAAAAGAAGCAACAACATTTAGCCCGCTTGTAGCTTGATTTTGGCCCGATCGTTGGGTAGCGTGACCCTTGCGGC
Source organism: Drosophila leonis (assembly GCA_035045365.1). Lineage (NCBI taxonomy): Eukaryota > Metazoa > Arthropoda > Insecta > Diptera > Drosophilidae > Drosophila > Drosophila leonis. Next base: position 4,058,617 of record JAWNPC010000389.1, read on the forward strand.
CCTGCGCGCCTGGCCACATTTATAAAAAACTTCCGAGTAAAATTGAAAATCGAAAGTGAATTTTGAATGCGAACGCAACGTCGCGACGCGTCGTCTCTAGCGGACTCACATAAATCATAAAGCCGACGAAGCACATAGGAAATTGTGCGGCGACCGGTGATCAGGGCTGCAGAAAAACACGTCAAGTGCTTATATATATATGTGTAAACACTAGATTAGTAAAAACTCTAAGGTTCGTTGAACTCGCGACAATGAAACCGAAAACAGATACAGAAGCGAAATAAGCAGGCAGTGTCAAGGGAAAAAGCAAGAGTAAGAGCAAGGGCTCTAGGTGAGAGTCTTCATGGCGATCCGATACCTTGTAGCTTAGTTACTTACACTCTTCAGCAATAGTTTGGTATCTAGATATTCTACATGTAAATGTGTATTTATATATATATATATATGTATATATATATATATATATATATATATATTTGTGCCAAATATGTAAGCTTTGTCGAGTTTTAGTCTCTGAGTGCTAGCAGATAGTCGAGAGAGTATACAATGATTGATCGAGTTAGGTTTACAGGGTATACCAAATTAAAGTAATGACTGTATTGTTGTATTTTAAAGAATGTTTTAAGGTTAATAGCCTTACATAAATTATGTAAGTATATACTTAAGATATACGATAAATATATTAAATCATTATATATATATATATATATATATATATATATATATATATATATATATATATATATCAAATTACAAACATATCATTTATCATAATTGTACATAAAAAGTATGCGAAAATACTACATCATGAAAGGATATGGAATTAGCTAAGCATTTCTATATACATTTTTACAGCATATATATCGAAACTTAAAAAAATATTACATTTGAACGACTTTATGTAAGTATTAAAAAGCGGAATTTCCAACTTCAAATTTGTTATAAATTAAAAACGAAAATGTTTATAAAATATTATAACATATTTTAAAAGTCTATGATATATAACTTTATGTACTTATGAGATCGAAATTACTTAGGTATATATTTTAAGTATTAAGACTCAATTAATTGACTTGAGCTTAAAAGATACAGTAAAAATTGAACTAAATATCCTTAGAATAGATACATATGAAAAGTATGCTTAAAAACGAACCCACTGAATGTATAGACAGGAGTCAAGGAATTGAAGCTTGTAGAATGTTTTGTATATAAAAACTTACGCCGCATTTAAAGTCAACACAATAAAGTCAGTCTAAAAGTATGTAGTATATGTAAGTATGTAGGCAAGTATTTCTAGACTAGGGACAACGCCAACATTAAGAAGATTAAGCTACATAATATTTGTTTGTATGTATGTGTTTGAGGTGGGACAGGAACCGGTTGTTGTTTGGTAAAGACAATTGCTTAGCTTGTTGCGTGTTGTTGGATTGTCCCCAAGTGGGGAACTGTTGCGGGCCCGTTGTTTCGCATCGCGACGCGTCTGTCAGCTCATTTCTGGTTAACCTTGAATGCTAATTGTTGTTTCACGTTGATTTTTATGGCACTCGTGAGCTCTGTACACGGTACGGTACGTGTTGTTGTATTCATATCAACATAAAAATTTCATGTTGCCCACAGACAGACAGACGTCGAGCTGCCTGCACGCATAAGCTGTGCGCCGGTTCCAAATAGTACGAAAAAACTAATCACATACGCCATGTTGTCCGCCGGCGCTAGTCTAGCCGGGCCGCACTTTGCGTAAATTTGCGTAAACAAAAACTATTTACTTTGTTGGGCAACTAGAAACAAGACACGTCAAATGAGAAGTGAGCAGCCGTCCGCTGAGTATTTGCCGGCCCAATTTGTGGCATAGTCTAGAGAGCGCACGAGTGGCTGCAACTATTTAGAAACCGTTGCTGTTCTATTTTGGCCAGGCCAACAGAAGGCTTACCAAGTGCTCTTCGCCAAGTTTCAACTCAAATAAACAAAACATAAAATAAATGAAGCCTTGAATCGCATAGCGATCAGACTGGAAAACCTTGGAAAACCAAAAAAAAATAAAAAAAAACAAAAAACAAACGAACAATAATCGTCGTACTACCGCATACTCATATTATGAGCAAGGCTACAGAGTGTGAGTGTGAGTGTGTGACTATATGTATATACAATATTGCTGTAGCTACATACATAGGTACATAAATATATATGTATGTATATAGAAATAAGTAAACGAAACATACAAATAAACTAGAATATACAGCAGAAACTAGCAGATGTAGAAGTGAAGCACGAAGAATGAGAATGAAAACAATGGGAAAGGAAAAACAAAGTTGAGTTTTTATAAAGATATACATATAGAAAACATTAATTTAGAAATTAATAATATATGTATGTATATATAATTGAAATATTAGAAAATAACTAAGGAACAAAATTTAAATTTCATTTTTTTCCATAGACTCATATAATAATTACATAAATATTCCATAATTATATAATTATTCCCTATTATTATAAACCTTTATTTAAAACAGATAATTTGCTTAACGATATTTAAATATCATTTGCCAAACACATTTCACAAATCCTCTTAAAACAGCCAATTCGCTTAACGATATTTAAATTTACTCGGTTGCTGTTTATGTTTCCCATCAATTGTTAAAGTTTTCAATATCAAACCAAAACAAAAGTCAGCAACAACAACAAACGAGGTCAGCGGACAGAAAGACAGAGCAAGTGTGTCCGTAAGAGACGGAGAGTGTGTGAGAGACAGAGGGAGAGGGCGAAACGCACAAAACACAAACTATATGTAATAAAGTCGAGTGTCGTTCAGCTGAACGAATATGCTTGCCTGTTACTTTGTGCCTGTATATTATCGATCATGTTTTAAAAGCGAAAGTGAAGCAAGCAGTGGGCCAACAGTCTGGGTAAGGGTAAGGGTAAGGGTAAGGGCAGAGCACAGGGGCATGGCAACAGCGTACATAAAAATATGTATATAAATGTTGGGGTATGATAATTGTATGCAACACTCTGGCCCTCAATCTCTTGTCGTCGTTGTTGATATAAAAGCTTCAAGTTTTTTTTTGCCTCGGCTGCTGCTGCTGTTGCTATTGCTCTTAGCTGCTTGCCTGTTCCATAAACAAAGCAAGCTATCGATTTCTACATAAAAAACGAAAGTGATGGCCACATACATTGGCCTGGCCCTGGCTTCCAACTGGAGGTCGGGGTCGTAGTCGCGGCCGGGGCCCTGGCACACAGCGTTTAACCCAGTTTTTGGGCAAGGGCAAACGCCTCGCATTGACCCCGGACGCGAAGTTCAATGAAACGCAGGCTAATGCCCCTCAATGGTGTCACGTTCAGGGACCGCCCCTGACCCAGCGACTGCGACAGTCACAGCATAGCCACGGCACAGCGATCGACGCGCTGCGACGCGACGATTGAAAGAAAAATCAGACGCCTCTTGCGTGTAGCAGGCGCGCAGTCGCTTGCAGCAGCTGCCAGTCACATTTACAGTTGCTTTTTTCGGCAGTTCAATAAACTTCACTCGAAATTTTCGGAGATCGTTGACCGCAAAGCGGAACGAAACAGCGAACGAGAGAGTGAGAGAGAGAGAGAGACAAACAAACTGAGCACGCGTAGCGGCAGAGGTAGCGGCAGCAGCAGCAGCAACGTTAGCTGACGTCAGCGCGATCGCTTACACTTGTTGTGCACAAGAGCGAACGAGCGCGTGAGAGATTTTGAGTGCAAGTGTGAGCGGGAAAAGGTGACGTGAGCAGTAACAATTGGTTGACGTTTGAAGGCTAGAAAGCCGATGGGCTTAATATGAGCACAAAAGAAAGTTGATCTAAAGTAATTGAGAGGAAAATGTAGATGTAGAAATGTAACATGTTTTTTACAGATATATCATTTATTTACAGATGATACATATTACACTTATTTAAGAGAAAATGTGTAGAAATTTTTATATATATATGTGTGTATGCATTGATCATTCATTATAAACAATTTAAACAGTATCTACTTGGTCTTAATTATCAGAAACATCTTATAAATAATATAAATAAATATTATTAGGCACATATTATATATACATATACACAAAAATATAAGATAAAATGCAGAAATACTGAAGTAAGTTGATTTTCTTTATGAAATATATGTATTGTATGTGTTATAAAATATAAAAATGTTCAGGTTATAATTTGTTTGCTGTTATATAGCCTACAATAAATGAATAGAAACTAGAATAATTATTATTATTATTTTAACTCTTGTTTTTATTAGAAATACTTTTTAATTATAATTATAGAAACTATTTTTTATGGATTTTTCTTTTAACACTAAAGATCTTTTAAGAATTTTTATTTTTTAAGATATACACAAAAATAACCAAGTTTTCAATATACATAAACATGTAAACTTCTAATTTAATGAGTATCAACAAGTTCATCATTAAAGTCAAAGAGTTATTTCACAGTTGATCAAAAATTACCGCATTTCTAGGGTTAATTTAACAATCGCTTATCGTTCGGCCTTATAAAGGCGACTGAACAACAAACAACCATCCAACTTAATATATTTTTTCTTTTTCTGTCCGCTATAAAACATTAATTTTTTTGTTTAATACGAAATCATAAACTTTTTGTAACAAGCGCACAGCAAACGCTTGAAAGTCGTTTGTACAAATGCACTTCACACACGTTGCACAACAACCACATGGAAATGGAAATTGGAAATGGAAGTAGAAGTGGAAATGGAAATGACGGCACGCGGGAGAAGTGAGGCGGGCAAGCGAGCGAGCAAAGCCCACACCCAAGGTTGTCTGATAAGCGAGCCAATGGCACGCAGCTGTGAGGCAAATAATCAAATTGATACAATACAATGCGGGGTATATATGTATAAATATATATGTACATACATGCATATACATAAATATATATACATAGGTATATCTAATTTACTGTGTTAAGCTGTTTCACCAAAGCGAACATCGATCCTACACAATCTTCAAGCCATATTTGAATGTTGGCTAGCAAATTGACAAAATTATTATAAAACACTTTCGATTTCAATGGGTTCTCTGTAGCGAATTCCATGCGCACCATTTATCCAAGTGCCCAGGCGTTCAGTTTTCAAGTGGACGTATCTATATCTGTCTCGTCTCGACTGTCATATTAAGTTTTTTCTCTTTCATTTTGGATAAAACGTGATTTTTCTGAGCACTATACATACATACATATATATTATAAAAATTTGAACACTCGAAGAAAAATCTTGGGCAAATTGTTATAAATAACTCTTATATAAATATATTAAAGAATAAATAATAAATAAATAATAATTGTTATTTTCTTGTATATGTAAATAGGAATAAAGATTAAGAAAAAGAGATAAAGACAAAAATTTATAATAAATATACAAAAATTAAACAAAAATACTAAAATTATATATAAATAATGTCAACCATATAAACATTTTGTAAAAATAATATATATCTGTTTTAAATATATATTTTTAGCTTATTTTTAAAAATCAATATTTATTTTTAGGCACATATTATAAAATTGTTTTTGTTTTTGTATATGGTCAAAGAATATAAATTAAATAATAAACTATTTAATATATAGAAAACAATTTTGTATTTTCCATTAATACGCTTTTACATAGAAATGTATTTATGTACATACTTCAAATACACATTAAGACTTAGTTCCTCTTTTTGTTGAGTGCATTTTGTATTATTTAAACAAATGTGTCCAAAGCTGAGCAAAGAATTTCAAATCAACATATAAACGAATTAAACCCACAAACACACAATGAAGGCGATAAACAATTGTGCCAGTGTGTGTGCAAAGAGTATACACACATGTGCATACATACATATACACATATACAAGTGCCTGTTGATGTGTGTGTGTGTGTGTATATACAATGATTGGGCCAACTACGGCATTATCAGTCAGTTGTCGCTCGCTCTCTCTCAGAGACGCGCTGCTATCAAAAGCTGCACGCCTATTCGAATTAGTACAAAATAATACCGTATTTCCTAGAGTTTTACGGAATTACCGTTACGCCGTAACAAACACATTGCTATGCTTAGGGCAAAGGCAAAGCGAGACGGATAGAGAGAGAGAGAGAGAGAGAGAGAGAGAGAGAGAGAGAGAGAGAGATACAGAAAGAGAGTAGGCCAAAATTGTTTAATTTTTAGTACAGCCTTCATTTCTGTGTCCCGGGCCGCATTTTATGGTAAACAAGAAGACGCAGCTTTTATAACCAACAGATCAGATCGATCTTCTTCGGTTGGGCAGTATTTGTTTTTGGTGACGGCGCTCTTTATAAATATTTTTATTTTGTTTATAAAATTTAACAGCGGAGAGCGTAAAAAAGTTTAAAACATTTTAAATAGTTTGCTAATTGAACAGGCGAACAGCAATGCAGACGCAGACGATACGCATTTCGGTTTTTGGTTTTCGGGTTTCGCTTTCGATTTGTTTTTTTGTTTTCTTCTTCTTGATGCTTGTTTTTTTCGGCAGCAACGGCGACAGCGATCGAAGCGTTTTGTGATTCACAAAAGCCATTCGAAAGTAGGTCGAATGCGGGCGATAGGGAAGAGAGAGAGAGAGAGAGAGAGAGAGCGAGAGACAGAGAAAGCAGCGGCAGTAAACACATAATTAGTGATGTGAGCGTGTCACGAAGCAAGAGAAAGATCGTCATCGCCACAGTTTGTAATCAAATGAATATCGTTAGCATTCCGAGTATATGAGCTGTATGTAGGAGGTCTAAAAATTAGATATAATGTGTATAAGATCTAATCTACTAAGATCTAATAAATATATATATTTATGTACAATTCATTAAACTTATAAGTAAATCAAAAATAAGAGTGTTTTTTTCATACTTAGTTCGTGGTTTTTTTTCACAAATGTTTATTTTATATATTATATAATTATACATCTGATTAACTTCCTTATTGATCCTTAAATGCAATGCCACGAAAATTCTCCGAATTTATATACATTCAACAGTTGCACAAACACTCATTGAAGGGCAAAAAATTTCTTAAATCAGCGTTACATTCACCCAGATGCTTAAATATCCAGGGTAAAAAATGTGTCATATTAACAAAGAGTCTAGTTATAGCATTGCTGCGGTCAATGGTTAAAATAACAATGCCCACTTGGGTGTACCGATTTGGATTGTTCAGCATGGGACAGAAAAGAGGTGCGCCAGAGTTAAGATTGAAAATGTTTTGCTCACTTGCATCGATGGCACACAATAGACTTTCATCGAGTGTGGAATTTGAACATAAATATTCACTAGGCAGACGCTCTTCGCACTTAGATCTAGGCTGAATTTTAAATTTGGACAGAACAGGTATATTGCTTTTAGGGGATGTAATGGTCATGGTCTTGCAAATGCTATAATTGAATATTGTACCCGGAACGGGCAGACAGACACTGCGAATGTTTGGCTGAAAGATGAAGTCCCACATGCCTTTGAGTAAGGCCACATTATTGACCAATCCACCATCGTAGTCCCCATGCCTTATAATTTCCATCACTGGTATAAGTTGATGAGGATATTTCTCATCATCGTTCAAAGTATTCCATTCGCCTGCACACAAAGTAAGTGTCTTGTTCGTCAACCCAATCAATATATTGGCAGCTGTTAGCACAAAGTTTTGTGAAATCAAAGATCCAGATCCCTGAAACGTTGAGTCATTCAATATGGCTACAGTCCAGGGAAAATTATCCAATTGTAGGTTCGTCTCATCAACTTCATTTTGAACATCTGATATTTCATTCGAGTATGCATAGCCACAGTCCGAATATTCCTGCACGGTTTTCCCAAACTGTTTCAAATATTTCTTTATATCAATAACACGATCTCGTAAAAAGAAGTTTATTCTTTTCATATTACCTTTGGCGCATTGAAATTGGAATTTGTTGTGGTGTCATATTCTACTGAGGAAACATCTTCACAATTTACTCCAATTGCAAACAAATAGATGATTTTTAATATAATCAGCGTTCTACTATAATAAAAATGTGACATTTTTGATATATTTGCTAAATCCAAGTTAAGCTTGTTTCCTGCGTTTGCTGTTATAATATTCAACGATTCGGCACTGCAAGAGTCTGAGCTCGTACTGAAACACAAGCACTTTGAAGGTCTACGCACTAACGTAGAAACATAATATAAATATAAATATAACATATATAATATATATGACTAATCTGGATAAACTACAATTTGCATTTCAATACTGACTAGCATATACCCTGCATTCGATTTGTTACCATAATTACATACATTTATGTATAAATAATTAATCATTATGAAATTTGGTAACGAAAAATTATGTTCATATATCTTAAATGATTTCTTCAAGAATGTATTGAGAGCTTTTATATTATTATATTACTATAATTTAATATTATTAAATTACAAGTCATTCTTCAGTTTGTCAAGCAAACATTTGTTGTATGTTGCGCACAACTCAAACTCAAAAGGAAATGCTTGCTTTTTAAAACTATACCATGAATTCAGTGACTTGTTTTTCAAGATAAAGTCATATTTTTAAGCATTTTATTATACTCGTTCATGATATGAAGAGAGTGTATTGGTTTTGTACAGCGCTCGTCTGACTGTTTGTTGAAATACAAAGTATTTCGTGTATATCGAGGCTAGAGACTAGAAATTTCAGACATATGCTTGTTAGTACACTCAGCTTTCAAAGCTATAAAATTTTTTTAATACGCTAAGCTGTTTGGAAACACTATATGTCTTAAAACATAAACCTATGCTCATTGTGGTGAGTGGTCTTGAAGCTATAATTATGATATTTAGGATATATACTATAGAGTTGAAAGCGTCGTTTTTTGCAAAAGTTCACTGCTGACCTCATACATACTTATAAATTAGATGGCCCACCCAGAGGAACATATTGACTTATTTAACCAACTTAACTCCTTTGGGTAACGAGCGTTATACAGTCTGTTATGTCTGATTGCAACATTCTTACTTATTTTTTTCCAGTACTTATAAAACTCTTTTTGATAATGGACATTCTCAAAATGTGAATTTATTTTGTTCTATACAAAATTTCAGTTTTAACAAATTGGAAGTTACAAAATGAATTGAATGACTTGATAATGTATTATACAAAATCTAAAAATCTTTGTCAAACCTTCAAAACTATTTATAATTAACTGCCCAACTATACGAGCTTCTTTCAAGTATTACAACCAGAATAATAACTACATTCTAAAATATTTCTTCTAGCTTTTCCTTACTTATCATCATTTATTAAAAATTATCACGTCCTTAATTAGCTTTGTGGTCTATTCTTGTTTTATATCTATGGGCATTTTTTAGAGCTGGTCAGGCTTGTTGCCAGGCTGTCAAGAAAACTGAACAGCAAATTCCTGCCTCAAACAGTGCCCATTCAGGAGCAGCTTGTTGGCAATGCTTGAGGGGCAGTTGACACGGCGACAGATGTGAGCAGCGGCCGTGTGCAAGGGGTGTAGGTCAGGCCGGCCGGCTGACTGCCTGACTGTCTGCCTGTTGCACTTTTGCACATAATCATGTCACATAAAGCGCACGACAGCGCGCAGGATATGAGCAAGAAAAAGCAGCAGTTGAAGTTGAAGCAGCGACAGCAGCAAGCAGCAAGCAGCTAGCACCCGCATCTTTTGTGCCTGGCTTTGGCCAGGTGACATGTGTCGCTTAACTTTAGATGGCTGCGGGGCCACTCGCACTTGTTTCCCTTTTTGAGCTTTTCATTTCTCTGTTCGCTGGCACACAAAGAGAGTGTTTTAGTTTTTCAATTGCTTCTCGACCGACTTTTGCTTGTTGTGGAAGAAACAATTATGAAAGGGGTTTTCAATTTGAAGTTCTTTAAACATTTTTAAATACTTTTAATTTTAATTAATTTTTGTTCATTTATGAATAATTATTTGTTGGCTAAAACTAAGCTTGCCTTGCTTAATACAAGACATAAATGATTTGGCTTAAATTTATATAGGTATATTATTATATCTGAATTCATTCATTAGTTTCCATTTCCATCTTTATGCATATTTATATGTATGTATATCTTTTTCTATATCTAAATTTCTGTCTATATCCCTATATACATCTTCATCTGTCTATACTCGTATCTATATTTATTGCCTTCAATTTAATTTTGAAGCAATTCATGTGTTCAATTTTCATCTAAAGACCGTTTATTCTTCAGCAAACAGAGTATTTTGCAGTCGATTGCATTTGAGTGCAAATTGTTTACTTGTTTTTATGCTCTGTTTGCTGTGCTTGTTGTGTGTTGTTTGTTGTGGGTTGACATTTTTTGCTGCTGCTGCTGCTGCTGCTGCTGCCGTTGCCTTCTGTGCTCTTACAAAGGATATGAGGAAGCGATTGTCGGTCGCTGGCACCTGGACACGATGGGTGTTAAAATAACAGGCAGCGAACATATTGACTTTTAAAATAAGCATTATGGCGGTAAATTTTTATGAAAACCTTCAGCCTGTCACAGCCGTTTCCCCAGCCATTTCCCGGCCAGTTTCTACCCGGTTGGCTCGTTGGACGTTTGGCTCGTTGTCAGACAGCTGAGTGATTTATATGTATTGTTTAATATTATTATGGCTGGCAGTTTGCAGGTAGCACGTGTCAGGTGGCAGGTGGCAGGTGGCAACTGGCAGCAACAGTAGCACATTTGCTTGCAGCAATCGCTCAGCCGCTCGTTCCGCCCGTCGCGTTCTCTGTGCAAAATGCGAAAAATTGAGCACATTACAAGCAGCCGAGAATGTCCTTGCTCATGTGCCGCATCCGTGTCCATGTCCATGTTCATGTCCATGTCCATGTCCGTGTCTGTGTCCATGTCCATGTCCATGTGGTTGGCAATAATTGTTAAAGTGTGCGGTCTGTGAACGATGCGAATGATGTACCGATCTGACCCTCAACAAGCGTAGCTCAGCCTTTCCGAGCCCGTTGAGTGGCCATTGAGAAAGTTGATGTTGATGTTGATGTTGATGTTGATGTTGCAACAAGCGAGACTTCAGTTAAGTCTTTAACTTGGACAGCAGATAATGGAATTTTTAATTATGACGCTTTCAATACGCCACAGCTACCAGAGCTGTAGGCATATTGTTAATGTATGCATATCATATAAATTGTACAGTCAGTCAGCTCGAAAGATGTTGAAGAGTCAAACTACAGTTCGATTGAATAATAAAAGGAATAAAGCCAAATGAAGCAAATTGTTTATGATGTTTAAAGTTAAAGCAAATTATATATTATATATATTCTATATTTGTATACAAAATACTTTTTTTTTACCATATACAATAGAATAAAAATATAAAATTGAGTTACAACAATAATTAACGAACGAAATATGTGGAGCACAATTTGCTACTATCTTCATTAATTTCTTACGTTTCACTAGCTTTAAGCTTTTAAAAAAAAAATGTATTTTATTTCTCTCGTAACTGAAGACAACAAGTGCAAATGTCTCAAGTTGAAAATTATATTACATTAAATTCCAAACACACACACACACACTGATCCAAGCTTTTACGCACTTCCACAGATAACGAATTTAGTTATCACCTTCAACACCCTAATCCTAAGCCCTTATCACATTTAGCTCTTGCTATGCCTTAACCAGACCCAATTACAGGCCGCATAATTTGCTCATTAAATCTATACGACTGAATAAACAAGGACAAAGTCGCGACAACAACACCAATAAAAGTTGACATATTTAACGTGCTTAATTAAATTGCAAATCGGTAGCAAAATTTACATTTTGCTGGTAAATTTTGAACAATTCATTTGATTACAATTTTTATTTTATTATGTATATAACAGTCTTTGAAGCTGGCCAAGTGCAGGCTTTTCAATGATTTTTTCTTTGTCGCATTTGCATTTGATGTAAAATAATGCAGAAAAAAAGAAAAAAAAAAAAACAGAAGCAAATTAATATTCAATAAAAAATTGCGAGCCAGTAAAGTTGATTAAAAAATGCACAAAAAAATACATATTTTAATATGTATATATAGTTACAGCCGTGTGTGTGTGTATATAAACACATACTTAAATGTTGATATATGCATTATAATTAATTTCAATTTTGCATTACAGCCACGCCACGCCACGCCCAACGGCCTTGATTGATTGCAATTTAAATGTGTTTGTTTGCTTTTTTTTGTCGTTCTGCGGTAAATATTGAGCGCAAGCCTAAAAGTATGCAACGCTTTTGTTGTTGTATTCAAATACGTAAAACAAATATAAATTAAAAAGTAAAAAAGAAATTGAGGATAAAAAAATGTTTTATTTTTGTTACTTTTGTTACCTTACATTAAGCTGTGCTGTGTGCACAGGTGCTCAACGTGCGGCGCTTAATTACCATTTGAAAGGGTTGTTGGCTGTGCTGCATGGTGTTGGAATGGGCAGAGGAAGGTTTATTTTTACAGCATAAATCGCGGCTTAACCACAGATTTTGTGCGCACAAATTAATATTTAATTTCACGTCCATAAATGACTCTTGAATAAGCGTCAGATAGAACAGGTAAGCTCGTGTCAGTGTGCGAGCTAATGGGTGCTATATGTGCTGTGTAGATGTTATAAAAACAATACTATTGAATAGAGCATCAATAATAATTATAATAATGAGAGATATTTCAAATTATTGTGAATCACATAATACATAACTAGTTTTTTCCATTTGAATACATTGATATTATTGTTAAAAGGTATCTTTGAAATGTATAGAATGGTTTGAATCTTCGTAAAAAATAGTGGAATTTCATTTCCAGTTTGGCTTAAATTTAAGCGTTTGTGTTTTCATTTACAATGTGTGTAATAAAAATTCCAATTTAATGAGCGAAAGTCATAAAAACTAGTTTATCATTAGTACAGTTCGCTTTTTATTCTCTTTTTTTGTATTGAATTTACATCAGATTTTCGTGCTTTTAAAAAAGACTCCTAGATGTAGGTTAATGCTGTTCAAAAGCGTCAGAAACGTTCATAGTTTTCAGCCAACTCAAAATTGTTTAAATTCTAATAAATTCATTATTAATTTGATTGATCAGCTTATCGAGATTATTCATAATTCGTAGTTCGTTGAGTTTTGAGTCGGTTAATAAAGTTTAAGTTTCACAAAAGGCCAGACTGCACATGTAACTTGTCATTTCGCTATATTTTCAGCTTATCCATATATATTTTATATATTTCCTCCCATGCCCTTCACATCGAATTATATATGAGAAAAACTATAGTTATTTATGCTTATTGATTGGTCAACAGTGCTGTAAGTGCTTACCAATAATTAAACTTAGTTTATAGCTGTAGACACTATATGGCGCTCGACACGTTGCCCGCACATTAAAAGCCCCAGCGAAAGGCGTTGATTAGGCCCGATAAAATTCATTAGCTAAATACACAGTGGGCTGAGTCAAATAGTTGTGCACAAATTCAAGCATTTTAATAATGCAGACAACACAATTTGCGGTCTGGTGTAGAAAATCGAGTTGAATACGCAGCTGCAGGTGTAGGTAGCAACAGCTAAATGAGATGTAATTGAGACGCTGTGGTTGAAATTTTTGCGTGCTCTGCGGCCTTAATTGGAAATACGAGTGTGGTTAGCACAATGTTTTGAAGAGTGTGCTGCTTAGAACAAACTTCAGTAAAGTGAAAATCTTCAAATAAATATGCATAGGCTTTGAGTTTAGTGTTGTGGGCAAGTTTTCCTTAGCAGTTTAGCTCCAGATTGAAATTCAGTTATTGAAATGAAATTTAAGTATCAAAGCAAACACAAGCCTCTCAAAATAATTAAAAGTATTGCAAGATATTTGGCCGCTGGTGAGTAAGAGTATTAAGTATTAAGCATTGTTAACTATTTGCTTATTTGAACACTTTTGCAGCACTAACTAAATCATTTTTCTATCTGGGCACTCCAGCACTTTGTCCCACAGCAGTTGACTCTGGTTAGCTGCTTCCATCCGCACTATAGTATATCCTATTGGTCACATTGTAGTCTCTGTTCGTGTCGCAATGCTGGATACAGTACTCTTTGTGCTATATGAGTTCTTTAAGTATGTCTTCCCGATACGCATCCTCAATGAAATCGACGATTTGATAATGCCCACCGAGAGGGAGAGAAGTGCCTGGTATGAAATCTAACGCCACATTTCTTTTTCACTCTGTTTCGTTTATTTTTCTTTTTGATATGGCAACTAATTGATTGATGATGATGTTGTTGTGTGGCAAGAGTTTCCAATAAAGCACATTCCTGAGCATAAAGACCCCGACGAGTGCCAGTTACCAAGGCAACTTGAGCCGTGGCTCGATTCGCTACGCTTTTTCGCTCAATTGTCACATAATTTTCGCATAAATTATCAAATAATTTAAAGCCCACCCCATTCCGAGTACCAGGCAACTCGAGAATTGCTTAGGTAACACCAGCGCGAGCAATGAGCATCAAATCAAATTTATTGCCTTGGCTTATGCTCAAGTATCAGAGGGAGCTGATACTGGTAGCTGGTAGCTGGTAGCTGGGGGTGGGTGGTGGTCGATGTGGTGGTGGGGTTAGGGCTTACTATCAGGCAATTGAGTGAGCGTTGAGTTGGCTGTAATTGCGTATTAAAATTATACACCAGGGACCATTTGTTTAATGAAATGTTGCGATGTCTGTAAGCTAATTAGCTTGCCCTAGTCAAGTATATTCCTATTTATGCAAAGTAACAAACTCCCTCAACTAGTTAATGATAATGATGATGATGATGATGATGATGATGATCATAATGATAATGGAGCTGGTAGTTAAGCTTTTCATTTGCCGCATGATGGGTTATATGCGGTAAATGTGTTCAACATGAGTCGTAATAGCTAACCAAGGCATATTAAATACCTGCTCGCAGCTTTACTATAGAAACAAGAGCAGAAAAAAATGTAGATTTATATTAGGTGCAAATTAACTGCAAAATGCGAGTGAGTTAGAACTATTCGAACTGTTAATAAATATGCAGAATTGAGTAAATCTCAGCAGAGATTTTCGTTGAGTTTCTATATATTTTTGACAAGTTAGAAGATGCTACAAGCATACTTTTTTAAATTCTGTTAGATACCACAAAAATAAACCTATTAGATTATTAACGCTAATTCATATAATTAGCCAAAAAAAATTAACTTTAGATGCGCTTCAATGGGTTGTGCTAACGTCATATTCACCCAACATTGACTTTATCCATTCCAATTCGTCTCGTTCGACGGCTCATGATCTGCATAAACAGCCTTTACGATAAAGCTAAAAGTTAATTGATTCTTGGAATGTCTTAAAAGGGAAAGAAAAAATTTCTGAATGTGGAATCCGTATGTTGCTTGAGTTTCAATAGGCTAAAGTATTTCAATTTCAATGAATAAAGCTTCAATGTTAAAAAAAAAACAAACTTAAAACTGAATTATTATTTTAACAGATAAGACGAATCTTTAATGTTTTTGTTGACTGAAAATTTAAGCTTTAATTCATTGCCTTGTTTCAGTAATTGCCAAGATACAAAATCGGAATAGTCAATAGCTGCTGATTTTTGGTAATCAAGAAATTATAGTACATATAAATATATTATACAGAAATCATTCAATATAGCAACTATATCAATTTGTAGCATAATTTAATGACTACGACTTTTCCTTAACCAACTGCTCTCTGTTCAGCAAGCAATCGTCAATTGTCAATCGTAAAGAGTTTGGCTCAAAGGCAATTTGTTTTGCTTGTCGTATGCTGGTTTTCTCGTGACACCCACACACACACACACACACACACACACCCACACACCCATACACACACACATGCTCACACTCTGACATAGTCACATAGTTCTTTGCTTTGCAGTTTTCGGGCAGCCTTGGCGTTTTGCTTTCCTTTCTGCTCTTTCTCTGGCTCCGATACAATTTGACTTTTGGCAGCGAGTATTGAGCGAACATTGAACTAATCTATTTGTGTTTGTTTAACTTTGCAACGATTAAGTTGACTCGCTGTCGTGTGTTGCTGTGTTGTTCAGTTCTTGTTTGGTTGCGTATTACGTGACGGGTTGTCATTTGTGCCCCTGCAAATTGTTTCTTTTTTCCTCTTTTGTTTCTTCTGTTTATTTAGCCCTGTGGACTTTGACATAGGTGTTGCGCATAACTGTGTCTGACAGCCAAGTCGCTTCGGTTTACTGCTCGCACGATAATTTTATAAAGAAAAAGAATCCCTGCATAACTATCTATCTACATTACTTATAAATAAATACTTATATATATGTATGTATGTATGTTCCCTTAAGTAGCCTGGTCAATTATGAGACAATTTCATGCTACTTCTAGGCATCCATTAATGCCGTAAATTGGACTGAACAGCAGCTTTATCTGTACGCGCTCAGCTAATAACTTCTAGTTGCGTGGACAGCGACCCAATTCGACATTGTGAGCTTTAATTAATACGCCTGACCGGGCACAGACCTCCAATTCCCCCAACCCTAACTATATTTAGCTTCTCTTCTATGTTCTGATTAAACGCTTACTTATCTAGATTACTGTGTGTGTGTGTGTGAGTGCGCTTCCTTTCGTTGGCATCGAGTCGAGATTTGTTAATTATACACGTTATAATTAATGTGAGCAGCTCAGTTTCTCTATTGCACTATGGCCAATTCATATCATTCTCTTTCCATATCTCTCTTTCTGGCTAATTGTCAATAAATTTGCGTTCTCAAAATATCATTTTCAAGTTGCGAACATCTCCAGCTTCAATGCTGCATCATACCCCAATTAAGCTGTCATGCTGGCTGTCAGTTGTGCTTAATGCTTAAATGAAATCTAATCACGTTCTAATTTCAGTTAAGTTTGACAGCAATTTGTGTGCGACGACTGAGTGGGAGAGAGAGAGGGGCAGAGATAAGAGGTCAGCCACTTGGCCCTTGCAATCCATTTGCCGCCCTGTTTGTCGTTTTGCTTGTATTTCATTTCCGGACATTTAAGTGTGAAGCTGTTTAGTTCTTTTCAACTTGGCCAAAAGCCAGCTAAAAATTTGCATTCATTTGAAGACATTGAGAGAGCGCGAGAGATACTAGAAATGGGTCTCACTTCAGTTTAAGTGAGCCGGAAATGTTAAGCAGCTAATGAAACGTGGCACAAGTGAAGTTTTGAGCCAATTCTCGATTTAAATTGTTTAAAAAAATGTGTCTATTAAGTATATATATATTTCTTTAGCTTGCGAAAATGACTTTACATAATTGAAGGGGACTTAAGTGTCTTGAAATCAACTAACTATAAACAGGAATTTATTGCTTAAGTCCTAAATCACAACTAAATTAATTTATGTAACTTAAACTTATAAATAAAAAACTCTGAAATTTGATAGACAGTTAACGAAAAGAAACAGTGTCCAACAAATGTCTGATAACTTTTGTAAATTAAGCGAAAAACTTTGTTTTATTTTCAATTAAACAAACTGTTTTCCAAAAACGAAGCTAATTAGTGCGCCAATTGAATGGATCAACAAGAGTTGAATGCAAAAAACTTTGTTGTTGCTGCTGCAAAATAGTTACAAACTGCATCAATGCAAAGCTCGAAGGACTTGTCACCCCCCCCCCCCTCTCTCTCTCTCCCCTCGCAAAAGGAGAGCTACCTCCAAATGCTGAAATGCGTTCAAATTAAGCAATTAGAGGCAGTTAGTGGAGTCCTGCAGGCCAAAGAAATGAGATTAACGGAAATGCGTCTGGTGTTTGGCTCAACCCGGAGGACATTCAGCGATCTAATTGCTACACACACACACACACACAGAGACATATATACACACACAAATATCATCGCACTTAGTGGCAGCAATTGCGGCATATAAATTGAATTTATGCGCCCATTTCAATTGTACGTTTTTTTCGACTGCTTTTTGGCACATTGCTTATTGATTATTTTTACTAATTTATGTTGCTAATAAAATTGTCAATTTGTATGCGTGCAGTGCGGCGCTCTCTGTGCCTCTCCCCTTTCGCTGAGGCGTGGCTGACAAAACCATTAGACTTAAGTGTCTGTCTGAGGGTCCCGGTCCTGCCTGGATACACTCTGCTTTGCTCTATTCCTGCCCAGAGGGCACAATGCCAACGGCTTTCGCAAATTGACGCTGCAGGACATTTCTGGTAATGATGATATTTTTTCTCTCACTCTGCATCTCTCTCTTTCTCTGTCTGTCTCTCTATGGCTTCTTCTTCAAGTGAAAAGCAGTGAAGCGTTGGCCATTCGCCTCGATTTTTCTGTGCGTGCAGCTTATTAGGCCGCATTGAAGTTTAAGCAGTGCCTTAAGGATTTCGGCTCTGGATTTTCTGGCAATTGGTTAAAGGCGTTACGCAGTCATTGACACAGATTCCGCTTGCCAAAAAGCTAAAAAGTGAGCTTACGACAGCAAGTGAATTGTATTATTGTTAAGCTTCCAACTCTATTTCTGTAAGAAACTGTGTTCTTAGACTTAGAAATAATTTTTGTATTTTGTATTTATTTCTTTAACATTAACTTTGATTATAACTTTTAAGTGAAGTTGTTTTTTGTGATATAGTCTACATTCTTTTGCTAATTGATAAGGAACTAGAAGTGAAGTTTTGGTTTAAAATTTATTTCTTATTTAAATAATGAAGAATTGATTTTACTTATACATGCGTTTTGTGTTTGATATTAAGAAGGCCACTCGGTTGTCTTGTAGTATATATATTTTCATTTATTTTTCCCGTAAATCCTTGTTAACTCAGTTGCAAGCAACCCGCTAGCACGAAAACTATTTCAATGCTTCGACAACTCTTGCATGAACAAAGCATTTACTAAACCCCTTTATGTTACTGCCCTCCCCAGCCAGATCTGAACAGAAAGCACCCATTGCCACTTAGAGCAAACCTTTTGGCCATTACAACAACATAGCTTTAAAGTTTTTACGCCATTTTGCCATGGAGCTACCACCGCTTGATGATGAAGACATTTTTCTTGCTAAAAAATTGTATTTACAACATCATTTGAGCTTAAATATATGAAGGGCGAGTTGGTAGGGTTTGCCTATTGAAGGCACCTTAAAAAACCCATTCAAAGTGCGCCACTCAAGTGGCACTTCGGCTCTTTTTTCTTCTTTTTTTTTATAGTGCCGCCACAGCGCATGGAGCACAAATTTTATGCCGCTTTATGGCAACTTTAGTGGTCAATGCAGCAGCAACAACAACAACAACAACAACGACATAGCTCAAGTAGCGGCCATAAAAAATGGCTGACTGACAGATAGACAGGCAGGCAGGCTGACGAACTCAAGTCCCTGGCTTTCCTTTTGCCAGCCCAACTCCTCGTTCATCCGCCACTCGGCTTGTTAAATTATGTAAAAATGTAATTTTCATAAAAAAGTAGGCAACAAGGAGTTAAGCGGGCACGAGGAGGAGGGCGTGGCTGTAAATGATATTACACGCGCTCCAAGTGTTTGTCCGCCTTTTGAAGTCGCTTGTAAATTGAATCAAAATAAAAATTTCTTTTTTAGCTACCTTCGCCGCATTTCTTGACCCTTTTCGCTCTGTCCACACTTGATGGACATTCGAAAGATTAGGGAGCGTAGCAGAAGCTGAATTATATGGAAAATGATTCGTGGTTTAGATTTTTGTGCATTAACAAGTCGAAAAGTCTAGCAAGCTAAGTTTAATATTCAAAATTTTGTTTGGACTAGATGAAGAGAAGACGTCGAACAGGTCGTTCGATATGAATAAAGAAATAAAATAATATGGAATATGCAGATTCTCAGAACAAAAACAGCTCAGAGTGCTCTACTTGGGAGTGCAGGACTAGGAGAAGCTCTGACCCTGACCATTGCGATTATTTCCGAAATATTCCAGATCTCAACTATCATTCCCAATACAGTAAATCTAATATATATATATAATAATATAATATATATAAATATAATATATATAAAATATATATATATATATATATATATATATATATATATATATATATATATATATATATATATCAATTTAGCTTAACCTATAATCGTAAGAACAGTCAGCACATATCACAAAATTGAAAAGGAAGCAGAGAAAGCCACAAATAGTAAAGTTTACATTTCAATTTAGTGCAGACCACTTTCATTTCTTTACCAAAACCCCAACTCGATTGTCATTAATTTCTAGCTAATTGTAAGAAGTGCCATTCCCTCGGCTTCTATGGCAAAAGCCAGGCCACATTCCTGAAACCTCAATAGCATTTGGGTGGGCCAGAAAGTGGCTGGCTGATTGGAAGAGTGCCATTAGCTTTTATTGGAGCACATGTTCGACGTATAGCAGTTATACACACACACTCACACACACATAGCCTGAAGTAGCTTTGTCACAAAAATTGCCCATGTTAGGGGTGTGTGTGTGTGTGAGTGTGTGTCTGTGGGGTTTGACCTTATTGCTTTTAGCTGAAGCCTCCTGTTGTTTGTTTGTTTGACTGATTTGCTGTTGTTTATTTTGATTTCCGGTTCAAATACGTTTGTAACGTCAGAGCCTTCACGGCCCTTACAAAGTAGTTGGCGCTGCTTTCGATTTCTACATTGATTGTGTTGTCGTTGCTACGCCCACACACCAGACGCCTCTTGAGTTGCCACAACTTCTACTATTTTTTTTTTCTGCTGCTGCTGCTGCTGTAGTTTCTGCGAGAGCAGCAGATTAGTATTGACAAACAGCAGGCAGCAGGCAGCAGGAGACCAAACAGGAACAACCTGGCGACAGTTAGGTAATCCAATAAACACCTACACAAACACATGAACACACACATATACACATAGTTAACCTGCGCTTGTGATCCTTTGCTTGGTCAGGCAGTTCGTAATGCGAGACAAGTTTTGTTTTGCTTTTGTTTTTGCTCAACTTCAAAGCACATTAAACTTTATATTTGCCTCGTGTTTTTTTCTGTCTGTTTTATTTTTGATCATTTCTCACTGCGGCAATTGGCCTCAATAAACACTTCTTTAATGACTGTTTGTCCCATTTCAATTCAATTGAATCCCATTCAAATTTCACAGCATTATTATTTTGCATAAAAATATCAATATAATCGCGAATTTATGTATTTATTTTTTGCTTTTTGCTTTGTCTTTACGCTGTCATTAATGTTGTGTAAAGTCATAATTCTCGATTTATGCAGCAAGCATTAAGTAGCTGTAATATAATTTTTTTTTGCTTTTTGTTTTTTTTTTGCTGTTGACATTAAAAGGCATTGGATGAGCCTTTTGGATGAAAGGACATGAAACAACTTTTAGCGAATTTATTATGCTGTATTTCCTTTAATGCTATCAATTTTTTATTTTTATTAAATGGTGAGATTTACTTTCCAAATATTACATTTAATAATAGTGGGAACGTAAGTAATAGAGTTTATTAAACTTGTGAACATGAGCTGAATAAGTTTTTAATGAATTCAATGATATTTAAATTAAAAGTTTTACAAAAAAAAAAGAAATTATTAAACTGATTTTTCATTGTGAACAGGAATTTCTTATTTTCTTCTTTCTGATATTAGTTACTATATCTTTTATATATACTAGCTCTTTATGTTCATTAATTAAAGTTCAATTTATGCAGCAACTTCAAACTAATGACAATTTATGCTTAAAAAGTCAAGTATATACTATATAACTACATTTACAACTTTTGC
Source organism: Drosophila leonis (assembly GCA_035045365.1). Lineage (NCBI taxonomy): Eukaryota > Metazoa > Arthropoda > Insecta > Diptera > Drosophilidae > Drosophila > Drosophila leonis. The sequence continues at coordinate 4,080,292 of JAWNPC010000389.1, forward strand.
TGCAGCTTCATCAACTTGCAACAGTTTTAAAACATTGTGTGCTCTCATTTGCAGCATTTGCCCTGCTTTTGACTGCCCCTGACTCTCTCTCTCTCTCTCTCTTTCGGATTCTCATTTTCTTTTAAGTCGCGCAAAAAGCGCATCAAATTAATAAATTTAAATATTAATAAATTCAAAATTTGAATGCAATTGCTGCAGGAATCTTCAATTTTATATACATGTAATGAGAGAAACTATATTCAATGTACTATGTAAAAGATACTAGATTAAGACTTTAGAGACAAGACATCTAGATCTTAAATACCAGATTCTAAATACTTGATAAAATACTAAGTGGCATATATCAGATAGTTGATTTCTGCAAGATTTTTAGTAATATAAAATATATATAATATAAAATAGATATCAGATATAAGATACCCAACATTGATATAATACGTAAACTAGAAGAAAGTTTTTGTATTTGCCATAAAGACTTTAAACATCTTGTAGGCAACTTATGTTTTATATGATTTAACTACAAATTATACATCGTATAAATATATAAACTATGAAAATAAGTATAAAATAAAGTATAAAATTATTTCACTTGATATGATTTTCATAAAAGATTCTAAGCTGCTTTCACTTTCCCCTCATTTGTATATCAAATTGTCTGAAATTATGTCCTCAATCTTAATTTTATTTCTGTATATATCTTCAAACCACATCAGCGCAATGCCTGGCAGCCAAATGCTTGGCAGAATAAAATGCAGAACTCTTATTAAGGCCACAATTGAAAACGTAATTATACGCAATTATAAAAACGTCTATTTCACACATGCCAAAAACAGTAGAGAGCCAAAAGGAAGTTCTATAAAATAATATGTACACATATATTTATATATGAAATAAGAGACGAAATAAAAGTATTGAAGCACAAACTTTTTGGCAGCAAACTTCTGCAAGCAATTAAATATATTTGTCACTTTGCAATGCCTGACAAGTAGGAGCTGAACTTATCAAAAAAAAAAAAAAAACAGAAGAAATAATAAAAAAAAAACCACAATGGGTGCAGCAAGCGGCGTGGCCAACTGCAGTTGGCAGTGGGTGGGGCTGGGCCAAGGCGTTGCATGTTTTGCTTGTCAAACATTAAACTGTGCGGCATGTCGCAAATGTTTGGCTTGGCTTCTTTGCCAGAATCTTTTCAGGGGGCTTAAATGCAGGGGGCGTGACCAAGGGGCTGGTTGACTGGCTGGCTGGCTGGCTAAAGCAGCGCAACCTCAACATCAAGTTGGCCAAAAACGCCTGGCGCCTGTGACAAGTTTGAGTAAAAGTTTTGCCGGCGCTGCCAAACTATAAAAAGCAAAGCGTTTGCCACTGTTTTTGAGGACTTGTTAACTGCACTGGCGCCAGCTAGCAAGAAGAACGTCTGCCATATCCTTGAAGCGCCCTTACCCGCCCCGTTTATAAAGTTTTAATCATGTAAGGCATACTAATAGTTAAATATATACTATTCCTTTACATATAATATGTAAATGTATATGAAATTGCTAGCTGTTGGCCAGGCTCGACAAAAGTTAAGTCTACGCTCACACAATGTGGCATATGCAATTGCTGTGCAACATTTTCTTTCAGCTCAATTGCAGCTGTCATCAAAATTTAAATTTAAAACATTGAATACAGCTTTAATTGCATACCCTGTACTCTGGCAATATATGTCATGATCGACTTGCTCAGATATTTATATATATAATACAAATTTGTCAAAGAGCCAATGGCTTATTTTCACAGCTTTTAAAGTGGTTTAGATGCATTTGTTAATATTTTATTTTATGTATAAAAAATGTTTTTATTTATTATGTATAATATAATAAAATCTTGAAGATTTATTTATTGTAGTTTCTGTTGCATCGTCAAATAAGGAACCTGACGTTAGCAACACAAAGCTTGAAAGCCTAACTACTTTTGTCTTTTCAAAAAGGAAATCTAAAAGGAAATCTTATATGCATATTTATTTAATTTAATTACAACTGTTTTAATTTTTAAAATTTTCTTGAACTTTATTTATTAGTGAAAAAAAGAAGCAAAGGCATAACTCATAGTCGCGCATCTAGTTACATTTTTTCACTCTCTCAAAACCGAAATGCATTTCGCAATAATGCAAATAATTATGATAAGTGATATAATTATGATAAATGGCGTTATTTAAAAAACCAAACGAATGATTAACTGTACCTATAATTGCATAATCAACTTTGCTTACATTGCGTTTTAAAAAAAAAGAAAAAGGAAAGAATTTAGGTCAGAAGCGAATATTGAATATGATATGAAAATGTTGATTAAATTCACAATATTTGAATAACATTTGAAAATCAAGCATCAGCAAAACATCGAGTAAACAATTCGGCAACATTTTCTACCTCAAAGCATCGCCTGCCAAGTGAAGAACTGGGCTGTCCTTTGGCGTCCGATCAGCTTCTCTGCAGGGACACTCTGTATGCAGCCAAGTGGAATCAATTAATCTCTTTCCGTAAACATTTGCCAGCAGCCCGAGCAGCAGCAGCAGCAGCAACAGTAATAACAAACATAAGCAGCAGCCTTTTTTTTCTTTTTTTTTTTGGGTCGACGCTGATGTCTAAGCAGCCTCGAAAATATGAGACTCCAGCTGGGCAGAAATGGGAGAGGTAGGTGAGGTGGCAATGCCGCACCCAACCGAGTTGCCACTTGGCGCTGAGTGAAATGTTTCAGAAAGTGCAGCTTGCAGCTATGAAAAATGATAAATTTCATTTTGTAGCGACAGTAACCCGAACCCAAACAGCTACACACTGCCCCACTCTCTCACAGCCCTTTGTATAGCCACCTTCTGTGCTGCCTTTGCTTTGCCAGCGCTCTTTTATTATTTATCAAGCTTATTACGCAAGCAGCCAGCCAGAGAGAGAGAGAGAAAAAGAGAGAGAGAGAGAGATAGAGAGATAGAGAGAGAGAGTAAGAGAGTGAGAGAGAGAGATGGAGAGAGCGAGTGAGGAAGACGGCTAAAAGCCTTCAACTGCAACTGTGCAGCAACAACAATTTTTGGACTACGCTCGTCCTCGACTCTCGTTCGCCTTAGCCAGCTCTTTTGCCGCCTGGTTTGATATTGAAAAATTATTGCTTTTTATGAAATAGTGTCATAAATTATTCGTAATACATTAACAATTATTTAGTAGTTGTTTTTCGTCGTACTCGTTCGCATCGTTACAACTACTCAAATGCGTGATATATTGCCTGTTACTTACTCAAGCGACTTTCCAAGAGACAAAATACGACCAGAGAGAGAGAGAGAGAGAGACGACACGCAGACACATAAATTAATTTCAGTTTGTAATCAATTACCTAAAACGACAAAAACAAAAAAGAATTATATATAGAGAGAATTTATATAGAAATGGAATTAGTCTTAGCCAAAAATTTAAGAGATCAAGCAAGAAATATCGATGTCAAGCAAGGACAAGTCTATGGAAAACAAGATTTAGATAACTATCCCCTAAAGGTTATTTATTGTTAATTAAAGTTATTATTATCATCTGTTTAAGTTACAGTTAAACATATCAGATTCTTAGCCTCATAGGTTGAATAAGTGTTGATTCTTTAAGCTTAAACGACTAACATTTTTTTATAGTTTTTATTTAAGTTATTTAATGTTAAAGTTATTCTTTAACAAACTTAAATTAAAAGTTATGCTTTTATTCATTCTGATTAAGATTCTCTATTAAGTGTACTATTTACATCTATATTTTATATTTTTAACTAAGAACTTAAACTAAACAATATTTCAACCAAACTAATATTTGTTGCAAATATCAAATTAATAAAGCTTATATTGTTTAGTTATTTCTGCTTAATCTCAACCCATTTATCATCTCAGGAGCGTATCGAAAATTAAATTAAATTGACGACAAATTGGTGAAAAGAGTAAATACCGCAAGACGTCTAGGATTTCGTAGAAATAACTTGTCTCGGCTCTGCAGCGGACGCTTTATTGATTTATCACATTTGGCGTTTGAGTTATAATTGGATTTTAGGTGGTAGCTCCCATTGCGCAAGAGTCAAGTACAGCGCCGTCGACATCTTGACGAGATTTATGACTGCCTTTTGCGATAGCCACAGTACACAGGACTCTTAAAGTCTGACAATAAACTGAAAATCGCAGTGCAAATTATGTGTTTAGCTGTGAATGTTTAATTAGAATTTGCGTCAAGCTGATGGATTTTATATTTGGGGTAGCGGTTGAGTATGATTAATGCCTTAAGCCTTGGCGATTGTCCGCTGGCTTGAGTAGTGTTTAAATTTATTAATTATGGGTAATTAATTTGCGTGTAATGTGGATTATAGGCAATAGAATGAGGCGCCTGACGATTCAGGCTTGAGTGGCTACCACAGTGGCACAAGAGTAATTAATTATGAAAGCCAGAGTTATTATATTACATTTATATTGTAGTATTTTTTTAATTATTTTTGTAATTTTGTTTGACCAAATTCAAAATGTTAAATTTACTAAAATTTACTACCGATCAAAAAAATATAAAAAAATCTAAAAATACTAAAATCTTTTTTTTTTATTAGAAAAAAAGTAAATAAAAAATATTATGGCGAAAGTAACTTATATAAGCTTAGCATTTTTACCGATATAAATTATAATTAGTTACTAAAATTATATTTGGAAAAATCTTATAAATTATGGTAGAAGAAAGAAATTTAAAAAAAAAATACCAAAATATATTGCAGAAAATATTTTAAAGACATACTTATTAAAACACATACAACTATCGAGCGCAGAACACTAACTAAAGTCTGTAAATAAACAGACAAGCAACACTCGAAAAGTTATATTGCAAAATTTTACTAAAAATCGCGACCAGAGGCAATTAGAAGTGAAGAATATTTAATCTTGTAAATAAAGACTGAAATTATGCATATACAATGTATGTATGCATATAAATTCATTCGCCTATTTAACTGCCCTTTTTATTGCCAACATAGAACGTGTCCAACTTACAACTATTTTTTTGTACATAGTTTTTTTTTTTTGCCATAATAATAAGTTACATTGCCCCACTGTGCACACACCCAATTGTCGTTGGCCGCTGGGGTGTCAAATTTGCGACAGGTTTCAATTAAAATGCCAAACAACAGCAACATGCCAAGCCATAAAAGATAGCTATATACCCATCCACTACATATATATAAAATATATATATATATATATATATATATATATATAGGTATGTATGTATGTAATAGGCATTCAGTTTATATATATTTGCATACTAAAAACTGGCGAACAGGCTGGCAAAATAACCGGCGGCAATTGCGTGCAGCCGAATGGAACATTTTAAGCAAATTATTTGTAATCATCCCGTTGGCACCTAAATAAACAAACAAACAAACAACGAGCGACCATTTTTTGGGCGCCTTGGTTTTTGGTCAACCAAACAAAATGCGCTGGATTTTCGGGGCTCGTTTGCCATTAAGTCTGCCATTCTCTCTATCTCGGTGTGTGTGTGTTTGTGTGTTGCTGGGCTGGTTGTGCGCGTGGCGACTATTTTACTTTAGCCAAACAAACGAGCGCTCAAAAATGTTAACAAAACATCAACAAAATTGTCTAATAACAAAGCGAAATGCTTAGATAAGGAAAGGGACGCACTATGCGCATATTCGTATAGGTATATGGGATCCCTTGTTAACAGTCTCTGTACAAAACTGTGAGTAACTTTAAAACGTAAACAGTTTCCGTTAGTTTGTTTAATAATTTATCAACTTGTTTTGCGAAACACCTGTTTAAAATTAAGCTGAGGTTAGCCTAGATTACATAAAGGTTGGGCACAGACAAAGACGTTGGGGTGGAAGACCACAAACCCACAATTGGTTTTCAATGCTGACACAGGCTGATTGCTGCAAAACTTACGTTGGTAAAGTGGCAAGACTTTGACTTTTAGTAAGGTAATATGTTGGCTTTATATCATGTTGTTATTAAATCAATTTTCATTAGGGTTTTAATGAATGGTTATCAAGAATTTGACAATTAGTGAACCGCCTATGAAGCTGATTTGAAATCAAAATCGTTTCGATCTTAAGACAACTGAACAATGACAAAGAGATTTAAGGTTTCGTTCTATGAATTGATGTCTTAGCCAAAGGCTATATAATAACATAAATAAGTCAAGCGGGTGAGCTCTAATCAATAATATTTACAAAACTTCAAGAGATTTTATTGATTCACAAAACTCCCAGTTTGTTACTTTCTTCCAATTCCAGCTTTAAGTAATATTTAAAGAAAATTTAAAGACATGTTATTTCTTGAGCACATAAATAAGCTCATATATGTATATATGCGCATATCTATGTATATATATACATTTTTCTATAAATAATTCTATAGATCTCTTGTCGTTCGACAATTACGCGCTTATCAGCAGACATTTACAAGCAAACACACACACACGCATACACACTAAAGCATAGACACCGGCACATTTGCTTAGCTAAGCAAACAGAAAGGCAACATCTATGCCCACACACACACCTACATCCACCCACATATAGTTACTCCACAATGCGGAAGCACTTGAACTGCTGCTGGAGAAAGGGTAAAGAGTGTTAAGGGGTGTTAGCAAAGGCTCTTCGACATCCGTTTGCACATATGTTTATAATGGCTTTTTATAACTGCCACCAACTATGCTCGGAGCACCCAACCAGCATAGGAGCAAGCGAGAAAGAACGAGAGAGAGAGAGAGAGAGAGAGAGAGAGAGAGAGAGGGAAGATAGAGGAGTGAGTAGAGAGACTGGAGGCCATTGTCATCCAAGTGGTGCTTTGTTTGTTGATACTACTTACAAAAAAAAAGTGTAGGGTATAGGAAGTTATACTTGCAAAATTCTCCTTATTCTATTATCTCCTCAAATAACAAAAACAAACGCTTACAAATATTTGTAAAATTTTTAAGAACAAGATAAAAAATGTAATTTAAATAAATTTGATAAAAAATACAACAAAAAAAATATAATAAATATATATTTTTCGTTTTCTGCAAAATTAAATAAACTGAAGACAGTTTTATTAAATTTCAGAGAAGATTTTCAGCGTCAAATCAAAGTTTACTAATTCCAAAAATATTCAGTTTAAAATTTTCATTGCAAGCCCTAATTTTTCCTGCAATAACATCTGAAGTCCTTTTTTTCTTCATCAGCATTCCATGGATTCCCCTTTTTTTACAGGGTGTTCAATAGTCATCTTGTGACTTCTTTTTTCCCCCTTTTTTTTTTCGTTTTGCGCCTGATTGTGTTGTTGTTCATTTTTATTGTTCTGTCCCGTGTCTCCGAGTACTTTAATTGCGCCTTTACTGCAGTGTTGTTAGCACACACATGGTTTTCCTGATTTCAGCCCCTACCAAGCAACCTTATTCTATTATGGCCGCCTGTTCTAACGGCATTGCGCGATAGGGAACAGGGACAGGAAGTCAATGACTTTGTCGCTTTGCTGAGCCGCTGCTGCGCTGAGCCGTTTATATAAATAGAGCTGTTAGCACTAGTTTTTAGTGGGCACAACATGAAGGCCATTGTTGTTGTTGTTGTTGTTGTTGTTGTTGTATTAATTATGCGACTTTTGCCACTTGGTCGAAAACACGCAAGCCTTAACGGATCCTGAACCGGCGCATTAAGTCATTAACTTTTATTAGCTACATAGCGCAGGCTGCTCTATGTATGCATATGTGTGCGCTGTCCTTGTTAGGGTTAATCATTAGGGCTAATTGTTTAAATTAAAGCGCAATGTTGTAAGGCATTTAAATTTCTGCACTTACGTGCGAAGCAAAAGGGAAAGAGAGAATGAGAGAAACATAACATAAATCATTGTTGGCATTTTTAAATTGGCTTTTGCGCCGACACATTCCGCTGGCCAGGATTAAGAACAGTCCGTGCAGTTCGGTCGACGTGCACTGCAGCGTACGCCTTAAGAGAGAGAGAGAGAGAGAGAGAGAGAGAGAGAGTGAGACAAGAAGTGTGCGATGGTCGCCCCTTTCAGCACGTAAAAATTGCTGCAAACAGACCATTTGGCGGCAACTCTGGCCTCAACTCTCTGGCAGCAAAGATTCATTCCGGCGCATAAATATATGGAACGTACTGCAGGCCAGCGGAAATTTAACAAAAATTGAGTCAATTTGAATAAGCCCTGGGCGTGAGTAGGATAAGGAACACGCGCAACAGCAGCAAGAGCAACAAGAGCAACAGCAACAACATGTAGTAACAATGAAAGCAAAAGGGAAATGCAAAATATAAAGTGAAATAAGAGAAAAACAAATTAAAATGAACTCGGAATATGGAACAACAGTAACAACAACAACACCTGTAGATTCATAAATCGATTTTTGAACTGTTTCAAATAGAAACTCAATTGAAATGCACTGTTCAATAATAGTAATAATAATATAATAAGTAAAACATATATAATTATAATAAAATAAGTTAAAGACCTTCGACATTTCTTTTCAATTTTCTTTCCTGCCTTTTCCCAATTTGTACGCCTCTTCAGTCAGTCTTAGTCTTTAGTGCTCTTTCCTCTAATTTAGTTCAACTTTTTTGTCTTTACTATTTCTCTCTTTATTTTACTCTCCCTACTTACTCATTTACTTAAAGACTTCAAGTCCCAATCTCTGCTAATTTCTTTAAATAGTCTTACATAAAATCGATTTTCATAATTCATGTAGATTACAAATTCCAATTGACAAAGTCCACCGATATTTCTTGCTTTGCCGAAAATCCAACTCAATCAACTATTTCGTCCGTCTCATCCTTTCATTGGCTTCCCACACACACATACAAAACTTTTGGAATGTTTTGCCAATACATTTCGATAACTTTCGGCAAATACACGACGCAGTTGTCGAAAGGACGCAAAACGCAATTGCTGTCAATTGTAGCGTGGAAATTCGCATGCAATAGAAAATTATGAGAAATGCGCCGCGAGGCAGCCAAAGGCGAGAAAAACTTTTCTTGTCTGACAACAACAACAACTACATGAACAACAAACTTTGCGCCACGTCCAATGCGCCCCATCAGACCCAGTGTTGAGCTGTCTAATGCATTGATTGATGAGCATGTCATGAACTTATGACATTGATAGTTATAAATTATTATTATTTCGACATTGTGCTTTTTCCACAAACAAACGCTGAAAACTTTTTCATCTGCTACAGCTTCTTCAGCTTCTCCTGCTGCGTCTCTGCTGTCTTTTCTTCTTCTTTTCCAGCTGGCATTTCATCTTTTTTATTTGTGTCCAACTGCATAAAACATTTGACAACTAATTGACATTTAAAGTGCGCCCGGGGCGCAAAACGTTATTGGTCGAGCTATATTAATGCCCAGTGGATCAAAGCAGCAAAGTGTTCGAAAGGTGTAGGCCAGACTGGAAGATACCCATGGCTGAGTTTGTAAATGTACATATATTAGACAGGCTTAAGCTTATAATTCTGCTGAGCTAAGTATTATTGGCAAATCGATATATATTGAGAATCTACATCTAATCTGAATCTATTACAAAGTATGTCCTAATTTGATGAATGAATAAAATACTCATTTCGACGGCTAGAGCTTTCAGCCGATATAAACAATATACCCGCTTTAACATTTTCAGCAAGCATTAAGCATAAAAATAGCTTCTCTTGGTCTCGTCAACGACTCGTCTCTCTTGTCGTCGGGCCAAACAATGCCAAAGAATAGATAGATAGATCCACAATTCACAATGCAAAGCTGGAACCATTTGAATGGGATGCTTTCTTGTTGTTGTTGCTTTTTATTGTTATCAATAAGCCATGGAATGTTAGGAAAGGGAAGGCATACAAAACAAAAGTCAACTCATTAAACAGAAGACAACGATGGCAGCAGAACACGATGATGATGATGATGATGATGTTGTGGACTGTGATGCAAACAACAAATATCGTCATAATGGTTGAACATTTCTAAGATTAGTAAAGTCACGACTTCAAGCGAGCATAAAACTATACAAATTTGACTAGCTGAGATATTTATTGATTGGCAAAAATTAGTAAAAAATGACTAGAGTAGTTCTGCATGTTAGACATAGCTTAGAATAATTAGTTTAGCATCAATCTCAATTAGCTTAGATTCATTAGCGAGAGCTAAGCAAGCCAGCAGTGCTGCAAAACTCAAACATTTTAGAGTGTGAAAGAAAGAGGAATGAGTACTGTGCGAGACGGTGGCACACATTCAAGATTATAGATTATTAAATTGTTTAACACTTGAATTTATCTACCCAAGTCACGCAATCTGTATTTTAAATTCGCTTAATATGAAATTTGCTTGCAAGGACTGCCCATATCGGGCTTTAGCATTGTTTGCCATGCATAAGCATTAACATTTTATAATCCTGGCTAACCGCCATGTTCGACCACCCACTATTAAATGAACAAACACATTTTTCCTGCTTTCGACATTTGTTTGTTTTTCCGGGTTTTCTCTCGCTTTGCTTTGTTTGTGTGGCCATTTTCGTTGTTGTTGTTGTTTTTATTTTTATTTTTATTTTGGGTTGTCCAAGTCCAACGTGTTTGGCTGCGGCCACTTTTGGGCCGCTGTTTTGCTGTTTATCATTTTGGCATCTTCATTGCTGTCATTAAGCGCGCATTACCCCAGTCCTTGCCTCGACTGCCACCAACAGCCAACAGCCATCAGCCACCAGCCACCAGCCACCTGGCACTTGCCGCAGTACCTGACGTTTTTATAAATGTTTGAAAAATACACACGCAGCGAAATAAAGGGAGTGAGATATATATATATATATATATATATATATATATATAGTCCTAGTCTCTGCTGGCCTCACAATATTTATAAAGAGAAATTTGATAAATGCTTCTTGGGGGTTTATTTAATGTGCGCCAAGTGCGTTCATTGTGCAAAATAATAATAAAAAGAAACCAAAGACTCGAGACACAAACAAACAGCAGAATATACATACATATATATATGTTGGAAATATGAAAAGAAAAACTGTTAGGGGTATGCCATATTTTATAATGGAATCTTTGCGCTGACTGTCCGTAAAAGTTGGCCAATTTTTAAAGTGATTTTAATGTGCTGAAGATTTTCTGCTGCCTTTTGGGTTTGAGTTATTGACAAAGTTTTCAATACAGTGGCTGCTCGCTAAAAGTTGGCAATAAAAATGTTCATTTATTAAGGAGAAATACAAAATTACGTTTATATTATATAGATAAGAAAAATATTGTTCTTTGAACATATAAATACATTTATAAAAAAATGTGTAAAAAATAATAGTTTTTGTATATTTAAAGTGCAAAAAAATTTATGTTTAACAAAACAATAAATACCAAAAAATATAAATTTCAAATTTATAAAAATACTTCAAAAAATCTTATACCTAAAAAAATACAAAATTTGTTTAATAAATGAAATCCCAAAAATATATAATTTGTTTCTAAATAAAATTAAAACATTTGTATATATAAATAAAAATCTTAAAGAGTACTAAGAAGAATGAAAAGAAATAGGTACATATAGTAACAAATAAAATATAAGAGATTTAAAAGCTTATTTTACTAATTAATAGAAAACATTTATATTTCCACAAATTTCCCAACATGTTTACATAGTTGCTTCAAATATATTCAACTAAATAACATATGAAATTAGCATTATTCAAAGCCTTTTCAGATGAGTGCGAATATGAATACGCAATGTCCGGCACTTTTGTAAACATATACATATATGGACATAAATATATCAAAATAATCATCATCAGCTGGTTACCAAAAACACGAGCCCACAGACATTCACAGACACATCCATCATACATAAAAGTTATATACATATATACATATATACCTACATATATATATACCTACATATATGTATATTAATTTCGGTGCCGTCACGTCTGCTGCCTGTTGATGACGATTATGATGAGTTTCTGATGATGATGAAGATGATGACGTAAATCTGTTGCAGACGCGACCGCACAACTGACGCCAACTCCATAGGGCGCGTTTAATTCAACAGTCGAAAAGTTTTCTTCCCTTTTTTTTTTTTCTTCACTTTCTACCCGCTCGGAATACATTTCAGCAAATTTTCTGCATATTCATCAACAACATTTTTTTTCTTTCGCTTTTTTGTTGCGACTTGAGCAGATATCAGTTTCGACTTGCTCTTTGTTTATACATAAATATATATATATTTTTTATTTCATATAGTTCATAATTTTGATTGTTTTATTTTGTGGCAGATGACGCATAATACGTAAGATATTATGGCTAGGTATTTTTTTTCTTTCTGATATGCCAACTACTCAAAAGTTTTGCCAGCTCGCGTGTGTGTTTCAGATAGATTATTTATTTGGCATTTTATGACTCGAAATGATTTTTAATTTAATGCGATAAATTTGGAATGCAATTCAGCAAAAAAATAAACTTTATGGTAACTTGTTTTCGCTATATTATATTATTGTCAACACAACTGAATTTTTATCCAGCAGCAAACAAGTTAAGACATTTGATCGAATACCAATAAAAGTTAGAGACAAACAAGTTATGAGTCTTTAAATTCAATAAATATTTATTACATATTTTCTGTCATATTTTAATAGAATTTATAATTTAAAGAATTTGTGAAACTTTTTGAACGAATTTACAATCAGCTTAAAGTTTATGTTTCATTATATATTTTTTCTTTTTAATATTGTTATATATCTTTTTGGAAAATATCAATTTTCTTTCTTGGGCTTTATTAAATACCTAAGTTTGAGCTCTAAAGAAACTTCACTGAGTTCTTTAAGCTTAGCTTCAGCTAAATAAAGGGCTATAAATAATTTTTGGGGCTTTTATGTTTTCTTTTTTTTAGGTTTTGTTTTTTTAGTTGAGCTGCTCGGATTATTTTCTTTAAGCTTTTAGCTGCTTAGACCAAAAACCAAAAAAAAAAAAAAAAACAAAATCAACACAACAAAACAGGAGGCGAAAGCCAAACAATAGCCATACCTTATATGTACATAGGTGAGGAGAAGAAGCACTGTAATAGGAGGGAGCTTGGACTGAGTGTGTGTGTTCATGTATGTGTATAAATTGAAAAGCAAACCACAAAATGTTGGCTTACAAAGCTTCATAACTACACGGGTAGTCGAAAACAACAACAAAAATGTGGGTTTGTTTGCTGCAAAAGGCTAAAGCATATAGTGCATATAATGGCCAACAACTAAAACAACTATTAAACGAACAACAACAACAACAACAACAACAACAACAACAACAACAGCAACAGCCCAAACACCGCTGGGTTGTTGGCCATGCAAATACAATAATTATTTTAAATTGCAAGCAAAAATATTTGCGCATTTGTAATTGGCGGCAGGCTGCAGCGTTTGTTGAGTGCATAAAAAATGTAACAACAACAACAACAACAAGAACAACGACAACAACAACAGCAAGAGAAGTGTACTACTTTTTCGTATTTTCATTAAATTTTTTTTCTGCCGTGCGCTGAAAAGTGTGCCACTCTCCAACGCCCGCACACAGCCGGCGCCATTGTCTGGCCGCATTAGCACTTGGACCAACGCACCGCCAACAACAACAACAACAACCCAAAACACAACAAAACATTTCACTTCCTATGCCGGTGAGAACTTAATGAAAAAAGAAGAGAGAGAAAAAACAACAAAATTGAACAAAAGCCAAGCGACAAAGAAGCACTGTGCGACGAGGTGGCAACGCAGGCAGGTGACTACAGCTCAGGCTGCACGGGGTATATTTCTTGAGAACGATGACGCATTCAACAGCTTGGAAGTAATATAGACCCCGAACAAAAACACAGCCCAACACAATCAACAATTGACCAAAAAGACAGAAAAAAGGCAAAAAACGAGCTGAAGTAAAGGGGCGTAAAAAATATGAGTAAAAATAGTAAAAAACTAAATTACAACATGAAAGTGAAGTGTAGAGAAAATACCCTAGCTAAAGACAAACAAGTTGTAATATGTCTTAATATTGCATATGCTTTTAATAAATGTAAAAATTTGTATAAAAATAAAACTAAACTAAACTAACTAAAAAATGTGGAGTTTGTTTTCTCAGAAATTTGCAATAATCCAGTTTTTTTTTTAAAGTAATAAATAAAATAAATAAAGCAAATAAATATCTATCAATTGTCCATTCTTAGTTACATAATTGTCCACAGATATATTCTACCCTCCGCAGCAAAATACATAGGGTATAGACATACCATCGCTTTCATCGTTTCTTCGTCTCCAACTAACAACCTTTTGAGCACAGAGTATAAGCGCTTGACTCCCACTACAGCGGCTCCTTAAATCAATTACCACAGTCAAAGGACACTTAATTGGTTGTCTGCGTGTTTTATCCTCTCGTTTATGTATCTATTTTTGTTTTCTAAATCAATTGTTGCAAGTGCCAAAGTTTTCAGCTCTTAATGTTTCAATCAATCAGTAAGAAGGGCAGCTATGTATTTTTTTCTCTTTCTAAGGCCCATAATATTGAATACCATCAATAACAATAATTTTCATAAATATGATAAGGCATAAATCACAAAGTAGCAGCAGTAGGACCTCGCTGCAGCCAGCTATATGATGGTGGTCTGTCACTTGGTCATGCGAGGCACGCGCGCTTCAGCGAATAATGCGGCTGGCGGGGATTGTGAGCTGAGAGCCAGAGCCAGAGCTAACTAAGCAGCGAGCATCCTGCAGGCCAGCCAGCCAGCCAGACCAGACCAGACCGGGACAGACAGGACACGCGACACACGGGACGTAGGAGACGCAGACGCAGCACATAGAACACGCAGGACGTCTGGTGACGCCGTCACGCGGCGCTGTCATAGCGTAATAAAAATAAAAATCTAATTAGTATGCCGTTGACAGTTTAATCGTGATTACGCTGGCAAAAATTCCAAAAACCCAAGCGGAGAAAAAAAAGCAAGAAAAACACGACAAAGTGTAGGGGTAAGCGAGCAGGGGGAAGATAGAGTTTGGGGTGCAAAGAGAATCGTCAACATGCCAACAGTTGATTTTTGTTGTTCGGTTTTTCGGGACGTTGTGCTTGGCATTTCCGGCAGTCGTCGCCAACGTTGCGTGCCTGCCACAACAGCAAGATGTGTGTGTGCGTGTGTGTATGTGCGTGTGTGAGTGTGAATGTCTGTGCGTGTTACTGTGTGTCAAAAGTTTAGTGCTGGGCAACAAGCGCAAAGGCGCTCAAATGAGCTACCACAGCCAGTAAAAGGCTAAGCGAAATCAAGCAACAAAATAATAAGCCAGGCCAACCATAGACGAGGGCTGAACAGACAGTATTTGGTTAGACGAATAAAGTAAATAACTAAATAAATAAATTTAATTGAAATATAGTAAAGAAAAATGTATTTAAATATACTAAATGATATGATATAAAATTTATTAAAAAAAACATTTATAATATAAACCATAAATATTTTTGAAAGACTTATAAAGGGAAATGATTCAAAACTACGAACTGCAAAAGGGACCTGATGACATTAAGGCATCTGTACATTTCTGCATATTTTTTAAAGCATAAACTGGATTTGGAAAGAGCCAGAGCTTTTTAAAAATTCGTAAATTGTATTCAATCCACGACACGTTCAAAATATTATATTTCGCTCTTATTTTTTTTTTTCAAATTTGCACAAGTTGTAAATGTAACCTCGCGTATAATTTTTGTGTGCGCAACACACGCGTGACATACACCCGCGCACTTACACCCACATACACACTCACTCATGCCACAGCACCCACTAACCAGTGGCCCGATCTTAGTTGGCCATTGAAATGCGTGTCTAGTGAAGGATACGCGCGACGTGATTGAAATTTTTAAACAAGCAACGTTGCTAGGCTCTGTTGCAAGCATGTAGCAGTATGTTTGTGTGTGTGTGTTGGAGCTGTCTAAAAAATATGACCAACTTGCTGGCACGTCGCATGGCCGCACGTCAGTCAAAGGCGCAACAGAGTCAAAATCAAGCTGTTGTATGGCATTGGCCCCAGACCGGAAACGGAAGTCGCTTTGATGAATTGCCTACCAGCCAAAAAAGCCAGCCCAATCCACAGTAAGCAACGCCCTCAATGCACTTGTGTCGTGCCAAAGCATTAACAGAGGCGACATTCAAGTTTAACAGCCATAAAGCAATTGCTTAAAGACAGATTTTTATATATATATAAATATATATACAATATATATATATATCCCAAAAAGTCGAAAGTTAGTCGTTAAGCAGCGTAGCGGAAATGTAAAACGTTATTAAAGTAAACCGGAAATGCAGACAAAGCGACAACTCGCTGCAACAACCATTTTGCCTAAAGTGTCAGACGGCGTCGAGCAGCAAAGCTGAAAAACTGAACTGAACTGAAATGAACTCAAGTGAAATGCGCCAGCAGAGTGGGCGCGTGGCTGCAACAGGAATATCCCATTGCATTAAATTACGATTTTGTAAAAAAAAGTGCTGTAAAATAATAATGAAAACTTTTTATGAATAGCAAATAATGAAAAAGGGGAAAAAATAGTTGAACAATAGAGTTTTGCAGCGTTGGAAAGTCATAAAAGACGTCAGAAAGCAATCGAAATCAAGCAAAATATGATAAAGGCAATGACAAATAGAGGCCAAATGGCGAGTGCACGAATTACCTGAGCATTACAATAAGCTTATGATCGAAAAGAATTTGAATGGCCAAAATGTGAATAATAAAATATATGAATTGAAGTGAAAAGTGTTGAAAGAGTAAGTGTTAAAAAAGATAAATATTTGTTGTTGATTGTTCTTTTTATTTTTCCGGTTTAACGTTAATTAAAGCATTGCAAGCTTCCATTTTCATTTAGCAACACTGATTAATTTGCGGCTTTTAATATTTGCCATCATTTGTTTTGTGGAGTAGTGCATACACCAAAACTTTGAGGTTGTTTATGACATTTACTGTGGTTTTTCCAGTTGCCAGTTGCGGATGTGGCAAAGCCAACAAATCGTGTATGCAGCTGCACTAGCAGCAACCTATATAGACCACAATATTACGAAACCGCAAATATGTGACCCAGAGAACCAATTAGTGCATATGAATTTGTACAGTTAATTGTTTAGAATACTCAGAGAGAGAAAGAGAGAAAGAGAGAGAGAGAGAGAGAGAGAGAGAGAGGGGAGTGGGTTGGGTGTCGAGCTCGTTAACTTACCTGGCAGAGATGTTAGGCAGACCACGCAAATGATGAAAACCTGACAGAGCTTTAGTCCCTTCGGCTGCATGCTTGCTGCCCAATGCGATTAACAGATTAAACGTTTATTATTTATTTATTTATAAGCGCTTTTTGTTGTTAAACTAGCTTTTGTATTTGTTGCTGCTCTTTATATATGTTATCCCGTTATTAGCCGCAACGATTTGCAGCCATATATGCGCGCAATATCCGTTTGTTAAAACCGCAGAAATCAATTTTTACATTTGCAATCGCTTGTTTTTGTTTTCCACGTCTTTTTTCTATGAGGGTTTTCGCCCGCTTTCTCTCTGCCCGCAATCGCAATCGCAATTTCCTTTTTTTCTTTGATTATTTTCCCTTTTTTTCCGGTTGGTTTTCTATTTTGCGGTCGCATTTAATGCATATTTTCATATGAGTTTTGACATCGCTTTTGTTGAATTCCGTTTTGCGCTTTGCTTCAATTTCAATTTTTTTAAATATTTTTTTCTTGATTTTTTTTTGCAACCACAATTAGCCGTCTACTGCACAGTGGCTCATGTACGTGTTCGTACGGGGCTTGGCTTGTGTAAATACGTTTGAGGTTAGCTGAATTGTGAATTCTGCATTGAACTCGATTTGCTTATTTGCATTTTTCATATCCTTTTTACCGTTTTTGCATATTCATTTCCGGTTTGCACTAACTTCCACTTTATGTCGTTACGCGGAAGGAGTTTTCTTCTTCTCTTTTTGTATGATTTTCCTTATATGATTTCACTTTTCTCAGCTGCCAATCACTTCAATGTTTGTGACTAAAGCCAGGGCTAACCAGAGTTTTCATCAGCTGGAAATATTGAAAATGTGGAGATAGTTAGAAATAACACTTGGATATCTTAAAGACAGGATCAAGGTGATATTTGTTTATATGCTTTAAAAAATTATTTAAATATAATCAATAACAGTAAATAGAAATTTAAATAACATGTTTAATAAGAAATAAATATACACAAAACAATATACATATTTATTATTTGGTTTATTTAATCAATTAAAAATAAAATGATAATAATAAAGTAATACAAATTTATTAAATTCAATAAAAATAAATAATTTCATAACTTTTATATAAAAAAATATATAAAAAACATTTAAAAATATTTTATTAAAATTTTAAAATTTCTTTAAAAAAATCCCTGTATTTTCCTATCAAATTCAAAACACTTATAACTTTTTTTTAGAGCAACTAAGATTTAATTTTTTAAAACATTCTAAATATGCTTGAAATATTTAAAGACTTTTTGCACAAATAATTCAATTTAAATTCATTTGGATGCATAAAAATTCATGACTTCCATTCCACAACTGAATGTCTAATAAATCCAATCATCTCAACCAGTCAAACTCATAAATCCTCATAAATCATTGGCATAGTCCTTAAGCTGCAGAGTCTTAGCATAACCCGGACAAAAATAAGAGCAGATCAAAAGAGGAAAAACACACACTGCACACATTTTCCGACTGATTTCCAAAACCCAAATGTTGCCCATTAGCAAACCAAAATACGCAATGCACAGGCAAAAAGCTCCTGCCGAATTGTAAAACTTCAACTCCATCATTCGCAGTCACGGAGTCGAGCCTTAAAGACACGCCTCTTGGGTTGGATTTGGGTAGCGAGGGAGGCGGACCGTCAGTGTAACAACTCCCTCTTGGCTGACTTTACATTTCAAATTGGCAAAATCGAAGCCATGAAATTGTACAACACGATTCTCGCATATCGTACATGACACCATTTGCCCAATGATATGGCAACGGCTTTTCTCTCTCAGTTCAGTTCTCTACCCCGGCATGCCTAGGAGGGGGTGCGAGGCTGGCTGGCTTCTTAACACATGCCGTCATGCCCAAAAATTCACTTATGGAAATCGAAGAATCTCGTTCGCCAGCTTTTGTTTCCAGGCAGCGACAGTTCGCGACCCAACTGAAAACTAAACTCATATGAAGTATCAGCATTCAGTATTCAATGTAAATCCTTTAAGCTCCAAATGCGCTTGAGAGTACACCGAGAACAAACACACACACACACACACACGCACCCCAAGTATTTGTGCTTCTGATTGAAAAGTGAAAAGTGACTGTGTGAATGCTTCTGCTAGCAGATCCCAGCTGCCACGCTTTGTGTATCACTTTTTTTTTCATTTTATTTTATTCTTTCTTATATTCTGCTTCGATTTTGTGTGTTTTTAGCTGCTTGAGTTATTATCTATATATAAGTAGTGGTATTATTTATAGCGCTTGATTTATTATTATGTTTATTTTTTCTGCTTTGCCTGAGCAGAGTTTTTAAAGTTCAAGTTGCTGTGTTTAGCTCTCAGCTTGTACACTTCGTTCAACAAGAAGTTTGGTTAACTATAACTTATAGATGTCATATAGATTTCGCCTTTGTTACCAATTCTATCTTTATTATTTTCTTATATCATTTTATTTTTATCAATTTTAATTTTTTTACTTCATATTTAAAACAAAATTTAAATTTGAATAAACTTTGAACTGAAGTAAGGTCAATATTTGTATATATAAATTTTCACAAATAAATCTCTTTCTATATAAAAATTCCCCAACACAAATCAAAACTTGCTCGCAAATTTTGTAAAGCATCGTTAAGAGCTGATATAAGTTCACTTTTCTCCTGTGACTAGTAGCTATAATATCTCGGCAATATGTCTACCTACCCCTCGCTCTCTCTTCTTCCCTCACTCACCCACTCTTCCTTTCACATTCATCAGTCACAAAATTTACAAATTTCACAACATAAAGCATATTTTTTCTTATACGCAGAGCCCAGACCAATGAGAAGCAAAGTGCTTAAACTTTTTTTCTTTCATTCGTTGCTGTTTTTTTTTTTTTTGTAATGCCAAAAAAAGACGCAAAAAAATAAAACAACAGCAAAATAAGAGCTCAAAATTTATTTGCAAACATTTATTATAGTTACTTTGTTTTATTCTCGTAGAGTACTTTTGCTTGTTAGCTGAGCAGAGAGTGTGCAGGAGCAGGACGAGGGGCTCTTACTTTTTATGCTGCATTGTTTTATAGTCATTCGATGTTGCTGTTGTTGTTGTTGCTGTTGTTGTCGTCTGGGTAATGAAACGCACCGCAAAGTTGATAAAAAGACGACCACAACAAAAAAAAAGAAGAGAAGCAAACGAATGGCAATGTACTAGAGAATGGGGCAGTTGAGGGGAAGTGTGGCTAGAGCCCTTATTCCTGCCCCAACCGTTTAGGGGGGCGAGCGAAACAAATTAGTTTAGAGATAAGCAGGTTACAAAATATGCCAAAGCATACTTTCTGGCGGGCCATCAAACAAAGTGCCGCTCTTGATTAGCCCGAAGAGGCTTCACTTTTATGTGCAGCAGGGAGCAGGTTTGGTGGACTTGAGGGAGGGGCGAGCGAGGCGCCAGCTTGTGGGCAAACACAATCAAGCGGCAGAGACGTTCCGTGAAAATGTTGAGCAGCTGTCGATGGAAAATGCAGCGCAAATAGCACAAAACAAACACAACAAGCGACTTGCGCAAGAGAGAGATAGCGAGAGAGTGTGAGCGAGATAGAGAAGTACAGCGAGCTAGCGGCGTGTCTGTAATGCGCCTTTGCCCGAGTGCACTGTAAATACCAAAGCAATTTCCACTGTAAAATTAACAAGCGCCAAACCGCAACAGACGTGCCTGCTCGAAGGGGCAGCTGGGGAGAAGGGTTTTGGTCTGTGTGGTTAAGGTATTGGCATCTTCAGACAGCCAACGGGTGTACGTGTGCGTGTGTGTGAGTTAGTTACATGGCAGCATTTGGCAGCAAATGCTCTGGTCTGATCCAAGGCGCAAAATACATAATGAATTTTCTCACCCTTTTCTTAACAGAGTCGAGCCACGTTTCGCCTGTTTATTTGCTTTTTTAGCCGTTTTTGTTTGGCCACTCACATACACCCACACACACAGGCACACACCCAGCCTGCAATTAAGCTGCCTTGGCTATTATGCAACTGAACGAGCCGACTGTTTAAACAGTCTCTCTCACACACACACAGGCCAAATTGTGCATGGTTGGAACTAAGCTTTTATGTGTTATTTTTGGTGTGCTTGCAATACGGGCTTTGCCTTTTTGCAGCTGCCTAAACTGCTGGTGCGCTTTGTCAGCTCAAAGAGCTCGCCTCGAGGGCTTTGTGACTTTTCAGTAGTATTTGCTTGATGTTGAGCAATGTGAAAAAGCTTAATTATATAGAAATATATATTGACGGTTAAGTGAATTCAAAATAAATAGGTATAAACTTGTAAGTTTGTAGTATAAATATACAAATTTGAGATTGTTTACTTGACTTTATCAACGGGGAAATTGAATCAATTAATGCATTTTGACTAATAAAATTAAAGACATATTTTCCAAGATTAAGTGAGAGCTCGTTTCATATAAAAAATAATAATTTAAAAAATAGTTATGGTTTTAACGAATATTCTCCTTTTTTCTTTTGTTAAGACTAGTTATTTATTTAAATTAAAAGTCTTTATTCTTTTCGAACTTTAAAAACTACAAATTCTTGATTTCTGACATTTAATTTGACAGAATTTGTAAACCGTTTAGAATCATCAACTACTATACTTTATTTACTTTTACTTTACATTACTTTTATACAAATCTTTTCTAGCCTAAAAATCGTTGTAGTTTTCACAAATTAAAGGCAGTATGACGTCTGTGCCTGAATGAAGACCTAGTTTATGCGCCACATGCACTAAATAGCTATCTCGTTGTCAAACACTCTAGAATATTTTCAATTGAATAAATATATTCCCGATTTATACATTTAGTTTAAATATCTAAACAAATTTCCAAACAATTTAGCCAGTGTGCTCAACTCTTAAGCTGATCAAAGAGGCTTACAGCAAGAGCTCACCTGCATGATATATTACCTCTAGCGCTGAACTAAATAATAAAATGCTTAAAAATTTCAACAACTGTCGCCAGCTGTAGAAAAATTCATTTAAAATTAACAACGCTTGAGTTGCAAGAAAATGCAAAATGTTCGACTTGTTGAGGGTTATGTGAGTGTGTGTGTGTGTGGGTGGGTGTGGCACATAAACCAAGCTTTTAACTGGCCATCAGGCACACACACCCACACACACACACACATCAGTTGGCTTGCACAGCAAACCAATTTCCAGTGCGAAGGACCCAAAATGAAACGCGTTTCAATAAATTCGTAAAATAAAATGTGCCAATAAATTGAGTCGAAGCAGCGCGTTGAAAACTAAACTAAAATCAAATTGAATTAAAATTCAAAGCGCTTAATATAGCAGGAGCGACAGAGAAAGAGAGAGAGAGAGAGATCGAGTGATGTACACAGAGGGAGTGAGGAGATGGAAAGCGTGTGGCTGATGGCAGCCTTCAAGTTGTCGCATTTTTCAATAAACTAAACAATTTACGAAAATTGAAGTTTATCTCAATTGTGCAGCTGTTGTTGACAACATTCTGTCCAGCAGCTAACAAAGCACACACAGGCCCCCTACAGCCCTCCTTCTCTCTCTCCCTTCCTCTCTCTCTCTCTCTCTCTGTCTCACTCTGTTTCCAACTCGCACACAGAACTCAATTTGGCAATAAACTGAGCTACTGCACAGGCCCCCCAAACATATTCCCTCTGTCTACAATAGTTGAGTACAGCTAGAGGGTTTGGGTAAAGTGAAGGGGAGTAACGGGTATCTAGGGGATGGAATATGCTAAGAGGGATGGTGGGGGGTCTAGAAGTTGGCACAAATGCGCTTAGTTGCTTTATTGGTCAAGCTGTTGTGCGTGGATAAAAACCCTTTTAGTGCACAATTGCTATAAATTTGCTGCGGCCATTATATAGGGGTGGAGCAATAGAGTGTGAGAATAGCAGAAAGAGAGAGAGAGGGAGCGGGGTTTAGTTTTTAGTTGGGGTAAGTCGTTCAATGAAATGCTTCCATTGTCATGTGTGCAACTCTCTTACTCTCGCCATCGCTGTGTGTGAGGGGACAACCAAGTCGATTGACGAACGAAGCTTATTTTAATCTCATTTGACAGTTCTGGCAAAAAGGCTACGAACAGCTGTTGTTGCCTGCTGCCACTGCTGCTGCCACTTCTTCTTCTGCTTTGAGTTTGACAAATGAACAATGCGAAAGGGTTTTTTCCATTGACAAACTAAACGCCCCGTTTTGCTGCCCACCCATATCATATAATTTCACCATGATTAACTTTGAAATTTGCATTTGGTTTAGCTCTTGAGTTTTCTACGACCATTTTGTTGACCCACCGCATACGCAAATCCTTTGTCCTGCTGTTACTTATTCGTCCTTCTCCTCCACTTCTTCTACTTCTTCTTCTTCTTTTTTGGTCAATTCTCTTGGGTTAATTTTGTAATTTTCGCACATGGCCTTTTATATGGTTCAACATAAAGATTATGGTCCTTGGGCTTTTGGGGCTTATTTGGTTTTTGGTTTTTGCCTAAACTTTATGCGCTCTCTCATGTTTAATTGGAATGGATTGTGTGCTGGGTCAATGGGCGGTTAGAGCAGAGCAGAGCAGAGTAGAGTAGAGAGGATGGCGGGGCAACATTTAAGTTTTCCACACACTTTTCCAAATGATGTCAAATTGGTTTAAATTAACTACCAAGAGTGTGAACGAATGAAAGAGTTTTTCGGTACATTTCAATGGCCTTCAGCACTTTGCGTAAACTTTTGCCCAATGGCAGCAAATGCAATTTTTGGCCTCTTTTCACATTGAATGATTATAATCAATTTGATGTTTATGAAAATGAATTGGATAATTGAATGAGCCGACAGCTCGTTTAACTATTTTATAATCTATTTAGAAAGTTATCAACATTATTCTTGCGGTTTAAAGGCAATGGATCGAAGGAAATTGCAAATTAAAGGAAACAAAGTGAGAAAATGTGTGAAATGATGTTAAGACAAGAGTTAAATGTATAGATAAGATGTGAAATACAGACTATAGTTAATATAATAATGTATATAAGAGATACCAGTGAAATAAAAACAATGAATGATTCAGAAGAGCAATGGTAAGATTTATAAACTATAGTAAGCTAAATATGCTTAATATAGATTTAAGATACAAAATAAAAATCTATGTAAATAATACAAATTTGAATATGAAATACTGAAAGTTCAAGCTACAATATGCAAGACACAAATTAATCTATATATATCTAAGTTTTTATCTCTCTATCTCTTCATTTGAGCCTCTCTTGCCCTCTCTCTCTCTTACATATTTCTTATGTTTTTTATATCATACGCTACACACTCCCATTCAAGGCTTTGGCATATATCTGCAATCTTGTAGTTACTCCTTAGCTAGTCGCACACCCACTCATGGGTTGAATCGTGCAGCATCTCATAGACAGCTAACCCCATTCGCTTACATTTCCCAGCTGAATCGAAGTCGTTGATATTTTTGCCACAATTTGCACGAATTTCTATTCGAAATACGCCCTGGTAACCCATATGCCCCATTTCAAGCGAATGAACGGAGTAGGCGGGGAGTTGAATATTGGGGTTCGGCTTGTCGAAACTTTTCGCATAAAATAACACAAGATAAATTGTTAATGCGTCTGTGGGGAAGCGATTAGCGGTAAACGTAGCGAGTTTATTTCGACTTTTCAGACGGCGCTCGAGAGCTTCGCTACGGCAGCGGTCAAAGCGGCGTATGCGCAATTTAAATAATATTTTTCCTGCAACCGGCATGAACAGCACTCAAATTTCAGCTAGTTGCAATTCAGTTATTGACTTTTGTTTGTTCTTCTTGTTTGTGAGTTCAAAAATCTTTCTACGATTTTTAGTCTTTAAGAAAAGTAGTTCTTTGGGTCTTGTTATTGACAGTGAATTAGGGGTGAAGCAGGGAAATTGAAACATATATATAAAGTTATAACTATCTGTTACTATCGCTTATAGTTAAGACACTGCCAAGGTATGTCTGGTAAAACTAAATATGACAAAAACTTAAATATTTTTACATATCTAAAAAAAAAAAATTAAAATTAAAATTGATTTGCATTAAGTTTAATAAAATTAAAATATTTCCCAGCTAAAGAAAACTTTCGATACTATAATAATTGTTTCCTAAACAATATTCCCATAAACATGTTAGGATTTAACTTTTCATACATTATTTTAAAGCTTGGCTGGGCCAAAGGCAAGTATGAAAAGAAGCTTAAGTTGATTGTTCCTCTGTTCTTTTTCAATTAGTTTTTTTTTAAGCAACTACTTAAAGAAGTATGTGGGCTCACGCAAGAGATCCTTAACTCTTTATATATACAGATATATATTTTATATATTTATTAATGTACAGCTGATGTCTGCAAAAATTGTCTCAGTTACCGTCAGTCAGTCAGCCAAGTCGTCCAACTCCACTGCCACAGGCAATTTATTTGGCTTTATATTGCCAGGCATTTTTATTGCAGCCCTCTCTGTCTCACTCTCATCTCTTTCATCTCCAAGCATTCAAGTGCCTTCAGGCACAGCTTCACTTCAGGCATTGCAATTGGCTAGGTGAAGCACAGACGCACACACGCACACAGCACACACACACGCACACGCACATATATGCTGGTTGCCAGGAGCCTGGTTTATTCAGGTGTGCAATTGGCAAATGCTGCTGCTGGGGTAAATTGCAGCTGCAGCTCATGATAAATCGTTATTTATAATTTGTATTGTTATCGTACGATTTTCCCTTAACCCATTTTCCATGCCAATGGAAATTGTTAGTAAAGTGGCAATCAATGAAAATGCCGAATAGCCAACTCAACTGATGCTGCTGCTGCTGCTGCTGCTGCTGCAGTTACCTCCTTGATCGGTTCACAAGTGAGTCTCCAGAATCGGTTCAATAATTCGACTTAAGTGGCTTTAACTTAACTTTATATAATATATCTCAAGAAACTTATTGTGCTTTAAAATAGTTCTCTAAGCTTTATTTTGAAAATATTTCAACGTTTTTGCTTTGTTTCTCTCAGTTCAATTATGAAGTTGTTTCTTTTTTGTACACAAACTGTAAATAATTTGGTGTAATTTTCATAGTTCTATCTAACCATTAAAACAAATATTTCAACACAATTATTGTGTTAAATGTTCCCAGAAATAAAATGCAGCCACAACAATTTGGTGCAAAACTCTTTAGAAATTAACCAAATTTGCATAGCCCACAATTTATGTAAGCAATACTCAACTGAACCCACATCCCCTGCACCACTTCAGCAGGCACTCAAATTACAGTAAATACCAAAACCGAAAAATAATTATTAGTTACGTAAATTTCAAAAAACCAAAAATGTACAAATTTTTTAACCTGTCAAGAGGCGAGGTTGTGGAAAGGGGCGGCCCATAGCTTAGTATGCGGTTAGCTAACCTAATTTGAAGAGCAAACATAATATATGGATAATTACATATTTTACTCCACATACACACAGACTATTCCCTGGGGCTAAAACTTTTATAGAGTTTTCATGTGAGGGGCAACATAATTTTGATAGTCCAAAATTTGTGCATGGTTATTAATGAAAAATGTTTTTGCGGCTGCCAAAAACCGCAAAAGCTCAGCCAACTAAAGCTTCAACTTTTTCTGCCAGCTACTTAAAGCGAAGCTGCAGCTGGAGGTCAGCATCGCTTAGCTGCGGCATAAATAAATGCAACTGTCAGAGGCAGTCGAAAGCAACAACAACAGCAACAAAAGGAGGGAGTAAGCTGAAAGCTAAAAGTCTGAAAGCTGCTGGCCAACTGTCAGCGCCGAGTGCAAGTGACAAGTCGGCAACTCTAAAAAGAGGGTGAAAGCCGGATGCGTCTTCAAGGCAATGGAGGTCAAACTCAATTGTATATGTGTGTGTGTGTGTGTGCAAATGTGTGTGCATTAGAGTGTGTGTGCCTAGGTGTATGTGAAGGTATGTGTGTTCCGACGTTTAATAATACCCTGTAATCACTACAAATGGGTAAAAAGAAATTATAGAAAAAAAACTGTAGCAGCTAAAGGTGTGAGACAAATATTTATATATTTATGAATAGAAATTTATATTTATATTTGTTTAATTTTAATATTTAAAAAAAAAAAAGAAAATTTAATAAAAATAAATACAAATAAAAAAAAATAAGAGAAAAATATTTAATAATATTTATTTGTATCATTTGCTAATCTCATGAGTTAGGAACTTAAGAATCTTATAAATTTATTTTCTCCCATGATATAGACCAATCTTATTATACTTTTTAAAATATCCTAACTCTATTTGTATTTTTATTTAAATGTCTTCAGATAGAATGAAGTTGATTTTACGCTAAGCCCACACAATTTATTCAAAATGGCATGCATCATAGCAGGAGACTTATTCACATTTGCTACATTCCATAACAAACAACCGACAATTGCAGGGCATATTTCAGTCTATCACATCTCAATTAGCACACTCCTTTGTGCTTAGCTTAGCTCTTTAGTGGCTGGCTGGCTGGTTGGCTTTTTATGCCAGCGACTCTCGTTTTGGGCTCGTTCGCTCGCGTTGAACATATTGTGCATGCCGCTGCCACAGACTGTTGCATACTTTTGTGCACTCGACTGCGCCTGAGTGACTGCGCCTCAAGTCCTCCCTTTGGAAAATCTACTGCCTCTGGCCCACCACCTCCGCCCATCTTTGGACCAAGAAATTACCTAGCCAAAGTTGCGTAGCGAATCAGGCGTAAAGCAGACAAAGAAAAGTAGCTTCAAGTTGCCTGACAGATATTATTATTTATGTTGCTCTCTGGGTCGCCATTCACTCCTGCTCTCTCATTCTCTCTTTAAGTATTTCGAACACACTCTCTCTCTCCCTTTCACTCTCTTTCTTTTTCTTTGCATGGTTGAGTGCGCTTTTAAGTAGAAAAACGCGAAATGGAAACGCTCATTACTCATGCGAGTGCAGCTTGGGCCAAAGGCAAAAGTTTTTGAAGTAAACTAGCTGCCAGTGTTGGGAAAGTCGCAAAACTATGCATAAAACTGCATAATAAGTTAACTGTTATATTACCAGTTAATATATATATATATATAGCTATCGAAATTTGAAAGTTTCCAGTGTTTGAAAACAGCAAATAAAACATACTTGTAAATATATAAACATTAAAATAAATAAAAATAGTACCGATAAAAAATCTATTTTAGAGATCATTCCAAAAATCCTCTTTCAGCGAAATTTCTCTTTAGATTTAAAATATTGATTAAATTTTCTTTAGCTTTAAGTTCTTTACCTAAAATTTTAATATTGTTTATATGAGTTTTGAGGTTTGCGAACCGGCAAAAACTATGCAAGTCTGGCTGTGACAGGCCTTGGGGCAAATCAAATAAATCACTTGCCCGCGTCTAATTAAACTTAAGCTGTGACCCTTAACACTTGAGCTTTTGCCATTGTTTTCTGTCCTTCCATCCTTCCGTCCTTCCGTCCTTTTGCCCTATTGCCCTCTCTGGGCTGTGCCGTGTTGTATGCCGCGTGCTCGCGCACACACATCAAGTGATTTGCATAAGGCGTTTGCTTGGATACACCAACGCCTACAAATGCCAAAGATCAACCGGGGAGCCATTCCAGGCTACATGTCGTACCCAACACCCGGGGCGCCGACGACATGCGAATGTGTCTATGCATATGAAGGCAACTTTTTACCCCCGCCCAAACCCACACACATACACAACTTCTCCTACTCTTTCTGCGCCTTCTACTTCTTGCTCTTCTTTGGTTCCTTTCCAAACTAGTGGCAACTGTGTCACGCGCACTTTTGCGTCGTGTGTGCCAATTAAAGCCATGCCACGCCCCCAGAACCAAAACCAACATGCAACCAAAAAAGGGCAATAGCAAAGAAGGCTTTTGAACTCGACGAGAAGCACATAGTTTATGCCCTCACTTGTTTTTTGCTTTAAAACTAGCTTGTGCTTAATGCTGATATATTAATCAAGCAAGAAGGTTTGAATAGCATGAAAATCTTTAGATGCATTTCTTTTAGATACTTTAGATATTTTTAATTACTTGGTAAACTAAATATATTTAATTTATATTTATTTATATCAAAATCCAATTGATATAAACAGAAAAAAGCTTTAATGCGCTTTATCTATTTATAAATGCTTATCATCAGGTCTTTAGTTATTTATTTATTTAATTTTGGTTACTTCAAAATTAATTTTGACATAGTGATTGAGAAGCTTTTGAGAGCTAGTGCTAGTCGCTAGAGCTACTCATTATTAAGCTTTATATATTATTGAAATCTTACTCTTTCGCATGCTTCAAAATTTCTTAAACTAATATTTATCTATGAATTAATCATTTAAGAACCTTTAATATTTTATTTAAATCTACCATTGAGGCAATCAGCGATAGAGGATAATTTTTATTTGTACGCTTCATCTACACCGCAGCTAACAATTTAAACTCAAACAACTCTATCCAGCTGTTCGAGCACAGGGTATTTAAATATAAGTAGCTTTGCCTGCTGCTGCTGCTGCTGCTGCTGCTGTTCCAGCTTTCTGTTGCTACTAACTGTAGTCAACTTTTGCGCCCTGCTGCCTTGTTGTGCGCATTATTAGCTGTCGTTTATTTTACACAAGTAGCGCTGAGCGGGGCGGGGCAGCAGGAAAGAGGGGCAGGAAATAGGGATTTAGCTAGAGTTTGAAGCAAGTCCCGCTGCTTCAAAGTTCTTGTTCTGAGCAAATTTCTCTTGTCGTCGTTTGCAATGCGGCCAGGCAACAGCAGTCAGCTCCACATCCCAAGCACCTTTTCTCCAATGTTGTTGCTGTTGCTGTTATTGGCTGCATATGCCTGGCAGTCCCAGTCTTGCCCCTCGACATACTCTCGCTTGCTGGAGAAATTTTCGGCAGCCATGACCCTAGTTATCCTTATGCATTTAAAGTCATTAGTTGCTGCAGATCTTTAAGCAGCTGAACTCGTTTACCCTGCTTGAGCGCAGGAAGTGCACCAGACTTCTAAATATCAGCAACGTCGCCCAAAACACAAAACACAAAAAAAAAAGGAAGCCAATGTCAGGCTGAGTAAATTTCATGGGGGCAAGTGCAACAAGACTGTCGTAAAGCGAAAATTGCTAAAGAAAAACAAACAAACAAATTGCAAATATTTTTCTAATGTCTGATGGCAGCTGGCAGGGCACGCAAGACAGAGAGAAAAACCGAGACAGAATGAGAGAGTTTGTGAGAAAAAGCGACGCTAATGAACTATGAAAATAGCATATGCCAAAGCAAAACAGCATACAGCGAGCAAAGTAAAGTCTGTTGCGTGAGACAAGCTTGAAAACTATGGACAGAAAGTTCAATATTGAAGTTAAATATTGGAAGACTGAGATACATGAAAGAAGACTTAAGAGTTTTGAATTTTGAGAGTCGAGAAATCTTGTTAAGCTTTAAGGGCTTAACCAAAGCAAAGCTATTATTAACTTTTATCCAGTTAAGCTTTAAGCGCAAATTGACTTGACTTGAGTTTTCGAATCCTTAACTATTTCAATTGGTAGTTAAGTTCTCAGTTCAAGGATTTTTTATACTTTTGAGCTGATTAAGATTGAAGTTTTTGATCTGTTATTAGTTTCTTTAATCACTCAACAATAATATCTAAAAATATTACAAGATCAGATCATCATTTATGAATAGATGAATAGCTTAATAGACCGGATGATTCATGAGCACGAGAGCAGCTGAACAACAAAATAGATGAATAGCTCCACGAAATGCATGACTCTTAAACTGCAGAACAATTCAAGCAATACAAAAATGAAAAATTCATAAACGGATAAACATGTAAATATAACTTTTTTATCATACGGAACAGATCCTTCTGAAGCTGATAAACAATTGAATAATTAACAGATAAATAACTGCCTTGAATTAATAACGTTTAATAACAGATTCATAACATAATAGAACAGATCGTTCATCAACAGATAATCTACTTCTTGAAATTGAATGTTAATGAATATATAAACAACTCAATAGAGTTTCTCAATCAACCAAAGGATCGTTTTTATACAGAATAACAATTCAATGCGTATCGCTCGTTCATGAACAGCTAAGCAACTCTTTGGAAAGCATCTTCTATTAACAGACAACTCAACGAAATTAACGTTTCAATAGCTGCTTACATGACCAACTGATCAACTAGATTGTTCTTAGCTCACTAATTACATTCACGAGTTTATGTTAATGAGCTGTTTAAGGAACAATATGTTTTGTTCGCTATTCTATACTACATGAATGCTAATGTAGTTTATTTTGAAATCTATATTGTTTAATGATTCCACAGTGCAGCTTTATTAATTGTAAAAACAAAAACAAGGAGCAAAAGGAAAAGTGAGTTATTCGTGGGCTTCCGTTTGCAGTTCAACAGCAGCAGCTGCTGCTAGTGCAGCTCTTTCGTATATGAAATGAGACAAGTGACAGCAGCTGCCACAAGGGGCAAGGAGCAAATGCTAATGCAACGAGTTACGCAGCTGTTTGTCTCCCTCTCTCTAACTGAGTGTGTGTGTCTGCGTGGCAAGTGGCAGTGCAATCGCAGTCGTTTGGCTGAGTCGCTTGGTCAAGTAACTCGATTCTGTGGCTGGTTGGCCCTTGGACTGTTTTGTAATTTATATGCGCGTGTCGATGTTGTCCCTGTCGTCCTTGTTGTCGTCGTCGTAGTCGTCGTCCTGGCTGCAGCTTCCTTGTAATGGAGCAACCGCAACGAACGAAATCTGACAGGAAGCATTTTTGTGACAAGCGCACAAGTTTCACGCTTCAATGTGCAACAGAATGACAGCCCACGGGAAGGGGCGCCATGGGTTGCCAAGAGAGAGAGAGAGAGAGTGTGAGTGAGGGATCTCAGTGTCTGTGTCAAGGGGCAAGCGTCAACAGCAAATGAAAATGGCTGAGTGACCTGTGGGACAAGTGGGAGGTGGAGCACTGAGCTGCTAGAAAATGAAAAGTACAATATGTTTGGGATTTGTTTTCTCTAGTTTTTCTTTATTTTTTTTATATTTTTGCTGGCAGCGGGTTGCAAGTGGAAAGAGCTTGACATTTATAGACGCAATGGTCACCTGATAAAGTGAAGTAGCAACGATAGAGACGGAGAGAGAGAGAGAGAGAGAGAGATGGAATATCTGATAAAAGAGGTCAACTAAATTGAAGTAGTTGAGCTAAGTGGCTTATGATGAAATGAGAAAGTAGCAAAGCAAAATTTAACCTCAGGATAAACTTTGAATAATACTAAGCTAAATATAAGAAAGAACAACTGCAGAGAGAGAGTGAGAGAGAGAGAGAGAGAAGCCAGAAGGTTATCTAAATCAGGTTAGTTTAAGTTCATGTATATTAAAGTAAGATAGCAAATATTTATGAGCTCAGTAAAGGCTTAATTGATAGATTTTTAATATAATTTAAAGAATTGAGTTTATATACAGAATGAGCTGAAATGTCTTATAAAGTTGAATGTGAAGTTTTACGCTTGGGCAATGCATGTTGATGAATTATGCAATAGATATAATAAAACAGCAAATATTTAATTAGTTTAAAGACCATTTCTTATGCCAACGAAAAGTCATTGTAAAAAAATCAATAAGATACGAAGAAAAAGCTAAAATTTCTATAAGAATTAAATAATTTTTTCTAAACTGTAAATTTCATTCATAAACTGTAACCACAACTTTGAACTAATCTCTGTACAAGCTCACAAATAAATAAGAAAAATATAGAAAAATATAAAATCCTCAGCTGCTACATATTAGGCTGCCACCTACGCTCCTTTTAGTAAGCCAACAAAAAGCAGCTGCAGAAAAATATCAAAAAATATAAAACATATGTTTGCCTTCATCAGACATTAAACAACTTTTTCAACACAAGAATTCCTTCTGCCCGACTACAACATAAACATATTAAGAACACACGCGGCGCTCATTGTAAAAGTTTGCTGTTTAAAGAGAGAAAGCCGCAAATGGGCATCTTTTTTACCTTAACTGAGGTACAACAAAACTTTTAACCATTTTAAGCTGGCGACAATTCTTTGCTTTCTTTTTTTTTTTCATTTTTGTCTACCCTGCTTTCCGTTCCAGTTTACAGGCAGCAGCAGTAGCAGTAGGAGCTCCTGCTGCCGTGGCTGTTATTATTATTCAGTTACGCGCTGTTTATACAGGCGAGATATTCATACATTCATGAATGTATATATATATATATATATATATATATATATGTATATGTATATGTATATGTATATCTATATAATGCACGTATTTGTATCTTCTTTTGGCTCCGGCCCAACACACACGACGCTCGGCGAGAATTTGCATAAACACCAACTACAACAAAAACAACAACAACAAATACATATCTGTTGGGAAGCATCCGCAGATAGCGCAACGCGACTTGGTTTACTTTTAAATTTGTATTATATGCATTTATACTCCCCAACATATATATATTTATATATATACAACAAGAAAACAGAAAGGAAACCCCATATGTAATTTTTTGTTGTGCTACTGCATTCTTGTACATGTTTATAAAATTGTCTAAATTCCCACAAGTTGATTTAAACTTTCTTCCTTCTTTGCTGTGTAAGCGCCACCAAAAGTTGTGCCTTCTTTCAATTTTTTTCTTTGCTCTTAGTTGCAGACATACCCTATAACTGATGTGCTTGTGAGGGTGTAGGAATAGTAATTGAAATAATTTATGTATATCAACTGCAGACTTCAATTAAATTGCATTTTTTTTAAATATTCAAATCAAGCTTCTTCTTTTGCTTTCCTATTGCTAATCTCATTTACAGCGTATTTGTCAGTCGTTACTATCTACATTTACACTTCAGCAATTTCGGTTGTTTCTATGGGGAGTCGGTGCGCCTTTGGTTGGTGCCATGTCGCGTATACGTTATGCTTTTTACACAATTGTTATTATTGTTGCTCGGCGGATTTCTTTTGGAAGCAGGAATGTATTTTCTTCTTTTTTTTTTGCACGTGTATCATATATATATATATTTATATTTTTTTGTAGTCTAGGGCATTGCAATACCACCAGGAAATGCTAAAAATGCACTCAGGTATTGAGCGTGTGTGTGTGAGGGATGTGCTGTGTGGCTTGTTTATTTATGCAACTGTGCCAAAGGATTGGGTTTTGGTTTTGGTTAAGGCAAAACACGATAAGAGCATGTTTTATGTAATACTTCCATATCATCGTATCGAATATCTGAAATTGAAAGCGAAGTGA
The DNA here is from genome assembly GCA_035045365.1 of Drosophila leonis. Taxonomy (NCBI): domain Eukaryota; kingdom Metazoa; phylum Arthropoda; class Insecta; order Diptera; family Drosophilidae; genus Drosophila; species Drosophila leonis. Next base: position 4,114,743 of record JAWNPC010000389.1, read on the forward strand.
TGAGAGAAAGGAAGAGCAAGGCAACAATCGACAAATTGTCAGAGACAATTGAGCTGAGAGCTGCGAGAGCAGGAGACTGTAAATAAGACGTGTGGCCACAAAAGTGAGCAAAATGAGTGTTAGAGTAAATAGAAACTTATAAAGTATGAGATGTGTTAGATATATAGAAATTTAGGTTACTATCGCTATAATTAGATGAATAATTTTGAGATAAGCTATTTTCAGCTATGACTAGTTGAGAGAATAGAGATAGAAGGCAAAAGTTTTGGGCGTCATCTATCAGAAGAGTAGACAGAAATGAATATCAATGAAAAATAGATAAATTGATATACCTGAATTTAGATATTTTATAAAAAAGCAAATTCCTAAATTAAACTAATACTTAAGTATATTTTAATAAAAAGTTTGATTTGCAGTCGAATATATAATTTGGAGAAGATAATTAAAGGAAGAAAAAGTGTGTTGAAAAATTACTTTCACATTGCTCACATTTGTTACCTTTTTATATTTTGTCCTCCCAGTCCTACAGCGCACATATAATATATAATCCACTTATACCTAATTTATTTATCTACTTAACATCCATTGTTTAGTGCTTCACACACACATACACACACACACACACTCACACTTTTACTATCTTTGCCACACTCGCAAAATTAACATTCACTTGTGCACACACACTCTCATTCGTTGCTTTAACCAGCCAAGCACTTGGCTCAAGTGTTTGCTCACTTTGCGGGCCGCAACCTCTTAACCTGCCCGCAACACCTCACCTCACCTCACACCACGCCAAGCCACGCCAGCACCCGTCGCTGCCTTATCACTTGGCCTTTCCTTTTGCATTTTGCCCTATGCTTAGTTAACGTTTTAGCCTGCGCCTCTTTTTCGTGTTTTTCTCAGTTTTTTTTATCCGCTTTCTCTGTTTTCCGATTTTTTTTTGTTTTGGTGTCGAGCTAAAGCTCTGCTCTGGCATATGTTTCCCACGCCCTTTTCCAGCGTGCTGCGCTTGTTTTCTTTTCTCTTCTCTTATTTTTTGCACTCTTCCCCCGCTGCCCCCTTTTTACCCATCACTCTTTGTCTGTGGCGTCTTTCACTCACTCACTTTATTTGCGCTCATGCATCATAAGGGTTTAATGGATTTGTTGCTGGCCTCAAGAGATGCTCTCTCCTCAACTCTAGTGTGCTATCATCTCATAGCTAACGCCGCGCCCACAATTCACACGCCCACATTTTGTTTTTCCCATATAAACACACAGACTCACACACACAGACACACTCAATGATTATCATATTACGCACAGCCTTGGCCCCTGCTTCTGGTGTTTATGACTTTATTTTGGCTACCTAGTCGAGCAGTTAATACATTTTTATAGACTTGCCAAACTACTGCCACGCCTGCTCTGTCTCTGGCTAACACACACACACACACACACACACACATTCACACACCCATGGAAGGCAGCACTTTACAGGTCTGTCATTCTATTAGCTTTTCGCGTGCTTTGTCATTGCCGTTAATAGACTTACTTTTCCTCTTACACTTTTATGGAATGTTTCGTTACTTTTTTGCGCCTTGGTCTTAGAGCTTTCAGTTTTGTGGCTGTTGTTGCTGGCGCCATTAAGTCGTCGACAGTTTGTGCTCTTGTTGTTGTTGTAATTGCTCAGCTGCGCGTGAGGCTCAGGTGCGAGTGTTGGCTATAAAAAGCGAAAAAAGTAAGCAACGTTACGTCTACGTAATACATAAATCAAACTGCGACGACGACTATTCAAAAAGTCTTAAAGGTGAGAGTGTCTTAGAGAATATTTAAGCTAGAAGTGAAGGAGCTTAAAGCAAAATATACGCACGAGTTCAGATTCGACTAAAATTTGCCAAGACTCATTGAAAGGTCATCTGTAAGTAACTAACAAGCATTCAAACTATCCCTCATTTATTCACATCAAATCTGATTCCTGCTAGTCACAAAACATTTTTAAACATTCACATTTATATCAAGAGCTTTAATATAAATTTGTATAGAGAAACTGAACTGTGCAATGGCTGCAAAATCATTTTTAAAATGTTGATTTTCCACTCCATTTTCTGCGCAATTTTGCTTGTGTCAAAAATTGCAGCTTTTCATTTGCGTTTGCTGCAGCAGCAGCAGCAGAGATTTTCTGGGCTCGGGGCAAAGCTTTGGCTGGGTTGAACAACAGTCGAGAGTGCAAGCAGAATCCAGCCATGCCGTAACATTGTTAGGAGATCTAGTGCAAAGTAGTATATGCTATAGTTTGTAGCTGTCCTTAGCACACATCAAAAGCATTATTAACAGGACTACAAGCACAGAAACAACATATACACACTCTGGCGAACGGGGCATAGGATAACAGAAAAGATGCCTGCGAGCAGGCTCAGTAAATCCAAAACATGTGTCCTTACTCGATGGCTTGGCTTCTTCTGTATGTATGTATGTGTGTGTGTGTGTGTGTGTGTGCGTGCGTGTGTTTATGTGTATTTATGAGCCATGGCACACACACACACACAGATATACACACATACATTGGCAGCCACGTCAACTGCTTTTGGCGTGCATTAAGTGGCCTTAGCCAGCCGCACAAGGACATGCTTTTTGTGGTCTTTCAAATATTTGGGTTTACTCTGTTCCACTCTCCACTCTCTCTATATATAGCATAAGTATATATATATTCAGCCCATATTCTATTTTACATTTAAGGTGTCTGCATGGCGCATAAAATTTATATTAGTCTGGCTGCCTGGCACAACAACAAAAAAAGTAAAATATTAAAAGCAATTGCAGCAAGTCTTAAAATGAGGAAAATTCTTAAATTTAGTTGCTCGTTTTTGTTTAGCTGCTTTTTTTTTGTCCTTTCTGTGTGAGTGGCTAAGCAGCTTATAAATTCGCTCAGCTTGAGCGGACGAAAATGCTGTAGACTACAGAGCAGCCCTCAGTTAATTGAGAATATTAGCTGAGCAAAAGCGGCTTTAACATAAGCGAAATTTTCTCAAGAATAAGCTATTAGATATTATTAAATTTATACGAATATACAGTCGAGTCCCGATAATTCGAAATGGCAAGGGGATCATTTTTTTTTTCGATTTACACAGAAGTTCATATTATTAATTATTAATTCTTGTTAATTTTTTTCAAGGGGATAGAATTTTTTCGATTTATTGCGATTTTCTATTTAGCGGGGTACAAATTATCGAGACTCGACTGTATATGAGAAGATAAGTGAATGGTTTAAAAGAAGTATGTGCAAAAAGAATAACATTAATAACATATCCTAGATTTTACTTCTTCAAAAATATTAAACAATATTTTAGTACGTTAACATTTTCATGTGATCAGAAGTTTTGTAAATATATTAATTTCTCCTGAACTTTTTACAACATTTATTATATATATTATATATATAATATAAAAAACCCCTTAAAAATGTCTACTCAGTTGACATTTGACGATATTTTCTCTGAGAAGTATAAGCATTGATCATGGCAATTATGTGGAGCAACGCACAAAGCCTTGCAGCCCCTCTAATTTTTTCAAAAGAAACAAAAATTAGGTTAACGAAGTGGCGTCTCGCATGAAAGCGCTTGGAATTGAGAACAGATGGCATGGAATGTGGGTTAAATACAAGACAAATACAAACACACACTCAGACATGGCTCATATGCATATTTGCACAGCTAAAAAGTAGGCAACGATTTATGCGAATCAATTCAAATTCAATTCCTCACAATTAGCGCAAGGTCTGAGAAACGCGGCGTGTAGTTTTTCCATATATAGACAACACTTTGACAACTCAATAATCAAGTCAACTAGTTGCTGTGCCAGTCAGTTGCAACTTGGGCTGCTGCTCGTTAGTCGTGCTTCGGCACTTTTGGCCTGATCCACCGCCCGCTTCTTGTCAAGTGTCGCCTGACACATTCTCAACGCTCGCTTTGTCGGCGACTTTTCAAAGTTTGCAACGTCGCCAAGTTTTTGTGGCAGGTGGCAGGTGGCAGATGGCAAGGCTAAGGGGGTGCTGAAGGAGCTGCAGCTGTAGCTGTAGCTGTTGGAGGTGCATTCAAATTAAATAGCATTTTGATGAATATTGATTGATTACTTGCTGGCTGGCTGGCTGGCTGGCTTGCGCCGCCTTGTGGCAAATTAAAAGCAATTGGCGCTATGGCAAATCGAAAAACTTTTGCCCCCAAAAACTTTGGCCTTGTAATTGAGATAGCCGAATTGCAGTTGCAATTTAATTTTCCAATACATATACATACACATATATATATATATATATATATATATATATATATATATATATATATATATATATATTGCAAAAGAGTTATTCAAAAAATTTGTTAATCAACAGTTGTTTGTTTGTAGCGTGGCAGAAACTTTGATTTGGCAAAGCGAATTTTCAATGCGACTATGAAATGAGCTTTGATTGAGACTGATTTAATGTGAAAGTTCTAAATTTTTGGATTATTTTCAAGTATTAACTCATGTTTGCAACAAATTTGGTATAAGTTAGCAATGAAGATTGTTTCCTCCACTAAGTGTACAGGCAACTTGGATATTTGTAACAGAGATTTATGTTCAATAATATAGAATATATATATACAATATATATTTTTATAGTTGAAGAACTCATCAAAAATCTTTCTTATCAGCAATGTATTTTAATGGTTCAAGAACTCATCCAACTAAAAATAAATATCAGACAATTCAAAAACTTTTCAAAAATCTCTTCTATTATACAAATATTTAATTAATAAAAAAAAACAAACAAAAAAACAAACAAACTTATACTTTTTTTATATAGCGACCCTCTGTAATTTATAAAATAATTCAGTATTAAGTAGCAAGTAAGTTCGCTCGAGGACATTACGCAATGGAGTGCTAAGGATTGTGCTGCTTGCTGGTGGCGTGGTGTTGCTGTTCCTTGCATTGCGAGTTGCTGCAACCGGAAATGAGTAAACAAGCGTCAAATAGTAAAAACACAACAACGACAACGACGACGATGACGACTGCAACTACAACAGGGCGCCAGCCAGCACAGCGACAGTGTCCTTACGAAAAATATAAATAAATGAAACATTAAACAAAACTGCAACGACGACGACGACAACGACAACAATGGACAAAGGCCCTTGTGGACTGTTGCAAAACTGAAGTTTCGTGGAGTGTGGCGCGTGCATAAGGACTTGAATGCGGACGCCAGCGCAAAGATGGCGAAAAATGAGCGAAGACAACAACCGGATATCCGGCAACTTTATAAGCAGCCAGCAGGCAGTGCCACAAAGGACAATCAGACACCAGCAAGCAACGAACAGCGAACAGCGACCACCGCCGCCGCCGTCGCCGCCACCGTCGACAACGTAGTTTATTTTAACTTTTGATTTCCGCCTTTTTTGGTATGCTGAGTACTTGCTGCAGCCAGCACACCGCTGACCATGCAACCTGGTCAGCTGCAAGCGACTCCTCGAGCACATCGTTCAAGACGCCAACACCCGAGCGTTGGCATTAAAAATGAATTAAACTTGCGTTACTTCTCCAGCTTCCAGCTTCCATCTTCCATCTGGCAGTTCTTCTGCTCATTCCCCAACAACCTCTGGCTACAATATTTAACATGGAGAGTTGTAAACGAGGTGCACGCAATTCAATTTCCACAATGTCTCCGAATGTCAGCTAAATGTATTAAGAGTGAGCAAGTCTTTAATGCTGTGTAGCTATATTTTAAAAATATTTTCAATCAAAGTAAGCTACGATCAATATAATAGATTTAATTTCATATGCCCAGGCAGAACTTTAGATTTTATTCAGTACCATTTCTAGACACATACAGACCACATCAGACAGCACAAAATATAAAATACACAAAAAAATCAAAAAAAAAAATAATAAAAATAAGAGTATAATATATATACACAATACACATTACACACCATTCCCATCCACATCACACATATCCATACACATCACACATCACACACCTCATACACGCGTCGACTCTACTACTATAAGCTCAAAGTGTAACTTTTTATAATTTTATAGTAAAAAAATTTAAAATCCCAAAAAAAGAAAATAAAACTAAAACCAAAAAAAAAAAATAAAATAAAAAAAACCTCAGCAAAAAAAGAAACTTTAGCTAGTTTCCATTCTACATGACAAGAAATTATGAACGAAACATACACGAAAAATATATAAACCGAGATAATTCTCCAATTTCGGATTAGCATTTGTTGATTTACTGATATCGGCATTGATGTACCTGGCTTGATCTACCCATAACTGGATATTACGCGGACTGTGTGTAAGTAAGAGCATTTCAGATAAGCCTATATGTAAACAAAATATCTAATCTATTCTCCCGTTGCAGGGACAATAGATACATTGATTAATCTTCCTATACTGACTTGGATACTTCTGTTCAGCCAGCCACCTTCCAAGATCTTATATTTAAGCATTGAGCAATGCGAAAGCTATAATACTCGCGAGGTTCAAGGATGTATTGTTCACTGTCACCTGATTCACTTGCTCACTCTCAGAGACTTCTTTCGAAAATTGAACTGGTATAAATTTGTTGTTCATCTGTTGAGATGGTGGAGTTGTTATAAATTCTGGTATCAAATATAAAATAAATTTATTTTTGGCATGAAACAAATTTGTTTTAATTTTGTTTGACTTGTTTATGGGAAGGAGCTCTTTAAGGTTAAGGTTTGGGCGGGCAAAAAACTTGAATCATAAGCTTTCTTTAGACTGATGTCTATTTGGAGTTTGCGATGGCTAAAAAGAATAAAAATCCTTTAAAATAAGTGATCTACTAATTGACCTTTAAACCTACTCTACTACTACTATAAAGAGTACACTCGTAATTTTTATTACGTTTCAAATTATTTATTATTTATTTAGTTTATTGAGAAGCCTGGCAGCCCTATATTCCGAACTAAGAATATGATTTACATATCAATTTACCCAAGACTTTTTAGAAATATAAATATATATTTATATATCAACATTAACAGAGGCTGACTTCATTCACAACTCCTACACGGAGGTGAACACTACTCAATACAATTCGAAAAATGTTCCCAAACGAACATTTGGGGCTACCTTCATATCATTCGATTAACAGTCGCATCATAGTTAATCATAAGGAATGTAGAAAAACATCTGACAGCGAATCTGAAGAATTCCTGATTCCGATACACCCGCATATATTACGGTAAATACATGAGCATTATCATAACTAAATAAATTCTAATCCTTAAATATTTAGCACTCAACTGCTATTACTAGACTACAAACAGTTCAAGTCCGCGCGCACTATACAAAGACATGTTCGTGGCTTTAACGTTCGCCAGCAATTGCAAAGATTGATAACTGCTGCTAGAATTATTCAGAAAGCATGGCGTCGATATATAGCCAGGCGAAATCTCATACATTTTGCACAGGAGCGCACTCAAGATTCAATACAAATTATGTACTACAACTCATCTCTGAGGATACAGGCCTTGTTTCGTGGCTGGTGGTCGCGCAAGCATGTTACCAATATGCTCTTCCTCAAGAAAATGCAAGTGCAATATTTGGAGGAGCTGCTGAATTCGTATGCCTTAAAGATGCACGAAATGATGAAATCGGGGCATTTGCCAGGATTTATTAGTTTTTGGGGCGATCCGTAAGTAATTGATCTCTTCAGCTATCGATATCAATGTAACGATATTTGTATATTGTTTTACATTTAGTTTCGTAAGCTTTTCGTCTTTGGCATTAATAGAAGTCCATTAATTTGCATTGATTTTTTCTATAAGTCTGTTAATCGAATGGTGTCAGTCCACTGTTTCAGATCCATACTTTCTCTTATTTATAATAATAATATTTTTAATAATCGAATTGTGTATTTCATAAATTTAATTCATTATTTTTTCAATAATTTTCTTAGGAACAATGTAAATTTACAGGACCTCTTAACTGCAATGACATATCGATTTTATAATCGATATGTATGCAATAAATTTATGGTATCCAGAACAAATAAAGAAGCACGTCGCCGCGAATTCATGGACTCCGCTTTTAAAACTTCGGTGCCATATTTGGGATTTAATCACAATGGCCAATGTCATAAATGGGTAAGGGACTATGATATTGAGCCGAAAGTCTATGCACTCCGTGAATACGATGTGGCTCAAGCGTTTATGTCACAGAATCGATTAACCAGTTTGCAAAAGAAACAACTTCTGGCAAAAGAAAAAGGCAAATATAAATAATAATAAATATTTTTTTTTCCTATTATTAATATTATTAATTACTGTTTATTGTCTAGAACTGAAGGCACATTGTCCTCACTGCGAAAGAGAAGGTCGATTCTGCAGAGATGTAGCGAATAGCATGAAATATTGGCGCGTCTGTCATGTGTGTAAGGAAAAAGTCACGGATAGCCTAATGGGAGCACAGTTTAAGGAATATCTAACCGATGTCAAATTCTATTTGGAGACAATGCATTTTGTGGCCAACTGCAATTGCACTCATGATAAGAAGCAACAAGAGCTTTTAAAATGCAAATCGAAAACATTTAGCCCATCTGAAAGAAAAACAGCGTCAGGTCAAAAAAAGAGGAACAGGAACGATTAATGCTGCAAAAAAAACAAGAATAGCTTGAATTATTGCCATGTTTGTCGTATAAGTGGTCAGAGGAAAACAGGATATCTCAACGTTGTCTTATTGTATCTAAAGCCAGTGGATTGTATGCATTTATATATATTTTTTGATTAATGTTTACGCATTGACAAATAAAGCGTGACAGCATATAAATGCTACATTTAAATGAGTTTTTATTTTCACCTGAACTTTGCAGTGGTCAAAATTAACTATAAGCCTGCGAAAATGGGGTTATCCGAGATTTGTATCTACTTAATTAATCTATAGATAAAGTGAGCATTAACAATCTTGTCAAGCGCTAAGGCACACGTTGAGGAACTGATGAAAGCTTGAGACTTAAAATATTATTTTAAAAATTAAGTTAAAATCGAAAATTTGATATATTTTAAGACTTTAGCTTAAAAACAACAAAAAATGAAATTGAATACACAGAATCTGAAATATACGATTTTCGATAATTCAGGTTCTCCTTCTTCACCATCAAATAATAGAGAATTTGTAGTTTCCCAAATAGACACAACTTGATGTCACTATAAAGACTATAGCTGTAAAGTATGCAGTAAGCAGAGTCGCTTGCTTTAGGGTATCTCCTAGTCGTGTACTCCACACTCTTACTTAAAATTTTACCGAAATTCTATAACTAACTTAAAACTATCGTTAATCTCATCAGTTCTTCTTTTTAAGAAGCATGACAACCCTATACTCCGATATAATACATAAACGCACATTCATTTCATTTATACTCAAATATACATTCAACGTACATAACAATTTACCCAGGACTTCTCAGAAATATATACAACATTATTAACACTGGGACATTCTATTCACAACTCTTACACGGTAACAAACAATACTCAATACAACACAAAAAATGTTTCCAACTATACATTTGGGGCTACCTTCATATCATTCGATCGAGAGTGATAAGTTATTTGACAATCATAAGGAATGTATAAATAAAAATGGCAGCGAATCTGGAGGCTCTCTGTTTCCGATGCAGGAACATATGTTGCGGTAAATGCACTAATATTATCATATCTAGATTAATTCTAATTCTCAAATATTTAGCACTCAACTGCTATTACTAGACTACAAACAGTTCAAGGCCGCGCGCACTATACAAAGACATGTTCGTGGCTTTAACGTTCGCCAGATAATGCAAAGACGGCTGGCAGCTGCTGTAACTATTCAGAATGCGTGGCGCCGATATATAGGCAGGCGTAATCTTATACTTTTTGCACAAAAGCGTACTCAAGATTCAATACAAATTATGTACTACAACTCGTCTCTGAGGATACAGGCCTTGTTTCGTGGCTGGTGGTCGCGCAAGCATGTTACCAATATGCTCTTCCTCAAGAAAATGCAAGTGCAATATTTGGAGGAGCTGCTGAATTCGTATGCCTTAAAGATGCACGAAATGATGAAATCGGGGCATTTGCCAGGATTTATTAGTTTTTGGGGAGATCCGTAAGTAATTGATCTCTTCAGCTATCGATATCAATGTAACGATATTTGTATATTGTTTTACATTTAGTTTCGTAAGCTTTTCGTCTTTGACATTAATAGAAGTCAATTAATTTGCATTGATTTTTTTTTCTATAAGTCTGTTAATCGAATGGTGTCTATCCACTGTTTCAGATCCATACTTTTTCTTATTTATGCTTCAGTCTGGAGACGCTATACTCATAATAATATTTTCAAAATTCGAATTGTGTATTTCATAAATTTATATTCATTATTTTTCATAAATTTTTTTCCTAATTTTCTTAGGAACAATGTAAATTTACAGGACCTCTTAACTGCAATGACATATCGATTTTATAATCGCTTTGTATGCAATAAATTTATGGTATCCCGAACAAATAAAGAAGCACGTCGCCGCGAATTCATGGATTCCGCTTTTAAAACTTCCGTGCCATATTTGGGATTTAATCACAATAGCCAATGCCAAAAATGGGCAGATAATTATGATATTGAGCCGAAAGTCTATGAGCTCCGTGAATACGATGTGGCTCAAGCGTTTATGTCACAGAATCGATTAACCAGTTTGCAAAAGAAACAACTTTTGGCAAAAGAAAAAGGCAAATATAAATAATAAATAATTTTTTTACATTATTATAATTATTATTATTTATCTAGAATTGAAGGCACATTGTCCTCACTGCGAAAGAGAAGGTCGATTCTGCAGAGATGTAGCGAATAGCATGAAATATTGGCGCGTCTGTCATGTGTGTAAGGAAAAAGTCACGGATAGCCTAATGGGAGCACAATTTAAGGAATATCTAACCGATGTCAAATTCTATTTGGAGACAATGCATTTTGTGGCCAACTGCAATTGCACTCATGATAAGAAGCAACAAGAGCTTTTAAAATGCAAATCGAAAACATTTAGCCCATCTGAAAGAAAAACAGCGTCAGGTCAAAAAAAGAGGAACAGGAACGATTAATGATGCAAAAAAACAAGAATAGCTTGAATTATTGACATGTTTGTCGTATGAGTGGTCAGGGGAAATCGGGATATCTCAACGTTGTCTTATTGTATCTAAAGCCAGTGGATTGTATGCATTTACATATATTTTTTATTAATGTTTACGCATTGACAAATAAATCGTGACAGCATATAAATGCCACATTTAAATGAGTTTTTATTTTCACCTGAACTTTGCAGTGGTCAAAATTAGCTATAAGCCTGCGAAAATGGGGCTATTCGAGATTTGTATCTACTTAATTAATCTATAGATAAAGTGAGCATTAACAATCTTGTCAAGCGCTAAGGCACACGTTGAGGAACTGATGAAAGCTTGAGACTTAAAATATTCTTTTAAAAATTAAGTTAAAAATCAAAAATTTGATATATTTTAAGACTATAGCTTAAATACAACAAAACATGAAATTGAATACACAGAATCTGAAATATACGATTTTCGATAATTCACGTTCTCCTTTACCATCAAATAAGAGAGAATTTGTAGTTTCCCAAATAGACACAACTTTATGTCCCTATAAAGACTATAGCTGTAAAGTATGCAGTAAGCAGAGTCGCTTGCTTGAGGGTATCTCCTAGTCGTGCACTCCTACTTAGAACACTCTTACTTATAGTTTTATCGTTAATCTCATCAGTTCTTCTTTTTAAGAAGCTTGACAACCCTATACTCCGATATAATACATAAACGCACATTCATTTCATTTACACTCAAATATACATTCAACGTACATAACAATTTACCCAAGACACAGAAATATATACAACATTATTAACACTGGGACATTCTATTCACAACTCTTACACGGTAACAAACAATACTCAATACAACACAAAAAATGTTTCCAACTATACACTTGGGGCTACCTTCATATCATTCGATCGAGATTGCCAAATTATTTGACAAGCATAAGGAATGTATTAATAAAAATAGCAGCGAATCTGGAGGCTCTCTGTTTCCGATGCAGGAACATATGTTGCGGTAAATGCACTAATATTATCATATCTAGATTAATTCTAATTCTCAAATATTTAGCACTCAACTGCTATTACTAGACTACAAACAGTTCAAGGCCGCACGCACTATACAAAGACATGTGCGTGGCTTTAACGTTCGCCAGATAATGCAAAGACGGCTGGCAGCTGCTATAACTATTCAGAATGCGTGGCGTCGATATATAGGCAGGCGTAATCTGATCCTTTTTGCACAAAAGCGTACTCAAGATTCAATACAAATTATGTACTACAACTCATCTCTGAGGATACAGGCCTTGTTTCGTGGCTGGTGGTCGCGCAAGCATGTGAACAATATGCTCTTCCTCAAGAAAATGCAAGTGCAATATTTGGAGGAGCTGCTGAATTCGTATGCCTTAAATCTGCACACAATGATGAAAACCGGACATTTGCCAGGGTTTTTCAGTTTTAGTGATGATCCGTAAGTATTAGTTGATCTTGTTAGCTTCCTCTCTTTGTAGTCGAATTCTCCTTATCAATTTGTTCATATCGATACATTTATCTAAGTTTCATTCTTTAGTCGATAAACTCGTATTCATTTTGTATACCCTGCACCCATTGAAAATGGTAAATAAGGGTATAATGGTTACGTTTAATAATTGAACTGTGTCTATTGGTAACTGTCATAATTTGTATGCCTCTTTCTCTTAGGAGCAACGTAAATGTAAAGGACCTTTTAACTGCAATGACCTATCGATTTTATAATCGATATGTGTGCAATAAATTTAGGGTGACCCGAACAAATATAGAAACACGTCGCCGCGAATTCATGGATTCCGCTTTTAAAACTTCGGTGCCATATTTGGGCTTCAATCACAATGGCCAATGTCATAAATGGGTAAGGGATTATGACATTGAGCCGAAAGTCTATGCACTCCGTGAATACGATGTGGCCCAAGTGTTTATGTCACATAATCGATTAACCAGTTTGCAAAAGAAACAACTTCTGGCAAAAGAAAAAGGCAAGTATAAATAATAATAAATATTTTTTTTCCTATTATTAATATTATTAATTACTGTTTATTGTCTAGAACTGAAGGCACATTGTCCTCACTGCGAAAGAGAAGGTCGATTCTGCAGAGATGTAGCGAATAGCATGAAATATTGGCGCGTCTGTCATTTGTGTAAGGGAAAAGTCACCGATAGTCTAATGGGAGCACAATTTAAGGAATATCTAACCGATGTCAAATTCTATTTGGAGACAATGCATTTTGTGGCCAACTGCAATTGCACTCGTGACAATAAGCAACAAGAGCTTTTAAGATGCAAATCGGAAGCATTTAGCCCATCCGCAATACAAACAGCTTCAGTTCCAAAGCCTAAGAAAACGCACTAATAAACTTATATTTTTATTGATGTACATCAAGTTATTGATCTAGAATAGAGGTAAAGAAACTACGTTTCGTGGAAAAATAAAAGACTGTAAAGATCATGTGAATACCACAAATTATTGGCATGTTTGTTGTATGAGGGGGTGAAAGGAAAATGGGGTGTCTTTACATAGTCTAATTGTATCTGAAGGCCAATGTGCGATGTATTTGAAGTATATTCGTGATAATCAGGAATATGCATGTATATACATACACGACCGCCATACTCAACGCCATACCGAAGGATGACCTAAAAAAGTCATTAGATAATCTTCTTGATCGTGCAAATCGTTGTATTCAGTCCGAAGGGGACACGACCGCCATACTCAACGCCATACCGAAGGATGACCTAAAAAAGTCATTAGATAATCTTCTTGATCGTGCAAATCGTTGTATTCAGTCCGAAGGGGACTATTTCGATGGCGACCAATAAAATTTTTGCCAAAGAAAATCTATTTTTTTTATAAAGTCCTGGAACTTTTGAATTGCACCTTGTATATATATACATATATATAAAGTCCATCTGTAGAGACAGCCAACACTGATCCACCTGCAAAATATGGTATATATAGGTTGAGAAGGCTGATGTTGGATGTCATATCTATTTTTTCAAACAGTAAAACTTGGTAATCAAAGTAGGCTAAGATCCGGTCTCCAATACGTTTCAATTGAGATGCCCTGTTAGAGCTACGATTTTTATTCAGTACACTTCTTTAGCGCAGCCAAGTAACATCTAAAATTTGATCAAAAACATATTTACAGAAAAAAAAAACACGGAAAATACTTTTATTTAATTCATTTTACTTTAAGCATAAAGTCTCACTTTTTATATTGTAGTTTCAAAAATAATTACACAAGTTGCAAGTCATTCACAAACAAACAGCAAAAAACACTTACACTGCGGACGCACATACCTGGGTAGAGCTGCATATATCGACATACATATTACTCTGACTGTAAGTGGAATTGGATGTATAAATCGGTTTGTCTTAATTGTGCATTTTCTTTTGCAGCTACAGATACAAAAACATATATACAGAGATGGAAGACTCGAATAATTTCTATTTATAAAATTGGTATTCTGACAGGCATTTGATAAACTTTTTTTTTTTGATAGTTTGATGTAAAATTTAAAAAATTGGAAACTTTGATGTATAAATTTAATAAAATTAATTGTAATATGTAAACTGTTGTATTTTATTTGCTTGATTAACTTGTAAATTGTAGCAATCTGACTACAAGAAAGGGGCTTCCATTGTGGTACAAACACCAAAAGAAAATCTTTCTTTTACCTTATATTTTATATGAATATATATAAATATATATATTTTTACAAATACTATATCGTAAACCTCATTTCTTAGTTGACTCTCGGAGCAACGTATGTCCATTAGTGAATATATATGTTGAAAAGAAAACCTGGGGCTACTTTTCATGAAATTCTCTCATCTTCCTTAGTCTCTGCTCACATAATCAACAAACACACACACGCATAAATGAGTTCAATCAATATGGGCAACAAATTAAATTTAATGATATTTGTTGCTTGCAGCCAAAGTCAAGTAGAAAAGAGCTACGAAATTGGCAATTCGGGTAAATATTTACCGACTGACGCTAATGAACTTGAGCATACACATAGGCAACACACACACACACACTCACCCACACACACACACACACAAAGAGAGACTCTTGGAAGTACTTATGTTCCCAGAAACAGAAGCTGTTCAAAAGAAAACTCGAATCGCTGCTTTGATTAAAGAGTTTTGCACCAAAATTTGCTCACTTACAGATTTTTCGCTTGTGTCGTAGTTTTCTTTCTTTTTTCTTTTATTTGTCTTTTTTTTGCCTTTCATTTTCCACAGAGAAATGGACGAGCAAAACGTGTTTACACAAAGAATTTTTCTCTATTGATTGTGTGATTGCAATATGTGTGTGTGTGTGTTTGAGTGTTTGAGTGTGTGTGTATGTATTTATACATATGCAAGGACATTGCCGAAGAAGCACGTTTGGTTTCCCATTGTGGGCATCCAAAAGTCAACAGCATTTCTTTGATTTGATACTCTACTTATACTCTCTCGGAAAGGGTATTAAAATTCTGTCATTAAATTTTGGTTAGAATTTTTAAAAGACCAACTAATAATATGGACTATTTCCTATTTATATCTAAGCAGGAATTTCCTGCTACACATCATTCAGTTCTCTTGAAAGAGTATTTCGCATTCAGCTAACTTTTCTTTTCATTTATTTATTTCACATCGTTATTTGCAGTGATTCAGCTGAGTTTGTGCTCTGAGTGGGCTACTTGTCGAAAATCTGAGAGAGACAGAGAAAGAGAGAGTTAAGTTATCTCTGCGAGTTGTCTGTCTGTGCCCTTTTATAGTCCTTTGTATTTGAAGTATCCAGTGTGGCTATAGAAAATAATCTAGCAGGCATTGCTATCTAAACGCATGATCTTTAGCTACTTGACAATGAATTTATTGAATTTATTTAGTTGGCTTTCGCACAGCGCTCAAACAACAGCTGAAATATGGGAATTAAAAGTAAAAAAAAAACAAATAAAAGTCTAAAAATATAATTTAAAAACAATTAAATATATAAACATGTCAAATAAACAAATGAATAAGTTAAAGAAATTATTTAAATAAGTAGTCAAAATACAAAAAATAGCAAGTAAAAGAACTCTAAGCACATTCTGAAAGACTTCAAACATCGCTGGAAAATTGAGCAGTCTGCAAGGTATTTATATGAGCATAAATTATATGTCATTTTTATTATATATTAATTTCTTGATTTTTCAGAGGCAAACTAACACAAATTAATACTTTTTTTGATACTAAAAACACGATATATTTTGCATAAAAAATAAAAATGCCTATATATTTTGATACTAACCAAAAAAAATTGAGTTTCATTTCTAATTATTAGATATTTGCTATATGCTGACATATAATGTGAAAATTTATAAAAAAGGCATTATTATTTGATGGTAATATAATATTTTACAAATATTTAATAAGATGTGTGATGAAAGCAAAAAGTTATTATACCCTGAACCCATTGAAAAAGGGAAATCAGGGTATAATGGTTTTGTGAAAATGTATGTAACAGGCAGAAGGAGGCGTGGCAGACCCCATAAAGTATATATATTCTTGATCAGCTCGACAAACTGAGTCGATATAGCCATGTCCGTCTGTCCGTCCGTCCGTCCGTCCGTGTGAACGCAGCGATCTCGCAAACCACAAAAGCTAGAGATCTGAAATTTGAAATGTATACTCATGTATATCCTACCAGTACGAGTTTATTTTTTTTTTTTCGATAACTCATCCCATTTCCTTATTATCGATTAAAATCGATAACTTTTCTTCGTTTTTGAATACCGTTTTAACTATAGATTTCACATTTTCCGTGTATATCAGTGTCGTTAATCTGAACCATTTTTAATTATTAAATTCATGTTGCATAGCTACGATTTATATATGTTGAACTTAGGCTTCCCAAAGGGTTTCTAAAAGACAATATAATAGGCCAGATAAAGTATTAAACATACATAAATGTTATATAAAATATCTCTGCAATTAAAGAGATTTTTTTATTGTTTACGTATTTATATATACCATATTCTTGGAAAGCATTTATATATCTGTTTTGAATGTTGTTCTATATTCATACATCAGACGTTTTGAATAGCTATGGAGCATTAAAATGCCAGTCATGCAGAGTGTGTGTGTCTGTGTGTGTCTGTGTGCTATAGTGGCATTAAATAGAAACAGAATTAACCCAAATATGTAAATAAATTTGCCAGCAAAGCGAACAGCAGCAGCAACAACAACAACAACGCTGCACATTAACTTCCGCAGCTCATTAAGTCGCTGTCAAGTGAAGATAGTGAGGGACTGAGAGAGCGGGCTACAAACTAAGAATGTTACAAAGCGAAAGTAGAAGCGGGCAAATACTTGTGTATAAAAATTTATGCGACGCCAGCTGGACGACAGCACACACACACACACACACAGACACACAGACACTCAGACACATACAGCTGCAAATCAGAGGCTTGGCAGACAGGCGAAAAGTTCGCTGGCTCTCACAACAAATAAAACATTTGGCCCCATGTAAATTATGAGGGCCACAAAGCGAAAACCCCAAAACCCCGCGCATGGAATACGTAAATTAGCAACAACAAAAAAATATACAAAATAAGCAAGGAAAAAATAACCAAAAAAAGAAAATAATAATAAAAATATCAACGCGCCAGAGGTCAACTGTGGGTGAGCAGCATCAGGGATGCCCCTCCCAGCCCTGCGCTGCCTTGTTCTGTCCTGCCACGCCTCCAGCTCGCGCTCAATATAAAGGCTAAACGAAAATGTCGACACATTAAATGAAAATGACGGAATTTTTACTTGCACTGAATTGTTGGCTTCAAAAAATAGCAATGTTGTTTATTATGCTCGACTAGCGGATACCTTGGACTGAGTTGGAAGTTGCTTAACTCTTTAATATCAATATATGCATTGAAAGTGTGAAGCTTTATAGAGCTTGAAGATGATAATAAAGAATAAATTTATAGAAAATTTAATTGGATTGTTTCTTTATTTTATAGTGATGCAGAATCAAGCATAAATTATTATCATATTTAAATTGTATAATAGAAATTCTGATATGTGATAGAATACGAAGCAAGTTAGACTTTATACAATTCCAATACCGCTCAATTCCAATATACTCCTATTCCCAATACTAACAGGGCATAAGAAAAACTGAAAAAAAAGAAATCTGTACGCATCCTTGGCCTCCAGTTTAATTATGCCGTCTGCTTCTGTTTTGGCCTATATAGGGAAAAATGCCTTAAAAAATGTTCGTTTAATGCCGTTGCCCTCGGTCCCCCAGGTTAAAGGTCAGTTTTTTTTTTCTTTTTGTGGGTCGAATTTACGTTTGGGCCTGGGTGTGGCCAAACTAATTAGTGGCCATTTTGTGGGCGTTGCTGTTTAATGAAATTTTAATAGGACTTTAATTGAAATTCAGCACGAGACTCAAATTGCGAGCTTCAGTTGTGAGAAAGCAACAAGCATTTCACATGATTTATGCTGCATATAGTAGATAAAGATAGAAGGCAATTTTAATCAGCCATCAAATTGATTAACGAATATTGTTTATAAAACAAAGTCAAAGATTTACTACAAATGAAAATCTTTAAGCTATTGCCAAACTATTCTTAATATACTTCTTTACTTTGCTTTATTTTCCATTGACATTGAATAAATATTCGTTTGTCTTCAATTCATGTTGAAATCAAATATTTTTCGTAGTTGCTTTAGGCTAACTTCAGTAAATGGCAATTTAATTAATATTTAAAATTAACTCTTTATTATGAATTGTGCTCTTGAGAGATAAAAGTAAAAATGCTTCAGGCCAAAATGCTTAGAAGATATTTTTAGAAATTTAATTTAACTAATAGACAACTTGTGGATTCAAATTAGATATGACAAAATGAAGAGAATATTTAAACAATGGTGAGGGAAAGGTAAGTTAGAACATATACACCAATAAATATATATATATATATATATATATATATTATTTATATATATATTTTAATATATTTTAAGACTTCTCAAAATGAATATTTCTGTCATTCATAGAAAATTACTATATAATTAAGTTAAAATAGTTAATTATAATAAGAAACATGTGTTTTCTATTGATATAAATAGGTATATCAAACAGATTTATGAGGAGATAAAAAGAATTTTTAGTAGTTCTTAACATAAAGAATCATTGAGCTAAGGTCGTTGTTTGGAATATGTAGTTCAGTCTGAGTTAAGGAATAAAAACATTATATTCCTTATTTAAGTTATATATTTCCAATAAACAAAGCTCGACAGAATATTTTATATATGGATTGAGTTCACTAGAGCTGAAACCATCCGGCTAAATATTAGTTATTGTTAGTCAATTTTCTTATTGTTTAGTTTCAGACAGATTGCAAATAAAACATGAATTAATAAAAAATAAATAACATAAAATATATATTTAACATTTTAGTATCAGAACTTATTTCAGTTCATATATTCAATTCTATATACAAGAGATCTATATATGTCTATATTACCAGAGATATAACTTACTTAATCACTTACTTGCGTGCATCTTCAGATCTCAGTGCGAAGAATCTTTTGAGTAATTAAAATCGAATTCTTGCTGCTGTGTTGGCATTCATTTAATTTACCGTTCTTGTTGCACATTCCTTGTGGCTGCACACAAAGCCACTCGCGACACACTCACACACGCACACTCACACACACACATACACACAACCGACAATAATTAAACACACGCGTCGCGTAATGACAAAACAGAGCGCTGCCAAAATGACGCTTAACGTAACGAAATGTCGAACGCAGCTGCCGAAATTTATGGAAAAAAAACTGCAGCAGAAGATGAAGACCAAAAGCAAGAAGAAGATGGAAGCCGTCGCCTGTGCCTTGTGCCTTGGGTTCAGTTTCGTTAGTTTCAGTTTCGCACAGTTATTATGGTTGTTGCTTTTGCGTATATTATTTGCTGTTGATGTTGTTGTTGTTGGCTTTTGACGGCTTCGTGTGCGCTGCTGTTGCCCGCTTGGGGCAGAGATCCAGTTCGTAGCGCGTTATCAATGGAACTGCTGCTCAACTGCTGATTTTTCTCGTCATCGTCGCTAGCATCGCCCCAGAAAGTACGTTTTTTTTTCCACTCGCGATTCGTCGTAACGATGCTCTCTCGGCTCATTCGGCTCGGCGTCGTGTGCTCGTCGTTGTTTTTTGGGCGGGTGAGTTGAACTTAACGAAAGGAGTGTCGTTGCCGTTTGGGAATTTTACATTTCGCACTGTAAACGAGAGAGAGAGAGAGAAAGTAGAGAGTGCATTAGATATGGGAAATTATAACAGAAAAATATTTGACTGTTAACTAAATCAGTTATTTAGCCAGTTATTTGAATGTAATAATAATTTAAAATATATAAAAGAAATATAGTTAAAAAGAAAATTAATTGAAAACTTGGCTAGTATAACAACTCATAGAAAATCCTTTTGGGCTTAAATATATATAAATATTAAATATGAAGTAGTGAATAAAAACAAAAATTATAATATTCAATAATTACAAATATAATAATATTCAATAATTACTATAATAATAATAATAATATTTATTAATATATATGTATCAAAGTAATTTATATTGTAAACATTACAGACAAGCCACAGTCTATAATTGTCCCAAAATAAAATACTGGTAAATTGTTTGGACTTTTAGCAGCGTACCTAAAGGGAATTATTTTTAAATATCTAACGTTTTTTTTCATATTAACAGATTTACAGAAATGTTACTAAAGACTTTGCAGAACATGAAAATTATTGAGGAAATAAAACTAAATCCTTTACTAACATTTAGCAGAAATCGTATAAATTGTCTTAGCCAAGTCAGCTATAATATGACAATATAAATTATTTTTATTTATTTATTTGCTGCAATAATTTATATTAAATCAATTTTGTTGAATTTTTGTTTTATAAAACATAATTATTCTAAGCTGTGCTTTGAAGTCCTTTTAAATACACATTTTTGCACTCAACAACTTCTGAAATGCTAAAAAATCAGCTTTAATATGCTTAATACAATTATGAGAAGCGCGGAGAGGGGAGCAATACATATATGTGGCAATTTCCCACCTTCGAAGCTTGCATACAAATTAAAGCATAATTTATAAGTGAATGTGTTTATGAGCATGTGTGTGTGCCTTGTGTGTGTGTGTGTGTGTGTGTGTGTTTGGAAGAGATATTCCTGTATTTTAACCTGATGACTGTCATAAAAATTGTGTTTTTATTGTCGACGCGGCGCCAAAGCCTCAAAATGAAAAATGCATTTTGAATTGCCTGCTTTGTAGCCTGAATGAGATGAATGACAAGCGGGGCAAGTGTTAGAAAGGGTGCGGGGGGAGGCGGAAGCACTGCTGTGGGTGTTTGCTTAAATTAGTTTATCGCACGCGTGTGTGCATTTTTAAGTTGTTTTTCTCACTGAAACGGAGTTGGCTTTACTCTGCCCAAGGCTGGGGAAAAATTGTCATGCGGCAAATGGAAAACTTCTCCCTCGCGCCTCATTTTCTATAAGTCAATTGAAATTTATTACACACACACACACACACACATTGACTTCTGCCACGCCCCTTTATCTACTATATATACTTAAGCACCCCACCTGCTCTGCGTACATGTTGTTCCTCTATAATAATTTACAAAGCATTTTACGCTTCGCTTCGCCTGCCATCTGCATTAGCCGCAAAGTCAGTTAGCCAAGGCACAATGGGGCAGTGCGGCACGAGGGGGTGGGGGTTGAGGACTGTGGTGGGGGGATGGGAAATGTCTGCATTATGTAAATACATAAAAAGTCAACGCGTCCTTGATCTATGGCCCATTCATTCGGGCTGCTCTACTAAGCGACTTCTTAGCCAGCTTGACTAATGGCCCAATATGATGGACAGCAGAATTTTTTATTGCAAGGTTTGTTTTTGTTATTGTTAACTGTGAAGTTGTGGAAGCAGGTAGAAATATTAACCAAAAATAAAATAAATAAATAAATGAATTGAATATGATTTGAGCATGATATTGTAATATGCGTGAGTTAATTAAGAAGAATAAATGTTTGAATAGCAACTTAATTTAACAACATTTGTATATCAAGACTTGCTTGATTTTTAGTAACTATGGAGCTAAGGAAGCTACAAGTTCGTAGGACAATGCCAACGTCAGGTCAACGCTAATAAAATAGATCAAATTATAATATGAAACAAAAAATGATGAACATTGATTAATTCCATAAAAGAATACTAAATTAAAATATATGCAATTCACTTAGAATCGAATGAAACCAAATAGAAAGTGTTAAAACACTTGTAATATAAACTTACAAATATTTACGAGATTCGCTCGAATTAGATTGTAAACATTTTACTTACTATATACATAATAAACATGTGTATATAGATAAGTTTAACAAAAAGTTACACTTTTCAATGAGATTTACTTCAATTCAATTGCAAAAATTAATATAAATAATATTTATAAATAGTATTTACATGTCTATATACATAGATAAGACAACGACTGAATATTTCCATACACCAATAAGATTCTATCCAAATAGATTAAAGATATATAAATAAAGATACATATGTCTATAGATAAGATTCATATCTTTAAGCCAAAAATAAGCCATTGAGCTAGAACTTATTTATGTGAGTCGTCTCTGAGGCGACACAAAAACAATTTCCAACTCATAAGAAAAGCAATGCATCATTTTTATGCCGAAAAGTTTACAACAGCCGCAGCCGCAGCCAGAGCCGATTAATGTGCCCAGAGGCGACAAGAGAGTGAGGGAGAGAGAGGGAGAGAGGCGCACTCACACACATACGCACGCACACGTACACACCAATAGAGCTTACAACAGAGAGCACCCCAAAGGATATTAACAATAATCTAACCAAATTAACCCAAAGCACTAAAGTGTAAGTGACATTAAGTTAATTTTCGAGCTGAAGACGAGTCCAAAGCAGAAACAGCGTGAGAAATAAGAGCGAGAGAGAACCACAGACAACAGAGCAAAGGAATAAAAAAAAAGTTGGGGTTTTATTTCACTTGCTGTTCTTGTTGTTGTTGTTGTTGTTGTTGCTGCTGCTGCTGTTGGCTGCAACTGTGCAAAATTTCCCACGAGATCAATCAGCCACAGGCAGCGGCAGCAGCAGCAGCTTGACTCTGTCCGCCATTTTTGTTGTTGCTGTTGTTGTCGTTGTTGTTATTGCTGTTGCCGTTATTACTACTTTTTGCAACTTTTTTTTTCTTTTCTTTTGTATAACTTGGCCGAACGTCTGCTTTTGTTTCCTTCTCTTTTTGTTGTGTGTGCTTTGTCTATGAGCAGCAGCAGCTTCTTTTTTTTTTTTTTTTGCTGCTCAGCTCTTCGCTTTGGTGCTTTTCGTTGGCTCTTTTTGTTTTACACCTTTTGGCATTGGCCTTTCGCAGCGAGCGCAGCTAATGAAGCGACGTTGATGATGCCATAGCGCAGAGTGGGGGACAGAGGGCAAATAGGTTTTATTCAGTGGCGTGTGGCTTTAGACGGTGTCAAAAAAAAAGGGGGTGGCGGTTCAGTGTGGGTGAGTATCTACCTGCACAGCTCTTGGGGCTTCGCAAAGTGAGTTGAGATATTTTGTGGCAAGCAAAAATATGAAACACGAGAGTCATGCAAGCCAAAAGAAGTAAAGTAAAAAACTCGATAGCTTAAGCAGCCTTTAAAAATGAATAAGGTTTTTATTTAACATACTTATATATAATTATTTAAAAAATTGCAGACAAAATCCCTTTGAAACAAATTCTAAATGCCGCCCATGTTTGCTTTAAGAAAACTTGCTTTTCTACTTATAACTATCTCGCTCTAACGCTTAGACTGCAAATGTGGATCAAGTTCAACTGCGCGTTCTCTACTTTTACATATACATAGACACATACATAAGCACACGCGCTTGAGCTAATGCAGCAATTGCATAAGGATAAAACAACAACAACAACATAATCTAATAATGTATCTCACTCGCTCACACTATAATATGCGCAATGTTGACCGAACAACACATTGCAACAGCAAAAAAAATAAATAAAATTAAAAAAATGCTTGCGCAGCTGCTTGGCAAGATAAAATAAGAAATGCACATATTTATTGATATATGCAAATCTGAACTAATAAAACTCACCTCTATTTAATATAAATAAATAAATATAATTAATATACAAGAATTTGCGCACACGCACGAATTAAGCTGCGATCAAGAGAACGAA
The DNA here is from genome assembly GCA_035045365.1 of Drosophila leonis. Taxonomy (NCBI): domain Eukaryota; kingdom Metazoa; phylum Arthropoda; class Insecta; order Diptera; family Drosophilidae; genus Drosophila; species Drosophila leonis. The sequence goes on from JAWNPC010000389.1 coordinate 4,139,122, forward strand.
CGCGCACAAACTAAATTCTCGCTCTATTTTTGACGTCCACAATGCATATATAGCTCTTATGCTTACACCCTCAGCCAGACTGCTCTCACTTTGAGTGCACTTATGCAAGCTACTGGCTGATTGAGATCTATTGGGATCAAAAGTCACGTGGCGCAGAGATTAAATTGCAATCCACAAGTTTCTCACTGTAGACGTCGCAATTCACGCTCACTCCGAACGAACACTATCCGTCTCTTTCTCGCTGCAGCAGATCTTTGCACTTGTACTTAATGCAATTTTAATCAATTTGTTTGCATATGATAAAGCAAGGTCAAATAAATTCATTATTTATAACTTTATGTTATTATTGAATGGGGTATTTTAATTTTGTCACAAAATTTGTAACATTTAAAAATATATTCAATTAAAAAAATTAGAAATTTAGCCGTAAATATTCAATAATTCAATATATTTATTACAATTTACAATTTTACCTTTGCAAATAATTATTTCAGAACCATTCCCTTTTCTGTTATTTAGCAGACGCCTCTGCACGCATTAACCAACACTAGGCAGCAGTTTCACTAAAAATAATTATATATAAAAACTGTCATCACAAAACTTCTGGCGTTCATCTCATTAGAAGCGAAACACTTCAAGGGCAACAACAAAAACAAGTATTAGAAAAAAAGTAACAACAACTTGTCGCTAATTGTTGCCCAATGTGTGTGTGTGTGTGTGTGTGTGTGTGTGTGTGTGTGTGTGAGTGTGTGTGTGTTACTAAATACCTCCCCTACCCAACACTGGCCACTCGACAATGCCACTTGATTGATTAATGGTTGTCAATGTCAGCGGAGGTGACAAGTGGCCAACAAGTCAGAGAGAGAGAGAGAGAGAGGGAGAGAGAGCGGAGGGGATACACAGCACGATAATCAAGAATAGCTCGAGACTGACTAAATGATGTGCCAAATTGGACAGCCGGCTACAGACGTTGGGCCGTTACAATGTGCCAAAAAGTATGCAATAAAATGTCAAAATGCCACACGGCAAATGACATGAAAATTGTTGCCAGTTTTTTCTTCTTTTCTTTATATTGCGGAAACATTTAATTTGCAGGCTCAGCTGGAAGGCAGCGAGTTGTCTCTGTCAGCAGTGGGCGTGGCCTGATGGACTTTTTGGCTACTTGGGCTACCTGGTTAGCCACAGGTAAGAGTTGAATTTCTGCACAGCTTGCACTTCCGTCTACTTTTGCATATCCGTTGCAAAAAGAAAAGTACAGCAGCGGCAGCAGCAGCAGCAAATGGAACTGAAGGCAAACCTTGTAAGACCCCGAAAATGGCCTCCGTTGCGGATATCCGCAAAGCAATTTTAATGCAATTTTTATGCGCTCGTTTTGGCTTCCTATTTGCTCTATTTTTTTTTTTTTTTATTAGTTTCTTCTTATTTTTATACGGTTATTTTATTTTATTTCATTTTGTTTCATTTTTTGTCGTGAGCAGTTTGTGGCAGGAAATGTGCCCGAGTGTGTCCTGTCCGAGCGGATGTAAAAGGTAGCAGCTAAGTACAGTGAACGCTCGAAGAATAAGTAGAACAAGCTGATGGCAGACAGCAAATTAGGAAAATACATATATATATTCTATATGGAATTTAGTAGAAGAGTTAGATAATAATTCAATTTATATAAAGTCACGTATATAACTATTTAACAAGTAAGAGTGCTCTAGTCGAGACTGCTCGACTAAGAGATACCCTGAACCCTGGGAAGATGCGACATTCAATTCTCTTTACTCTTCTTTTATACATATATACATATATATAAATAACACATACACACACACACACATGCACACGCACGCACAAGCACTTTCTCTGCTACTGCGCAGTTTACGCAGCGACTGCGCGCGGGCAGCGCTTGGGCTGCAGTATGGGCTATATTTTGGAAACTTATTTGTTGAATAGGTTTGCTTCTAGATGGACTTTCGTAACCAAACTTTAACAGCGTAATAACGACACTGATATACACGGAAAACGTGAAATCTATAGTTAAAACGGTATTCAAAAATGAAGGAAAGTTATCGATTTTTATCGATAATAAGGAAATGGATGAGTTATCGAAAAAAAAAATGATAAACTCGTACTGCGTAGGATATACACGAGCATACATTTCAAATTTCAGATCTCTAGCTTTTGTGGTTTACGAGATCGCTGCGTTCACACGGACGGACGGACGGACAGACGGACGGACGGACGGACAGACGGACATGGCTATATCGACTCAGTTTGTCGAGCTGATCAAGAATATATATACTTTATGGGGTCTGCCACGCCTCCTTCTGCCTGTTACATACATTTTCACAAAAACATTATACCCTGATTTCCCATTTTCAATGGGTTCAGGGTATAAAAATTATTTTGTTAACAAACAAAAATACATTCCCTAATTAATACAATTGTATAATTATTTAAATATATTACAATAAAAATTGAAAGAAAGGCTTATAGCCTTGCCCTTTAATACGTTTTAAAATATATTAAATTTACATTTTATTATTATTATTATTATTATTTTCTAGCCAAATATATTTTTGTAGTAATGAAAACTCTTCTAAATTCAATGTTAAATATTAACTAATTAATTTTGATTTGAAACCCTTTTCGCTTTATAAGTTTCTTCTGGCCAGCATTTGGAGGCTCTAATCGATCTTCAAAATAAATAAGTTACTTCATTTAACTGGGCTTTTGTTTTGCAGCTGGCAAAAGTTTTGCAGCAGCCGAAAAGGAGTTTGGTAAAATTTTAGCATAAAACCATTTTACATGATGCTAACCACAGCAGCAATGTTGGAAAACTACGAAAAGCAGCAGCAGCAGCAGCTGCACCACTCAACCAACCACGCCAACCCACTGCAGCCCACTCCAACCAACGCAACCAAGAAAATTCTCTATAAAGGCACAAAAGACGTCAGCAATGTCTACAACAGCAACAGCAACGGCAACAACAAAGGACATCAATAAACAGTGCAAAAGACAGTCGCCAGAGTCAGAGGACACAGAGGCACAGAACAACAGGACATGGGACATGGGACATAGAACGCCGGAGACTTGGGTGCGGCCCATAAAGCTTCCGGCCAGAGGCTTTGCTGCTTCTTCATATTTCTTTTTTTATATCCAGCTAACGGGTTACAAGAAATGGGAGCTGTACGAAAACATACGTCAAAGATGCTTTATTGAGTGAAACAAACACAAGGCGCTAGCTATGTCCCAAGTTCTACCCCTAGTTACTATCTCCCCCCTCCCCCCTCCCCCCACCCCGCTTAACCCATTTTTTGTTGCTGGTTTTTAGGGCCAGTGTCAAACAATTTTAAAGTTGTGCGGTTACTTAAGCACCAAGCCTAACTGTTATTACCCCTGGCTACCCCTCGCCAGGCCAACCCTGTTCAACTACCCCCGTCGCTGGCAAAGCAGCCTGTTTCAGTGCAGACAAACAAAGCGCCTCGAGCGGGATTTTAAAAAGCACTTACGAAAAGCTACCAAGAATGGGACTTACGCTTAGGCAGCTGCCTTGCGACGCCGCCTGCTAGAGGGGTGTCTGTAAAACGGCTGGGGGAGGGGGCTAGCTGCCTGCTGGCAAATTTGCAAAATATTGACAGGCGCAATGGCAGGCACAGCGAACGTCTTGTCCGGGCATAATTTAATAAATCAATATTTTATTAGCTGCCATGTGGAAGCAGCCTGACAATATGTGAGACGGCTGAATAGCAGCAGAGGGAGATAGAGAGAGAGAGAGAGAGAGAGGGGGGAAGTGTGACAAGGTGGAATTGGCAATTGACTTGAGGTGTTGCCGGGCTGTTGCTGTTGCTGACGCCAACAGGTAGGTGACAAAATTTATAAGCAGCTGTTGGGATTTGTGTGCATGAAGGTGTAAGTCTTTGTTTGCTGCAGATACATTTAATGGGAAAATAATCGATTGTCAAGGATGTTATCGATAGGTAGCAAAGAGATGATATAGTAGATATCAATAGCAAATGTTTAGAGAAATCTATGTAGAATGTGATCTAATTTCGTTTGTAGATAGTAAAGTTAATTATTTTTTTTTACTGATGCCTGATTATTTTCAATAAATTAGTTTTATATAAAAGATATATGACAATGTAAACGGAAAAAGGCAATTTCTTTTTTTTATATATTGTTTTCTATTGTAAATATTTTTAAAACATTCCTTGGAGTAAGATGCAAGCTTAAACTAATATAGTGTATAATATAAGGTTGTCAAAAAAGTCTTGCGGTATTTCCGCAAGCTTGTCTTTGCAAGCGCGTAGTTCTAGTTGTATTCGTCGCATCGGTTCACGCTAGAGCATTTTGGAAAGCTCTTTTCACGTGCTCACACGTGTTGAATTAATTGTTGCTTGTTTTTAGTCGTTCGTGAGTTATAGCGTCGCAAACATGGAGCAAAATAAAGAGAAAATACGGCATATTTTACAGTACTACTACGATAAAGGCAAAAATGCATCTGGTGCTGCTAATAAAATTTGTGCAGCTTATGGACCCGATACAGTTTCCATTTCCACCGCACAACGATGGTTTCAACGTTTTCGTTCTGGTGCAGAGGTGATCGAAGATGCGCCACGGTCCGGAAGGCCTGTCGTCGAAAATTGCGATAAAATAGCTGAATTGATCGAAAGAGACCGGCATAGTAGCAGCCGTAGCATCGGCCAAGAGCTGGGCATGAGTCATCAAACCGTTATAAACCATTTGAAGAAACTTGGATTCAAAAAGATCGATAAATTGATTAAATACAAAAACAAAAATGTAAATGCAAACACTCTAATTTAATAATCTATAAATTAATGAGGAAATTTTGGTGTAGAAGTTTCAAATTTAAAATTGAAACATCTCCAAATATAATAAAGACCAATCGATATATCCTAAATGATCGAATACCATAAAAATGAATATTTACAGAATTCATCGATATATACAGAGTAAATGGGCAAGCTGAGACTTAACGATAGTAAGCGATATATTGGTAAAGCTTTAAACAATCTTTTGAGAACTTAGAATAAGGTTTATACAGAATAGTCCCTTAAGTCTTATAGTATTTATTGGTTCGCTCAATAAATATGCATACTATAACGATAAACTCACAAGGCATGTGACTAAAACTATAAATTTAAAGACTCTAAATCATAAAATAATTTGGTTATTTATTTATTTTTTTAAAATGTTTTTTTTTATAATAATGTTGAGAAAATTGATCGATTATTTGTTTTACCTAATCCCAAGCATATTTATTATAAATTTAATTACAATTAATATAAAATCTGAGAGAGAGAATGAAAGAAAAATATAAAGATATTAGATCAAGTCTCTAGATAAGCTTAACCAATCTCCAGAAAAAAAATCAATGTCTTCAAATACATTGCAACACTTGAGATCCTTTTGCCTTCCATTGCATCATCTATCCATTATTACATTGTTATTGTAGCTTCCATTTGCTCTAATCCATATGCTTGGCTTCAATATCTTTTGCCTTTTATTGCTAGCTGCCGCAGCCTAGATCCACAGCAAATGAAACACATGTCCAACTGCAGCTGACAGGCAAGCAGAGACAGCAGCAACAGCAGCAGCAACAGTCGACCGGGTCAATAGGACAGGACATAGGACAGGCTTATCCATGTCTATAGTACATACTGCGTGGAGAGCCTTTCAAAGACGACGACGACGACGACGACGACGACGATGATGCCTGCAGCAAACGCATTGCAAATGGACCAAAAAGAAAAAATATTTTTCACAATTTTCTTGTTGTTGTTGTTGTTGTTGCCGTCGCTTAACGCACTCAGCAAAGTTGCTGCTGCTGCTGCTGCTGCTGCTGCTTCTTTCATTACTTTTTTTTTTATGACGCTAATGTCCTTAATTCGTCAGTGTTAACCTAATTTCAGGCAGTCGAGCCGAGTCGACTCGAACAGTCGCTAGGCAAGGCAACAAAGTTCGACGACAGGACGCAAGACGAGCCAAATAGAAAGAATTATGCCAAGAAAGTTTTCTATTTTGTCGCAGCGGCAAAAGTTTTGCGGCCAATGCGACGACACACACACAAATACACACACATAGAGACGCACACGATATATCCTGGCCATGTCCTTTGTGTTTGTCTGCGCCTGCAAGTCTCTGAGCTGTGCGCATTCCCAAAGGCTATATAAATCATAATAATTTTGCAATGTAGCAAATGGCTAAAGGAGCGGCAGCATTCTCCATGTCGCATATCCTTGTGGCATGTCCTTTATTTGCTACGTGTTGATGTCCTTTTGATGGCACTTCTTCTGGCCAGCTCAGCTCAGCCCCAGCACAGCAAAAGCCTCCTGGGCAAATGACTGGTCACAAAACAAGCAAAGCAAACGCCGCAGCGAGCCACGATCCATACGACCCACGACCAGCCTTCGTCCTTTTCATCCGGCTCACTTGGTGCGTGCGTGCGTGTGTGCGTGCCGCCTTGTATTTGTAATTCGTGGCAGCATGTCCAGCATAAAAATATACTTAAGTGATTTCTCTTGATTCACTTACATAGATTTGGGTTACATTTCTATTTCTATTTCCACTTCGTATGCCTCGTCGGCAAATAAATAATTTTTATGTTTGAATGTGCTGTCCTTTTGGCCATCGTTGCCATCGTCCTTCATTTAATTTCGCTTAAAAGCGCCAAAAGTTAAGCTGTAATCATTTAAATGATTTATTCAACTTGATTTTCATATCACGGCTCGCCGCTTGTCAGCTATTGCTACTGCCAGCCAGTTGGCAAATCCCTCCCACTCATCCCTCACCGCCCCAATTTCGGTTTTCCCTTGGGGTCAGACCATAGATTGGGGACATTCTCAATCATAATTTGTTGGTGTCACAATGATAATAACAGATTTATATGCGTATCCGTTGTAAAAGGTGCATTTTTATGTTCATTTCTTAGGGTCTGCTTCCAATGCTTCTTCTTATTCTCTCTCTTTTTTTTTTTGTGTGTTGTTTGTCATTTGGCTCAAAGTTTCATGTAAATTTTTGAAATTCTGACTAAGAGTTTTTGGAATACTAAATACAACATCTAGTTCAAAGAGAATTTATTTCACTGGAAATGAATAATCATGGCTATTCTGTAACTTTCTCTAGTGCATGCAAAAGGGGAGAGAAGAGTGCATAGTCCTGCCATAGAAAGTAAATATTTGTTTGATAAAGATTTCAAACTGAGTAAATATGTAATTGGTAAATATATCAAACTGTTCGAGTCTAGCCGTCTGCCGCTTAATTTCTATGGAAAGCTGTAAGATTAAGGGACCTTAAATATATTTTAATATGTTGTAATATTTTATATTTTTATAGTTTTGTTTGAATTGCAATCAGAAATCTAAAATTATATATATTTAATCTTTAATTAAAAAAAAAAGACAAGTCAAGTATAAGTGAAATGAGTTACTGAGAAAATCTAATAAATTTGTACTGTGTATGGAAAACAAAAATATATATGTAATATTTAAAGTCTCTAGCATTACGTGGCTACTTTCGAAAGTACCTAAATAAGATGGGGAAAACTGCCGAATCCAACTGCATTTACTGCGACAATGCAATGGACGACGCAGAACACACTTTCTTTAACTGCGAAAAGTGGTCAGAAGAAAGAACCGAATTGGCAGAAACTGTCGGTGAAGTTAAAGTAGAGACTATAGTACAGCAAATGTGCAACAGCACAGATGCCTGGAAAAGAGTCTGTGACTTCGCCGAAAAGGTTCTCCGGCGGAAAAAATGGGACCTGGACGCAGGAACACAGATGGCAGTGCTCAGCTAGAGCATATACAAGGGCTCCACCTTGAAGGTTAATGCGGGATAGCTCCTGGTTCCAAGGTGGGAGGCAGCCCGAGAAGAGGACACAACAGCCAGAGAAAAAAAAGCATTACGTGATCGCTACGTTACTACGACACGGCAGGTGGACAGACAGATTGAATTAGATAACCTTGCCATAGTCAGCTAGAATATATATTTTTTCAACCTCTGTCCACGCTTGCTTTGTTTGGTAATTAATTTAACGAACTCTAAGCTCTTCACTAATTAATTGCAAAATGTATATAGAAAGCTGACTGCACAATGTTCGATGCCAATATTCGAAATATGCAAAATAAAATAATCGAAAAATGAAAAACCGAAAAACATTGGCAAACAAAAGCGATTTATCCTTGACCTCAGTTTGGCAAAGCGTCGTCATTAGATGATTTTTGCGCTGCATAACAATTTTTAATTGTTATTTACTCTATTGTTCGTATTGTTGCTGCAAAAGACCCTGAGGCAACAGCAGCAGCAGCAGCAGCAGCAGCAGCAGCAGCAGAGGCAGCGCTAATGACCAACTTTTGCCAAGCAACAAGCACAAAAAATGTTCGTAGCATACATTTTGGGGCTCTGTGTTCTATTCGCTGCTGTTGCAGTTGCAGCTGATGTTGTTGTTGTTGCTGCTGCTGCTGCTGCTAGTCGTCGAAAACACTCAAAACCCATTAGGCAACACTTTATGCTTAGTTTGAAGTTTGAGGGCACAGAAAATACGCAAAGCAGAAAAAACAATCAAAAAGAAAAAAAATATATATATATGAAGGAAAAAGCTGATTGTAAATCTTGAATATTCAATGCTCTTCATGAGATTTTTAATAGCTATGAGAAAGAGTTTTTTAATCTGAATATTTACTATATTTTGTTAATGCTTAGTTTTTTCATATTACAGTCAAATGATTTTCAATTTAAAATTTATATAAATTCTGTAGAAAGCTTGACTTGATATCAGTGGACGATAAAAAACAGATTCAAGATGTGCACTGTTCAACTGATTTGCGTTGTATATATATATGTCATATATATCTTTAGTTTTATATAGATAATATACAATATATCTTGTTTGTATTGTATACTTATCCCATACTTAGTAGTTTGTGTACTCAATCCCTCCAGAACTAATTTTTAGGGCTTCAACTAAGTTCACTCTGAACTGCTCCTCTAGTTACTATATATAGCATATAATCAAGTTCAAAAACAGTTCAAATAAATATATCAAAAATGTATTAAACTTATTAAATAATATATTAATAGTATTATATAATAATAATATATTATTATATAATAATATAAACAACAACGAAGATCGTTTTAGATGTCTCGGAATGTATATTATGATGTCCAAGCAAATTTATTGCTTTTAGTTGAATTCGCAACTTGCGACTTCTCTATGAGAGCACAATTCAGGCACGACCGATCACCTCTGGTGTCAATTTCAAAGTGTTTCTATTCTATTAATTTGTGACATAAATGGAGAGCATGATGAGAACGGATAGTATGCAAGCATTCCCGCTCATAGTTATTCATAATTCACTCAAATACAGATGCTGCTCTTACTGATTATATTGAGAATTCAAATGCCTTAACACACAATTTGTCCTCTTTTTTTGGTATATTGAGCTTACTTTTTCTTACATGTTCAATTATTTTTTTATTTTTTATGTATATGAAAACTCACTTTTTATATCGCTCTATAGATACATAAGGTATAAGTACTTGTTACATTTTTTATTAAATTTTCTTTTATTTTTTTATAAATTACTTTCACTTAGATAATATGTTTCTAACGTTGTTTTGTCACACAAATATTTTATTCAAATATATTATTGTATATAGTATCAGGAATTTATATACTTCAAGTAAATCCGTTTATACCATTTATTTGGAGATTTTCTTGATATATTAGAAGGCTACAAAAAGTCGTTATTGCTCACATTAATCACGATATTTTTGTAAGCAGCAAATTGTCAATGCAAGTGCCTCAAAGCTTAAAACTTTCTAGCCGAAGAATACATAAAAAGAATAAATAATTAATATAGCACTCACTCAAATATATTACTATTTACATGACATTTCATCATTTCCGAGAAGCTACATATGCCTTCTATATGTCTGAGAAATTATTTAGAGATATAAGTCTATAAACCTCAAACTACCATAGAATAAATCGCCATTGCTAACCTTAAAGACTCTTTTAGATTAGAAAAAGAGGCCTACAAACAGCTTATATAGAATATTTATAAAGTGAAAGACTTTATCTTTGCCTTTATCTCACTTATTAATAGAAAATAAAGAGTATTCAACAAAACCATATAAAATCTTGTTTTTAAGCATATTTGCTCCGAGGCATCACAGGCTTCTTCTCAAATTTAGAATACCCTTTACAAGTGCATAAAAAAGGCAGACAAAACCCAAAATATATATATGTATATTTGAGACGTGGTGACTGCCAACTGTATTTTGCATATTAGCAGCAATGAGCGAGGGAAAGAGAGAGAGGCAGATATAAAGTGGCAAGGAGCGAGCGAGAGGTACATAAGTTGGGCTAAAGTTGTGTATTTGTTGCACTCTATAAAAACGTTGCCTTAGTTGTACAAGCGACACACACACATCCACAGACACACGCAGACACACTCACACATACAGTAAGCGCGCTGTCTACTTAACAGTCGTTGCCGCAGGGGGCGTTCGTGGGGGGCGTGGCAGCGGCATTTAAAATGCAATTGGCGCGCAGCAGGGGCCGCGTACACAATGCAAATGAATGGCGCCACGCCCCCCCAAAGGCCTACACACGCACGCTCAAAGTTATTCTCAAGTTGCAAAGAGAGCTGGGGGGAAGGGTTGGGCGCTGGGGTTAGTCACTTTTAGGTGCGGGGGGCGTAGGTGAACGGATGCAGATCTTGTTCTGGCAGCTGCCGTAGGCGTTGCGTTTACATTGAAAATTACCCCACTTACTATGTTGACGAAGCAGCTGATGAGCGATGGGGCGTTACGAGCAATGGGGGATAGTTAGGGCGGTAGGTAGGTATAACTAGGGAGCCAGGCGTTGCTGCAGTCAGGGCCACCAGGCAGCAGCAGCAACAGCAGCAACAGCAGCAACTCAAATGTCTTAAAGACACAATTATTGCAGTACAATGGGCAAGGGATAAACATGTGTGTGGCATCTGAAAAACTAATACAAATAAATAAAAATAATAATAAAATAAATAATAGTAAAATCTAGAAATAAATATAATAATAGTTTTTAGTTCTTAGTTTAAATATCAAAAATAAAATAAATGATTAAGGTTTCTATGTTTATATAGTAATTATCTAAAAGCCTGATGTCTCATAAAAATATATCAGAAAAAATTATGAAAAAATTTAAACAATATTCAGATTACATATTTCATATTAAAAATATATATTTATTAATTATAATCATCGATGTACGTTCGTTCATTCATATATATAATATATAGTCAAGAACTGTAATTAAAGCTTATGATTTTCTTTATTAATATTTGATAACATTTTATTAATATTATTAATATATAACGACAGAGCTTAAAAGATAATTATAATTCAAATCTTAATAATAATAGTCTTAATATAATGATCTCAATGCCATTTATAATTTGTGTCAGATAAAAAGACGTTTCACCGTGCTTTCTATTTATCCACTGCTCTAGATCGGGGATAATGATACACAAATGCTCTCTGGTCATGGCTACTTTCGAAAGTACCTAAATAAGATGGGGAAAACTTCCGAATCCAGCTGCATTTACTGCGACAATGCAATGGACGACGCAGAACACACTTTCTTTAACTGCGAAAAGTGGTCAGAAGAAAGAACCGAATTGGCAGAAACTGTCGGTGAAGTTAAAGTAGAGACTATAGTACAGCAAATGTGCAACAGCATAGATGCCTGGAAAAGAGTCTGTGACTTCGTCGAAAAGGTTGTCCGGCGGAAAAAGCGGGACCTGCACGCAGGAACACAGATGGCAGTGCTCAGCTAGAGCATATACAAGGGCTCCACCTTGAAGGTTAATGCGGGATAGCTCCTGGTTCCAAGGTGGGAGGCAGCCCGAGAAGAGGAGGTTTTTTAGTCGGTAAGCAGTATTGCAGTCCGACACACCAGCCAGAGTGACGACCTGACTGACGGTGCATAAAGCATTTTTACCTACCTCAGCCACACAAAAAAAAAAAAAAAAAAAAAAAGTGCCATTTATAATTTTTCAATATATTTATATACAAATTTCACTGGAATTGCTTAGGAATATATACAGAGTTTCTGACTGTATTTGAACTATGATTAAATGTGAATATTAATTCACTTCTGGTTTACATGTTATTTAATTTCAGAATTTGAATTTAATTTAAATAAAATAACAAAATAATGAAATATAGATACAATAAATATAATAAATGCATTCAATTTCGAGCTGACCTTTTGGCAGTCAGAGTTTGTTAAAATTATTATTATTTTGCCAGATTGCAACTAAAGTCTACCTCTTAATAGCAATTGTAACAACAATAAAGATACAATAAAATATGTATAAATATATATAAATGTTACCTAAACATATATGGTGAGAAAATTATAAATACAAATAATATAAGAAATCTTTTGCTAATTAATTCTTTTTTGGCGTAATAATTCCATTGATTTTATAAATTTGTTAAATTTCCTTGAGTTATTTTTATTTTTTTAATCTAAAAATAAAAATTTATTCAACAGATGAAGATTATACAGTTTCTATTGGTAGAGCAATGCCATATCTAATTATTTTGTATTAACATTCAAGATTTGTTTCTTATTCTCTTTCAGAGTACATAAATTTCTGATTTTTGCAGACTATTATTATTATAATATGCATATTAATTGAATTATTCATGCTATTGTTACAGCTGCTTAAAACATGCACATAAAATAATACACAACTTAATACAATTTGTTCCACTGTGCCAGCGCACTGCGTCCATTGTGCAGTTGGGTTAAGTGGTGCAACCACAGCGCAATGCTTTTGTGGCTGCTGCGTGTTGTGTGCATGTGTGTGTGGCGTACACGCATATTAACATAAATCGAATGTGACGCAAAGGACACCGACGAAATGGCGTGAAGACCCTGACGACGACGCCGACGACGACTCCTTTGACACTCGCAAATCACTCAGCGGCATGATAGATGGATGATCCACCAAACAGTCTGCCCCACACACTCCCACCACCCCGCAGTCTAGCGGCCATAGAGAGGGTGGACGTGTTGATTGTGAAAGGGTTGATTCGCTGGCAAAAGGTCGGGACCCGCAGCGTCATTTAACGCAATAGCGCCAACTATAAATTTTAAATTAATTTTGAAGTGGAGTCCAACAACAACAACAGCAACAACAGCAGCAAGCGTTGAAGGCTGCACATCAACGTCTGACGGCAGCGCTTACAAGCAAGCGGGCTGGCAGGGGCTTAGCTGTAAAGGGACGACAACAGACACACACACACATACACGCACTCCGTGACACACGCATTTTATTGCGCGTCAGTCAGCCTCCAACTGACAGCAAAGGGCAACTGGTTTTTGGCTGCGATAGTCGCTGCCTCTGCTGCCTCGGCTGCCTCTGCTGCGGGTATTCGAACCAACGTGTTGTTGGCTCGCCTCTGTTCTTTAACGCTTTGTTGTCTGTCATTACAAGTGCATAAATTATTGTAACCACATTTGGCTGGCGTCAGTTGCCATTGACGACGACGACGATGACGATGACGACGACGACGACGACGATTGCGACTTTGCAATGCATTTGCCACAAGTCGGGAGCCGGGAGACGGGCTAGGGAGTTATGGCTGGCTTGGCTTTGGCTTTGGCGTTGGCTTGGAGTATCAACAACATGGCCACTGCAACAGTTGCCAGTTGCGCTGGAGTTCTCGCTTGATGACATGACAAAATATTTTCCCAGGCGTCTTTGTGAGGCGCGCGTTCCCTTCGTTCCCTTCGCTGTGTTGGGGAAACCCTTTACCTACAGCTCTCCGCCGCCAAAAAGTTGCTTTTGACTTTGATGCCAAAGCCACACAGACACACACACACACACACACACACACACATGCTCTGGCAAGCCTCTACACGCCCACTATGGCCACGTTGCCTTATGACCTTTATGCAATTGCATTCTGCGTCGTCGTTGTCAGCAGCTGCCATGTGTGTGCGTGTGTGTTTGTCTCCTTGCTCTCTCTCTCTCTCTTTCTTTTTTTAAGCTGTCTCATGATGTGAGTTTTTCCTGCTGCTCCTCTCTTTTTTGTGCATTTCATTGTGGATTCTATCATTTTCTACTCGCATGCTTCAGCGATTTTTGGAATTTTCAATTTGTTCAGACATTTTTTGGAACCCTCAGCGCATAGAAAGAGATGCAGCACACATGCTGTAAAAGACAAGCAGACGGAGATGGAGACAGACGGAAAGAGGTAGAGAGAGAGCGCGGGTTGTCTGCTGAGGAATTTTATTTATGCAGCTTGCGCTCATATTACTACATAATTTTGCGAGAAATAAGTAATAAAAGTTTTTTAATTTTTGATTGAAAGAGTTGGGCAAGATAAAAGGAGAGAATAAGGGGAAGAGAGAATGAGACGGAGAGAGAAAGAGAAACGGAGAGAGAGAGAGTGAGAGAGAGAGAGAGAGAGGGAGAGCGAGAGAGAGAGACAGAGAGAGAGAGAGAGAGAGAGAGAGAGAGAGAGAGACAGAGAGATATCGAGAGACATAATCATAGTGAAAGAGAGAGAGAGAGAGAGAGAGAGAGAGAGAGAAAGAGACAGAGAGAAAGAAATCTCTCTTTTATTACAAGAGAAAGAAGAGAGTAATGTTTTTTTACTTAATGATGTTTACCACAATGATCGTTTACAAAACGCTCATTACATTATTTTTACATTTATTCTTAAAATGTATAAACATTTTACTAAGCATAGCTAATACAATTCAGCTTAATATACTTAATATTATTAAACCGAAAATTTAATATTTACCACACACAGAAAAAGAAGAAGAAGAAAAAGATCACTGCACAACACGACTGAGCACCAGGTAGTCTCGGAAAGCAACTGAGGAATCGCTGCAGCAAGCTCGTCTTATATAGGGCGACTTCGACTCACACTGACAATCGAGCTCAGCTCTTGAGTTTATAACTGAGTTCGAGTTCGAGTTCGACTTCGAGTGTAAAACTCGATCATTAAGTGCAAAGTAAGAGGAATTCTTGGTCTATTAAGCATTTTAACTCACATTGGTAATATAATATAATATATATCTGCACACTCATAGACTACTTCAGCTTTGCTTCGTTTGATTAAATAGACACTCACAGAGTTAGATAAGCAAACAGATAGTCAGACAAAGAGGTAAATATAGCAATATTGGTTGAGAATCAGTTTACCCGATCAATTATGAAATCTACCACGCCTTGTTCTGCCTATTACATACATTTGCACTAATAATAGCAAGAAATTTAATTTGTAAAGTGTTCAGAATCTATAAAAAGGGAAAATCAATGAATTGTCTGTGAAACAAATACCGACAGGTTTCAACTCATACTAATGTGCGCTCAACATTTCTATGCCACTTGAACAAAAGTTAAATATGTTTGACTTGATTTCGAATAAGTTCTGTAAACAGTTTTCTAAGCCAATTTAATATCATTGACAGATCAATTCATATTTTATATTAATATGAACATAAGAGATTCGATTTGGCCACTTGAATTCCCCATGTATTAGAGCCCATTTGGCTGGCCAGTGCTACTCGCAATGAAACCTAATTTCGATATGCCAAAATTTGTTTGACTTATTAACCAAAACTTTAGCCAACAATTTATTGCTAAGCACAGATACACACACACACACACATAGAAAATTTCGCAATTTTTATTTTAAGACAAAACTTTTGACATTCAATATAGCCAAAGTTATATTCGTATCAGCCACGCCCTGCGTTTCTCTCTCTTTCTGCTCAAGCTGACCTCTGTCAATAATAAAACGCTTGATAAATGCTTAGAGAATACGTACGAAATATATACATACATTTTACATGCGAATTAACGCAATAAATTTGATTCAAGATTCACAGATTCCAAGCAAACCAAAAAATAGAGAAGCCAAAGCCAAAGGAAGCAGCGAACACCCAACAACAATAAACTGTGTAAATCGTTGGGCAAACAGAAGCAAACTTTGATTGCGAAACACATTTGTGATTTATTTGAGCGCACATTTAACAAATTGCCTCACAGAAACATATATATATATACACATACATCTAGAGTATATATAGCAAATAAATGCGTATTTATTTATGCGTGGGGGGCTACTTAAGCCATTAACCAAACGGAACAGTTGCCCAGCCCCGCCACACACCCCTCGCTGTTACCCGCTAGCAAGATGCTCTGCTCAAATAACTTGATTAAAAAACCGCAAAAACCTATCGAGTGCCCAATCCGTTGACCACATATACACAAGAAGGCTGGCCAGGGATGGGGCCGTGTGGAAGTTAGAGAGGCTGAGCCGGGGAGCGGCGTGTCAGGCTGTGTGAAGGGCTGCTGTTACAGTGTGGGGTGTGGGGAATGAGGCTCAGTTGTTATGGCCGCCGCAATCCGATTCAATGTGTAATTTAACACGAAATGGGAAACGATTGGCCGTATATGTGTGTGTGCTTGTTCGCGTTGCTGCTTCAAACTGATGAAGGCAGTTGCTGACCAACACTGAACCACACCTGTGGGCAATTCTGCTGCTCCTGCTGTGCTGCTGTGGGTGTGATTCTCTCGCACTCTCAATGAGTGTGTGTGTGTTGGTGTGTGTGGGTGTGTGCGAGTGTATGGTCTGGCCAAACACTTTCTGGACAGTTTATTGATGTTGTTAGGATTAATGCGGCAAACTGCCATAATCCACTGGGATTTGCCTTAGTTAGCTAACAAATTCAAGAATCAGTTCAGAGTTTGCTATTAAAAATATCCAAAGAGTTTTCTAAACTGAATTCGTTTTTATTTCAGATTGTGTGTATAAAGATGATATGGACCAATATATATTTCAATATATACCGATATATGGTATATATATATATAGAAAAATTTATATGAATGGCTATCTGGAAATTAAGACAGCTTTTGAATGATACGGCAATCTGATAATTTTTGATAGAATTATTCTTCAGGCAACTCTAACTGCAGTCATTAAGATATTTCTGGGCAACATTTTCTTTATGGTTACCGCAATAGTAGAGGAAAAACATGTGGATAACATGCTCTTTAATTAAACTCATTAGAGAAGGAAAAAGAAAAGATAATGACATACGAGTCTTTGTTTTCTTCTGTAATTGTAAGTTACCTTAAAACAATTCAGAAAAGTAGTTAGATGTATTTTGTTTAAGTTCCATTTGACTATGCTCAGAAGATATTATAAATATAATAAATATTTGTTCACTAAATGAGTTATATCTACATGTTTTTTATTATTTTATATTTATTATTTATTTTATTTACTTTGTGTATATCCCATGTTCTGTCTATAATAAAAATAAGCAATCAGCATTTAGTTAGCTTTATGTCCTTTTTAACAATAGCGATGTAGGTATTTTTTATACATAATTTTTATATGTTTTCTATGTATATAAAACAGATTTTTTTTTAAGTGTTCGACGAGGAAATACCCTGAGTTCTGTTCATTATAATTTCAATCATTTCAGGATTCTTGTATACAAACACTCACAAATTCTGCATCAGACAAAGCTAGAAATGTTTCTAATCTGTTTATACATTTTCCTTCTTTCTTTTTTAAATATTTATAAATTAGTTTTTTGCTGGCTTGAAGAAAACTAAATAGAAATTTATTAAATGCTTGAAGACAACTAAATAGAAATTTATTCAATATATTTTTGAAAGCAGAATACACAGCTTAAGGAAAAAACTATAGGATGTAACTATCACAGTTAAAGTTTAAGGTGATATTTGATAGATTTTGAGTCAAGACTCCGTCCAGTCAGTCTTAAAATTTAAAACTCTAACTTTTGTGGCTTTCAATTTATGCCTAAATACTCAAGTATAAACATAAGTTATCGTTCGAAAACAAAGAAATAGAATGATCTACAAAAAAAATGTATATTAAAATTGTAATTCTCTAGTCTGTCTAGTTTACGAGATCACCAAATTCCAACGCAGCTTGCACTGCAGATTATAGGATTATCAAAGTTTAGGCGATGATCTGTCATTCATGCCTCTGCCAGTTACATACGTTTTCACAAAAAGCAACCCGCAATTCCCATTCTCAACAGGTTCAGCGAATAAAAACATATCAGCCAGTGTATTAAATCTCCCAGTTCTTGCTTTATTTAATTAAGTTGTAATCTTTTTTAATATATTACACTACACTTGCTCTACACATTCAGCACAGCTCTTCAAATATCTGTTTTTGCCTGCATCTTCAGCGCTATGATCCAATTTTTGTTTTTGTTTGCATATTAATACGAAACACTTCAGCAGCAGGCAGTGTAATAAAAAGGATCATCACATTTTATGCAGACCTTTTCGATTAAAATGTGTAGCATACTTTTCAGCGCGCAAACATTTACATACAGCATATGGCCATAAATAGAGCGGGTGGTGAAACACGCCCAGCCCCGCACCACTCCTGAAGAGCACACACAAATAATTAAGTTTTTTCTCTAACTTTTTTTCACTCTTTGTCACCCTCTCTCTCTCTCTCTCAATCTCTCTCCGAGTCTCTTTTTCTATGTGTAGCCTACTCGCCCGCACTCTTATCACGTAACTTGACAATGGGCAAAAACTTTTGCATTTCATGCGCTGCATTCATTCACACTTTGTTCCACTCTCCGCCTCTTTCTCTCTCTCTCTCTTTCTCTCTCTATCTCTCTGTTGTCTCTGAGCGCTGCATAAAATGTTTGTAAGTGACGTTGAAATTGAGACACTTGTCGCTTAATTGTTTTTCGAGTTTTGCCACCCAAAAAAAAAAGAAAGGAAAATAAAAAAAATTTACAGAACTGAAGCCAGAATAAAACTTGTAATAAAATAATAATAAAAAACATTAAGCGAATATGTTGGCCTGAGTTTCCATTTCCCTATCGGCTCCTACCGCTACCCCCCTCTTGTAGTTTTTGCTACCAGTTGAGAGAAATTGCACTTGGCAAGCGAATTCTACGCGTGCCTGGGACGCTGAAAGGGTGTTTGGGATTTGCTTATGCATGCTTTTGGCCTGGTTTGCTTCTCGGCTCTGTGTTTTCTTTTTCTTTTTTTTTTTGGGAGGCGGGTGGCTTGGGCGTGGCTGTAGATTATTTTAAGTAATTATCAAGCGATTTGCGCAACGACTTAAGTGCTCTCAACTCGAGAGCTCCTCTCATGTGGGCGTGGCACAGTCACTGCATTAATTAAACATGCAAAACTCAACTGTTAAGTGGAAATTAGCAAGTTACTTGCTTAATGCTCATTGTGACAATTGCAACGTTTTGGGCACGCAAATTATGTTAAAAAAAAATAATAAATTACTTTTGCTATTTTTAGTTTTTATTTGGTTTTTGGTGTTGAGAAATGCAGCTGAACTGGCCTTAGCTCAGCTGTGTATATAGTGAGTATAACTTTTTAAATTTTGTAATTAATCAATTTACATATTTTGTATTTATTTATAAATAATATTTACTTTTTTTCTATTCATTATTTTAAATAATTTTTATTTAGAGAATCTAATAATAGTTAGAAAGAACTCCGGAAATTTTCAACAGAATTTAATATATGTATAAGATACTATGTGCTTCTTCAATACCGTACCTTTTGCATCTTCTATATGAATATTGTTAAGAACAAATATTTACAATCCATATACTTTATATATACATATGTATATTTAAATGTTAGAATTTTTCATAACAAAAAACTTTACCTATCTTAAACCATCAATATAATAAATATAGTTTCTGGCTTACTTATTTTGCTCTCGCATCTCTTGCCAAATAAAACCAAAGCAATTTGAAAGGGTTAATGAACCATTAAGTATATCTGCAATATGTGACCCAAATGTGCCTTTGACTAATTTCATTATGACAGATATGAAGAAAACTCATGCGTTTTACACACACACACACACACACATACACACTTATAGCTACGTGCTGTGGCACATTTGCTTTGTCGCAATACATTAAGGGACAAGGAAATGCCATCGGCATTGACTGTATCCTGTAGGCAGTGAGGACAACTTTGTGATATGTGAAATTGCGGCCTGGGCAAACATTTTATAATTTTGGTGCACGGCGCAAAACATAAGTCAGCAGCAGCAGCAGCAGCTGCAACAGCTGCTGGAGGCAGCGAGAGGTAGGAAGAGAGAGACAGAGAGCGTTCTAAAGTGGCAGCACTTTGAACTGCCATGTAAGCGGCCTCTGCAACATGTCAGAGCACTGGGCACAACAGTCAGCCGCATCAGACAAGTCTGTCACTCAGCATGCTAGTCGGCAGACCGACTCCCTTCTCGCCTCTCGATGACTGTTTCTCTAACTGTGACACTCGGACAGACCGCAAATGATTTTGCAGTTGACAGTTGTCTGTTGCCATTTGGGGAATTTAGTGTTAATTATGGTTGTAATAAACTATACAGCATAAAGCCAGACACATGCCAGGCCATATCGAATGCCATTCCCTTTTGTGAATGGGCTTCAAAATTGGAGAATTTGTCGCAGCCATTCAAATGAAGCAGCGAGATGTAAATTATACCCTGCAGTTAGGGAAACAGGGAATGTATGTAATGAGAGTTGAGAAGGTTTCTTGTAATTCCTTAAAATATTTTTGTATGTAAAAAGCTGACCAGGCAAGAGTGGTACTATTTTCAATAACTATATTTCAGCAGCTGTTTAAGTTATCGATAAAGTGAAATTGCTGATATATTAAGCAAGCTTTGCCATTTGATAATAAACCATCTGACGCTTGATATAAAATATGTACAAATATATATACAGTCGAGTCCCGATAATTCGAAATGGCAAGGGGATCAGTTTTTTTTCGATTTACACAGAAATTCATATTATCGAGATTTCTATCATGTAGATATCCCCATCAAGGGGATAGAATTTTTTCAATTTATCGCGATTTTCAATTTAGCGGGGTACAAATTATCGAGACTCTACTGTATATGTTTGTCTATTCATCATTTGAAAAATATTAATCTGAGCTTGGAAATCAGAAATTTTGTTTGTCTTTTGGATAATCATTGGTAAAAGTAAACAAGCAATTTTTTTTCCATTTATGCTTAGCTTATTTAAGGTTTTTTGCTTCAACTTGCCAATTATTATTATTGTCAACAAAGAAATTTAAATATTATATATATATAGGTCCCAAATGGCTGGAAATGTCTCAAAAGAAATCTTATTTATTGTCTAATCTTAGTTATGATACATATCTAAGGTATCTTCTAGTCGATACGCACTTCTAAAACAATCAGACCTGTTATTTAATTTACATCTAAATTTCAAATAGCTGTAGAGTATATCAAAGGATTTCCAGCTGCGATGCGCATTAATAGCATGTAAAGTTAATGAGAGACATTTTAAGGGGTATTTAAGAGGTATGCTAGGCTCTTCAATGAATGCAAGCTCAAGGAGTTTGTCAATTAGTTTTAAATTAATTTTGTATGGAAGAAGCTTATAAAGCTGTGAATAAAAATAGAAAATAGAGCAATAAATCAAAGAAAATAATTTTATAAATGTTTTGCAATGATTTAAGATATTGTTGATAAATTTTTAATTTAAGGATTTTTTTTTATAAATGATATACAAAATTAAGAAATTATTTTTTAATGTATATAAAATTTTGTAAATGAAGAAAAGGTTGTACATGAAAAAAAGGTCTTAAATGAAAAATTTTAAATACAATAAGTTATTTACTAAATCTGTTAATTTTAAAGAAACAAAAATTATGCAAAAATAATTTCGAAAAAATATAAAAGAGGAGAATAAGAGTAAAATTGTGTACATACTTAGCCACTTCTATCTGCATACTCTTTTTGTCTCCTTTTCCTCGCTCTTCTTCTCCTACTGCAGTCAAGCAAACAATTATCACACAAAACTTCAACAATTAACAATATCTCTCAATTGCTTTAACACAGTCTGTGAATGTGCTCATGTTCCACATTTAATGAGCAAAAGCAATCAATAAGCGTCTGGCATCGGGCGACACTACATTATCAATTGCAAATGTGTGTGTGTGTGTGAATGCGAGTGCCTATGTATGTAAGTGTATGGCTGGACAATAGACAAATGTTTTGCATCGTAATTATCAATTTCAAGTGCAGTCATCGTAGCTTTTGTTTGCAGCAATCATAAACGTCAGGCAGTTTGTGAATTTCCTTCAGCTGCTTGCAGCCCATTTGAAGTCCTGTTGCCACATCCTTGCCACTACTCCTGCTGCTTCTTAGATGGTCGCATTTGCAGCTTGATGACTCAACCGGTTGCTGCTGCTGGTGCTGCTGCTGTCTATTTGTGGTTATGTAACTCAAACTCAATTGCAATCTAAGCGTGTGTGTTGTTTGTGTGCACAGCACATGAAATTGGGCAATCCTTAGTTACCATTTCCTAAGTCCCTCTCTCTCTCTATTTCTCTCTCTCTCTGTGTGTCTCTTTTGCTCAAGGAGCTCTGCTTAGCAGTCCCAGTTGCATTATTATTGATTTAGGAAACGTGAGTCATAGCTACCCATTCCGTTTATATCCTTGTCATATCGTTATGCAATGCAGATTTGTGCCTTTAATTAGGACTGAATCGTGTTTACAAATCCTATACTCGTAAATACATACATGTACATATATAAGCACACACACACACACACACATGCGCTTTGAAATGCTCGCAATTAATTGAACATCTTAGTTTTGGTTAGTTGTTTAGATGTAAACATGGCGGAACAGTTGAAGCCATTGAAAAAAGTTCTAATTTTTAATCAATTGCTAAATTAAATTGAGAGTTAAATTTAATTATAAATTTCACAAAGTGATAAATAATAATAATAAATAATATTTATAGGTTAGAAAAATAAAAAATTAATATAAGCTGATTCTAAACAAAAATTGTTTATCAATAATTTATCGACAAGCAACCGTTGTCATCTATTCACTTAAAGCCAATTTTTTGATGTTACATATATTATATTTATTTTTAATTGTATGTATGTCTTTTATAAATCAAATTTATTTTTTTGTCAATATGTATTAATAATATTGAGCAAAATTTGGTTTTTATTCTAAATCGCCTTCAGGTAGTTGTTCGTTAAAATGTTACATAATAACCAACACCTGGCGATGGTTTTTAAAGTGTTAAGCTTAAATCAACTTTATTTCATAATAATCTATAGAATATTGTAGCCCGAATGTGCAAATATACGTGTTTTGTGGTACAGTTTTTGTCCTGTAAAATTTTAGCTATTTATGTTTAATAATAGTAAAAAAAATAATACTCATAAATAAGAACATTTAAAGTTATTTTTGTAATATTTGTTTGTCTATGAATTATAGTCTATTCGGTTATACCTTCTTTTGCTTCAACTTATGCTTCGGAAAGTCGGCAAGTCGCCACCAGACGCTTCAACTGTGACAAATAAAAACTTGATGTCATATAAATATTCTGGAGTTTATATTCATAATCAACACATCGAAAACTTTATGAAAGCTTTAGTCCAACTAGTTGTAACTAAAAGCTGTTGGCCTGTGTGGTAGAATCACTTTCTTTTATGAAGTTTTGCAGTTTTAAAATGTTATTAAATATTTAAATTACTTTTTTCTTTAAATGTACATTATTTATATAATTTTTGCAAAGTAAGTTCCCAATACTTAAGTGAATTTTATATAACTTAAGTCTGAGTATACAGTTAGTTTAGTATGAATATAACTTAGTTTTGTTTCATAGTATATAGTTACTTAGGATTTTATCTTGAGTCTTAAATACTTAATTTTATACATCATACAAGAGGTTTTTATATAGTACAACTCATACATGCACTACACAACTTAGAAAATTGTTATTTAGCACATCTTTTGGCTTATAAAGTGCTCAACTTTAAGCTAAAAGTCAATCATGTGAGCATTCATTGTAAACATTTTGCCAGACTTTGTAAAGATTTTTTCTTTGCATGGGTTTTTATGCTTAGCAGACTACCTTGAAAATACTTGCCAGTTACAATCTTTGTATGTAAGTATATTCCTCAGTGTCGTTATCAGCTATTTACCTCATTCTCTCTCTCTCTCTCTCTTACACTCTTACTCTCATTCTCAGCTTGTTTGCTAAATGCAAAGTTTTCAATATGCAACGGTTTGTCGCTATCTCTGTTCAGCTTCTCTGTTTCTCTCTGTTGTTTTGCTGCGGCCAGGTGTTTTATGGAGAAAAATATTTTCATACATAAAAGTTTTACGACAACAGCGACAACAACAACAACAACAACAACAACTAGAATAGTTACATTGTCTACTTGGGCGCATTTTGTGACTTATGTGCGAGTTGTTTAAAGTAAAAGTATGTTGCAAAGTTTCGTTTTTTGGCATTAAGTGGACCATGTAAATTGCTGCATTTTGCAACACTGGAGACCACTTTATGTCGCAGCTTTACTTTAACTTTAACTAAGTGAACAAAAATAATTGTCTAAAGTTGAAGAGAAACATATGAAAATTGGCAAATTTCGAGAGCAAGTTGTAAAATTTAGATATTTAGTATTAAAAAAAAGTAAAAGTAAATATGGTTACTATACAACACTACGATTCTGCGAAGATTTAGCAAATAGTATGTTTACATAATAACAATTTAAAGCACATGGAAATACTTAAAGTGTATTGATTAACAAAAGAGAAATAGGAAAGAAAGTGAAACAGCCAAAAACAGAAATCTTGCAGATGTTAAGTATTTATAATTTATAATGAAATTCAAATATTTTTGAAAGCGCACGATGTTTTCCAACACTAAATCTATTGAAAATCTAACTAGATGCACTTATGGTTATGCATGATGCTACAGAAAATTACATACAAATAGTTTTAACAAAGTGAGATAAGAAAAGAAAGCTAGATAGCTTAAAGTCAAAAGCGTTTTACAACACTAAAAGTTCATGTATTTTACAGCTGTTCATTAAGCTCTTGAATTAGGCATGTAAATTTCGGGAAGAGTAAAAATAGAGACAGAATGAGAGAGTGAGAGAAAAGAGAGAGAGAGAGAGAGCGAGAGCAACTGAGAGGGACAATGATGTTATATTTGGTGCATTTTGCAACACTATAAAAAACACTCTTTAATTTAATGGCTATTCATTTAACAAATTGCTCACCAAAAAGATGACAGTTCAGTCCAGTTCAACTCAGCATTGTTCGCCAGCCAACTATATACCGGCCCTCCCCTCCACACACTCTATGTTCCCCTCCATTTTTCTGGCTATGTCGCCTCTCGCTTGTTAACTGAAACTAAACAGTACAAACACGACTGTCAACAACTGTAACGTTTACCGCATGTTACCGCTGCGCAACGTCCTGTGCTGCATGACAGGACATGTTGTGGCTTCTCGGGCTACCACACACACGCACACACGCATTAAGAGAGTGTGATAGAGAGAGAGAGAGAGGGAATGGGCACAGCAGCTTTTGCTCGGTTTTGTATGTTTGTTCCATGTGAGTGATAATGCATGTGTCCATATGGGACGTTCCTAGCTGGGTTTGTCGTCGGTCACCAGGCTGGGCTACGCCCTAGCCCAAATTCCCTTCACTCTGCCCGCTATCTCAGTTGTTTAATTGTCGAAATGCATTTTGTATATGCTGCTTTCGTAGCTGGGCCTTCGAATTGGCCTATTGCTAACTAGAACTTTGAGAATTTTGTGTATTTTCTTCTTTTTTTTTTGTAGGTCAATTCACGTGCCATGCATATTTCTGGGCTGCAATGGAATTTCATTGTTTCCATTGAAGGATTCAAAATTGAGCCAGCTTATTCAAGTGAATTGCTACAAGGATGCTGGTTGAATTGAAATCACAAAGGTATTTCAACTCGCTTCTTTATTGAAGTATATGATAGAAGATAAATTTTTGTAAGCATTCTTAATGGAAATGTAAATAATTCATTTGATATAAGTGCGATCATAGTGAGTCAAGATTTAATTCTCATTATAGATTTAGTTTCTATGAACATTTGGTATTTGATAAGCTAAATCATAATGCAAATTACAAAATTGGACCTACTTAATTCAAATTCTTGATTACAATTCTGTTCACTTTACTACTCTCAAATTGACCTTTGACAATTCAATTGCTGCCCCAAAAATCTGCCCAAAAGATAATTTCATATTTCATATGTTAAATGCTTTTGGTTACACTTCTCCAGCTGTCCGTTGAACCATTAAATACATAAATTAGACTTTATATGCATTTTAACAATGTCTCTCTCTTACTCTTTCCCTTTCTTGCTCTCTCACTCTTTCTTTCAGTGTGTTTGTCAGTTCTGCCGCATTGAGCACGCAATTTATGAGCGCCCAAATTTCATTTGGCACAC
This sequence comes from Drosophila leonis, assembly GCA_035045365.1. Taxonomy (NCBI): domain Eukaryota; kingdom Metazoa; phylum Arthropoda; class Insecta; order Diptera; family Drosophilidae; genus Drosophila; species Drosophila leonis. The sequence continues at coordinate 4,165,461 of JAWNPC010000389.1, forward strand.
CGAAAAAAAAAAAAAATTCAAGTATAAACGTTGCAGCTGGGCGTTACCGACTGCAGAATACTCATTCACGGCCCAAACGCTACCAGCTCCATTTTTTGATTTGCCACGCCCCCAATTGGTGGGAGTGGATATAAAATCTTTCTTCGATCTTTATTGGATTTTAATAGTAACACACATGCCAAATTTGGACACTTTAGCTTTATAACTGTTGAAGATACAATTTTACCCAAATTTCCAAATTTCAAGTCTCTAGCTTCAATAGCGGCGAAATGGTTTGCGTTCATACGGACAGACGGACGCACAGCAAGACGAACAGTGCACAAACCCAATATACTCATTTCACTTTCGTGAATGAGTATAAAAAACAACTCAGACAAAACCAACCATTACAAAAAATATAAGTCAAATATGTTTTGGCAAATTTCTGGACGATTATCAAAAACGTGCGCCATCTGAGTATGTGGAGCAATGTTTTTTCCCTCTCACATTTCATATTATTTTTGTCTGATTTTATAGAGCCGCATCAATAAATTCAATAATTTATGGGCGAGAAATTTGTTGCAGTTGCTGCGATAACAGCTGCTAACAAATATTTAAATAAATGAAATAAAATGCCTCAATTTAAAGTTGAAATGAATGCAAAACAAAACGAAAAATGTTTGGAAAGTTAAATAATTGTCTGGCTGCTGCTGCTGCTGCTGCTGCTGAAAAGAAAACAAGTTCGACGAACGACGGGCAGACATAGACCCACAGCCACGCCCCCCAAAAAGGGCATGGTAAACTGTATTATCACCTCAAATATGTGTAATAAACTCCCCAGGGGTCCTGGCACAAAGCACAAAGCACACACACACACACGCAACTATACAAACATGACACAAAAAAAAAACAGAAATAAATAAAGAAAGGAGAGCATTAAAAAACGCAGACGACTATGTGGCATATGGCAACCGGGTAGCTGTTTGTGGCCCCACCAATCCCTGAACTCTCGCGTCCAAAGTCCCCTTTTGCCCGGGCCTAAACAGACTGCAACAAAAGGCGCTGCCAATGAAGTTATCAGCGTGTGCCAGACAGAGCTTGGGGAGCAGCCAAAAGCCAAGTAAACATTGAGACAAATAAATAAATTACATTTAAAGGGCCAACCAGAGGTAAGGTAAGAGGAGGAGAATGAACTAGCTGATAGAGAGCAGGGCTACTGCTACCGTACATTTTAATGGCAACTGGTTAGAGGAAGAATGATATATTTGAAAACAATATCAGAAATTTGAATTCTATATTATATGAGAGCAATTATGTATTGGGCCCAGCACCCGGTGCCACGATGAGATGTTTAATTTAAGTTGTAAGTGCTCATGCTCGTTCTCTCAGCATATCGGTTTGATTCGTTAAGTTGGCGTTCGTATTTCGAGCTGGATTAGAAGTACTACTACTATTCGCTCTATAGGTTAGCTTGCAAGAGATTGTGATCATTCGTTACATTTTCTCTTCATTCTTCGCATGCGTGATCGTGCTCTCGGCGCGCCGCGGCGCAGCGGCTCGATCATGCTAAGCCGATGTCCGTGATTTGAGCATAGAGGAGAAACTAATTACTGCTCATTTAGTGCAGATGCTCGTGCGTTGACAGCTCTGCAAGGCTAACTCTAGATTGACTATTACATACATATATATAGTTACGGACAGCACGACAGCCAAAGTCTATTCCGAAAGCGGTAAAAACTAGATAATGATCAAGTTAAATCATATTTGAAATTGGAATCTTAGTAAAGCTAATGCTATAAATTAGTTCATATGAAACTTTGGAAGACTTGATAATAGAATGTTAAAACTGAAGAACTGGGCGCAATCCTACTAAGGCTTGGGTAAGCCTGTACATACATAACATTATAACCATTACAGTTCTTTGTTAGAGATATATATGAAATATAAAAGAAATCTTAAATTAAATTAGATATTTAAATTGTATTAAATATATACATACATATTTAATTGTTTGTAATAAATTATTCGACTCACTAATGACTGAAAAAAACTAATAGAAGACATAAATTTATATTTTTTTGAATAAATAAGCCACCAACAGTATTCATTTTACAAATATAAACTCCGGCTAGCCTTGACTTTGTTGGCCACAAAAAGTTTTCTTGAAATTCCCAGTCGACATTTGAAAACTAATTACTAAAAACATTTCTATGAAAATTTGTAATAAATATGTCCAAGCCGACAACAATTAAGGATGCTCTTGCACGCTGGGAGGATCGCAACAAGTTGGAAGCCGTCTCGGCCCAGGATATTGGCTTGCAATTCCAGTATCCACCCATTGAGAAAATGGATGCGACTCTAAGTACATTGGTGGAGTGCCAGAAGCTGAGCCTCTCCTCAAATATGATTGAGAAAATTTCTGGCTTGGCCGGCATGAAAAATTTGCGTGTGCTCAGCCTTGCGCGCAATTATCTCAAGAATCTGAATGGCATCGAAGCCCTGGCCGAGACCCTGGAAGAGCTATGGGTTAGCTATAATAATATAGAGAAAATCAAACAGATCGAAGTGATGAAGGCGCTTAAGGTATTCTACATATCACACAATCTGGTCAAAGATTGGGTTGAGTTTGCGCGCATTGGTGTGCCGCCAAATCTATGTGACATAACGTTCGTTGGCAATCCATTGAATGAGAATATGGATCCGGCTGCATTTATTACTGAGGCTATGCGCCGTTTGCCCAATCTCAAGAAACTGGATGGTGAGCCAGTCATACGTTAGCTGAGATGTTTTTCTCTTTCCTTTTCTTATTTTTTTTTGTATTTTGTTGCTTGCACACACAAAAAAGTAAGGGAATGAAAATAAAAGAAGCAAACCACAAATGTTCTATCGATAGTAGCAGCAACACCACTTGCCACGCCCACAATGTGAACAATGAGCTATGGCAGGTAAGCTATTAGGTATTTGTCTGCTGTAGCAGGCATTGATTTCTGCCCTCTGTCTGTTTGTGTATGTGTGCATGGGAACATTTTCTTTTCAATTCAATATTTGCCATTTCTTTTGCTTAGCTGAACACTGAAGTTGTTCGAGTGAGAGAGACGACGAGGCACAGTTAGAGTATTTTCCAATTTTCATTGCGTTTCTGCTGATGAGCGCCATTGTTTTGCTGTGAGTATTGCCCTAACCGGAACCTGAGCCTCAGCAATGTTGTAGGTGAAAGGTTTTCGCCTTTGTTCTTACCCATTGCTCAGCTCAATCCCATTCTCAACTTTTTGCACAAGACAAGTAGAGATCCAATTTTTGTCTAGCATTGTTTGCATATTTTTAGCCTAGTCCAATGTAATGAGCACAGATTTTTGCATACACAAAGAAGGCGTGCCATGTTAACCAAAAACACACACAAAACAAAAAAATGTGTGTGCTCCTTGTACTTGGCTAAATGTCTACCTGTCGTTCACTGGTATTTTGCTTGGGAGGTGTTGAAAGGGTTGCAACCAAAACTCAATGTGGATTTGTTTAAAATATCCACTCTAAAAATACACTTTTAGTCTGATGGGTAATATACTTTTGGCATGCACTGTATGCAAGTCTTTTGAAAGACTTTTCGGAACAATATTCTAAGACATTAAAAACTACGAATTTGTAAAATTTAAAATTTTGAACTGTTGCTTGAAGTTAGTATTTTTCTCTGCTATCTATTTCCATAAATATACATATTTTTTATTATAATTGTATTTGAGTACAACTATTCATAATTTAAAATCAATATTTATCAACCAGAAAGGCAAAACAAAAAAAAAAAAAAAAACAAACACAAACAAATTTTTGCTGAAAACACATAAAGAAAACATTAAATTTTCTGGTGTCTGGCAATTTATGTTATTTCTTGTTTATTTTCTTCTTTTTTTGTGTCGACTGCCAGTGTTTTTATGTTTTTATTAAACGTTATTATCTATTGTACAGATTCCTATAGCCATATAAAAGTATTTTGGATTCGGTTTGTTTGCCAAGTTGTCTGCCCTTTACCAAAAGCCCCTGCCCCACCCTTTCGCTGTCTGTGCCTGTGTCTGTATTGCTCAGATTATTTATGCGCCGAAAACAAATAAAATGTTGCCTTATTGGCCATAGGCAGACAGTCTGAACGATCTGCAGATAGACGCAAGTTCAATGAAGCTGAAGTTTGGCTTTTTTTTATCACAAAACTGTCTATAAATGTTTTTAGTTCTTGCATGTAAATAATTATTTTTAATATGGGTTTCGTTAGAAAGAAAGAAATTAGTAAAAATATATATTTGTGTATAATAAAAATAATGAAAAATAGTAATCATAATTTCTTGATAAAGTATACATACCCTACAACAGTTGTGGCATTTTTTTTCATTTGCTCTGAATATCTAGAAGAAAAATAATATATTTTTCAAGAAATCAGTCAAAAATAATCAACATATAAATAAAAACAAAAGTATTGTAGTAATAATGAAAGTATATAAAACTTAAAAAAAAAATGTTTGTTAGATTACAATATTTATAAATATTAAATAATAATTTTGTTTTAATATAAAATAAATTTAAATTAATAAAAAATATAAAAAAGATTAAACTAAATTAATTAATATACAAAAAAATATAAATAAAATTATAAAAAAAAGGTACAAAAATGTAGTAAATCATTTTGTTACTTTCAGGAAATCAATTTGATTTTTTATGAACTATTTATATATCTATAAAATTTGTATAAGCTAGAAAAAATATTTAAAATAAAGCAGGAATATGTAATACCTTGAAAATGTTTATTAGATCACGCAATAAATTTTACTATTAATTACTGTGCATGAATGAAAATGAAATTAAATTTATAAAAATCAATTCTCATTTATTAATTTTTCTTTTTATATAAACATTTGTTGTAGATTTGAGTTATAGACATTGACAATGTTATGCAAATGAACTCTGAATATATATCATCGCAAAAGCATCTGTAAAAGTCCCCGTAAATGTATTGTCTCGGAAGCATCGACTGACTCATTAAATTCTAAAAATCTGTTCTCTTGCTGTGTGCGTTCCATTGCTACGCACCTGGGACAACTCTCTGAGAATGGGTGAAAAGTGAGAGAAGTGTATGAAGTACTTGCATAATTGAGTGGCGACTGGAAGGTTTGAGCTGAATTGTGTATGTGTGTGTGAGTATTGATATACGCATGATCATGAGTCAAGAGACAAACATGATACAAGCAGTCAGTCAGTAAATATATTTCGCCCAACACATAGCTTCGTTCATGACGTACTCATGGCACATGCAGAATAGCATCACTTAATGATAGTATACACATATGAACATACATAGAAGTATATAATACTTCTAACTAATATCTAGTTGCAGTAAAAATGTAATCGTCTTTACCAAACATATTTTAGCTAAATTTCCACATTTATGACCTAAATTGTTTGGTAAAATATTTGTATTTTTTGAATTATGCTCAAAGTTGTATGTATTTGTATGTCTAATGCTTTAATTTTCATTTGCATGTCATAAATACTCTTAAGTAAATATTGCTTTCATTTAGTCAAAATAAATATTTGTGACAGTTAAGTAAAAATACTTGAAATTTTTAAAGAAAATAAAGGTAGATCTTGTTTTTTTTTCAGCATATCTTTTCAGTTTGTTACCTTTAAGCTTTGTTTTATTTGTGGCTGGCTGTTCTTATCATAGTTGCGGCATAAATCACGCGTTTAGCTGCCAAGTGGTTTTTACAGCTCCGTTTTAGACGCTTTTGCGTTTAACTGTCGTTTGGGCCACTTTTATATGGATAGTGCTGCCAGCCAGCATGGCCAGCCTGGGCAGCCTGGCCTGGTAAAGTGGCCTTAGCCAACTGGACAAGCTGCCGACCAACATATTTAGAATATATGGCAACACTTTGGCAACACCAACACAACCCTTGACCGCAGCATGTGCAGACATGAACAGAAAAATAATAAAAAAAAAAAAAAAACAAAAAACAAAAAATAAAAAAATTGTAAACGTAAAACAAAACGAAGAAGAAGCAAACACAAACACAGACGATTGCGAAACCACAGCGCAAAAACCACTTCAACTTGCACTGGGTGCACGCTTGCTCGGCAAGTGTTTGTCGAGGCTTTGCCGTTGTCACGGCCAGAGAGTTGCCAGAATGTTGCCAGCAACAGCAATAGCAACAACAGCAACGTTACAAGAGCTTCCAGCAGGCCACTACAAACTTGTAGTATACAATTTTTATAAGCCTTTACATACAATTTGGCATTTGGCATTTGGCATTTTTTAGATTTGTGCTACAATAATTTCTGCAGCTGCTACTTGGTGTTAGTTGTTGTACCTGTACCTCTGAGAGTTGACAAAGCAGCAGCATAAGGAGCTATTGATACGCTTTTGAGGGTACATAGATTTTACAATAAGAGGTTAATAAAGTTATGAAAAATGAGATGAGTCTATAGAAGTACAAAAGAGCTAACCTTTATGCAGTGCTATGGGCTATCGATATTATAAATAAAATATTAAGAAACGCCTTAGAACACAGAAAAAACTGGCTTTAATGTTTAATAAAGTCTCAAAGCAATGAAATTTACAAGGCTTCAAAAAGTATCAACAAGAATCCATATACTTTCAGTACTTTCGTCTGCTTTCGTTATCAGTCTAAAGATTTTATATTTCGATTTAAAATGGAAAAATATATTTGTATTATACTTTAGATTTTTTTAAAGATATTTGTTATTGTTATTATTATAATTTTATAGGAAGTCTTTAAGACATTGCAGCTTGCTATGTTTTTAAAAATTAATTAAAGGATTATTTCTCTGACTATCAGTTTGCTAAAGGCGAGTAATCTTAAACTATCAATTAGTAAAACTTCATCCTCAAATAACACTTTATTTTTATTTATAAATATTCTTAAACATTTTTTTTTGTTTCTTTATTTTGTAGAGCATTAACAATTCGATTTCCATTGTTGCCAACACCTTCACGTAGCCAGCCGAGGCAAAGAGAAACATTGTGAAGCTTTGAGCGTATCGCTAGCTAAGTTTTTGGCAGTAGCCGTATCTTTAAGATACTTTAAGCTCAAACGAGCTAACACGAGTAACAAGCAGCACACATCTTGTGCCTGTCAAAGGCGCATAAATCTATTCAAAGACTTTACGAAAAATCCAGACAAATGCCAGAGATTACAAAAAGATTTTGGCCGCATGATGCATGGGCTTCAACCGAGCGCGTGTGACTGCTCTTTCTCTCCCTCCCTCTCCCTCTCTCTCTCTCTCTCTCTCTCTCTATTTATCTGTCTGACTGTTTGCCCCACATACAAATGTAAGCAACAACACACACACACACACACACACACACACACACACACACATACACGCAAAACAATTAAAGCCTGATTAATAGTTGCAGGCGGGTCCAAATTCACATTGCTCGCTACCTTTCGCCAAGTCTTGGCCCAAAGCTTCGCTCTGTCCCTCTTACACCAACTCTCTCTCCCTCTCTCACGCTAGCTGAATTATGACTTTTGCTGGCTTCATTTGGGCTGTTTAGCATACTTTTGGGCGCAGCTATTGTGGGCTCCTTGGGAATGTGAATGTGTGTGTATGTGTGTGTGTGTCTATGTGTGTGTGTGCCGGCATTTACGCCCGCGCATAAGTCAAATTGTTGTTAATTTCGCAATGTTAACCCCTTAAAGCATAACGCAGCAGAGACATTACATAAATTCATTTGCCAAGCGGCTTTGCCCCAACGGTTTTCATAATATAAATCATTAAATTTTAATGCTTCCCAGGAGATCAATGAACATGACCGCAAATTATACTGAAGCGTGCTTTCAGCCGCATAAAAGATTTCTCTCTTCTGTTTTTTTTTTCATATATATTTGCGCTCGCGTTTGAATATATACATATATATATATATATATATATATATATATATATATATATATATATATATATATATATATATATATATATATATTTAAATGCATTTATGTAGAGAATGCACATATGCAAAGTGTTTGGTTTGAAGTTGCGTTTTATGAGTGTTGGCGGCTGGTTGGGTTTGGAGGTTTCTGGGGGGCTTTGTGCGAGGGCTTGTTTAATGCAGCTGCATGCCACAAAATGTGTCTGTGCAAAAGCGTACCGAAGAGTGTGTGTGTGTGTGTGTGTGTTTTGGTCGTTCGTCTGCAACTGTTAAAAATAAAAGCACATCAGCTCTTTAAATGCAATTGTAAATTCAGCACAATTCATATTCAATGTTTTTAGCAGTTTAAAAACTTTAAAAAGGAATTAATCAATTGAATTCTAATCAGCTTCAAATATGCTGTTTGTAATACATAAGTATTAATACAATATATTTTAAAGACTTAACTCTTTCCTCTAGACCTAGACATATTAACATTTTCTGTCTACACTGTCTAGAAACATGGTTCCATTTCAACTCACTGTCATTCAATTTTTTTTTAAACATTGAATCAACTTCTGGCAGAACCTATTGGTGATGTCAAAGTAGACTCTAAAACAAAGAGTTTGTGACTTTACCGAAAAGCTACTGCGGCAGAAAAAGTGGAACCTGGACGAAGAAACACTGTTAGAGAGCATAGAAGAGCATTCGGAAGGTTAATGCGGGATAATGTCCAGAAAGACAAGAAAACAGAGCTTTTTAGTCAGTAAGCAGCAATGCCTGTAAGAGAAACGACGACCTGTCTGACGGTGCATGAAGCATTTCTACCTGCCTCAACCACAAAGAAAACTACAATACACATTAAAAAACCAGCGAATTCGAGCAAGATTTTGCTGTCATAGCCTTTTTTTCAAAATTCTAATTCAATTCCTAATTGATTAATTATTTGCATTTCTTTTCGTGCTTACATCTAAGACTCAATACTTCGTTACTTAAAACTGCCATTAATTCCTTACAGCTGAAATGATTTTCTCGAAAAGACCTTTCTCAAAATATATTAAAATCTTAAAACTTTTATTTTTTCAAGTACTTTGCTCAAATATTATGAGTTCTCATTCTAAAATAACTTAGCTAAATTCACAAAAACTATTGCTCCTTTTAATTAAATTTTTCTTTCATTGCAAACACATCAAGTTTTAGTATAAACAGTCAACAACACACTTTGCACAATAGTTGAATAATCAACAAGAAGTTGCATATCCTTTGCATAAAATGCAGCATAAACTTGCACTTCCGGTTTGCCTTAAAGCGCGGATATGCACATCTAGAGATATAGACATGTATATAGAGGGCAAACACAATGCCTAACACATACTCGTAGTAAATCAAAAAAGTTTTCTAGTGCCAAATAGGGGCGTGTCTCACTTGTAGATATTTCAACTGCTTCGGCTGCCGGGCCCATTCGACAGTGTGCCACGCCTCGCCCTCGAAGAGAAGAGCCTTTGCTGGCTGCCTTCGGTCGGCCACTTCTACACGTATTTGACATGAAATCATAAACAAGTTGTGCAAACTTTTCACCATCTGCGCAAGGCAAAGCATTTTGCAACACAGGAAGTCACATAATCAGACACTAAAAAAAGATTTGTATAAATTAAAATATTCGCTACGCGGCGACGTTTTTCGCATATATTATGAGTGCGACGACGAGTTGCCGTTCGAGACAAAATGCAGTTGGAGAAAACTCTGTTATTGTTATGGTGTAACGTGAAGGAATTATGGAGAGAGAGAGAGAGAGAGAGAGAGAGAGAGAGAGAGAAAGGCGAGACAGAGAGAAGGGTGTGTATGATTAACAGAGAGAGAGAAGGAGCAATAGAGAGATAAACACTGAAAGAGAGAGAAACAGATAGAAAGAGAGAGAAAAAAGGAAACAGAAACAAGCAGAGAAAACAGATATTGAGAAAAGAAAGAATAGAGAAAAAGACATCGAGCGAGACAAAAAAAGAGAGATGTAGAGAGAGTGAGAGAGAATGAGAGAGAATGAGAGAAAGTGGGAGAAAATGAGTCAGTATAAGAGAGAGAGAGAGAAAGAGAGATGGAGAGAGGGAAAAGTGATTGAGGGACAGAGACTTAGACTTAGACTTAGAGAAAGAGCGAGAGATCAGGAAAGTGGGACAGAGAAAAGAGGAAAAGAGAGATAGAGATAAAGAAAGAGAAAGTCTGAGCGAGGTTGAAAGAGTGTGAGAGAAAGTGCAAAAGCGTAAGATAGATAAAGGGAGAGGATGAGCGAAAGAGATAAAAAGCTAAAGAGAGGCAGTGAGAAAGAGAAATAAAGTAAAACAAAGACGTAGTGACAAATTGACTGAGAGAGATTCAAAAAGAATAATTCATTAAGGGATAGAAATGGTAAGGAACGGAGAGAGAAACCGAAAGAGATACGTGGATCGAGCAAAAGATGTAGAAGAATCTCATTAATGACAAACTATTTTTTAGTTTATTCTACAATTTGATCAAATCTGAGTAACACGCCTATATTACAGGATATTTTTGTTTCCAGTCAACAACTTAGAAGCTCACAAGCTATTTTTGCGTCGCAATAATTTACTTCTTATTAAGCTTGAAGATCATATCGTTGTTGTTCTTTGAGTTGCTGTTGTTGTCGTTGTTGATGTTGTTGTTGCCATCCTCATAAGCAGTTTTTCGTATTTAAATATTAAAATTTTGTTTTTCTGCCATAAGAAGGAACGTTCATCGTCTTGGGAAAAGTGTTTTACTGCACGACGCCAGCTGCCTGCCTCTGCTCCTACATTTGCTGCATAATAATAAACTTCCGTCTTTTTGTTGGCCTACATGGCGTATGTTTAATTTCCGGCATTGCGTATACGCAAACCATGCCCATGCCCATGCCTATGCCCATGGATAGGGCCATCTAGACTACATTTAAATCTGGCAACAATAATTAATGCGCTCTCTGATTAATTGTGCTGCGACTGAAGGAGGATGTGTTTATGTGTCGAGTCCACGAAAGCGACACAGAAGTCCTCATTTATTTTTACAAACAACAACAACAACGACGACTGTCGTCGAGCTAATAAATTTGAGATCTGAAGAAGCTCGGTATTAATTTGCGTTACTTTTTTTTTGTGAGAAAAAGGCTTAGACAATATTTGTGTTTCACTGTGCCTGCCACAAAGTAAATACGGCTCAAAAATAAGAAGAAGCAGATGTTGAGCAGCAGCAGCAGAAGATGAACCAGCATCAGCTGTTGGAAAACTCACTTAGCTCTCCGACATGCTTACCACACAAATCTCTATGAATAACAATCTTTTTGGGGGCTATCAAATTCAATTATGCATAGGACACCCACTCGCACTCACACACATACATATGCACAGCTGTGCACCATTTTGTTTGTTCGTTCGCCTTGCGGCTGGCCTTTGTGATTAGTGGGCAAGTTGCTTGATTTGCTTGTCTTGGCGTTTATGGCACGAACTGGATAGTTCTGGAAATTTGTTCTGAATACTCTCATCTGAGCTGCACTTGATTTGCTTAGACATTCACTTGACTGCAGCGCGTTGCCTTAACTTTGCTTTGCTTTGTTGTTGCAGTTGTCTCCTTCTCTCTCTATTAGACTCTTCAAATATAAGCATACTTAATTGCAAAATTAAAGGTTTTGTTGCTAAAGTTAAGTCGTTCTATCGTAAAGGTTTAGTTGTCTATGAATTTGTTGGAACTACTTGTTAAGCGCTTTCTTGCGCTTTCTTGTTTATATTATAATTTATTATTATTCAATATATATATTTTTTTTAAATTTATTTTCTTTGACTTTTTGTATTTTTTATGCGCTTTTGGAGTTATTTTAGAATCTAGAAGCTACTTTGCAGCATTTTCGTTAAATGCTTAAATGTGTTATATATTTTTATTATTTTTCTTCTTTTTTTTGTACTTCTTATTTAGTTAATATATATCTTATGGCCAGCCCCTTATTTTATGACCCTTTTTATGCGCTTTGTCTTCCGATCAGCCGCGCAGAGTCCTGTTGTGGTGTTCCCCTTCGCCTGCCATAAAGTCCCGCAGGACTTGGTCGTCCTTTTGCGCTTCGCTGATGTGTAAATTAATGTCATTTTGTGCGGCTCGTTGAGAGTTTTGGGTCAGTTCTTCTTGTTGTCATTTTTCTTGATTTTTTTAATATTTTTTTTTTTTGCTTTTTCTCTTCTTGCGCTGTTTTTATTTTGTGTACTGATTGAATTTTTATTATGCCGCGCATATTCAAATTGTTTGCGGTGTGGGGCAGAGTGCGGGAATGTGGTGAACGGACGTTAAGCGTAATTAAGGTGATTTTATGCACACTTTTTCATTATTATCGTTAGGCCAACTTCCGGTTTGTTGCCCAAATTGATTTAAATTAATTTTTTATGCGCCTCGCCCAAAAAAAGTAAAGGAAAACATCAAAAATGTTTGTGCATTAGCTGCTTGAGCTGCGAGTGTGTGTGTGCGTGTGTCTGTGTGTGTGCATATATTTTCATGTTAATTGCGAAAACTTTGCCTATTCAACGACGACTACGACGACGATGATGGCAAAAACTATTCAAGTACAATGAGCAGTGCCAATGCCACGCCCACACAGCGACCAAGCAACAACGCCCACAGAGCGGCATTCATTTATGGTCGTTGTTGTTGTTGTTGTCGTTGGGAAGCTGTGAGCGCACTCGAAAAACAATGAAATAAAATTTGTATACTCAAGTTTTACTGTGCAGACAAACAAGCGAAAATTTTCGTACACCAGAAACTCATTTAGTTGGAATAAAACAAAAGGGGGCGGGCCACATCTCCTCCGGTGGCTGCTTATAGTTAGTTGGCTAGGAAGCTGCAGGCGAGCCGACGCAGAGGTGTTCACTGAGGGGATAGGGCAAAACTTAATAACCTACTAACAAACACACTAATTTGCACTTGAGCCTAATAATGAGTACGCTGACGAGTGTGCTATACGAATGAGTTGCAGATACTAAACAAAAACAGAGAGAGAGAGAGAGAGAGAGAGAGAGAGAGAGAGAGACCGAGCTGGGCAATGCTGTGTAGAGGCGAGCTGCTTTAGCTAGAACGTGTTTTGGAGTGGGGGGTAAGAGCTAAGAGCTAACCTCAAGTGGCTGTTCTAGATGAGTTTAGTCTGGAGAGCACTCGAATCTCGGACGCACTGGGCTGCTGTGTCTGTGTCTTGGCTAATTTCTAATTTGAATGGTGATTTATGCAGTTTGAATGGCATTGTTAATGCGGTTTGTCTGTCAGTTAAGACCTGAACAGACACACAGAGACAGACACCTACACAGCGAAGCGCATTAAACTTTGCGCTGCTTCAACAAGTGCTACCAGCCATTCGAATGGCCTCAGTTTAAGGCCCAAAAGGTAACTCCTTTTATAATTAAAATAAAGCATACTAAAGCACACAATCTATAAATGTGTTGAGCCTATATTTTTTGTTGGCCCTGCAGTTGGGCAATAGAAACGTAGGCCAGAGCTTATAAAAGAAGACTGCTGGGATTAATTTAATAATTAAGCAAGAGATGACGGGGAAATATCCTGTAAACAGCCTTAATATGCTTTTAAGTTTGCATATAGCTTTACTTTATATAATTCGTTGTGTTAGTCTAAATATGTCTGTCTAATTATCTATCTTACTACCTGTCTAACTGTCCATCTATAAATCTATCTATCTTTCTTTCTAGCCAGGTCGAAATCGTATATACAGAAAGATTAGTTATGCCAGAGCCTGTTAGAAATCCTGTAAACAAGTAGCTCTACAATTTTATTTATCTCTTTTTATATGTTTTGTATTTTTATTTTCATATCACTCTATCCATTTAGCTGCTTTAACAGCTGTATATATCAAGAATGTATATATCAACCTATACTTATATCAGAGAGAATAATTTTGTGAGAATATAGTTCATAAACTCTAGATAGTAAGGAGGCTTTCTCGAACTCTGTTAAATATCAAGATACTCTTAAGAGAATTCATATATTTTTATATATTCCACATCATATTTTCTCTAGCTTCTAGGCTTTGTGTTACTAAAGCTACATACTTAAAGAGTATGAAGTTGCCCTGTATATATTAACCTGAAATCAATATACCCCTTATGAAGCCATGGTACCTAGAGTCTTCAAACAAATGCTATTTAGTCTATATATACAAATGCCCTCTTCTGCCTCATCTACTGGCATTAAGACATTAGACATTTCAGCTATGATGAGTTTTGTATGAACCCCTACAGGGTATTTAAACAAACTAATCTTAGTCTGCGTCAGCCAAATCGCATTTCAACCTTGAATAAATACTATTCAAATTGCATACAAATCATGTATACAAATACTCTTTGCTGCCCCTAAACAATATGCCCGTTCTTAAGACATGCTACCCATAGGGTATTGAAACAAACCCATAGAATCTCAGTCAGTCAAATCGCATTTCAACCTTGAATGAATGCTATTCAAACTATATTCATACCTTTATATATATATATACATAAACATTTATATAAATATAGAAATTTATATATATTTTCGCATTGAGGGTGCGGCAGATTGCTTGGATTTTAAGCTTACCTCAAAATTAAATGATATACAGCTGAGCGACGTTGAAGGTTAATCTCTGACTCTGGTCGACTCAGCTACTACAGCTGCATTAAATATCTTTTGCCCAAATAAAACAAAAATTATGAGAGAAAGAAAACAAAAGCTCGAAACCCACGTTTCCAAGCCGAGAGCTTGAAATGTATATTATAAACGTAAGCCGTCAGGAATTAGTTGCATTTTCATCATTTTCATTTTCATTTTCATTTAAGTTTTTTTTTTTTTTTCTTCTGTGCTTGCTATGGATTTTTGAAATGAAATGAAAGCGAAATGTGTTTTGTGGTTGGTTGAAAATGAAAAGGATAAAGGATACGCGCACAGGTTCCTTTTTGTGCTGCCGCAAGATTTTCATGGATAAATGAGATGGTTTTTGTGGTCATGCGCTGAAGGCGAAACTGAGACACAAAAACCAAGAGGCTCAGCAGCCCAACAGCCCGACAGAGACCAAATGGCATGAAACTGGCAGCTGCTATGTTAAATTAGAAATTTTATGCCACAACCTACACAAGAATTCAAACAAAACTCAACCGCTCAAGCCTTGATTCACATCGCCCCCAGAAATATTTTCTAGTCATTTAACTGGACATGAGCGTTGGCAAAGGTAAAGGCAAATCGGACAACTTCTTAAGTTGACAACTCATTTAAATAAATTCGGAAATAACGAATGAAAATATGAAATAGAAAACGTATGAGTATGTAAAAAACTTTTGCCATATTTAAAGAACTAAGAAAACTTTAAAAACACTAAAATTCAAAATTATAACTGATGGGAAATAGAAACTGCTGATTTTAGCTTTGTGTTTTCCTAGTATATATGAGGCGAACAAATTAAAAGTATAGGCAAATAAATTACAATAAAACTATAAAGGATATTTTTATTATTTTGTTTATTATTTGTTGTTTTATATCATATATATATTTAGTTGAATATATATAGATTTAATATTATTCATTCAATTTAAATTGCGATTTGACTGATCATCTCATATTACTCTTATGTATGGCATCGTTCATGAGTCAAGTAGTCCCGTTTGGTTGGCTGGCAGTGCATCAAGTGTGAAGCCTTTTGGGATAGTCCAAGCTGGCAATAGCATCTCTAATATTGGCATTGAGTTCTTTGAAAGTGTTGGGCTTGCTAGCGTAAGCTCAGAAATTAACGTTGCCAAAGAAAGAATAATTAATGTTTCTGTTATTATGTCTAAAGACCATTGAAAATTGGAGTGCGAGTTATACCTTGTTGTTTCCATGTATGTAAAAGGTATATGGAGCTGTGACTGAGTTTAGGAAGTATATACATTCTTAATCAGGGCCAGTCAATGTCTCTAGCTGTCTTCTTATGTGCTAGTCTGTTTGTCTGCCTCTCTGTCTTCAAGTCTGTCTGCTCATATGTATGGGTGCGTCGATCTCTAAGCTCGTAAGAGCTAGGGACGTGAAGTTGTTTAAGTAGCTGGCTCTATAAAACGCATGCAATGTTATCGAGCTTGAGCTATTTGTGTGAATTTTAGTATTTATTCTTATCTTATGCACCCTGCCTAACTAACGACACTTTAAGCTATTTGAGCTAAGCCTAAAACTCAAAGAAATTTATTCAAATTCCACCAAAGATACGAACAATTTGTTAATCAACCAAATTTGATTCTTTAGCCTGTCAAATTTTTTTTATTATTTTTATTTATTCTTGTTAGGCCCTTTTAACTCATTAAAATCAAATTTGTAAAAGCAAAACAAAGCAACGCATTTGCTGATGCATGCAACCGAATTAGCAAATAGAATTGTTGAACCAACAAACCGCAAAGCAATTGAAGCACGCTCCAAAAATTCAGCCCAAATCAGACCAGATAGCAGCTAGAAACGGAAAATATTTTATACAATGCATACAAAAAAAATATTTTAAAACAAAAGGTAAACATATAATTTAGCTGAATAACTTGTTAAGTTTTTCGAGTTATTCGAGTCTTCAACAGAATTTTTTTTGTGTCTAGCCAATGCAGCAGATAGCTTTCCAATCGTATATTGCATAGCTGTGGCTGCCCCGCAAATGACAGGATGCGTTACACCGCATGGAGTGCCGGCCCCTGCTCATACGATCTCCATTTGCTCATCCCAATGCTCTTGTACTTTGCACTGCAATTTAACAAATCGATTTGTTTTGCGTTCAGCGCCGTCATTCGATTTTTATGGCTTTCAAAAAGCCAACAGAGCAAATGACCCCGTTACGACGCTTGCCACGCCCCCAAGTCCATGGCTGTCTCCCGCTCCCTCTTCATGGCTTGCAACGCAATAAAATGCGCAGACGACAGGCAGCCTATAGTGTAGAGTGCGGGCCATAAAAGAAAAAAAACGCTAAACGGCCATAATAAAGCCGGCGTTGGCAATAAAAAATACGATATGAATGTTTATCTATTGTAGGTGAAATTTAAAATACACTGAAATGCGATTGGCATAACATTTTCTAAGCCCTTTCAAATGAAATGCTATAAAATATTAGAATAATTAAGTGTGATTTCATTGGATTTGTGCTAAGCGTAAAACTGTACTGAAATATTTGATATTGTCGGTGAATTAGCTTAGTGACTTTAAGTCATGCCGGCAATTGCGACCAGAGTCAGATTTCAATTGGGAAGTTTAGGCCATTTCATTACGAACTTTATGCCTTATCCCTATGTGAGTATTCTTTAAAAATACTATACTATACTAGTAAATACAACTCTATATTATACTCTATATTATTATACTAAGCTGTGTTATTCTAAATTGAACTATATTAAATGCTTTGCCTACCTTCAAAGTATGTCACTTCCTTAAAATAATTTCTTAGAATTTCTTTAAAAGTTCATCCCAAAAATTAGTTAAAATTTTTGACATTGGTAATAAAGTTGTTCGCTAGCTAATTTTTTTCTACCCAAATCAGTTGATTAAGAGGACTTTCTGTCATGTATTCTATATGTAAATATGCTGGATTATTCATTTATGTAGTTTCTATAGTGCATGCATAAGTGAGAATACTATTTCTTAAAACCGTTCATTGAAGTCACAATTTTCATTGTTTAGATGTCGCAATGACTGCATTAACTTAACTTCAATTAATTTCTTATTTCTTTGGTCTTTTATGGATTCAGCCATTGTTTTCTTAATAAAATCACATCTTATTAAAAAAAGCTTCACATTTTTTTATTATATTATTGTAATATAAACGATATTAGTTTATTTGAAATTAAGTTAAATTGTCTTATGTATACTTATATATTTAATTTTATATTTTATACTTTCATATTACTAAAAAAATCTTGCAATTTAATTTTTTTCAAATTTTTCCACTCGCCTGTTACAAAAAACATCACATGGGTGAAACGCCCACTCAAAAGGTTACAAATTATACGCTGTGTTTGCTTGCGGTATCTTTTTCACGGCTTTGATGGCTAAAATTCACTTGTTGGCCAAAGCATTGCGTTCAATTGAAAGCTGCTGCGGATGGGCAGGGATGTGAGCTAAACAGGGGTAGAGGAAGTTCAAGAGCGAGAAGCGTGAAGAGACATGTCGCAAATTTGTGTGTGTGTGTGTGTGTATGAGTGTTATTGTGTGTGTGACTGTGTGTTCTTTCCGAAACGAAACGAAGCATTGCATACTTTTTGGCGTCACCAGACACGTACGTTGAAAAGTTTGCCGGCTCTCATTTTGGCTGCAGATCAAAAGGCATTAATGCGAGAGTGTGTTTGGAGGGGAAGTCAAGGGGTTGGAGCCGGGGTGGCGGCGCCGCCCGAGGTGCTGCTTGAAGCGGGCGTCAAGGGTTTCGGGGCTGTTTGCACATTAGCGTCAGCCATTTTAAGCTAATTTCGCATGTGAAACAGGTAGAAACAGTTCCAGTTTGCAGCCAACGACACGCGCAATTATTGCCCGGCCATTTTCGTGATTGCAACCAAAACAGTTTCGGTGTGTGGGTGTGTGTGAATATATATATATATATACATTGGCAGGTATATATGTGCGTGAGTGTGTGTGTGTGTTAGTTTCGAACGTGGCTAGCATTTAGTTCGTTTGATCTAAACTCGGCGCCAATCAAACAAATTGAATTGAAATCGATTTTCGTGGTAATGCTTAAGTTGTGCAATTGCAAAATCATGTAGAGAATTTTCAGCATTCAAAGTTTCTCGCATTGAGAGTGTTTCAGAAAGCTGGAGAACTAGCTCATTAAATGCCGCTTGAATGTGGGCAGTAAGATCTGAATTTTAAGCAAAAATATGATCATAGAAATGGCAGAAAGAGAATGGAAAAAAGTGATTTAATTACATTTTAAATCATTATAGATTTGATAAACATTTTTAACTTTAAAAATGTAACATTTATTATTTATTAACTCAAATTAAAATTGTGAAAAACTAGTAGTTAGCGTTATACTTGTATGTGTTTATGTATTTCTTTATTTTTAATATATTATTTTTTCATTTAAGCAAAATAAAACGTTGCGTTAAATGCTATTTATTATTATAATAAATACATATATTTACTTAATTTTCAGCTTGTTAACACCATCTGTAATCACACTTGCCCTTTCCACACTCCCATTGGACGCATTTCTATTAAAGTTTAGGTTGATAAATAGTAACTATGACAACTGTTCCACATGATAGCAAACTGTCGCTTGGCCCAAATACACTGCAAATTAATCAACAGTCGAAACGAAGCCAAGCAAATTAGTTGAAAGCAAATGCAAATGTAGCAAAAAAAAAAAAAAAAAAAAAACAGAAGCGAAGGCTGAGTATGAGCTGAATCTGAATCTGAAGCTGAATCTGAGCTGTGCCCGCCCAGTGGCACAGTTTGCATTCAGTTGAGGCTGACAGGCTGACAGCTGACTTGCCTAATTAGAAGGCAAGTGTAATAAAAATATTACACATACGCCATGTATGCCAGATACACATACGTTTCTTTCTAATTTAGCTATGGGACAAACTTTGCCTGCTGTGGCCAACATGGCCTATCTACTCCTCATCCTTCTTCTAGCTGATTCTGTTGCATTTCAATTGACATAACAAACTGAAAAACTTGTTGTTGTTATTGTTGTTGTAATGCACATTCGAAATGAGCACACGCATATGGTAAGAATTGAGGGCACATTAATGCACAGATCCTGGGCGCGAACGAATGTTAATTTAGACAGGCCCGACCGAACGACCGACCAACCAAACCGCCGCCAACCTACCATGTCCCTCTCCACCCGCAGCCCCTTCTTTAACCATTTTCCATAGAAATTTAGATTCGAAATGTGCATGCAACTGAGGCCTGGCAGCCAACCGCAGTATCTCACAAAAGCCCTCGCGCGCATAAAAGCGAAAGCGGCTGCCGACTTTAGTTAGCGGCAGAGCCAGAGCCAGAGTCCGGGTCCGGGTCTGGGTCCTCATCAGTGCTGTGAAAATGCGCTGTAACTCTTTTCAAATAATAATTAACAATTTATTCCCCAAACAGAATACACACAGTGAATGTACACACACACACACAGAGAGAGACGCATTTACTAACACACCCGCAAACAGGCAATCTGAATGCGAATGACGTGCTGTCAACGTTAGTCATATCATTAGAGGCAACGTGTTGCTGACTTTTTGGGGTTTCGACGGCTCAACTGGGGAATCAACTCATGCACTGCAAGAAACTAGGCGTAAGTAAAGCTAATTGATTTGAAAGAAACCTTTACGGGAGAGGTCTTCTAGAATTAACTTCATGTTCATTTGGCTTACTTATCCTTATTTAAACTCGACTAGAAATTGAGGCCAACTGATGTAAGAAAATTAAAAAAAAGAAAAAAATTGAAAGAAAAAAGCTAAACAAAAATTATGGATTATAAATGATATCACAGACTCATTTCATCATTCTTGTGATGGATTATAAATGATATCACAAACTGAACATATTCAATCATATTTTATTCATCATTTTATAAACAATGATAGCACAAATCTTTGAATATATAAATTTAACATTTATTTGAATTTATTTGATGTCAATGTGCATGAAACTTTACAAATTATTTGGTTATGAGAATTTGGAATAGGTTTGGAATAGGTTTGAAATAGGTTTGGAACAGGTTTAAAAATAGGCTTGGAATATGTTTAAAAATAAGTTTGAAATAGGTTTGGAATAGGTTTAAAAATAGGTTTGGAATATGTTTGGGATAGGTTTGAAATAGGTTTGGAACAGGTTTAAAAATAGGTTTGGAATAGGTTTAAAAGTAAGTTTGAAATAGGTTTCGAATAGGTTTAAAATAGGTTTGGAATAGGTTTGAAATAAGTTTGGAATAGGTTTAAAAATAGGTTTGGAATAGGTTTAAAAATAGGTTTGAAATAGGTTTGGAATAGGTTCAAAAATATGTTTGAAATAGTAGACACCTTCTTAAAAATTGACACCTAATGCTTTTTCGATATAGTTTTTTATATTATAGAACAATAACAATAAAGCACATCAGCCATTAAGCTGGTAGATATACATAAAATACTTTCATCAGACAGCTTGTATCTGAGTTAAATATTAAAGTCCTTCTACTCCTATACTTTATAACTTTTCTGATTTTAAATGTTTGCAAATTACGTTTTTACGCTTATAATAATCTAGCTTGTAATTCTGAATTATTTTAAATACTTATATTTAAAGCTAGCTTAAAATGTATACAAAATATATTTACAGAAATGTTTGTTGGTGAATAAGTAATCTACAACTTTTATATTTTATACATATCACAGCCTCAATTAATATAGTCATTGATTTACCATTTAAAGTTACATTTACTTTTTTTCCAGTGTAATTTTTAGAAAAAATATTAGCAGTAGCTATTGCCGTTGCCGTTGCCGTTGCTGTTGCTGTTGCAGTTGCTGATGCGCTGCCACTCGAGTTCATCTCATTTTTCGCTGGTCTCGACTCGAATGCATTTGTGTGTAGGCGCTCGAAAGTATGCAACTATATTTGTGTTTTTGCGGTTTGCTTTTATATTTGTGCAGCTCGCGCACATACACAAACACACTCGCACACACAAACACACACACACGCACTCAAATGCATGTGCAGAACATTCCACAACATGTCAAGCGGACGTGAGTGTCTTTCATTTTTGTTTGCCCTGTCCCCACAGCTGGAGCATAATTCTTGCTCAGCTACCTCAGCGCTCGCGTCCTTTCCTTTTCTGTCTCTCTCTCTCTCTCTCTCTCTCAGTCTCTTGCTGCCTCACTGCTGCTCTGCTACTGTTGGTTGTCTTTTATTTTGCTGGCACTCATCGCTGGTCGCTTACTGTTAATTAAAAATGGGCGCCTGCGAACAGCAGCTATGGCAAATGAGCGTGGGCGTGCCAATGGGCGTAGCAGAAGATGCTGAAGAAGCAACAACACAGAGATATCCAAGCGAACGCATCGTATGAGCATTTTAATTAGTTTGCATAATTATGTTCGCCTCGCAGACCTCCACCTTCCACCCCAAACCCCCAACATCCAATGTTGAACTCGTGCGGCTTCCCTTTGACAGTTACACACATAAATTTACAACAATTTCTTTAAGCTTTAACAACTTTCTGATACAAACTGTGTGTGCGTGTGTGTATTTCCTTTTTGCGTCCAAGGACATTGCGTTTTATGCATGCGTCTTCCCCATTTTGCTACTTCTTCTTCTTCCTTGGGCCATGCATTTTATTGTTGAGTTTATTGATGTTTGTCATATAATTTCAGCTCCCAATCCCATTCCCACTCTCCATCCCTTTGCATTTCCCCCTTTTTATGGCAACTTTATGCGCACAACTTCTGTCCTCTCTCCACTGCTCTGGAACTTGCCTTGCTGCATGCGTGCTCAATGGGGCATATGCATAACCTCGCTGCTTCGATACTTTCTTACAATTTTAGTGCCTCAACCCAGTTCCCCTATCCCGCTCTGGACCAGCCTTGGCAGTTGCAAGCCTCAGCACCAAAGGCAACAAATTGAATTTGAATAACGCGCCATAAAAAAACGCTTTGCAATGCGAAGCGTTCCGATTTGTGTGCCTTGCCGGTTGCCACATTACAAAGATGTAGATTATAAGAATGTTGAAGATTATATAACAGTCGTTTTGTATTTTCAACTACAAAGCGAAACCAGGTAGAACCTTCAAAAGGTTATCTACGCAAAAGATATGTCTTTAAGGAGAAAAGAAGCAGAGCCTTATTTTTGATTATTATATCTATGTACAAAAGTCCCGACTATTATAATTAATAAATATTTATTTGATTTGACTACAGCGATTGAGCTTCATACTAAAACTTATGCAGCCCAACAAAGCTTATGATCAGAGGCAGAGCCAGATCTGAGCTCATGTGCAGCGACAGAAGCAGAAACATAATACTCAGCGCCTCGTGCTCACTGAGTGAGTTCCATAAGATCTATGAGGTTCGTTCATCAACTCAGTTGCAGTTGCACCCAGTGGAATAGTTAGATCAGATTCTACCCCTTGTTTATGTAATGAGCTCGAGTCAAATGAAGGGTATTTTCCAGTCGCTCAATAGCAAACTTTCCCCTAGTTTTTTATTACTCTTCAGATTTTATGTGTAAACAAATAATTTGTCAACATTATATATTTAATGTCACTTTTTTTTACTAACTAGATCGTAACAAAAAGCTGATAAATATGTCTAAAATTCCCACATATGCTGCGCCACACAACATATGGCTTGTCAAGAGCCAACAACAACAGCAGCATTTGACAGCCTATTAAATTTTCATAAATAAAATAAAATAAAATTGAAAAAAGTACAACATTTTTAATACAAACGAATGCAAAGAGAAAAAAAGTATAGAGAAAAAATTAGCTATTTACAATTTCAAAAAGATAACGCTATGAAATCTGTTTTAATTATGCACAGCTCTATATGTTTGTGTGTGTATATATTTATCGCAGGCAGTGTTAATAGAGCGGGCTGGAAATCTGTTTGTCCGTGTGCCACATAATTAATAGAGCATAAACTATGACAGTGGCAAAAAAACGCAAAACAGAAAGAAAAGCTTTAACATATCAATTGAATGTGGATTAAAAACTAAACAACAATTTGCATGAAATTTAAAATGTGTAATTAATATTTCAGCATTGTTAAGATTAATTGCAGAGTTGGCTAGAAGTGAGAAGTGAGAGAGAATATATTATCTGAAGTGCAGAAAATGTGAAATGCTGGACAAGTTGAGAGAGACAATGCATAAGTAAAAAAATATTTATAAAATATGTTGTATAATTTTCTTAAATATTTTTAGCTTTTTAAAAAACTTCCACAGATTAGATAATCTTGAAAATATATTAACAAACCTATCAACAATTGCCAGAAAAATGAAATACTCTGCGACAAACCTGGACTAATCTGACTCTTCATGGACTAAGACGACATCCTGATCCGGCATTTATCTTAGATATGACAGACTACAATTTTAAAAGGAGGTATTTTCTCTATTGTGCCTTCTTTAGCAACAGATATTTCATGTATTCGTACATATACCTGAGGCATATAAATTATAATTGAGAAAGGCAGCAGTAGAATATCTATTTATTAACTTTATTTATATGTACTTATATCAATAATATAATATCAATTGATTAAAAACTATCAACTAATTATTATTCAAACAGTACTGGCAATAAAGGCCTTCAACTTAGACAATAATAACTATCAGCTAGAATCAACAGTCAAATTCTCGTAGATCAGTTGCATGAGAGCAGTTTGGATAGCTCTGAAAATGTTATAGAGCTGAATTTATCACATATGAAAGCATAAATTCTCGTCTAACTAAGTCTGTTTGAGAAACAAATCTACTGTCGATTTAAGTCATATACACGAAGCATCAAGTGTAATACACGCAATTCCCCATTTCAATTTGAAGGTAGAAAATTTGAACTCTTCAACATACTTCGCAACAGCAATCTCCCTGTTCATAATCCTCATCAAATGTCTTTCGCTTATGCAGAGATAAATGCATCTATTTGACTGTAACATGAATTTCCAATCATCAATAACCATTCATTCTACTTTCCATTTTTAGTCTCTTAAGAATACCCAACAACAACAGCAACAACAAGAAAAATTCCTCATAATGAATTCACCCACAGCATTTGCTAACAATTTACACTCGAATTTCTTTCTGTTCATCGGTCGAACTCATATTAGCATTTTTAGCATTTCAATTTACAACTGTTGCAAAACTATCACAAGGCGATGATAAATATTTGCTGCTCAAACATATTCAAAATTGTCTTATGTATATATAATTCAATTCTATTCACAATACACCAAATTGTTTTCATTAGATGCCAATCGACAAATTCACACAATCAACGGACATTTTTTGGATACTTCGAGTTGATTACCAATTGTCAGGTGAATCGTCAATCGATTCCACCTGGACAGACAGACCGCCACTCGCTTTAGCTCTGTGAATATGAATGATGCACAAGACAAATTGAATGTGCCACGAAGCGAACGAAATGAAAAATAATCAAAAATATATTACAATAAAAAAAAAGTAGAAATAGAAATAGAAATGAAATAAAGTGTAAAGAGAAAAGTTTGCCGCAAAACAATTTCTTCACATTTTGCTACTCGATTGCTGTCAATATTAAATGTATTGTCATTGCAACAACATTACTATATGTACATATATAAATATCTGTATATATATATATATATTGTGCACAAGTGGGCGTGGCATGTGCGTGCTTCACAGCTAAGCCCGCCAGTCGCCTTTGATCTCGATGACGTTGTCAATGTTGTTGATGCGCAATTTCTCTACAACATTTTGTCGAACATCATCAATTTTTCAACTTGTTTTTTCGTTGTTGTTCTTGTTGTTGTTATAGATATTTTGTTGTCACATTGTTGCTGCTGTTGCTTTTGTTATTATGGCTATCTATTTGTCAATTTTGCTGTAAGTATGTGCACACACACACACACACGCACACAAATTTGTCAATAGCTCAATGATGATAAAGGCAATTCATAGCTGTAGACAATACATTTTAATATAATAAAAGAGCAAAATATGTTATATACTCTACCTGAGATAAATTGATGAAGTTTTGTTGCTGAGTGTATAAAAATGTAATGGCATAATCTAATAAAAAAAAAATAAGACAGTTCTAATACGCTTTAACAATGGTTCAATTAAAGACGAAATATGAAAGGAAAGAATTTTCTTGTCAAAGCAATTTTATATACAATAAAGTAATATTTATTTAAATGAAAGAAAGGTACAATGTAATACATTAGAAAATATATCCTGAAAACGGAATGGTGATTTTTATGATTTTAACAAATTGTCAACTGAATTTTGTTCTACTAAAGAATATGTTAAAAAACCTTAAAGCTATCAAAATATATATAGAGTATATGTATACATCATTTATACATAATTCATTGCATAATCTAGAATCTTAGTGGGAATTTTATTATATACAAAATAACTTAATTATATTTCTGGTACTTTATCTGCTTCTTTTGTTGGATACAATTGAGTTTTGCTTATATTATTCAATATATTTTATATAGGCTTTAATAGCTTGAGTTTTTAAATAGATATTAATCAGTATTAGGAAAACATAAAATTTGATCAATAATTTAAAACAAACTTGATCCACGCAGACTAGAGGAAGACCTACGTCTACGTTTAAGTTTATGGCTCTAAAACTTACTTTTCGGGATAGAATAACGCAAGCACATGGATAGACATACAGCTTGGAGGATGTTAGAGGCTATGCTGTTGATGCTTATTAATAATATATATACTCTATGAAGTTGTCTACATCTACCTGTTATTCTACTCAGAACAAATATTTTTAATGAAAGCAAAAACTGGAACTGGATTTCAGTTAGTTACAAATGAAATTTATAATATATATATATATATATATGTAAGTAATATGTAAATATATAAAGTTCTCTGTAAGTTTCTCTTCTTAAACTTATCTGACATATGGCCTTCAGAGAAATTGCGTAAGGCGCCTAATAAATTCTACGCAGTGACATATTTAAATTATTCAATTAAAAATATTAATTAACCATATCTGCTAGCACTTAGCTAGCTAAGCATACCATGCATGTGTGGGTGTGTATGAGTGGCTAGGTAACAGTAGCTCAGTTGCCATGGCCACGCCCAGGCCCACGCCCACGCCACTTCAAGTTGGTTAAAAACTTGCAGCGCGCATAAAAGCATGCAACATGTTTGCAGTTTTGTTGCAAGTGCTGCGACGACGTCGCCGGCGCAGAGAAGTTGCCCGTTTTAAGTTTCACTTTCGGGCCCAAGTGAATTTATGCGAATGTGTATATGTATATATGTGTGTGTGTGCGTGGGTGTATGTGTGTGTTGTTGCCTTAAGGTGCACATAACAGTTAAGTAATGGTTAAAAACTTTGTCGGCTGCGCGGCAAGCGCGCCTTGCCACCAGGTAGACTTAATGTGGCACGCATATAACAAGCTATGCGATATAGAAAAGTTACATACACACACACACACACACGCATACTCGTACTCTCGCCCAACAATGTGCAAGTTGTGCAGTGTGTGGGCGTGGCCTAAGCTGCTCGCTGCGCAACTTTATTAGTTGGACCCACCTTTGGCTTTGGTTAAAGCCCTGGGACTGAATGTTTCACCGAGTTGCGTCTCGAGTTTTCTCTTCTTGATTATGAAAACCCTCCGCCACATAACTGTAATCAATTTTCTTGCCACGGCCAGCAATTTAAATATTTAATGCAGCACGTTGCGAACTTTCCCAAGTTCTCTTATTCTTCTACTTTTTTTTTTATTTTTATCTTTTTCAACTACTCATAATTAGCCAAAAAACTAAGCACTTAATTCTTTGGTCGACATAACAAAAAGTGAAAATAAAAAAAATCATAGTCGAAAAATTTAATGAATGCAATTTGTAATAAAACGCATAAGAAACGAAAAGTCGAAAAGTTTTTTTTACTTACTTCATTAATGAGCTAAGAAAAAAAAAATTATACAAAAAAAAAAAAAACGGGAGTCAAACTATTTGAAAGTGGAGCGCGAGCTGCGTGGCCGGCTAATAAAATAAATGTTCTGAGCTTTCGGACACTATCAAAGCTGGGTTGCTTAAAGAAAGCAAAGTGGGAATGAAAGGAGTGCTTGAATAGCAAATACCCTACATAAAGCTAACAGAGTAAAGTATACAAAGAACATTCATATATAATTTCAACATATAATTTACATGCTTTTTGTACTTTGACTTCCGTTATACTATAGTTTTTGTGCTACATAATATTTACTATATATTTTAAGGATTAAAACTAACTTGATAAAAATCAAAATATGATTTAATACAAATATATAACTTTTACATAAAAAATACAAAAAA
Organism: Drosophila leonis; assembly: GCA_035045365.1. Classification (NCBI taxonomy): domain Eukaryota; kingdom Metazoa; phylum Arthropoda; class Insecta; order Diptera; family Drosophilidae; genus Drosophila; species Drosophila leonis. Next base: position 4,193,335 of record JAWNPC010000389.1, read on the forward strand.
TTAACTGTGAAACACAATTCTCCAAATCAGAGTTTATTTGTTAGAGCTGATTCCGCTTTAGATTTTAAAGTACAAAATAATATATGTAAATGTGATATGATAGGAAGTTAGACTGTCTTACTATTTATATATTTATACAATAGTTTTAAGGGTATATTTGCTTAAGAACACTATTGCTCTTTTGCCTTTGACACACTTCAAGTTAACTTCGATTGTTTGGCAGCACAACTGCGTGAGTATCAGCAAAAATAGAAATACTTCGCAGCAGCAACGCAACTGTCAAACTACTTTTCTAAACAAAAGGTAAGTCTTAACATAACTACCAAAAAAATAAAAAATAAAATATATTTATATATTTACATCTATATGTACATTCAAAAGATGCGCTAAAAAAATGTGAGAAATGCGTATTTTTGAGTTCATTTTTTGCGCGCTGTTCTCAGAGCTGTTCTTAACACAAAAAAAATATATATATATATAAAATAAAGAAAGTTACAAAGGAAACAACTTTTGTTATAAAGCGTGTCCTGTGGCAAATTCTTCTTTTTCCCTCGGACCCAAACATACAGTAAGTGAAAGGGAGTGTCAGAGAGTGTGAGAGAGAGAGCGAGCCGAACTCTTCTTCTTGTTGCTTTTGCATGGCTTCATCTTGGCATTTTCTTTCTATCTTTTTTTTTTTTGTATTCCTTTTCATTCCTTTCCGCTTTCAGCGAATTAAATGGCATGAAATTAAAAGTTACTACGAGAATTTTTGTGCTGCATTTGCAGGAAAACGTGAGAAATTATAAGCACAAAACGCGTAAGGGGGGTGTGCAGTGTAGGGGCCAGCGAAATAAAAAAAAGACGAAAAGGAAGCGCCAACATGCGAAAAAATGATAAAATATGAAGGGATATAGAGAATGCGAGGGCAGAGGAAGAGACAACGAGCGAGTTGTGTTGGAGGCAACGAAAAAAAAAAGACAACAGTCAAATCTGCTTAAATGTCCTGGCCAATTGTAAGCCTTTCATTTGCTTTCCTTTTGCCAAAACCATTCATCGCTTGATGCTCTGCAAAATTCTTTTAAGTAACTACTCTTTGTTTGTTTGTTACTCAACTGCCCTCACTTAATATATATCTTTGTGAATATATATATATATATACCTATTCCTAACCTTGTTGAAAGAAAAATAAACAACAACAAACTGTGTTGCAAAATAAATTTATGACTTATTATTGTCGAGTAATGGCCAGCAATGGACGCAGGAACTGAAAATTGTTTGGGGATTTGCTGAGAGACTCAGCCATTAAAGCTGAACACAAATAGGTGAAAACAGATAGCTGTGTTCAATTTAAATACTAAAGTTAGACAAAAATTGTGATATTTGATTTGCTTTTTATTTAATTTAAAATCATTTTATTTAGTGAAGCGATCAAATATTTAAAAAAAAATTGAAATAATTGCTGCTAGCTGAATATTTACATAGAAAAATATTATACACTCAAATGCTAAATAAATATATATATAAAGACACAATACTAAATAAATATATATTTATACACAAATATATCTGCTTAACGTATTTTGCTGTTGATAGCAACAGATAATTTCTGATATTGCTGTGAAGATAATCTGAGCAATATTTGTTTATTTACAGCTTGTTTGATTATTCATTAGTAATAATCAAGAAACCTTAGTTTTTGTAAATAATATTACATTTTATTTATTTTTAGCTGAAGCAGTATTTTAATCTTTACTTAATTCCATTTGTTGCAGCTGTATTCATATCTTGCTTAACTTTCTAACAATAAGAAAATGTTTATTTTAAATTATCTAAGCAGCTTAATAAACTAATAAATAAAATATATTAGGTATTATAAATAAATAATATTAAAAATATTACAAACATAATTTACTTAACCTAAATCAAAAATGTACAAACAAATTTACTCATATAGCAACAACATCAACCACTCCACACCACAGACACAACATCATGTCCAACCAACTCGTCCTCCACTTTGAAAGTGCTGGAGGCTAGCATTTGAACCTCCATTGCCCGATTAACACCGTACATATTGAGCCGAATCAGTCAAAATTGAATATTACGCTGGAAGCACTGACATTTGACAGTGCTGCTGTTCCATGCACAATACGCATGATTGTAGTTTGAAACTACAACTACTAGTTTCCACATGCAACCAGAAACAATGTAATATCCCAAACTGGTTTGGGCTTTAGTGCAATAACTTTACACTTTAGTGCATATATTAGTTATATATATTTTTCAGATTTTAATAATATTTGTTGTATTTGTTTATAAACGCCTCAAGCTGGGGTTAACTTGTTTCTATTATTTTAAAAAGGTTTTGAAATTGTTTTATATTTTTTTATCATTCTAATACGAAATCTGTGACTACTTTGTCTAATATCTTGACTAAAAAGTTATTTATTAATTTTCTCATCATTTATATTTATAACTTATAGATAGGATAGGATAGGATAGATATATTTATCCTTAAATCTTTAAATATTATCTCTAACTATCACATCTATATTTCATCCATACTTTTTTCAGTTCCATCTACAACTATTTTCCTTTAAAGATTCTCAATAAATTTTGCCCAAATTGTATTTGGGGCAAATGCAACAACATTTTATGTCACGCGTTATGCTTCTGTTCGGCAACTTCTTTTTAATCTGCCTTTTTTGTGTATTGTGTTTATTTTTTTCTCCCCACCCCAGCCCTATAAATCCTTTGGCAACTAAACGCTCCATGTAATATCCTGCACGATGTTCTTTTTGATACATTTTTTTCGTTTATTTTTTTTTTGGTATTTCGCGGGCCGAAAAATACATTTTTTCAATCATTTACTGATAGATTTTTCGTTGTGGTTCTATTGCCGGATACTGGTCGAATGAGCTTCGACAGAGGTAGGCGTGAGGCGTGGCACACACACACACGAGCGCGCATACATATGTATATAGTTCAAAGTGTTGTAAATATTTGTTTTACAACGTTGTTTGCACTTGGTGAAATTTGCAACCATTTTTTATGCTCCAAAACTGACGCTCGTTGGAATTGCGTTTGAGTTGTGGCGCGTGAAGGGGTAAGAGATAATAGGGGTTCGGGGCTTGGTGCTTCGGTGCTTCGTTTGAATATGGGTCTGGCAACTGTTATTGAACTAGTTGGATGGCGCGGGGGCTTGTTTATTTATTTTCGGCTGCATTTTGACGTGGATTTAGTGCGAGCTATTTTGTTAGCCGTCTCACTAATATTTGATGAGCCTCGAACTGTCTATTTTCAGCTACTCTGTATATATCATAAAGGCGCTTAAAGGGTATATTCAAATGAGAAGTGCAGTTGATTGGATGAGTAAGAATAGAGAGTAATAGGTGAAAATGAACTAAGCAAAAAAAAGGAACATTTTTAAAAATGTTTTTAATAAAGTTAAGTTGATATATGAAAAATATATAAAAATATATAAAATATTTCATTTAATTTGATTAAATGTAATACAGATTATTTGTATTATATTTTATTATTTTAATTTACATAAAAGAGCTTCACGTCGAAGGCTAGAGTAGAGAGTAAGCTTCTTAGTTGTTAAGCAGTAATAGCAAATGCAGTTCGACACAGCAATCGAAGTGACAATCGAACTGACGTTGCCTAAAGCATTTTTACTTAAAATATTATTTAATTATTATTTTCGTACGTTTATTTTTATGATTTAAATGTTTTTTTTAGTCTTTTTACTATTATTATTCTTATTATTATTATTAAAATATATATTTATTAAAATTCCTCATATTTTTCCAGAGCATTTCCTAGTCTCGCCTCGCCAACTAACATATTCTCAACTATCTTTTTTAAAACACATTTATTTGATTGGCGAACGTTTCAAAAGTAATTGCACTCAAATGTATATAGCCAGCATATTGACGAAATTCAATATTGCAAAGGTTAAAGCTGACCCACGCTAAAGCGCACACAGCCAGGCACAGTCAGTCACGCCCACAACCCCTTGCTGGCTGCTAATGGTTGCTGGGCAATTTGATAATGCGCTGAGTCCACACAGTTTAATTGAGTTGGGGTGTAGGACAGTTGGCAAGCGGCGAGCTGGGTGAGCGGCAGACTGTCTTAGTGCCTGGCCAAAAGCTGTCAGGCAACTAAGGCTAAGGCAACGTTTGCCTGCGCCTAATTGCATTTACGCTAATCCAATAGATTAAGACGCAGCTGGGGCCCGTTGACTGTTGCCTGTTGCCTGTTGCAACCTAGCCTGTTGACTGTTGCCTTTTGCTGCTGCCTCCACAGCTGCCTCGACTGCTGCTGCTGTAATGCAATGCAAAACAATAACAAAATTATGCTACCAGCAGCTGACAAGCTGCCACTCTCATTGAACTTCAAAAGGAGAGAAAACTGAATGAAAATCCCGTCCGTCTTGATACTTCTCTTAGCAAACTTTTCTTTCGATTTTTATTATTATTTTTTTCTTGATAAATTTTTGCTTTTAATTTTCTCATTTAATTAGCGTTGCGCATAAATTATTAAATGCATATCATCTGGCTGGCACCCATTTTCCATTCACCTTTATTCACTTCGCTCGCATTCTCACATTTTGGCCAACTAATTATATGTTGACATGACATTTATTTGACTTGCATAAATTAGCCAATTAGTTGAGTGCCGCAAATGAAGTTAGCTTACAGCTCTCTGGCAGGTGTGTGTAAGTCAAGTGGGACTGAGTGTGTGTGTGTGTGTGTGTTATGTGTATGTGTGTGCGTGTGTGTGTGTGTGTGTATTATGTGTGTCATAAGTTATACGCCCAAGACCTAAGGTACGTTTGGCGGAGTTATACATTTTGAGGCATAGCTAAAGTTCAAGTTTGTTTTGAATAATTTGCGCGAGTTGGTGTGGAGCAAGATATATATTCATATATATAGTTATGTAAGGCTATATATATGCATACTCTGCTATATGTACTTACTACTTCTAATCAAGCAAATCTTGCTATTTACTATGCTCGCTCATTTGACTTTTACATATGTAACTATTTAGTCAAAGTTGCTATAGATGAATCAGTTACTTTTCATTTATTTTAACTAAATTATATACAAAATATATTAAAATATATTCAAATATATAAAATATTTTAAAATATATCAAATTTATAGTCTAAAATATATTGAATATATATTAAAATACCATAATTCACAGCTCTTCGAACATTAATTAATTAGCCAACACTCACTGCTATATAAAGTATATCCCCCACTTAAATAGGCCTTTTCACACCGCCTGCCTAGCTGGCTGTCAACTGTCTGTCATGGCTTGACAAACCAGCTGGCAGTCTTTAACTGATGCTACGCCCCACATGCCACCCACTGAACACGCCCTCAATCACACATATAAGTCGTTAGGGGGCGCTGGCAAGGTGGATGGCAGCAAACATTTTGGACACAAGTGCAACGCGGCGTATACGCAATGTAACTGCCACGGCTGAGTGCAATAGCTAAGCGCCCAGCCACGCCCACACAATCGCCAGACGACGCTTGTCATCATTAGATTAGAGTGCACACCAATACACGCACACACGCACACCAACACACACCCAACACACACACACACACTGAGACAAAAATTAAACTGTTGGGCCACTGCGTTTTGCTTGTCAGGATGTGCGTTAAATTGTAAAACAACACAAAGCGATTGGTCTAGCTGGGTGTGGCTGGGGTATACTGGGGCTATACTGAAGTGTGTAGAGCTGTCTACTTTGGCTGGGCGCTCACTCAGCCTCTCTCTCTCTCTCTCCCTCTCTCTCTCTCTGTGTTGGCTGTGCTGTCATGCTGTGGCCGGCTTTCGTTTATTTTTGCGTATTAGACGCTGCTATTTTGTGCTTATTGTTTCCCGGCGCACAACAACAGAACTGAACAGAACCAGACCAGACCTCTCCACCTGCCCCCTTACACTCTGCCCCACCCACACCTTTTCGCTATATATGCCTTGGTGGTGCTCCTCAAATTGTTAGCCCTGTTATTTTTCGGTTGTTTGGGTTCTTGGTTGTGTTCGCATTGTCAGCTCATTTGTAATTTTTGCGCAACGATTTCAAATTAAGCAACCGGAAATGAGCTGACATTTTGCCAGTGTCCTGTTGTCCTTGCTGTTCTTGTTGTTGTTGTTGTTGTTGTTGTTGCTGTTATTCTGGCATTGGTTTAACGACGCTTCGAGCTGCATTTAAAGCTGTTCAAAAGCACATTTGCTGCTTACATGTTGTCCATTATGACAATATTAATATTTACATTTTGCCAGCTATTGTCCTGTCATAGAAACATATCCTTATGCATATGCGAGTGTGCGTGTGCGTGTCTGTCTGTGTTTTTACTGCACACATGTTCAATTCACTTCTTGTCGCTTGCATTTTGTATTTTCTTGTTTATTATTGCTTCATTCACTCTGCTTCACTTTATGCCCCCTGCACTTGCCGGCGCTTGTCAATATGCTTGCCATACTAGTATGCATCCTTTTCATCACTTGATCCTTCAAACTTTAAGTTGTTTTCATTATTGTTCTCAACATTTCTCGATTGGGCATCTTCTCTCAATTGCAGTTAAAGTCGTTTAGCTGCCAGCTTATTAGGTATTTTGTTTATTTATTATTGTGTCAGGGATTAGAGCATATTAGAGCAGAAAGTTGAGTGCTTGAAATATAATAAAGAGGGAATATGTAACTCAAGTGAAATGATGCACAAGTGTGCAAATACTTAGTTTTGTGTTTTAATCAAATAATCTAATTAAATTGAATCCAAAGTCAAACATCTTCAAAGAGAAATCAATCTTGCGATATTCCTTAGAACAGGTATGAGCATGCTCTAAACTATTGAAATTGATTTAATTAAAAAGTTAATCAATTTAAATACACAAAAATTGTCTGGAGTTTGCTATTAAGAATTGATCATTTTAAAAGAAGTAAATTATATTTGTGTCTAAAATAATATAAGGACACAATAAGAAACATTTAATTTAGTATATTCATAATAAACATGAAATAACTAAAAATATATTATTAAATATAACATAAGAATAATAATTTTATATATAAAATTAAATCTAACTTTTATTAACATTATTACTGTTTTTTATACATTTATTGTAATAAAATATATATTCTTTTAATTAACTTCCTTTTTATTTTATTTATTATTATTTTTAATGCAAATCAAATTTGCTAATTTGTAGCTCTCAATGTAATTTTCTTAAGCAGAACAATTACATTCACTCTCGGCGTTAACTTAACAGCTGACTGTTAACATACCAAATTTCCCCAACAGGGGCACAAATTCGAACTAAAGAGCTTTCGCCAACTTACATTACACGAGGTTCGCTGCTCTCCCACACACTCACACAGCGTCAGCTGTTGCGACGCTTACCAAGCAATAAGAAATGCCAACACACACGAAGCGAGCGCTGTGTGGCCGACTATGAAGAACATCGGCTCTGGCTTTCGTTAAGTGACGAAGCCAGCGAGCATCGCGATGCTTCGTGAGAGCAGCACGAAGAGCAGCAATGGGGCGAGACAACAGCGTTGGCAACAGCGGCCCGCTGCCGGCGACTGAGACAGGCAGAGAACGACAGCTTCCTGCTGCTGCTGCTTCAGTTACGTTGATAATGTCAAAACGTTTGGTTCGCTGTGCTGCTGCTGTCGATGCTGTTGCTGCTGTCGCCGCCGCTGATGCTGCTGCTGCTGCTGCTGCCAACGACGACGCTGTCAATACGCAAGGACAACAACACGAAAATAACATCAAAGCAACAACAACAACAACAGAACAACACGTTGCACTGGTCGCGCCAGCTGCATAAATAAATAACAATTAACCAACAACAACAACAATTGATAAACAATACACTCAAAAAAAAATTGAAGTTAAGCAACAAATAGAATAAAAAAAATAAACAAAATGCAGCCGATGGCAAAGTGTCAGAAATTTGGAGAATTAATATTTCACTAGAGATTTGTGTGCCAAAAAGCGAAACTTTTTCTGTTTGTTTCACAATTTTTGTGTGTTTTCGGACACTGATTATTCCTTACATTTTTTGCGTTGCGCGTAGAATTATGAAAAATATATGAAAAATATGTGAAAAATGCGCTACAATAACAACAACATTTGAGGCACTCACGTAGGTGAAACACGGTCCGGTCTTGCTCTCAATAACGTTCTGGCTCTGGATGCCGGTTCCAGGTCTCAGTCCACAGTCTCAAAGTTCAAATCCCACAACGACGTCAACGCCGTGTTTAACCCGTGTGTGTGTGTGTGTGTGTGTGTGTGTGCGGACTGTGTGTATTTTTATACAAGACTTCAACATTGTGTAACACTGTAACGTGCTAAATTTATTAATTTATTGCCACAGACTGCAAATAAACAAAAGCAACAACAACAACAAATAGCAACATAACATGTTCAATTTGTTATGCCCCAAAGGTGAGCCGCAATCAGAATAAGTTTCTATTTTTTCTGCTTTCTAGTTGGAATCCTATTGAACAAAAAGTAAATGAAAGCTTTGGCAAATTGTAACTGATTCGTAAATGATTCGAGCAAAGCTGCACAACTTCTTGAAGTTTCTTAAGCTTCATTTACTGCTGCCTAAGTTGACTGCAAGAAGTTTGTATATAAAGGAAAAAGGCGAAAGAAATAAAAGTTTATTAGAAGTATATTTTCCTTTGAGAATCAGTTATTGGAATAGAAAACTTTATATATTTGTAATTTGATCAGCTTTACGTAATCAGTTAACAAATTTATTTTAAATGTATATTTAAAATTATGTAAATATATAAATGTTGAAAAGTGCAGTTGAAGAGCTTCTGGAAATTTTATTCGATTCGGAAGCTTATAATGAATACTTATAAATATTATGAAAAAATCATCAAAAGACTAAAAAAAATATTTTTAAAAATGTTGGCGCAAATTCAGAGCTTATTAAACACAAAATCCTTAGGCTAACTCATTAAAACATCTCGATAAATTGAAAAGCCATTTAAAAGTTGTTCAGAACTTTATCAATTATATATTAAAACAGGGTATAAAAATAAACAAAAATATATAAACCAGTAGAATAATCTTTAGAATTTTTGAAATAATTCAGAGTGGCTGAAAAATAAAAACCCGACTCAGGCAGAATCGTTAAAAAAAATACCCAATAAATTGGAAAACCATTTTGATCTGTTTGTGAATATTATAAATATTATGTAAAAATCAAAAAAAAAAAAAAAAAAACTTCGAGAAACTAGTAAAATATTCATTAGAATTTATAAAAAATAATTGATCAAAAAAAAATAAAATCAGTAGCTGATTTTCAAGACTCAAGGTCTACATGAGATTCAACGAAAGGTTGCCGAAAAACAATTTCATAAAAACCTAAAAAACAATTGAGACACATCTCTTAAGATTTTGAGACAATTATGAAGTAAACTTCAGACTTTTCAGAATTATTAAATAGCTCACAATAAAACAAACTTTAAACTTTTGTAAAATTCAAAAATTCTCAAGTAAAATTTACAGATTCCTAAAAAAGAAAAAACCCTATTAATATCTCTGATATTTCTGAAACTTATAAAACAAAGCTCAACTGAAATTCACGTATTCGCAAACTCTCTCTTGTCTTCAGAAATGCCTAAGCAAATCAAAGATTATTAAAGTTTTAACTTATTTTAAAGCTGTAAAATTATTAAGAGCCTACCATAGGCTTATGCCTGACAGAAGCAAAAGTAAATTCACAATTTAATTATTATTAATATAATTCAACAAATACTTTTAAGCTCTATTCTAATGTTAAATGCAAACTACAATTTCGCATAAAATATTATCTCTGTGTGTGATGTGCCAGAAACAGTGCGTATGAGTGATAAACAATGAGTGTGATTATTCTAAGCTGCATTAATTTGTTGCCAGACATAGAGACCGACTTGTCGTATGCGTAATGTGCCAGAAATTAATTTTCCCAAATAACCAAGCACAAATATTTGGCAATTTGGGTAAATTGAAATCAATTTAATATGCTAGTATTGACGTCGTATAGACGTCCGATATTGAGCATAGAATGGGGTAGAATGTGTAGTTGGGCGTTTGTAGCGAACTCCAAACTGAGTAATGAAGAGAAGTAATATGGGAAAGATATGTAAATATATATTTAAATCAATTGAAGCTAAGAAATTATGTAATGAAAATTATATTTAAAACAAGGAAAAATGTATTTGAAGAGAGATCAAAAAACAAATACTTAAATTTACTTTAACTTATATAAAAAAAATTTTTAAATATATTTAACATTATTTTATTTAATTTTTTAATGGACTCTACAATATTTTAATTAAATGTCAATTCTGAAATATTTTTATGATTTGCTTTCATTTTTGTTTAATATTCATATTCATTTCTTGATTTTATCATTAGTTTCCAAATTTGATTCTGCAATGTTTTATTTAAAAGTTGAATTGAATAATTTTATTATTTATTTAAATTGATCTGTTTTGAGTGCTTCACGAAATATTTGGATCATGTAGAACTTGCTCTGCAAGTTCCAGAAAATGTTTACATGCCTCCTTACATGCCGCCAGACTCGTGAAAACCTTCGGAAAACAAATGTCACCACGCTGCAGAGGCTCACAGATGCCGTTGCCATAAATGAACTTCATTTCATTTTTATCATAGTCATGACAATCCGCGGGAGTTGCACCCTCGACCTCGGTGAAGCAAAAGCACTCGTTGCACACATAATTTCCAAAAACTACTAATATTCAAATATATATTTCACTTTTTAATATTATTAATTATTTCATTTATTTTTTAATGTAATTTACCCAAGGGCAAAGCAAAAAACAGCAACGGTCTCAACATATTGAAATAAGCCACTGAGCGAGTTTAGGATATGCCAATTAGAACTGCATATAATCAAATTTGTAATGCAATTAGAGAAGCTAAAGCCTCGATGTCACAGTCAAATCTATTGGCTGAGAAGTTAGTTTGAGAAGTTCCCTTTTGAATTGCAGGTGTTTAAAATCTTTAGTATTGTGGAAAATGGATAATTTAAACAAATTCGTGTTGCAAATTGGTGTTTTTTAGCGACCAGTCTTTATTCAATTTCATAAATTTCTTGAAAATTAATAATGAGTTAACACACAAAACTTGAACAGATTGCCTGTATAGGTATTTCAAGAGTCTGCCGATTCTATCATCAGCTGTAATTTCATCTTCGCCTTTCTACTTTTGCTAAGCTATTACCATTTGAGAATTATGTATGGTTACAGGCTTTTGGAAAGAGAGCTAAAGCCCGCGTCTACTTTAACCTTCTTTAGATAATCACATACATTTCAAAAGAGTAAGAGCAAGACTCTAGGGACAACTAAACAGTTGGGTTAGTTAAATATATTTTAAGTTTCCATATTCTACTACAATTTTCATAGGAAGACCTTTAATGTGACAACTTAGGGAACAGCATAGAGACTAAACCAGTTTGCAATAAATTCATAAAGTTTTAGAAAATGCTTTCTTTTATAAATTTAAAGATAAATATAAATACATACATAAAAATAAATATAATTAATTCTTCCAATTCTATTAATATTTTCATTTATTATTATTTTTTCATTTATTCAGAACTGACTCACAGATATATTACAACTCTTCAGTGCTTAGGTCAGTGATCAGGTCAGACTCTGACCTATCACTATATATAATACAACTTTGGTGACGCGCCAGAAGCTCCGGGAGCTCGGATGGGAGGTTCTTTTGCATCCATTTGATTACCACCTATTTCTGTCCATGGCGAACGTGCTTGGTAGTCGGAAGTTGTCCACAAGAGAGTCCTGTGAAAATTGGCTCTCCGAGTTTTTTGACAATAGGGAAGCGAGCTTCTATAAGAGGGGCATTATGAAGTTGGCATCTCGTTGGGAACTCGGCATCGAACAAAACGGCGCATATTTGACTTAAATCGCATTATTATAACCAATTTTATGAACAATTGAAAATTCAATCAAAATACCGCAAGACTTTTTTGCCAACCTTATATATGTTTCTTTGAGACAACCTCTGACCATCAGAGGTAATCTCAAAGAAACTTATATATATAGCTGAGCAAAAACAAACAGTTCCTTAGATTTATATAATAAAAACTTGCTTAGACGAGATTTATAGAAAAGAAGCATTTCAATTTATTGCAATTATGCAATAATAAATTTCCTGTTTACTTCTCAAATTAATTTGACCAATATCTAATATTAGCAAATGAATTCAAAAATGTGATAAAGCACAAGTTTTCGTGTATTAAATTCCACTGCATTTCATTTGTCAAATTGCTCTGCTGTTATATAGTTTTCAATTAACGCGTTTCTTCCAAAAATAAACTGCATACAAATACCACCAATTGAAGCCCCTGACCCAGTTTAAACTGCAATATATTCTTCTGACCATTTGAAAAAAACAAATGCGCTTACAGTTCATTTGATATACTATATAAATGCATATATATATATATATATATATATATTCGTTTTTTATTTTGAATACCCGTTCTTTGTTTTCACATAGTTTTTTGCTATTATCCTCACTGTGTTTGCTTTTCATTTTATTTTTGAGTATTTTGGGGTTAACCCGAAAACAAGCAATTTGTGCTTCAACGGCGTTTGAATTGTTTTTGCTCGTTATATATCTATATATATGTAAATATATATATCTGTTAAATTTTTTATTATCCTCCAAACAAAGTTCGTATATTGAATAATGTTTTACTTTGCAACATTGGTAACCTTGTTGTGCACAGGGTTGCCAGGGTTCTTACCAAAAAAAAAAAAAAACAAAACAACTGAATGAAACAAATATGACACAATATACAAATTTATTGAGCTCAAGGAAATTGTTTTCAAAATGTTTGTTGAAATTCACGAACAAACCAAACGCTGCAAGGTCATGCCGCCCGGCTCTAATAGAATGGACCAAAGCAGCCCCATTCCCAGCAGCAGGCGCACCTGTTGGGCACAAAATAAAATGGCGGATAGCAACCACACTGGCAGCAGCCGCAGTGTTCCAAGCTGGGCAGGACTGGGCCACAGGGGCCGCTTGTCAGGCGATAGGATACCATGCCACAGGGTTTCTGGCCGCAACTGCATGATCCGGTGGGACAGCAGCAGTTGCCACATGGTCCGCATGGTCCGCAGCAGTTGCCAGAGGATCCACACGAGCTGCATGGACCACACGGCCCGCAAGGTCCACATGGGCCACAAGGCCCGCAAGGTCCACACGGTCCGCAAGGTCCACATGGTCCGCAAGGTTTGCATTTGGGCGGGCAAGGCATTAATATGTATTCTTCGGTACGATTCTCCTGTCAAAAACAGCTTTTGGCGTCGCTTCGCCTTTATCCTATCTCTTCACTTTGCAAATAAGACACGCAAAAAATGTGCTAAATATGGTAAGCAGTTGTGGCAACTGCCTTTGGTATTATTTAGCACCTTTTTTGGTCTCGATTAGCAATACAATCGGATTTTGTGTAATTTGTTGCCAACAATTCGAAAATTTATAGATATGACACAAGACACATGACACTTGACACCAGGTTAACTTGAGCGAGACTTCCTCCACATCCGCTGCAGCCACAGCCGACAAACCTTAATAGCTGTCATCTAACCTCAAAAGCTGCAGGCAGGCTGCTAACCTCAAAAGCTGCTGCATTCGCTAGCAAACTATTAAATTTGATTTAAATTTCTATTTGCCTTGCGGTCGTCTATTTGGCTTTGCCAAGACAACTGCCACGCCTTTAACTACTGTGTCGACACCACCACTTGCCCCCCGCGCTCTGACAAGCATCAACCACACGAGTGGGTCGTGTGAGCCGCATTCAAAGGTGCCCAACTCGGTTTTTGGGCATGCCGCTGCGGTTGGTTGGGTCAGTGGGGCTAATGTAATTGATTGTCTGGGCTCGGCCGAGCACCACCTGAAAGTGCACTACGAGTGTAGTGCGATAAAAAAGAGGAAGAAATGTAACATAGATTGTCTAGTGGTACTTCTGAGTGCATGTCCATGTGTGTGTGTGTGTGTGTGTTTGAGGGATTTTTGCATGCCAACTGCGTGCAGACTGCACAGTGGTTGATACACGACATATTGTGAGAAGATTTCTATTGCTTTTAAATGACAAGCGTCAAATAATATAAAGACATATAATGTGTAAGCTACTGAGCTAGCAACAATTTCTTTACTTATAATGTGAATCTATAATGTGAAATCTTTCAAGCTTTCACTATATATAAGATTTAATTTCTATGTTTCACATATGTCCAAGCGATTTATTAAAAATATGAAAAGTCTAATAATAATAGTTTATTATTATTATTATAAAGAACCATCTGTTGACACATCAAAAGTTATTTGAAACAAAAGATTCACTAATAATACTAAATTGTCAACTCATTTTGCATAAGTGTAACCACTGTGCGTGTGGCTGTAGCTGTAGGATTAATTTCACTTTAGCTGCCACTGTTTTTAGCATATTTTTCCGTTTTTTTTTCTGCTCGTGCGCTATGTGCGAGATTTTCGTGGATTTCAACAGGACTTGGCAAGATTTACGAAATGGTCTGGTCTGGCCTGGCCTGGCCTGGCCTGGCATCGCCATAGCCTTAGCTGCCTGCTTCACTGCTCGGACGGCCTGCTCTCGACCTGTCGCTGAGATTTCAATTGTCCAAGTTGGCGGCGCTGGACATGTCAACAGCTGTCAGTCGGAGTTACGCTGCCGACAACGACAACGAGCTCTGTCTATGAAAATGGATGCTCATTCGTATTCCCCATTCAGTGAGGGCAACACCAAAACTTTGGCTAAACTCAACATTTTTTTCGGCACACGCTTTAGCTCCATATTCGTTAGCATTTAGAACAAAAATTCAAAAAACTTAAAATTTTAAGGCTCCCAGCAAAAGCGGCCAAATCAACCAAAACCTATTCTACCTAACAGAAATGTGCGGTGGTTGGGCGTGTGCTTCATATGCCATTGCCTGCAACAATCATCGTTTGTCCAATGTGCGGTACACGGGCCGGTGCTTTGCGCCTACGCCGTGCGGCATTTGTGACGATTGCTCAGCAGGTGGCTGTTGTGGCGGCTGCTGTGGCGGTTGCTGTGGTTGCGGTTGGTAAACAGTGTTCAAGCTAACAAAAGAACAAACATGGGCAAGTAACTACTAACTGCCAACTGATAACTAGGTAAGATGCTTAGCTCTTTCAGAGTTATATGAAAATACATAGCCTATGCCTTCAGAAGCTGCGAAAATTTGAATGAAGCTGGCCCTGAATTTTTTGGAATATGATTCAAGTCGACAAAATGCTGTCGAGGCAAAATAAAAACAGTTTGGTCTTGTGTCGTGAGCATAACGCTCACTTCCAAATTTTAAAGTTTCAAGAGTAAGTTTATAAATACATACATAAATATATATTCTCATTCATAACAATCTCTCACAGCTAAAACTAAAATCTATTGACCAGGATGTGTGGTGGCTGGGCTTGTGCCTCGTACAGTCTGGCATGTAATAATCCACCTTTGTCCACTTTACGTTTTACTGGTCGTGATTTCATACCCACGCCATGTGGTCCGCATGACAAGTGCTATGCGAAGGACACTAGCTGCAGTCGAGGCAATTGCATGCGTCATCAAAATATTACGATTGAAACGACACCATGCATGGATCTGGCCAGGTTAGCAAAATCACGATCTGACCTCTTCCAGCATGCCAAAGATAATTGGCAAATGGTATACGATAAAGTGAAGTGCACTCCGGAATTAGCTGCCAAAAAAGATGACTTAAAAAGTTGCAACACCACACATCCACAAAAACAATAGATTTTAATGTTTTATTAACAAATATAAGTAAAAATTTTAAAACATTTGTTTCATTCCCGAAGCAACATTATGAAAATCCCGAAAAATTATACAGAAAAAGCTATAAAAGTAATAGAAACTTTAGTATAAAATATATATAGATACATAAAGTTCTGATTTGAAATTTTCAGGAAAAAACATTTGTTGAGAAAAATATAGCCTTATATATCCAGATAAGATTTTTTAAGAGAATTTCTTATAAATATTTTTAGAAAAAGAAAATTACAAATAATTTGTATATTTTTATTTAAATAAAATTTAAGTATTCTAATATGAATTTTCTACAAGTTTTCATTATTCTATTTATATATAGAAATATAAAGCATTAAGTTATTTATTTATTTTATTCTATTTTTATTATATTTTTGTTGTTTTTTATTAACGAAACATTAAACTTGTTGAAGTTTTACAAGAAATAAGCCAAAATGTTACAAATCTCCGTCGCCCTCTCACGCAAGCACACAGAATAATTTGATGTGAACAATTTATTCGATTGGTTAGATGGGGCCCAGAAGGTGCTTAGTAGAATGGTCCAAAACACCCACATTCACCGCAAGAGCAGCATCTATTGGGTGGACAGGTCCAAGGACCACATGGTGGGCAGGGGCCACAACAACAGTTATTGTAGTTCATCGCTGGCAGAGCTGGACCAACCGGGCCATAGGCCAAAGCATAAGAAACGCTTCCACAGGGACCACAGCACATCTTTGTTCAATAGAAATTCAACTGAAACTTTATGAAAACAATTAAATAATATAGATGAAAAATTCGGCAACTTTTGCCGACCGGCCGACCTACCCGAATAAAAATTGCTTGCGTGAGTAAAACGACCGAAATTTTTTTTCGGATCGAAATAGTTCGATGATACTGTTAGGGCGAGAGACGAAAATGAAATAACCTATGAAGCCAGTATATAGCTCAATCGTTCAGTGCTATAAGGAATTTCAATTCAATGCCAACCTGATTTGTGCTTTTAAAAAAACGAACAAAAAAAAACACTCTAAGAGCAAACTGCAACGAAATATCGATCAAAAGTTTCACATGTCGAAGACCTTTTTTTCGTTTTTGCACAAATTTCACACATCAATGATTTAACACCGAGACAAGCGACAAATAAAAAAATAGAGCAAAATACAAAAAAAAAAGTGGGCAAAAACATGACATCAAAGATATGTGGTGAAGTGATGGCAGCTGAAATACCCTATGCTAAAATAATAGAGAATGCATTTTAATATTTGCAAAAAAAAAAGAGTTTTCATGCAGAGAAAATGACTTGTTTCTATTAGATATATGCAATATTATATATATTTTATATAAATATATAATAAAATGAAGAAAATAATGAGAATTTATCAAAATTATACTAAAGTAGTCAAGGGCAAATACCCTTGCAAACCTAATCATATATTGGTTGATATTTGAATACTTCAAATCAAAAACAATTTTCAATCAGCAAAAACTATTTATAGATATTTAATTCATAATATATAAATATATTCGTTTATTTATATATGTTTTGTATAAAACATAGTGTCATTATTCCTTTCTTTGAATGATTAAAGCCAATTTGAATAACTTTAAATATTTATATATTTTTACTTATAACACTCCCAAACTAAAACACCCTTTTCTAGTACAATGCATAAAAATTGAATTTCTCTAAACGAGAAAATAGCGCAACAGTTTCGTCTCATGGCAAAAATAAGAAATCATTGAAACATGTCTGCGCAAAATAAAAAAATAAAAACGAAAGTAAAAAAGGCAAAGGCAAAGGCGAGCGAGCTCTATAAAATGCCAGAGCATAGTGGATGGCAAAGGATTTCGCTTACCGTGCGCCTGCAGCTTAGTGAGCCACAGGACCTTGCCTTGAGTCGACTCTAAAACTGGTTGAAACTGGGGCAAAGTCGAAGTCAACTCACAGTCGGCTGCCATGAAAGTCTATTAGACTCAACGAAGCAACCTTAACGTCATTTCAGCTCGATAGGAGTTAATGTCTATGTGTGTGTGTGGACACGACGAGCTACCTAACTTGACTGTGTGCTTGTGTGAGTGTGCGTGTGCGTGTGTGTGGGTATGTTGTGATTCACAAAAGCTGACAAGCTCATCGATGCCTGAACATTAGCTAAACATAAATTACACAGATGACTGCACAACAATTGAGGCGTTTATTATAATGTGTGTTCACACTTGAAGCTTTCCGTTGCGGAGCATAGGTAAATTAAGAGCATGAAGGGCATGCGAGGAAAGGAAAGTGCTGCCTCAAAAAAAAATGCAGACTACAGATAAAAAAGAATATTTTACTTTGCCTTAAATCAAATAAAACAATATGTCTGGGTGCGTAGATAAGGTAAGCGTATGTTTAAGTAGAAGAAACACTCACTGTCAAATAGATGAGTAGGGTTTAAATATGGAGTTTATTGAGACTAATACAATGCTGAGCAAAAATATAGAACAATCGAACTTTATACAAAGCAAATGGAAAATATTTTCAAATTAATTTAATTATAAATAATTCTCATTTAAAAATGGATTGGAATCTGGAAGTCGCTTCAAATAATTATATAACTATATTTTTGTTAATTTCAATTTTGTTCTAAGTAGTTGTTGGGCCCAGCAACCAGTGGTACGCTTAGCACTATAACCTAAGAGCGACAGTTGTCCCAACAGATTAATAGTTGTCAGAGACTTATGTATGGTAAAGAGTTTTCGGTCAGTCGTGCCGCGTTGCTCTCTATTCTCACATGTTTCTTCCGCTCTCACAGTGCATCGGCTTGATCGTGCTAAGCCGACGCTCGTAGTACGAGCCTATTAGTATTAGTTCATCGTTTGAACAGTGCAGCACATTCTATATATAATAAACAACTTCAAGGTGATGATGATGATGTCACAAAACCCTTAAATACTAATGTTGTATATTTTTTTCAATTGATTCGACGGATCTTGTTTAAATATACAACTTATTTTTATTAAATATTGACAATTTTAATGAAAAATAATTGATTTTCTATTATTATTTACCTAATATAGTACTTAGTTTTTCAATTTCTTTGAATTAGAGCCCTTTTTTGGCTTTTGCTTAAAGTAAATTAAGTTGATGTCCACTTAACAAACTATTGTAAAACTTATTTAGCAATCGCACAGAATCGAATCAAGCTCAACTGCATTTGTGCGCGGTGGAGCTAACTCTCTCTCTCTGCTTCTCTCTCTCTCTCACTCCCACTCTTTCTCTCTCACTCTCTCACTCTTTTTTTTGAGTTTGCTGCGGCCCGTAGAAAAATGGTTGCCCACTTAAGATAATCTCATTGGTGGCATGCCAAAAAGTTTGCGGCGCGCCGAGTGAAAACACACACACAATATAAAAATGTCACCAAAGCAAACAAAGAGCAGCAAAAAAAAATGTATAAAAAAATAAAATACACACAAGAAAGTAAATAATACAGCAACAACAACAACTACTACTTCTCTAAGAAGAAAAAGGTATTTCGTTTTAAATCAAATAAATGTACAAAAATTTTAGCTCAGGTTTTCTTTTTGCCTTTTTGCTCCTTTGACTGTGTCCTTCAGAAGTGTCCTTCAGAAGTGGCCACAGAAGCCGCAGCCGCAACAGCAGCAGCAGCAGTTTGGACACTTCATTTCATAGCAGAAACATATTGAGCCGCTAGCAGTTGAGTGTGCGCCAAGAGATAAGCGCAATTATATGGATTCAAGTGGATACGACCGGCAACTGCCACACACACAGCTGTATAAATTAGGTAAAAATGGTAGCTTATGTGACGTTTGCCTTCATCGAGACAAATGATTCGACGCAAGCTTTAAGTGCACTCTGTGTGTGTGTGTGTGTTGGGGCACTTTAAATCTATATGTAGGTATATATATATATATATATATATATATATATATTTATATATATATATATACCTTGCGCTGCTATTGAAAAGGTATCCTTCCAAATGCCTCTGAACTTTGTGCCATGTCACATTTGTCTTCAAGTGCTCGTTATGGGCAATTTTTGGCAACTGCCTTTGAGCTTTTGGCTTTTGTTTTCTGACCGCATGCTGTGCGTATATGTG
Organism: Drosophila leonis; assembly: GCA_035045365.1. Taxonomy (NCBI): domain Eukaryota; kingdom Metazoa; phylum Arthropoda; class Insecta; order Diptera; family Drosophilidae; genus Drosophila; species Drosophila leonis. Next base: position 4,213,289 of record JAWNPC010000389.1, read on the forward strand.
TGTGAGTGTATGTGTGTGGGCGTAGTTTGTTGTGTGCACGGCTCAGATTCAAGTGCTCCTTCAGTTAGCCAGCGGCAATGTCGAGCCTTGTGGCATGTCAAGCAAATTATAGCCAAGAAGTGAAACGTTGACAAGTGCCCATTGAAAATGAGACACTCAAGCGCTCAATATTGTGGTCCTAACCGACAGAGGGCGGGCTCGGCGACTGCGACTCGATTAAGAAATTTAGAGAGAGAGAAAGATCTCCAAAAATGACCAAAACAAAGCTATGGCATTAGAACGAAACACGTGCCGCTTTTATTAAGTGAAACATTTAAGTAGTTGCTATAAAGAAATTGAATTGTTCAAAGAAAAGTGACTGCAGAAGTAATGGAAATTAATGTAAACTACTCAAAGAAATGTAAAAAAAAATCATTTATTTGTTTAGTTTGGAAAGTAAATTTTATAGTTTTAAGGAGGTTCAACATTTCACTTGGCCTTGTTTATATGAAAGGAAACATGAATAAAATTATTTTTAATATAATAAATAAAAGAGAAAAAATATGAATATCTTCATAATTATAACTATATAAATATTGTATAATTAGTAAAATACGATGAGCAATAGGGAAACGATTTTAAAATTTTTGGCATAAAACGTTGCTTTTGTTTCTTATTTGAAGGTTCATCCATAATGGTTTGGAATAGCATATCAATCAAACACTCGCCTTGGTTTTTGTAGCAGTGCTTTAAGCGTTATATCCTATCTTCGATGACTCACTTTTATATGTTCTATTTAATTTTCTTAGTTTCATAACAATCTGCTGCTTGATGTGAACTTAAGAAACAAAAGCTTGTACTATGCTTAAGCTGTATAAATTTTGATACAATGAAGACCTAAAACTTAATGGCGAAATTCTCATTGTCTTTTAACAACTGACCTGAAATTTCGATAGATTAAATTAATTAAAATGTTTTCCTTAAAATTATTTTCACACATTAAGCATCCATGACATAACTCAGCATTAAATAACAAATCTTACTTAACATTTCAGCAGCTGTACAATAACTTCAAATGTTATTGAACTAAACTATCAATAATAGTATTGCCCTTGTTTGGTCATTCTATAATTTTACTATTATTTAGATTAAATTTCCCTTTCACAGTTCAAGCAACAAAACAAACGATATGCCATAGATTTCAAATTCCACTAAGAGCAGATGCAATAAAATTTGAATGCTTATGAGAATATGGTATTATTATTATTATTATATATATTGTATTATACATATTCTTTTATTATTATATTCTATGTTTTTTATTAACTTTTGCTCTCTAACATAAGCACATTCTTTTGCTTTTAAAGCATATTTGAATATTTGACTTCTGTCTAGCCGTAATCCATTGCCCAAGTCAAATCCAGTTCACATTAGCTCAGGCGAATTATTGAGTTCAGTTCAGTCCACTTTTTTTTTTATTTTTTGAGCACTTTGTGATTTATCAGAGCAGCTAGAAATTTGCGTGGTATTTATTTATTTTTACTTTCTAATATTTTCCATGCTGCATGTTCAAATATTCTACTTCTTACACCAACAAGTCGCATATATAACGTTCCCTTTCGATGCTTTTTTTCTTCTTATTTTCGAGGCATAGAAATATTATTCGCTTATTTGCACAGCCTTCGCCTTGTCAGCGTCTTGTTGTTGCTGTCGTCTACTTGGCACCGGCGTCGTCTGCCGCACGTCCCAGCGCCCCCCTCAGCATAAGTCCACCATTCGCTACTTGGTTAGTTCGTCTAGATTCCTTTTGGTTCTCTGGGTTTTTTGTGCGTTTGCCAGACGCGCCACGCTTCTCGCTTCTGCCCTTTGTGCGTGGGTGCGTATGAGTGATATTTTTTTTCTATCGTTTTCTTTTCTTTTTTTTTTCGTAAATGCTGGCAAACATAAAACATCAAATGTAAATTGAAAGTCGTTCGTGTGTGAAACTGAATGTGTCATCAGTTGAAGCGTTTATCATTTTTTACAGCTTTTGACTTGGGCTCGCTTTAAGAAGTTCCCATTTTTCTTTCGAGCTACTCGTGTTAAGTTGCCTTTAAAAAAAAAAAGGCGTTGGGCGTAGCTAAGCTGTTTGCTGTGCCGCTCTAGCTGAGGCATTGACTGTGCAATGTTTTGTAAAATCTTTTATTTCCGCACAAGCCTCCACGACACATGTGGCAGCAGCAGCAGCAGCAGCTTTTTTTGCTGTTTGAGTTTGGAGTTTTCTTGCTACCATGTAAATATGAATCCAAAGTACTTGAGCGTAAACAACAGCGAAATTTCAAGATTCTCATATGGGCTCATTGAAATTGTAAACAAAAGTACAAAAAGCGAAAGTCAGCTTCAGAAATTGGTAAATAGCTTTAAGCAAATAGTGAAATATATAAAAGCAAATTTTAACAGATCAAGCTACGCATGCGAAAGTCTTTAAGCAGGCTGCATATTACATAAAATTTAATTTTTGAATAAAGTAAATAAAAGGAGATAGACGAAAACTAATATATGTAGCTGCTGTGTCAACTTAAAATATATATACAAAAGAATTAATTTCTAATCTAATCACAACACAAAGTTTTAAAATAATAAAGAAAATATTTTAAAAATATATATATTTAAAATATAAAATGAAATTCATAACACTAATCACATTTTTCCTTCTCACAGCATTTAAAATTTCGGCTTATTTTATCAAAAATCTAAAATATCAAATATTATATTTAAATGAATTCTATATTGTCATTTACTAATTAGACTGCGAGCAAGCAATAAACTAATTTGCCAAATTTCATTAATTTGCTGCATTTTAAACATAAACAAATACAAATGAAACAATGACAGCTTGATAGTTGAGTACTGACAAACTTTTACCATATATATACATATTTATATACATATATATAAACATATATATGTTTAGCATTTATATGTTATATTTGTTGTTGTTGTTGTCAAGTGTTTACAAATTATTTACAAATTAATTGAAAATTACGCAATTAACAGACATAGTGAACTACCGCTCATGTTCGCGCTCTGTCTCTCTCTCTGTGGCCACTCTCTCTCCCACTCTTCCAATATTTGTTTGTGCTGCGAATGTCAAACTTAAATGCAAACAATAGCAAAAATGCTAAAATGCATTGCAGCTGTCAACTGCAGCAGTGAAAGCTGCTGCTACTGCTGCTGCTGCTGCTACAGTGCCTGCTAAAACAGCTGCCAGCTGTGGTTAACTCCTGTTTCTGCTGCTGTTGTTGTTATTGCTTCTGGCTGCTGGTTGCCGTGGCAGTAACTTCATGTCAATCCTTTGTGGCTTTGCCAGTCGTTTAATTTGAATTTTAAATGTTACTTTTACGTTTGTTGTTTAGCACACGCCACGCCCACACGCCGCCTTTGCTGCTCGCACTCATTTTCCACTTATTTACAATTACCACATTTTATTATCCCCACTTGCACCTCGTTTTGCAACCTCCCTCCCTGGCTGCCTCCCTCCCATCGTCGCTTACATTTTGCCATTTTATTTACACTCCTGTTTATATTTGTCACACTTTTGTCTTTGTTTTTTACCCCTCTGTCCGTTTGCCTTGCCTTTCACTGCTCCGTCCCTCTCCTAAATTTTTAACTGCATTTTTGTGTATTTGTCAAGGCCCTGAACCTCTAACCACAATGTTCTCTCTCTCTCTCTCTCTCTCTCTCTCTCCCCGTCTCTTTCTCTCTTTTACGTTCAGTCTCCTGCTGCCCTGCAAGTAGATTTTGATTGTATTTTTGTTGATTTTGTTGCAATTTTAATTACTTTAATGAAAGTTTTAATTGCAAAATAGCAAAAACGCAGATACATGGACTGAAAGAGAGAGCCAAAAGAGAGCGAAAGAGAACGCGAGCAGGTTCGTAATGAGATTCTGTGGTCTAAGAAAGGTTGGCAGCTCCGACAGCTACGACAAGGACTACGACAACGACAACGACAACTTCAACTACTACAACAGCAGAGAAAACACCGAAACATGCCACGCACACAAAATCACTTGTATATTCTAAATTGTTAATGAAAGGTATTTTAACAAAAATGCAATTGATTGATAGAGAAATCTGTATAATGACTTTAGTCGACTAAGTAAAGCCTGAAAAGTTGCAGAGAAATTTCAAATGTTTCAAATTAAAACTCTAGACAAAGAAAGTAGCTCCAGAGCAGACTTTGATAAAAAAAAAAAAACTTTCACAAAAAATGTTCAACTTAAGAACGAAAGAGAATTACAAATATGTAAGGAACTTTGTAGACAAATTCAATCAACAGATACAAGTCTATATATATTTATTTGAGCAGTTCATAATAAAACTCTACAAAACATTTACAGAAAAGACTTGACTATAAATATCTAAAAACAATTTTCAATTCATGAAAGAAATATAAAATTTTTTTTTTTTTTGTGAAATGCAATCAAAATTTTAGATAAATTGTACATGTTAGAAAAATTAAAAGTCTGCGTAAACAAAAACAATTCTATACCAAATTCGTCTTCTTAAATGTATTAAAAAGTTATGAGTTTAAAAACAAAATATAAAGAAATGAACATTTTTTTATTGGCAAGAATTTGATTAAGGAATATAACTTTTTCGAATTAAATAGTTGACATCAAACCTATTTCTTTTCTTTTATAAATTGTTTTTAATATATCTATTCTTTTTTAATTCGTAGAACAGTTCATAATAGATTTTTACGTCCGTAAATTTGGTGAATTAATGCTTTATATCTTTACTTTTTGTTTTAAAGTAATTTTTATTTATATAAATTTATGTACATATCTTTATGTATTTTGTTTTGTATATAAAAAATATTTAAAAAATTGCACTTACCCTTTTGAAAATATATTTATAAGCAAATAGTCCTCTTATGTCCAAGAATAAATTATATCAATCTAAAAAAAAAACAAATAAGTTTATATTTTAATTACTTAAATTTCCTTTGGAATACTATAAGTAATAGTTTTTTTTATTTAAAAAAAGAGGTTCAAACAAAACAAACATATACCCGTATGCTTCGGCAATGAAAGCCATTGCCAACATTTAATATGAACTAAAAGAAAAGTAAATCGAATCTATTTTGTATATCTCGATGGCTCGATTCCACTCTGAATGCTTTGAAATGTGCATATGAAATAAGCTGGGTAAAAAGCTTAATTTAAATGTTATCCAAATCAATTTTCAAATATATTTGCCATAAATAAAATCCCCCACGTTCAGCCTGATACAGCTGAATGTTCACTCTATATAACATATGCACACATGTAATTGCTGTTAGAGTGTTTGTCCTCTGCGTCATCCCAATGGTGGAGGGGTGATGGGCTTAGGACACAACAACATCAAAAACATTTCACCCAAAGCTTGACCCACAAAGTCAAGCAAGCAAATCAGAACAGTAAAAAAATAAATAAATAAAAAAAAAACAGATAGAAAATTGTAGAAAAAACGCATGTCATACATGTCGTACTGTCGTTGTCTCTATAAAACAGATAGAGAGAGAAAGAGAGCGAGATAGAGGGAGTGAGAGAGAAATCGTTTAAATAAAATATGCACACAATTGTGAGACCGCAAGGCACTGGGAAATGAAATAAGTGAGCCGTGGCAACCAGGCAAAGAAATAAATACAAACTCATGGATATAAAAACCAAAAACCCCAAACAACAACACCAAACAGCAGCAACTGCAAAGTCAATGAACTGCAACAGATAGATGCAAGATACAAAAAAGAAGAAAAAAACATAAATAACAACTACTACAAAATATATCTTTGAGTTGATGCTGCTGCTGCTGCTGCTGCTGAAGTTTTGTGTGACTTTGATGACGTCGTTTTGAGTGTTGTTCAGCACTCGTTGTGCACTGAGCTTTTATTTTGTTATTTATTTGCATAAATAAAAGAAAATATAGATTTGTATACATGTGTGTGTGTGTGTGTGTGTGTGCGTATGTGTGATATGACAGCGGAAATGCACTGAATATGCGATAAGAGCAGCGAAATGAAACGAAAAAGATGTGCAAAGCATTCAAGTCTAACGCAGATTACGCATACGCCGTGTTGCACAGCGATTGATAGGCACAAAAAGTGGAACAGGCGGGGAAGAGACTTGTTAGCAATGATGTTGCAGCTGTTACAATTTGCAATAAATTATGGAATTAAATGTTTTTTTTTACATTAAAATGAACATGACATAAATTTGTGGAATATGTTCTTGTTAAATCATATTTCTCATTTGGAATTTTTGTTTTATTTAAATCAAAAAATTTCTGTTTCGCCCAAGAATTCATAAGTCACGTAAACATTTAATTTATTTAATTTTTTTTTAAACCAAGTATAAGCCATGTTTTATTTATTTTAAAATTATTTTTTACATTTTTTTAAAGTACTTAAAAAAATGTTTAATGAAATGATTTTAACTTTTAATATATATTTTATTTTATTTTTCCTTTATTATATTAAATTTAAAATTATTTTATAAAAAATTATTTATAAATTATTTAATAAAATCTAAGAGTAATTAATCAATTCTTAAAGAAATTCAATTAATATATTTACATATATAATAAATTAATACTCTTAGACCTTTTATGTGTTTCTTCAAATTAACAAAAAATAAAATAGAAACAACACAATTTCCCCCATAGAATCATTTAATTCCTTGGCAATTCGTAATTGTATTTCTTAATCTCTGTTTCGTTTGTTTCCTTTTCAACCTCTTATTTAGGACTTTTCGTGCAAGTCTTTGTTTGTAGTTTGTCTCGGCACTTAACTGGGTTCATGTTGGGAGGCTCGTTAAATGCATGCGCCGTCGACTTTGGCCATAAAGCGCATTAATGCTGCTTGCATACTTTGCAACTGGCTTCTGCAGAAAAGGACGAAACGGCGCGTGTTGAAAGCAACCAAATGAAAGCAAAGTACGAAAAAAAATAATTATACGTCTGCTGAAAAAAAATAACGTGAAACATAACGAATCTATAATACACTCACTTAGCACTGTTATATATTGATTTTTAGTTGAAAAATATATAATTGCATTGCGTTATAATTTGTATTACTTTTATATACAGAAATATGAGTTATGAGTTATGAGTACTACAAACAATGATCCAGCCAATGGCAGTTAACAAACAACATGTTGCAATTCTCCATACCCTTTGGCAGTGAGGGCAAAGAAATATGCGGAAAACTGCATTTTTGGCAACAAGCTTTTAATTGCACTTTGTATGTGCTCATTACCTTAAATTGAGAGCGAGGCAGACAGCGAGAGCGTCAGTAACTGTCTCTTTTCCGCATTGGCAGCCATTTTAATGCGAAACTTGGCAGCACTTTTTTGTAATTTTTGCAGGCCAAGCCAAAAATAAAAAATAAATAAATAAGAAATTCAGCATTTAAATGCATAAAAAAGTCAATGCAAGAAATGAACAACAAACAAAGAGTTGAAAGCAAAAGCGAGAGATACAGTAAAGAGTTCAAATGGCTGTATGTGCATGTGTGTGTGTGTGTGTGTGTGTGTGCATATGTATGTGTGTATGTCTTTCACGTTTTGTTGTAATTGCGAATGGAAAATTGTGGAAATGGGCATGAGAATGAATGAAAATGATATTGCCAAAAGCGTTTCGAAAAACTTTTTAACGACAAAAACAAGCCGAAAAAGGAGTCGCCTGGGAGGGTACAAACACAAACACACACACACACACTCATACACACACATATGTGTGTGTGTTTATTCCTCTTATTTAAATGTGTAAAGTCTGACAAAAATAATTAAAGTGTGGATTAAAATTTGTATTTTTTTTTCTTGTTCTTTTGCAAAAGACAATTAGGAAATGGTACTTAAGCAAGAGAAAGGGGTAGGGATATGCATGTGGGCTGTAGATACGCGTAATTTCAATTAAATGCTAGCATAGGGTCTACCCCTAATAGCAACTGTCATTTGCAGCTTTTTTTTCTCTGTTATTTCTGTAATTTAAAATTTTTTTTGTAAGTTTTCTTTGCGTTCTTTTTTTTGTGATTTCCTCTTTTGTTTACCTTTGTTGGCCGCTGGCTGTTAATACTATTATATTTTCATTTGCAGCAACACACGCGGATTAGCGTTGAAATGGAATCGAGTTGGAATGTGTGAGTGTGTGATGAAGGAGAGAAGTGTGTGGACTGCATGTGTGCATTTGCCTTTGGAGTGATTTTTAATTAAAGTGCTGCGTTAATTGCATTAATCTCAGTGTTTGCATGGGCATTAGCTTCAGCAAAGAGATGGCTATCCATAGACATAGTGGAAAGAAACGAAAGAGTGAGAAAGTGAGAGAAAATTGGACCAAAGCATCGCAAATCTGAGTACATCCAATCATTGCAGCATCAATTCAATGAAAACAAAAATGAATGAAGCATTTATCAAATTAATTTGATGATTCGATACTTTTACCAGCGACTCAATAGCAAAATTGTAACAAGCTTCTGTTAGCTGTTTGCCATTGCCAATTGCTACTTTTTCCTTGTCTGAATTTTGATTTGATTTAAGTACTAGCCAGCTACAGTAGTCAGTCGAAAATTGCTCTTGAAGAGCAAAGAAGACTAAATGAGTTTAAATAATTAATCAGCGCTTGAATCACATGAAAATATCAAGTGATTGAGTATCTCCTAGTCGAGCATTTCTGTATAAATATGATTTAACTTTAAGCAAGCAGCATAAAAATGTGTTTTTATTAAATTTTGCTTTAAGACCGCAACAATAAAGAAAAGCCATTTCCAAAAATACTTAACCCATGTTTAACCTCTTTATAATTGCAGTTGGTTTCGCTGACTCGATATAAATACGAAATATAGACAGCCAGACAACGTTGGCCCACAAAGTGGCTCAAATACAATTGACATTTATTGGCCAATATATATTTATAAGGCGTCCGCCCAAAGGAAGCGCCCGCCGCTACGCCAGACACAACACAAAGCGCAACTAAAAGAACTATAAAAGAAAAATAGATATACATATATATATATTGGAAGAAAAACTAGGTTTATTGTATAGCTATGATGTTGTCAATGCTGCATAAGAACTGGCAGCAGGCTCGCATGCAAATGCTAAGCAGAAGGACGAACAGGACAACAGCCAACACAATGCCATCATCCTGTGGGCAACGTGGGCGTGGCCAGACAACAACAACAGGCACCAGCTGCATATGCTGGCTGGCTTTGCTGCTGCTCTTGATGTTCGTGCCGGGTAAGTAAATGGCATTAAAAAAATATAAAGAGAAATAGAGCAAAATGCCCAAAAATCGAAGTTAATTTTGTAGAAGATTTACGCAAAGTCCGGCAAGAACTTTTTGACGAAATATTTACAAAACTTGCCGACAAAAATAAAATATGTATATATAGATGAAAAACAAATGACACAAAACTGACAGCAGAGCCGGGCAGAGCTTGACAGAGACCGGCGATAATTAATTTTTAAGCTGCACAAAATGAAGCGCGGACAAGTGACAAGCAAAAGATACAAAATGAACGCAATCACTGTGTGGGTATCACTGGGGTCGTTCCTCGTTCAGAGGGGTTGGCAAAATCAATCGTTCGTAAAATAAACAAATCTTATTTTTCCGCAAACATTATTTCTCATCAGTAGCAAGTGAAAACAACAACAATAATGAACGAATTGAGCGATGACAACAAAATTTTTCATAAATGCGCGCATTCATCTGCATAAAACGTTGGCATAGCACACGGGGTAGCTGAGCTTAGCGGGGTAAAGTGAAAGAGAGAGAGAGAGAGAGAGAGGCATAGAGAGATAGTAAGAGAGACAGAGAGGGAAGCAATAGTAACTGTGCGGGCATGCAGTGCAATAACAGACGAGGGCTGTCCATAAACGAAACATGATATCATAGTAAGAAAGTTTTTAATGGAGGCTTTGTGTAAAATATATTTCAAATATATGTATATTAAAAAGAAAATATATAGATAGCATAATAAAAAAAATGATTGTTCACAAAAAAAAAATTTTAAAAAAACAATACGTAAAAAAAATAATTAAAGTAGTGAGAAAGTTTTTTATTGATGTAAAATGCAACAAAACATTAAAAATACATAAATATCAATAAAAAAAATTAATATATAAAACGAAGACTATTTAAAATCAATTTTAATAACAACAACAAAATTGATATAAATATAAAAACATATAAAAAATTTAACATAAACAAGTATGTAAAATAAAATAAAAATCATAATTATTTGTATATACAGAACCACTCAACTAAGTTATATCTCTTCACTTCGATTTGCATGAAAAAGCGTTGGTTTAAAAACATCAATCAGTTTTTAATAATAAAAGTTTTTGATTTGAATATTTTGATATAAAATTGATTGAACTATTTAAAAATATTGCACATTTAAGTATTTATATATAATATATATAATATGCATAAAATATAAAATGTGCAAGTAAAAAGTAAAAAGGTAATGGTCCCTTGAGTTTAATGCAATAAAAGTCAACGAATTTTTGATTGTAAATTTATAAGTTAGAAAATTCAATGAAATGTTAGGAATTCAATATAAACATAGAGAGTACAGCTGGTTAAGCATGATCAGGTCCACACTACGATTGCAACTAAAATGTTAAATTACCCTAAGAAGACAAGGGTACAAGTGTAAAAATGTGTGCATAAGCATAGGTAGACATATTAGGTACCTAGATGCCTTCTCATGTGAGCTATTTAAGACTAGAATCTTAAGCATTCAAATTAATTCAAATTTTGGAATACGTTGTGACCAACCAACAGCCATTCTTTTACGAATAAAATGGAAATACATTTTTAAAAGTACAAAAAATATATATATTAATATATTATATGCTAAGCTACATTAGCATCCTTCCAATCTTAAGTATCTGCAACTGTGCTCACTACTATTTTCTATAAAAAAATCTATAAAAAACCCATTTTACACATTCACAAATTCGAATCATAGAAAAAACACTTGCTAATTGTATCTCTCACAATTCAAGTTATTTACAGCACAATTTTCTAAACAGTTTTCTTCTTTTTTTTTGTCTTTGGTTAACCCTCGCGTCTTAATAACAATAAATGCGAAATAGCATAGCAGCCCATTGCGTTTTGCTTGGAGCACTCGAGGAAACCCCAAAAATGATGATGTTGCTAAAAAGGAACTATGAGTTACTTAATATCCAAGCAAACTCCGACTGCCATTTGCTATTTTATTTCTTGCAGTACTTGGTTTTCTATGAATACTGCCGAAAGGCAGGCGGCAAAGAAAAGGCAGACAGCAACAGCAGCCAGAGCAGCACAAGTGTAAACAAGCGGAAAAACAACAACAGCAACAATAAGTAGAAGAACAAGCAATTGCTGCTTCGAGAATATTTCATAATTTTTTGCGTGATAAAGTCGCATTTGCTGGGATTAAATAGGATTTTCTTGCAATTACCCATGAAGAGCGCAGAAACGCTTTTCCACTCAGTTTTCGTTCTTTAAACGAAAGCAATTTCAACTTTTGAGCAACTTCAACATCCAATCCAACCACAGCTCAATCGATAGTTTTGTAATTTATGTCCACACATAGAACATAGCTTGAAATGTTTGGGGGTTTTGTGTTTTTAACTGCGTGTAAAGCGTTGAACATGCAACTTGTTGTGTTTCTTGCAGCAGCCAAAGCAGCAAACAACAAGCTTGAATATGAAAGATATAAGATATAGTTGGGCTGGGAATGTCGCATATTAGCTACTCTGGCTAAGAGCAGCATGTGCAGATTTCAAGTTAGCTCAACTGAAAGATCAACTTATGAGCTTATTTGAATATACAAATATATTTAGAAGTATATCCTGAACTCTTTGGAGCTCATAGTAATATTTAACTACTCTATTCAAATATATTTAAATTGATATAGTTCTTAATAAATAGGGCGAAATAAGTTAAGAAATTTACTTCATAATAATATATGTGTTTTTACTTTGGGTCAGCTTGACTTTGAGCTAAATCAAGTTGACTGTGATATATACATTAATGTATATAAATATTGTATACTTGACACTTATTCACTTTAGTTATGTTCTACAGTATTTTCCAATATTATATAAATCATTTGAGCTTTAGCTCTTAGACCTTTTTCTCTTGGACAATATTTCCTACAATTACAATCAAACTTGGCTCTTATTTCTAATATTTGATGTAATAAAACAAAAATATATTAACATTTCATATAATATTTTGAACATTACTTTAAAATCGTTCTTTTATTTATTTTTATTATTTGATTTACGTAAGCGAGTTTCTTTATGTATTTTGCTCGAATTAATTTCATTTTAAATATATAAAATAAATTAAATATGATCATTAGATAGTCTAAATGTTACACAATATACAAAACATTTAAAATACCCACTGTCATAAACCAAACTTGCGCTCAGCTTTCGGTATTGCTAGTTACCTTGGCACTTGTCTCTGCTCATCGCTCTCACATCGCACATACGCACTGTAGTGCAGTGCTTTGTTTAACCAGCACCTTAGTCTATGTATGTTATGCATGCACCCGCTCTCTCCACACACACTTTACCCACTTGCTGGCCAGTCACAAGCATAGCTCCCACTTTGCATAGCACACGAACTTGCACTTTGCAGCTGCCATTTCCTTTCTTCATTTTTTTTTTGTTTTTTTGCTATTGTAGTTTGGTATGTCCTTAGGTGGGTTTTGTGGGTGCTTGTGTTTTGTCTAGCAGACATTTGCCGTTTACTGTTTTGACATTCCAACTTGGTGCTTCTAATGGGGGATCCCACGCAACACACACAGCTGACAGCCCATTTTGTCATCGTCTTCGGTTATCGTGGGCGTTGGCTGTCAGATTCTGTCTAGTTACCCATTCAATGGATGCATTCCATGAGGTAGCTTCCAACATATATATGCATATATGTATATAGCCCGGTTTTAACTGCATTGCAAATGGCTTTGCTTCTGGTATGACAAATTGTAATCAAAGTATAGGAGTGTGTGTGTGTTTGTTGAAGAATGTGTTATAAATATCTTTATGGGTTTGTTTAACTATTCACATAACTATTTCAAAGCTTATTTGAGCTTGAATTTGTTGAATTTTCATTGCAAAATGTAAAAGATACATAGAGAGAAGTAGAATTGTGATTTATGATATCACATGCTTCATAATTAATACATTTTTGTGTGTTTGAAGAAGACATTGATGCTTGTGATCGACCACAACTTGACATTTACTAGCTTTTAGATGGAATAAACAAAAACTCTGGCTTAATATACTTTACTTAAAAGGAAACGTCCTCAATTTCATATGCCAATGCATATTTCATTTGACAGTTTTAGAGCATGAAATTTAATTAACTCAGTTCAATCTATCTATGTTTTATTCATATTACTTCTATATATATATATAAACTAATATATATAAACTAATATACATATATATTATAATTTATTTATTATTTATTATTATTTATTAGATAAATTTGTTCCCATTATTAACAACTTACTCTTTTAAGCAGCTAAAAAAAATTAAAATTTTATTTTTAAATTTAAGAAAATATTATATCTCAATTATAAGTTTTTAGCTTTAATCTTTTCCAAACATTTTCTATAAAATTAAAATTACACCCACTGTTAACTTTTTTCGATATTGAGCCGCAATTTGTTAAACGGCCACAACAATTTCAACTACTTTGTCTTGCAGTCAATAATTAATAACAACACTTTGAATATTTGTTATTTCCGTTTATTTGTTGCTGTAATTTTTCATAATCCCATAATGTGTATGTATCAGTTGTAAGAGGCCTAGCCATGTCAGCTGTGTGCTGAGCTGCACTTAAAACGTTATTTTAATAGTGCCAAAAAGATAAAGGTGAAAAAAATTTGTTGGAAAATTTGCATTTAATTTGCACAATCGGAAAATAATAAAATAAAAACTTGAGTTGCATTAAAATATGAAATGTTTTTCGAATGCCTCTTTTTTCAACTTCTATTTGTTGTTGCTGTTGCGAAATCCTTGGAATGTGCTAGTTGATGAAATATAATAAAATAGCAACACGCAACAGCTGAAAAACTGGCTTAAAATCTCATATATCAGAGCCATGTTCCTTTCTCTCTCTCTGTGTGTGTGTGTGTGTGGGTATGCGGGTTTTTTGTTGTGCCAACACCAGCAACAACAACAACTGCAAATAATTGCAACAGCAACAAGATGGTCAATGTACCCGCAGTTGTTGTGGTTGTTGTTGTTGTTGCTCATGTTGTTGTTTTTTATTTTGGTTATGAAATATGAGTCAAGTTTTCAATGCATGCCGGATGCATTCATTACCGTTGACGACTGAGTGCGGTGTGAGTGCGTCAGACTGGGACAAGCAGAGTGAGAGAATGAGAGAGAGAGAGAGTGGAAGAGAGGTAGTCAGAGTTGGTAAAAGGAAGCGACGAAACTCCATGCATACACATGTCGACCATTATGCAACTGTATTTGTATATGTACCTATGTGTGTGTACATTTGTTTGCCGCTCCCACTCAGTTTTTGGCTATTTTTTTTACATATACAACAAATGTAGTACGACACACCCTTACACACACACGCATACAGAGACGCTGACACACACCAACTTTATGATCTCATGCATATGTATGCGCTTATAAAAGCCAGCTCACAAACACACTCAAAACAAAACAACAAAAAATTGCCTGTGAGTTAAGCAATGAAAATGCTATAAAAGACTTAAAACTCAAATAAGTTTTGAATGCTGTGAAAAATTCATACGAAAAATGATCTCAAAACTATTTTGACATGTGATTAAGGTTGAAAACGTTTACGTTTGCCTGAATAAATATAAATATTTTTTAATAAGTTAATAATTTTATTATATAAGTACTTCAAAAGCAAACTTTAATTTTAATATTAACTTTTTATATACAAAAAGAGAAAAGGTCTATAAGTTTCTGCCTTTTCCTACAACATTTCCACTTATCAAATTGATTCCTCGCTCATTCTAACTTTTCTATCCCTATCAATGATTAACAAAGCGATAACAACAAATCATTCTTTAATAATCGAGAAAACTTTCTTAGACTGATTGTTGAGCAATCTTTTACCCTTGTTTATTGCTAACGAAAAAAAGAAAACATACCATAATTTCTTAATCTACATCAAATGTTGACAGTTTTATTAAAAAAAGAAAGAGAAACCAAAAGTTCGCAACTGACATGCGAAATGTGAACAAATGAACAGGAAGCGGAAGTTGTATGACAAACGCTGGCATGGGAAAACGAAAAACAAATTCAAGACAAGAAAAAAGCATCGAGAAACGGAGAAATATACAACCCAAAAGATGTGTAAATTTGTTCGCGTTCGCTTAGTTCAGTCGAGTTCAGGGCAAGTGCCAAATGTCACTCGGCAAGAAACCAAGAAGAACCTGCAGGAAAAAAGAAAAATTAGAAGAGCAAAAAAAGTAGAGGAAAACCCCAGGAATATGTTTCAAGTTGCCAGAGGTCGCCTGTTTGTATTGATGTTTCTTGAAGTAGAAATGAGAAAAGTTTTCGGCCAGCAAAAGAGCAAATCCCCGACAAGGGGTAACACGATAAAGGGAAGATGAGGAAATACGGTAAGAGCGATGGCGCTTATTTTATATTTGTACACACTTCGAATTAGGGGGGACGGGGATGCGACCAAAAAATTTAGTTTAGTAATCAAAGCAAAATGCGTCGGGGAAATTTCCTCGAAATTGTTTGTTTTTCGTGCGCAGGCATAAAGCACATTTCACAGCAGACAGGAGCGGAGGGGGCAAAACTAATGTAATGGAAATTTGAAATTATTGAAAATAAATGAAAACAAATAAATATACCCTGAGCATTTTTTATTATATGCCAAAAAGAAAGAAGCTCCTTTATCGGAATTTCTGTTTTGGGGGTGATGAAGCGAAGCGTTTGCCGCTCACCACTTGAGGCTGAATATGCCTCTTGAGTGACGATGGCCATGGGACAGGAGCAGGGGCAGGAGCAGGAGCAGAGCCAGCAGCGAGGAGTTGAATTGTAAGAGGATATTTGAAAAGTGTTCAGCATGTGTGCTGTCTGCCTTAAGTGGAGTACGTGGGTAGCTAATAAGAGCTCTTTAGAAATATGTTCAGCAAAAGATTTTTAATATAATCTTAGGACTGAATACTTAAATCTAATTTTGGAAATTCGATGCAGCAAGAATTGAGATAATTGAACTCAGAATGAATGAATGAGGATTTGGGCAAATTTGTACTTATGTAAATACTTTCAAAATAGGTTTGTCTAGAGAGAAATCTTTTCAAACATATGTTTATGTATTTATATATTTATCAACATATATTTATCACATTTTTCTAATAACTTTCTGTCAAACTACAAATAATAATTATTGAACATAAATTATAATATATTCCACAAAAATCTATTTCTGCATATCGTATTCCAACTCAAACTAATTTCGTTACCAATTCATAAAGAGTATCTCAGAATCGAGGTGTCACACTGGGTGTGTTCCCTTGTTTTCTTTTGGATAACTTGGTCCTCGTCTCGCTTAATGGCGTGTAAGTGTACAAATTGCCTAGATTAGTGCCTAAATTAAAAGTGAAATTGAAATAAATTAAATATTTGCTCACACTCCAAACGCAATCCGAGTCGGAGCCTCTTGGCCAGGCATTGTTTTCATTTTCATTTTAATTTTTGCTTCGTTTTTTGCTTTTTTTTTGCTTTAGGAATTTATGTGCTTGCTTTTGGGGGTGCTTTCTTGCTTAGCAGCTCTCGCTGAGGCAGACAAGTGTTTATTATTGGCATGGAAAATCAATTAGCGTAAAGTGGAACGCTTATTATGATGATATGTGGTGGGTTGGGTGTTTTTTTTTCTGGGGCCAGGCATTGCTCTGCGCTAAGTAGCTAATTAAATGCCAAAGCATTTTTTAAACAGCAAAAATTATGCGTTGGCTTTGGCAAATAAATTGGTCGACTGCTGGTGGGGGTGGGCGAGCGCAGCATAAAGCTTCAATAATTAATAGAATTTTGTGAAGAAAATAAAATCCAGCCAGATGAAGTTTAAATTAATGCAAATTAACTTTTTATTAAGAATGAATTTTCAGTTTATGTCAAGCAAAAAAAAAAAAAAAAACTATGATTTAATGAGTTTCGGTATTTTTTGATTTCATTCATAAAAAACTGCGCAATCGAAAATTTCATTTAATTTTTGCTTTAACAGATTATGCACTTTATATAACACCGTACTTCACAGCGTTCATACACATTCTAACATAATTGTCGTTTATGCAACATCATAAGATGTGCATTGCGGCTTTGACCAACCGCAAGCAAGGATATTCTGTACACCTGTCCTGGCCGTCGCCGTCACCATTGGCGTCAGGATAAATGTTTATGTTATGACATCTTTAAATTTTAAGGTGCATTAGTGTAAAGTGCTTTTTTCGCCAAAAGATGTAAAAGAATGACGCTGAAAAATGTGCAGAGCGAGTGCAGAAAATGCTCTTAACACTTTCATTTTTGGTCTACTCTGCAGGTGTGTCTCCGTATGTATATGTGTGTGGAAGTGTGTGTGTGCGTGGCTTTGTGTGTTGCTTTTTAGATTATCCACCAACACTAAAAAAAAATATTTTAAGCAGGTATTAACTTGAATTTCATTTAGATTTGTCAATTAGAAAATTATTTATAGCGACATAAATAAATTAAGCTGGGAAGTTGCTGCACAAGGAGTTTTAAAAACAATTTTAATATTGGCTTTGTTGTGGTTTTAGTGTAAAAAAGAAGCTTTACATGTTAGATGTAAAATAATATTTGCCAAAATATTATTCTCAGAATATTTGAAAATATTGGGCTATTGTAACAAAAAGACAAGATTTTTAAAAATTATTTAGAAAATTTAATTCAAAAAGTTTTCATGTCAAATATTAATAAATTTAGTAAGTAAAATGTTTTCAAGTCGGATAAAAATAATTTTTAAGAATAGTAATAATAAATCTAAAAATAATAAATATAAAAAAGATTATATTTATTATAGATAAAACACTTATTTTTTTTTTTTCATCATTGCAAAAGATTTCGGACAACTTTGTCGCCTGTATTTATCCAGCACAGGTGTCTAGCTTTGTTGAGGTAGTTTCTTCCTTTTTTTTTGTACTTTTTTTCAGATGTGCGTGTATGCTTGGGATAAATCTAGCACAACATCCTCCAGCTGTAGTTTCCACTTAGCTCAGCTTCTGCTGCTGCACCGCCAACTCCATTTCTCCACTTTGCCACAAAATGCAATTTATACATTTCCGTTAAGCAAGCGAAATAAATTTTTCACACATATTTCGCTGCATACACCTAAGCCCCCAGCCTTGCATTTACAGCCTGACAACAAGTTTTTGCTTTTAGTGAAGAAACCTATATGTGTGTGTTTTAATTCGTACTTCAATTCACTTATTAGAATATTTCCTATCAATAGCTAATTAAAATGTGCCGGAAATTTCATAGGCAAATACAAATATGTGCGAGGCAGCTACAAATCACGATGTTAATTTATGGGCCGCGACTTTTGGCACGCGCCCGAAAGAAAAATATTTAATTTTCCAAATCAATAAACACACTGATTGCATTGGGGCGACAATTGGCAGATGCCACTCGAGGCAATAAATCTGCAAAAGAAAGAACAAGTGGCAATGCTATCTATTAGAAGATGACTGACGCAAAGATGCCCTGTGAATGAGTTTACTATGAAACTAAATTTAAAGCATGTGCAAATGCATATAACACAAATAGATATTTTTAAGCCCTTAAGAATTTAACAGATTCTAAAATGAAATCTAATTAAATAATTAGATTTCATTTTAGAATCTGTTAAATTCTTAAGGGCTTAAAAATATCTATTTGTGTTATATATTCTCTATATTTTTTGACATTTATAGCCATAATGATAATCTAAATTATATAGAAGTGAGGCTTCTCTTAACAGCTCATGTCATTTTAATTTATTTTTATAAACAAATAATTAATTAAATCATATTAATTTAAATCAATTTTTAAATATTCCTTTCTACTTCTTCAGCCTATGCTGCCCACTTCACTGCCCTCAAGAATTGCAGGGCATCAAAATTTGCTGCAAATGATGCGCTGGCATTTTGTCTTTCCTTTCCTTTTCGTTTCGTTTTTTTTTCGATAGACGGCGCGCAAATCGAATCGCTGCAAAATTCTAGTTATTGACCACACAGCAACTGACTGAGAAGAGTCAACTGTCAATGTCAACTCGCATGACCATGAAGTAAGCGAGAAAAGAAATAATTGAATTCCCCAAACGCCAAAGTGGAATTTTAATTTGCGCTCCCCAAACACCAAAAACGTTAGCCACCCACACAACGCCCCCGATACGGCCAAGCAACCCTCGCTGATTGCTGATCAGTATGCAAAATGTGTGCGTGCCAAAATCAGCGTAAACTTTGCTGAAAAGTGGGCGACGGTAGGCGTGGCAGGGTTGGCTTGAATATGAATATCGAGAAGCTGGCACATTGTCACACGTACTTTGAGCTTCACTACGAATTGATGTCTGTGAAAATTAGCAGACAGTATGGACAAATGGCAAGGCAAAGAATTTCAATCCTATACACAACGCCCACACACCCACCTACCCTAATCTATACCTTTTCATCTTCTTCTGTTTTTGTTAAGAAATAGAAAAACAATTTGACCGTACCTGAAAGTATGCAATGCAATTTGTATGCACACACAGATGGCTTGCAATGGCTTTTATAGCTAATTCGCAAATATTTTCAGCGGCACAAAATACCAAACAAATAGAAAATTAAATCAATTTGGCAAGGCGAATACCAGATTTCTTTTTGGCACCTGTTAGCATTTGCGACTTGGTATTTGAGAGAAATTTGAATGAACAATTTTGATTGCGATGTGACGAAGAATTTATGGGACATTAAAGTGCTTAAAATTTGAAGTGTTGATAATGGGCCAAAGCAAAATTAGCCAAAGCATTTACAATCAACTGCATGAATGAATTTTAAGAAATAGTGTTTCTGGTTAGAAACTCATACAAGAAGCGTACTAAACAGTTTGATTTGTGCTACTTTGAGAATCGAGTCAAAGTGAACAGATCGGAGGAGTCGAAACACTATATAAGACAATGGCTCACATGTTAATTTATTTCTAATTTTAAGGATCTAGCTCTTGCATTTATAAGAGCAGACAGACGGACACCAAGAAAAATAGTTTATTAACTTACTTTTTCCATTTTGAGAACTTATATAAAAAAAAGATTTGCACATTTAAAAAACTATGTAAAATTCCAATAAATTATAAACTTATAAAATATAAAAAAAAATTGCTCAAATAAACTTTATATTATATTTATGAAGCATATTTTATATACTTTAATTATGTGTAATTATTTTTTTATGTTTATTTCTGTTATTTATTTTTCTTAAACTTTGTTTTAATTATTAGAAATTACTTGCGCTGAAATATAGCAAAAGTTTCATTTTATATTATTTAAATTTCTGCATAAAAAACTTTAAGAAACAACTATCAATTACCACCAAATTTTCAAAAATTCTTCAAAATCTGCATATGCGCCCATTAACCTTGCATATATCTCAAAAAATGAATAAATATCTTTCATGATTCGTAACTTTCATCTTTACCTCATCTGCCGAACCAACTCTTTTAATGACGAGTTGTGTGGCTATTAAGGCAGGCAAACGATTTGCCAATGCCATTGTCTGCATTCCACTGTCTCCGTTTCTGTGGCGCATTGCCCAATTTGATTGGGCACTTATTGCATTTTGATGAGGCTGCTTTCTTTGAGGTAGCATTCGAGGTGCAGAGCATTGGCTGCTAAGCCGAAATTTTGCTCTACTTTATGACTGCATTGCCAGCACTGCAGCCTAAAAACTGCAAGCACAATTCAGTGTTTGCATGTGTGTGTGTGTGTGTGTGTGTGTGACCTGGACACGCCTCGTGTATCCCATTTTCCGTGTGCATTGAGCCGTTAGCTTTCGATTTTGCCCAGCCATTGCGTCAAAATCATGCATAACTGCATTTTTTAATTGCTATGAATGAGGCAGGCACTCGGGTCTGCCGAGCAGTGTGGCCAAACGTCAATTAGCTGAACACATACGCACACATAGAGCTTGCTGTGTGCTAATGAATAAGCGGATTAGACTATGGCCAAATAAATGTTCATTACTTTAAATAAAATTTTAGTTAAATCTAAACTTGAGCGAAGTTTAGAAGACATTTGATGAAAAGTCTTGTTGAAAATGTAATGTAAAATACTATGTGCTTAAGATTTCAATTGAAATGCATTCACATTAGCCATTTATGGTCTTACAACATTTAAATCCTTTTTAAGTATTTGTAATTTACTGAATTTATGTTTGCAGAAATTATTATTATTTATGACTCCTGAAAGCTCAAACCTCATTCAATATCTCTTCATTTTCAACCGAAAATCCCTTAATATATGTATAAATATTTATATATTCTATAGGCTACGACTATGTCAACTGCTTTATGTGCATTAATTGACCAATTCTACTTGCATTTGGCATGCAAATTATTAACCACAATTTCTGCTTCTTCTAGCTGGCATTTTATTTACACATTTGATTTATAGCACACACACACACACACTCGTGATTTATTGTTCGACCTGTGTATATTTTCAAATTGTGTAAATGTTTGCCTTTGTTTTACTCAAAGATCATCGATTGACCATATATCATTTAGTTTAGTTGACAGCTCGCTTTGAGCTTTTACTTTTGCTTGACCCAAAACCCAGCATAAAGGCACAGCTGTCAGATGCATTGCTCATTGGACATTTGCACATTGCTTATACGACTCGCTGTCAACAAGAAATTTGTACTTTCATTTTCAAAGGGGTTTCGTTTCATTTTGCTACCCTTTGTATTAATTGTTGTGACATATTAGTTAAGTTGAAGATTTTACTGTACGCTGTCAGAGACATGTTTCAAAGCCTTGGGGCTAAACATTTCTACGGCCGTTGTGGAGTCCTTTGTCTGACCAAAATTGATTGAACTTAGTGCTTAAAGCCAGCTGGATTGGTCAGGCCATAAAGACATTTCTATGTGCGTGCGTATGGTGTGTGTGTGTGTGTGTGTGTGGACGCAGTCATTTCATTTCAAATCCCAGCTAGGATTTGTAATGAAGATATATATACACACACACGCACAGCAAATCACTTAGTTTCACATTACAAAGCTATACTGTAGAAAACGTGGCCAAAGACAACTCCTTCGAGTCGTTGTACGCTGGCTGCTAGCTGCCTGACTGCCTGCCTGCCTGCCTGGCTGATGGCCATGGAACATATAAATTAATGAATTCGATGCTTATCAATAGCAACAACCAACGACAACAACAACAGCGGCAACTAGAACAAGTTACAACAATCTGTGTGTCCATCTATTAGTTCGTTAGCTTTGTTTTTCGGCTTGTCGTGTGATTATGTTGAAGTGACTCGACTTAAGATTTGTGTATAAGACACACAATCTATGCGTGTGTGTGTGCCTGTTGTGCGTGCTGCTTATATCCAGCTTAAAGTCAACAACAAGTCTGCTAGCGTTCGCCTCTTTCTTCCTTCTTTTTTTTCTTCATTTATTATGGCACATTCATTTGATAAAAGATTTGGGCCCTCAATCATGCTTTTGTGTTTTGTGGCCAACGCCTTATCCTCCTGTGGGTTGTTGTTCTTGTTTGTTCTATTGGTGTTGTTGTTGCTCTTTTTTTTTTCTTCGTTTTGGATTTGTAATTTGTATTTGATAAGCAGCTCTTCAAGTGCCGACTGCGCGTGGCTTCAGCTTCTTGTCTATGGCATTTGCTAGCTTTTGGTCTTTATTACTGCATTAGCCGTATTTGTGTAAATCTGATTAGCTCTAGCCAAAGTAGTCGAAGCCGGCATAGACTAGACCAGACCAGATTAGCCACTGATGTATGTAGCTCAATAGATATATACTTAACAAATGTTCTTAGAGTATACAGCTTTAAGGAAACTAAAGCGGTTTGTATGAGAAATTATAATTGGAAAAACTTAGACTGAAATAGTTTTACAAAAGTTAAACAAATATTTGTATACAAAAAAAAAACATTCTATGAATTTTAAATAAATATTTATATATTTATATTGATAAACTTGTTCAATATTTCTATAATTATTACATTTTTGTAATTGAAACGTGATCAAATTTTTATATTTATAATAATTTTCTCATATTTCTAACAATTCTCATTCTAATTCAACAATTCACCTGCAAGTAGATCATTCACATTCCACAATTCCAGTTGATATTATATTGTAATTTGGTATTAAACGAACAATCAATGAACACTTCAATTAGATCAATTTAAGTTCCTCGCCAATTGCAGCTCTAGTTATCTGCTACTCTTTAAGTTCAGTTGTCGTTGAAGCTGCCAATTGACACTCCAATTGGTTATATTGCATTCACTCCAATAATTGGAGTATTGTTAATTGGAATGTTGTTAGCTGCACCTCGCTGCGGCTTCATGCCATTTGACAGTACGAACGTTCCCCAAAGTTATTAACCAAGTGCCCAATGGAGTACACATAAAATGGAAAGCTATATAAATGCGTAATTTCAGTTTTGGTCTATCAGAGAGTTGCAGAGGTTTTCCGCTTTATATTGTATATACATATACGTATGTGTGTATATAATATATGGCGTAGGAGTCCGTATCGAATTTGTGCAGACATTGTTCCATCAAACAAACCAATTTTCGGTGTTTTTGCAATAACGTGCCACGTATATTCTGTTGCCTGCTGTTAACTGTAAACTGCAAATTGTCGGTTTGCATTTCCTTTGTTTTTTGTACTCTTCGCCCAACCAAGGTAGTAAACGAGTTTTGTTTTTTTTTTTTTTTTTTGGTTGGAGTGAGTTGCAATGAGACAGCTGCACAGTTTACTGAACTGTCTGCAAAAGTCGGAGCGTTCTTAATTAAGGCATTCTGATAGCCAATGAACAATAAAAGGATTGCAGCTTTGGCAGATGGGTAAGGTTTTTTTTTTGCTTTTTTTTATATATATACCCTGCGAACAATCGAATGGACTGCAAAGTTGACAAATTTAAGGACAATTTTTTTTTTGTTTCTGCAGAACAAAATTGTGCTCAGCTTTATGAAATGAAATTGGTGAATATGTTTTGGGGATTTGGTTATTAATTTTTACTAGATGCCTAAATTCTGTTTCAAATTTTATTTAAATCAATGAAAATAAATTATTATTATTATTAAATGACAGAAATTGTATTAAGTTTTAGTCAAATTTTTACTGTTAATCTATAAAAATTGTCTATCTATTTTGATTTGACCAAATAAGCTAAATATTCAATCATACATAAGGTATTATCTCTTATATATATTCATCCTTTTACTTACTAACCTATCGATTCTAATTGCATGCTCAACATATTAAATTTGTAAAACTAAAGACAGCCCAATTACATAGGCTTCTTTCGCTTTAAATTAAAAAATATAAAGCTTCGACTGACGAAGTAAAATTTAAAGAATAAAGTTTTAATGCAAAAGCATATATTATAGCAGAATATTTACTATCTTCATTAGTCCAAAATCGATATAAAATATAATATATACCATATCTACTATATAGTAACAACATAAGGTATCTGCAACTTCACTTTATTATTACATCCTTTTTTTTTAATATATTTTTTTTGGTTCTCTGAGTTGCTGCTGATATTTTTTTTTGACTTAAATAGCAATGGACAGTTTACAGTTTGCGCATTGGCCATAAAGTAAATACTATCCGTTGCAGTCTCAAAATATCAATTTATCTTTCAACTTTCAACTCCCACCGAAACTTCGGCTGCAGCTCAGAACTGTTCATGCTTTGCATACGAAATGTTAAGGACGCTCGTTCGCCTGTTCGTTCGTTCGCCCATCGTTGCTCTGGCCCAGAAGCAAGCAGCACGTAGCTCGGCAATTTTTCAGCCTGGAGTTTTGAGTTCGAGTAGCTGCTGCAATGACGATGCATAAGTAGCAACAATAAATACAATAACAACAATCGCAATAGCAATGGCAAACAGTTGGATGATAAAGAAGTGGACGAGATGGGCCATCACTTTCGGTAGATATGGGAAAAACTGTCTGAAATAAAATAAATTACTAAACAATGTTTTGGCCACAGCGAGAAAGAGAGAACGCATAGCTACCACCTTGGAGCAGCTGTCATTGCTGCCTCTTTCTACCAGCTATTGGGGCTCTTGACGTGCTGGCACTTTTTCGGTAGCCCAAGCACTTTAATCTAAATGTGAATTGCACATTGGCAGAGACGACTCCTAACACTCGACAGACAGATATGTGTGTATGTGTATGTTTATGCACAACATTTTATATTTTGTTTATGGCACTCAAATGGCATTGTAATGTGCGAGCTGTAGAGTAGAGAGAGAGGGCGTAAACCTTGGGACCATTCGCATATTGATTGCCCCAGTTGATTGTTTTGACATTAACATTATATTCTCGTTTCAATATGCCACAGCTACCAAAGTTCTTATCGAACAGTTTTTGTGGAACGATCACAAAATTTAAAATGCAAAATTTATAAATTGTGATGTTTCTTAATATTTATAAGCAGAATTATTTTGAACAATTTAAAAAAATTTATAAAAAAAATCATATTATATAGATTGGATCTATCTATCTATATACTATTTATTTTTTATCCTTCATTTTTTTTAAGATATCCAGAAATATTTTCAATAATTTAGTTTAAAAAAAAAATCAAATTAAATTAAAAATATAAAAAAATAAAAATTTCATATATTTTTTAGATGTATTTTTTGGTTTCTCTGAATTTAAAATAAAATAATAAAAAAGAAAGAAACAATTATATTATTTAACTTATTTAATCCAAGCCTCATTGAAACCTTTCGACACTAAAGTTTATCAAAACAAAAATAAAATCGAGAGATAATTTAAATTGACTTGTGAGACAAATGGAAATAAACTTTTCAGTTTTGTTTTTCACGCTGTCTATTCCTAATGGCAACTAAAATAATAAGAAAAATATATATATACATAGATATATAAAAAAAATAATATATATATATATATAAATCTACGTATAACATTCGCTTGCAAATATATTATTGAAAAATAAGCGAAAATTCATTGAAAATCTATCAAACAAAAAGCGATGATGTTGATGGAGAAGTTGAAGAAAAAGAAAGATGAAGTAAAGCCAACGACTATTTGTTCATGCATTTGACATGTCATCTCCATTGAGCGAGAGGAATACAAAAGAACAGACTTGACTCAGGACAGTTTGTGTGTGGGGTTGGGGTTGGAGCTGAAGACTGAGTAATTCAGTGCATGCCATTCATGAGCGTGTGTATGTGTGTGTGTGTGTGTGTGTGTTTGTCAGCGGCCGCCAAAGCGTCGCCAACAGCATCATCAGCGCATGGCGGCACCTCATCCCCAGTGAAACCAAAAACCCACCCACTCAACAACCAAAGTCTGAGGAACTTTTGGTAAAAACTCATTTCCATTGATATGCAGTGAACAAGGCAATGAAAAACTCGCGGGTCATTCCCTGTTGATGGTTTTTCAGTTTGCCTTTTTTTTTTGGTTTTTTGTTTGCTGCATTTGTACAATCGTGTTTATTTTTTGAATATTTTTTGGAGCGCACCTATCAAAAAATGTGATTAACTTATGAAAGGGCTTAAAAATAAATTAGGATTATTTTTTGATATAGAAAAAAAACAGTTTTTATAAAAAAAATATTTACTACAATTTATAAATACAAAAACAAAACAAAAAAATTAAAAAATATATAAATATAATATTACAAAATTTAATATAAAACAAATAAAACTTAAAAAAAAAATGTAATATATTCTTTACATATATATATTATATTATTTATTCATTATTATGATATACTATATTTAAAATAAATTTTTGTTATTATTATATATATAAATATTTTATTAAATTTATTTTATTCTTCGAATATGTCTACCAATTGCTCACCAATATAGGGTATTTCAGAGTCAACTTTACTTAACTCACTTCAGTTTTGTAAGTTTGATATTTTGTTTTTATTTTTATTTTTTTAGATTCTGAGTGCTCTTCTTTCCCACCATATTTTCTGAAGCATTTTTTTTAAGTCCCCACAGAATTCGCTATTCAGTGCTCTTTTTTCATCTGACCGCTAGAGTTGGGTGTCGATTGACACAGGTTTCAAAGTGGGCGACAGTTAGGTAAATGGAGTTACAAAATAACGAATACCATTCAACATCCTGAATCCTTCAGTCGCAGTAGTTGCACCTGAATGACAACAGTTGCTAAAAACTCACATGCAAAAAGCATTGCAATATATTCCATATATTGTAGCATTTCCTTACGTTTCTCTCTCTTTCACTCTCTCTCTCCCTCTCTCTATCTGGCATATCTTCCATTTAAATTGTTGTATAGCTGCATTTGATGGCTCGATTTGCGGTTCGACGTTTGCGAGAAATGGATTGTTGCATAAATTAAAATTGTATTTGGCTTGTAAATATTGCCAAAAAAAAACACAAAAAAAAACTTGCAATGGTCGCGTATAAAATTTGTATTCCATTCAAGCCTTTAACTTGATGCATATTACATGGCACAATTTAAAGCTGAATATGTAAGAGAATAAAGACTTGTAGAAATTTAAAAACAATAAAGATATAAATACTTCAATTTATGATTTAATTGCACTTAGACAAAATCTAAAGAAATTTCTTTAGAATTATAAATATCAATACGATTAGATTACAATTTATCTGTGAAGCTAACACTCTGTTTTGCCTCATTTTTTGGGTAATTGTCGAAAGCGTAGAAAACATGACAACAAACAAGTGTCAAGCGAGGAATTGCAGATTTTCGTTTTTGCATAATGCTCGAAAAAAAAAAAATAATAACAAAAAAAAAAAACCAAAAAAAAAAAAACAACAAATATGCTGTTGTATGTTCGATGTTGTTGTTGATGTTGTTGTTGGCATTGTCGCGGCATTGCCAGCGATTCAATACAAATATGTACAATAATAATAAAATTTGTATGCAAAATAGGCGTTGAGTGTTAAATGCATGCATTGAATAGCTGCAAGGGTGTGAGTGGCTAGAGGGCGGGCACAGTGGGCGTCAGACTGCGATTTACATACACAAATATGCAAGCAGACGCTGCTGTTGTTGTTGTTGGAATTGTTGTGATTGTTGTTGTTGTTGCTGCTGCTGCTGCTGCTGCTGCCTGTTGAAAAATTGTAATCAAAAATTGCGCAATAATTTGCATGTTTATTTAATAGTGCAGCGCAGCGCAGGCAACCAAAAACTCCAAAAGAACCTCAGCCTCCTGCCACAAGCCCAAAAAAACAATTCACAAAAGAACTACAAGGGTGTGTGTCAATGTGTGTGTGTGTGTTTGTGTGTGTGTGTGCATGTGTGTGAATTGCATTTGCATTGCAGTGACAAACATTTTGTGAATGCGCCAAATGCAAACGGCGTGCGTTTCTGTATTTGTTTTTAGTTTTTCGTACATTTTTGGTTACTTGCCTACCCAGCCACGCCCACTTTTTACCTCATACAGCCACACAATGCTCATTACTGTGTGAGTGTGTGTGTGTGTGCGTTGTTCAGTGTATGTACTTTTAATTTTTTACTTTATACTCTAATGAAATTGTCTGCGGGCAGCGCTTCTATATGATATGATCCCGCTTTACGACCCGCCAAAACAAACCCAAACTCTGCCGCTTGACTTTGTTCTGCATTGCGTTTAGTTTGAATATTGCGGCAAAATTTGCCACAGATTTTGATGACAGTCCCGAAAATTCTTGTTGGCGAACTTTTCCAACAAATTATCAAAGGCTCATATTCCGAAATGTTATGAGGTTTTGTATTAAATCCAATGCCAAATATACTTATAAAATGCTATTAAAGTGGGTTTTGATTAAAACTATGTTATCCAAAACATAACAATTTTTTTAATTGGTTGCCAGTTTTATGTCAGAAAATATTTGATTTGCTAACTAATTAAAAATGTTTATAGCTCTGCTCAAAGCAGAATTGAAATATGTTTATATCCAAAAGCTATTTCAATTGCACAAATAGATGGATAAAATAAACGATTTAGTATAAGTCACTGTGAAAGCTTTTGGTCTACATTTTTATACCCTGAACCCATTGAAAATGGGAAATCAGTGTATAATGTTTTTGTGAAAATGTATGTAACAGGCAGAAGGAGACATGGCAGACCCCACAAAGTATATGTATTCTTGATCAGCTCGACAAACTGAGTCGATATAGCCATGTCTGTCTGTCCGTCCGTCCGTCCGTCCGTCCGTCAATTTTTGGATTTTGGATACCACGCCCCCTTCCCCACAAATTTGAAAAAAACGTATTTCAAATACTAGAGACTTGTGCTTTGGCAAATACATACATATGAATGTCATTATTACGCTGTAAAAGTTTGGTTACGAAAGTCCATCTAGAGGCAAACCTATTCAACAAATAAGTTTCCAAAATATAGCCCATACTGCAGCCCAAGCGCTGCCCGCGCGCAGTCGCTGCGTAAACTGCGCAGTAGCAGAGCAAGTGCTTGTGCGTGCGTGTGCATGTGTGTGTAAAGAAGCGTAAAATGATTTGAATATCGCATCTTCGCAGGGTTCAGGGTATCTCTTAGTCGAGCAGTCTCGACTAGAGCACTCTTACTTGTTAAATATTAAGTGTCTATATTACAAATAAACTATTTTTAAAGGTTGCTCTTCTTTTTAAGAAGCTTAAGCTTGGTATCAGATTTGTGTATATAAATAAAAAATATTTCGAAAATATTTTCAAAAAAAATATTAAAAAAATATTTAATACAAAATACAAAAAAAATTTTAAAAAAATTTATTTTGATGAAAAAAAAAACAAAAAAGTATTATAAAAGTCAGGTCTATTTTCAGCCAAAAATCTGCCTTGTTTTCAGGCATGCAATACCAATCAATTCAAGCGTATATTTTCTGGCAGAGCCTAAATAAAAGTTGACACACGACAGTTCTACAGTGTGTACTCGCAACACAAACAATCTCAATATATATACTAAATATATATATATATATATTTTTATATATAGCCTTATCGTCATAAATGACTTCACACACACACACACACACAGGGAGTGTAACACACAGATGCCACAATATTTTGACTGTTTTGTAATTTATTTGACATATTTATGGGGTTCATAAATACAGATACATATAAAAATGCGTTTATTTCGATTTGCTATATTTTTTCTTTTAGTTTACTTTTTTTTTTTGAAGTTTTATGGCAAAATACAAACAAAAATAAAAACAGCAACAACAACGAGTTGTTGTTGTTGCTATTTGAAAGTTTGGAATACTTCCAACACGAGCGCGAGCCCTACACAACAACAACAATAAGAACACGTTTCTCTATGTGTGTGTGTGTGTTGCTCATACGCCGCCTGGTCAAAGTTGCAATAGCAAAACATAAAACACTTTTTATGTAATGATTTTCACTGTTTTTCTTTGCCCATTTTTTGTCCACTCCTCTGGCCAGCTGCATGAACTATTGACAGCTGATGATAAAAAATTGTTTGGAAATAGAGAAAATTGAGAGAGAAAAAACAACAACATTTTTGGGTTCAATGATAGAGGTTAGAAAAAAAAAATAAAAACAAATTAACTAGTTACGTTTACTATGAAGATAGTCTTTGCTAAGCAATAAACGAGCTAGTGAGATCACATTAAATCAAATCTTTAAAGTTGAAACTTACTTCATTTGTTGCCTAAATATCTATAAGTAATAAGTATAATATAATAAAAAAATATAATAATAAAAATAAAAATATTATAAAAATAAAAATCAATAAAAATATGTAGATATGTAATAATATAATGACAAAAAGTACAAAATAATTTAAACAAATAGTAAAAAATATTACAAAAATATATAAATAATTAATAAAATAAAAATAAAAAAACAAAAATAAATTAACAATAAAACAAAAATATGTATTTATATAAATAAAAGAGTATTTAATGAATAACAGAAAACTTTCTCAGGCAGCTATTGAAGTTAACTTAAGCCGTTTAAATATCAACATTAAATATGCCGAATTGTTGATTTTCAATTGAGGACTGAAAACTGCGCTCCATGACGATATTTAACTCAAATATTCAGTTGTTAAGTACACAATTTCATTTAATTCACGCATTGAACATTTCGCGCCTTAACACTTTTAATTTATGTATTTACTTTTTGGTTTATTTGCTTTACTTTTACATTGCCCGTTGCCC
Source organism: Drosophila leonis (assembly GCA_035045365.1). Taxonomy (NCBI): domain Eukaryota; kingdom Metazoa; phylum Arthropoda; class Insecta; order Diptera; family Drosophilidae; genus Drosophila; species Drosophila leonis. The sequence goes on from JAWNPC010000389.1 coordinate 4,244,634, forward strand.
GCTGCCCGCTGCTCGCTGCCCGCTGCCCGCTGCCCACTGCGACCCTTTTATGCCTACCAGCACCTGCGGCATTTTCGCTCAGCTACGTCCAGAACCTTATTGAAATTCCAAAGTTGAAATGGCTGCAAGACAAGGATGGCCAGTCAAAAAGTGAACAGAGTGAGTTCAGGGTCCAGTCGGATCGGTTGGTGTTGGTTGCGGTGTTGACAGTCGACAGTCGACAGTCGTCGTCCTCAGTCATCAGCCGGTGAGCAGTTTTTCTGGTCAGGTCATTGCGGTCCTGCCGGCGGTCGCGTGTCTCGGTCTGAAGTGGTTCTCCAGCTCAGTCCCTCGCTTACACTCTCTCTCTCCCTCTATGTATGTGTTTGTGTATGTGTCTGGTTGTCACTTCTGTGGCAACACTTATAAGGCAACACTCTCAGTGGCACCCTCGTTATTTGGCAACACTTTACCACACCACAACAGCCACCCCATCCCAGCATCCTCCCGTTTAGCCAGCGGGTATCAAATCGTTTGTTTTGTTTGTTTTGCCAGAGTTCTGAACAACACTTTGAGGTGTTTGGCCCGCAGTTTTCGCTTTGGCTGCTTAACTTTTGATCAGCTTTTAATGTCAAATTCAAATGCATTTCGTCTACAAAGTTTTTCTGTCAAAATGAGCCAACTTATTAAAGTCAATGACTGAGAAGCAACTAAGCCAAAAAGAAATAAAACTTCAACAACATTTTTTGTATGCATGATAAATTCAACAAAAGAGTATATATAAATATAAAATATAAATATATAAATATTTTGCTAAAAATCCAAAAACATCGAAGAGCTGTTAACAAATTTTAAGCTGGCTAAAAACAAAAAAAAAACTAATCAGAGTATTTATGTGCAAGGAAGGCAAAAAGAAGATAGTAAAATAAAATCCCAGCAATATATGTGAAAAGTTTTGGCGCTTTTACTTGCTGAAAATTGCGCAGCGCTTGTAGCATTAATAGTGAATAAACTTTCTGGCTTAAAGCGAAATCAAAAAGAGAAAAATATCAACAGAGCTGAGAAATGCATGTTTATTACTCATAAACTAAATATTTAATTACAAAACTTGAAAAAACGGAAAGCAAAAATATTTATTATGAAATTAAATATAACTTAAATAGATGAACTAAAACTAAGATTTTTCTATTAATTAGAACACAGATAAAAATAAAAACAAGAGTTAGAAGTGTAAAATGTTTTGGACATCACATAGAAAGGCGATAGTTAACTTAGAGAAAGAATAAGCCAGATATGAAATTAGTTATTATAAGTAATTGAAGTAAAAGGGGTAAAGATCCCAAATACACAATAAAAGTTTTGATAAATATTTGAAAATATATAAAATATAAAAAATCTTTAAGCATAAAGTTAGTTCATTAATTTATTGTTATTGTTGTTTCCTACATTGTTTTGAGCTCTTCGATTTCGCTCAATTCTCAACGCAGCCTATTTCAATTAGTGCAGCAATCATTGGAAAGCCCATAGAATAACAACTTTGACTTTTTTTTCAAAATACAAAAAATGAAAATAAATAAAGAAAGGAAAAGAAAAACAAAACTCTATAGTGGGCATAGCATATGCGCAAATTACAAGTCTGTACATCCGAATAGTAGCAATTGAAGGCAGTGCTCGTTCCCTTAACTGAACTAGCATTCAATACCCACTGTCCACACTGGAACAGCTTTTGATAAGCAAGTTGCAAGTATCTAACCTGACCATGCACACATACAGTGACTGTGTGTGCCCCCTTTCATTTTGTTCTGTTTGCCGTAGTGCGTTTCATGTGACAACAAATGTAGCACTAAATAGCGCCATGTACGACCAATAGGTGTGCCCTTTTCCGCTTCGTGCGCTCTCACTCGCACGCACAGCTTCAATTGCTGGCTATCATTAAAGTTCGATGGTTTTTTTTCTTCAGTGTAATACCCTGTAGCTAAGAGGCATGAATGGTAAGGTATCTCTGTCATTAGAACTTTAATTGATTCTTAATCAATATGAACTAGAGGGAATTTGTCTGATTGCCTTAGACACTTTAATAGCCAAAAAGACTTAGTCTGTATCAACTCAGAGACTTATATGTTTTCATTAATTTTCATGAATTTCTTTAGCCTACACCAACTGCATATCAGAGCTGTTTACAGGATACATCTGCTAGTCGGGCTAGTCTTTGGTCGACTTTGACTTGCTTTATTCCCATAGATTCTCACAATACTTTTTGTTTCATATTGACCCATATATAGAGAGCGTGTGTTTTGTTTTTGCTCTAGCTGCACATATCGTATCGCCATATTCCACAATTGTATCCTATAGCTCCTCTCACATCCACATTGCTCATTGCTGTTGTTGGCGAGTTAAATTGTCCTTCAGCAGAGGTTGCATTGGTTGCTGCTGCTGTTGATGTTGTTGTTGATGTTGTTTCTGTTCCGATTGTTGTGGTTGCAGAACGTATAACAACAACTTTTTGCCTGGTATTTTGTATTGTTGTAAAAAACTTTTACAATCTACGTTTGTTAAGTATTTTAACGGCTTTCTCTAGCTGAGCATGCGGTGCTCACAGGTAATATAAACCAATGAAAATTGCAAGGGCAACTTATTGTTCAACCAGGTCCCCCCTTTAGCATTCCACATCCAGTATGTGGGATTGCATTTAAAGTTTCGTTGGGTGTTTATCTGTCAGTTTATGTTTACAAATGTCCACTTTTAATGGTTCTCCATTTAGCTGGTTGCCAACAGCAACAGCAACAACGCAGCTGCCATAGGTAGCGGGAACGGAAGCGGGAGCTGCACCCCAGTTTTATCATACTCGAATGCTGCTTGTAAAATTCTATTGTAAGTTTGGTTTTCCGTTTTTCATGCTGCTCTCCTATCTATCTATCTGTCTGCATTTTTGTATGTCCGTCTGTCTGTTGTCTGTCTGTTTCCCTGCTTGCTTCCAACCTCCCATGCTACCGTGCAGCAGTTGGTCATTTTGCAGTTTTTAGTTGTTTTTTGTGCCAGATAGCAAACATGTTAAGCTTCGACTTTTCCATGCCATCTATAATGTCTTGGTCATAAAAAAAATGGCATGGCGAATTCATAAGACACATTAAGCAGGTATATCACATTTTAATGTGATTCTTTTGAAAGTCAATTTGCACTTGGCATTGTGAAGTGTAAGTGGGTTAGCGCTCAAAATTAGATAGTAAAACTTAGCATGAGCTCATGGAGTCCTGCTTTAGTATTTTTCGACTTGTCCTCTATGCAATTCTCATAATTTCTAATGAAAAGTTTTATACTTTATTATGGGCATTTCTAGATACACTAATATTGCTCTCCATCTCTCTCTTTTCCAGAGTAAGACTTTGTCTCCCTCTACTTATTTCTCTACCAATACTGCATCTCGTTCTCTCCATCTGTCTCAGTCTCTATCTATATCTTTCTCTTTCTTTGTCTCTATATATCTCTCGCTCTCTTCCTCTATCTGTCTCTTTATTTCTTTTTTTCTGTCGCTCTCTCTCCCTCCTTCTCTCTCTCTCTCTCTCTCTCTTTCCTCTCTCTCTCTCTCTCTCTCTCTCTCTTTCTTTCTCTCTCCCTTTTTTCTATATCTCTCTCTATATCTCTCTCTTGCTCTCTTTCTCAATCTCTTGCTCTCTTTCTCAATCTCTCTCTCTCTCCCTCTCTCTCTCCCTATTTCTCATTCTCTATCTCTCTCTATCTCTCACTCTATATATCTAACTTTTTCACTTTCATTCTTTCTCTCTCTCTCTCTACATCTCTATCTTTCGCTTTGTCTCTCTCTATATCTCTCTCCCTCTCGCTCTGTAACTCACTCTCCCTCACTTCATTTCTCAAACTCTCTCCCTCTCTCATTCTCTAATTCCGTCTCCCTCTCTCCTTTTATCTTTGTCTCTCTCCGTCTCACCAATTCACTTTCTTTCACACAAGATTAGTATGTAACTCGCTTTACCTCATTCACTTTTATTTATTTCTTTATTACTATTTTAAACATTTAATAGCAAATATGTAAGCACGATACTTTGAAGATTACTTAAACACTCAGGTATATAAATATGTATATATAAAAAACCACACTTCAACTTAGTCTGGCTTGCAAAGTCAACTTTCCCACGTTAAGTCATTGTAATAATAATATAAACAAGCCCACACACAGCTCAGTTCGCCTGCCCTTAAAATCTTGATAGGGTATTAACAAATTATACTAAATGTGCTACTCTCTCCCTTGCTACTCAAATCCTTAACGTAAGTCTCATCACAGCTCGTCGACTGTGCTTAATTTCATTTAGCGAAACGCATAAAATTATATTCTTATATACTCAGTTGACGCCCTAACTCTATCATGGTGTTGTGTTTGTTATGCTTTGCAGATTTTATTGTGGCGCTCAAGGATGTTACGGTTAGGATACCGCAGGCGGTTAAGCGTGGCAGCAACGCCTTGTTCACCTGTAATTATGATATGGAAAACGATACGCTTTATTCGGTAAAATGGTATAAAGGCAAGCGTGAGTTTTATCGCTACACCCCCAAAGAGAATCCGGCAATGAAAGTGTTTGCCATGACAAGTGGCCTCAATGTTGAGGTGAGTATGGAGACCGAGGAGTGTTTACATGGGTATTATATATAAATATATGTATATACGTATATGTACATATAGTAAATACTACTTATAGATATGTATGTATGCCTGGCTGAGCTCACATTAAGAGCACATGCTGCAGTTGCGTGTCATAAAATAACAAACGCACTGTAAATTATGCCCATAATGGCTGATTGCATTAAGCCAGGAAAAATCTCATTCGTATCCAGCATGTTTACCTCAACTTCCCACCCCTACAATTCTCTCTGAAGCGTTTTCACAACAATCTCTGAAATTCTGGTTGTTGTAATTATGCGCAACAACAACAATAATAACAACAACAACAGCAGCAGCAACAATAAGAGCTGACAGAACTGAACATCCACTGAGTTCCATTGCCCAATTAGTTGGCAACGCGATTGACTTGCGGCTCATTAAAAAACAATATATGTAGATTGCATAAAAAAAAGTAATAATAAAAGTACTCCATGAAAGTCGGACGCGAGCGAAGTTTTCAACTTTAATTATTACGTTGAAATGTAGGAGGGCCAATTAGTTTGGCGACCGGGCACAAATTGGGTTAAATATTGAACGTAAACCAATCCAGTTCACTTCAATCCAATCGACTCCCGGAGCGAAGTGTCATATTTTTGCATATTAAAGTCGATCTTTAAATGCAATTTATTAAAATTTAATTTTTTATTAAGTGGTTTTCGGCACGAGCTTACAGCTCGTCGTGTCAAAGATTAAATTTGGCGTAAACAATTTCATGCAGTTCGAGTGGCCGACGAGTGGACGCACAAGTGAATGCACTCGACAAACAGCAACAACAACAACAAAAATGCACATTGCTGGCTCCAATTAAATGAGCAGCTAATAATGTTTGTTTTCATCGAGGTCTGTTTTAACAAATAGTTGAAGAGAAATACCAAATGTATTTTAACTATTTATTAATATATAGGCAGACAGACGGACAGACGGACAGACATTTTCCATACTTTTCTATTGAACTTCATTTGCATTTTTGCTATGCAAATAGATAAATTTGAGCTGCATTTAATATCACTTTATTAGGTACAATATATTTCTTGAATTTGGCATTTCACAGTTATTGTTTGAGCTGGTCAACTCATAAATAAAAGATCTGCCAGCCACTTCATTTCGTTCGGCTCATAACAGACTCAACCATTTTTTCTTTAATATCACAAATCAACAGCAGCGCCAAAGGGCGAAATTGCTTTGACTCAAAGCAATCAAAACGTGGGGGGCAGGTCGACTTAAAATGCAAGCTCCATCCATAACTGTATAGCTCCATGGCTGCATGGCTGCATGGCTGCATGGCTCAATTTTTGCCCGAGTATCTTTCATCAACAACATCTGCTGTGATGCTACGTCCTGGACTCGACATTAATTTTTTTTTTGCTTTCTTTTTTTTCACTTTGGCATTGCGTTATATTCAATTTCTATGCAGCGCATCCTGTCAATTTTTCAACTAATTTTTATTGCACTCATCTCTCACTCACCCACACTCTTATACACTTGATTCAACTCTCTCGCTCGCTCTCACTTTTAGCGCAACCTCTCGAATCAAAGTCATGTCGTGCTGCAGTCGGTGCCGCTGAATATTTCGGGCAAATTTACATGCGAAATATCTGTGGAGGCGCCCACATTTCAAACAGCTATGGTCTCCGGCGAAATGGAGGTGGTGGGTAAGTAAAATGAAAAAATTCCCAAAAGAAAATACAAAAAAGTAGAAAAAAAATTGCAATAAAAATACTATCAGCACCTAGCGCAAATGGCAAAGGCAGCCTTGCCCCGGCCTTGCCTTACTACGATACCGAAAGCAAATTAATTAGACAAATGGGCGCCAGCCTTTGCCATTTTTTTTGTTATTGCGAGTGCTGGTCAGCTAATTTTACATTTCCATTATGCAGCCTACAGCTAATTCCATTTCTCTTACTCTCTCTCCTTCTCTTTCTCCCTCACTCTGACTGACTGTCTGTGCGGCAGAGTTACCGGAAGAGCATACAGTGGTTACCGGCATACAGGCACGTTATCGCATTGGCGATTTGGTCGACGGCAATTGCTCAATTAAATACTCGAAACCGGCTGCTAATTTGACATGGACTATTAATGGTATTGTGGTAAGTTTTGGTTTCGGTTTCCATTTCCATTTGCCATTGCCATTGCCATTGCCATTGCGATCCGCCATTCAATTAGTGAGCGGAGTGGAGTGGAGTGTGTGTGTGTGTGTGTGTGTGTGCGCGCTTCGAGGCAATTTCCAATTGATAGCCCCGCAATTTTTCAATTAGTCGCCAGTGCAGCCAATTCGCCTAAAAGTTTCCTTTTCAGCACTTAGTTTACACTTCAATTGCCCAATTGTTGGCAGTAAAAGGAGCAAATTTAGAAGATCTTTCATTTCAGATTGAAGTTATTTTGGCAAGTAAAGCGATTTGTAAGGCGCTTTATAAAGGTATAAGAAATAGTAGTTTGAAGATGATATTATTATTAATTATTTTTTAAATATCTTTTGTTATGCATTATTGAAAAATACTTTTATTTCATATCAATATCTTTTATAGGAATTGGAATATATATAATTTAAGATATGTTAAATCTTAAAAAGTTTTGAATACTTGTTCACAGAGTGAAAAGAACATATTAGGCAACCCACGATCAAGAATATATTGTAAATAATAGGCTGTCAAAAAAGTCTTGCGGTATTTTTATTGAATTTTCAATTGTTCATTAAATTGGTTATAATAATGCGATTTAAGTCAAATATGCGCCGTTTTGTTCGATGACGAGTTCCCAACGAGATGCAAACTTCATAATGCCCCTCTTATAGAAGCTCGCTTCCCTATTGTCAAAAAACTCGGAGAGCCAATTTTCACAGGACTCTCTTGTGGACAACTTCCGACTACCAAGCTCGTTCGCCATGGACAGAAATAGGTGGTAATCACTTGGTGCGAGATCCGGACTATACGGTGGATGCAAAAGAACCTCCCATCCGAGCTCCCGGAGCTTCTGGCGCGTCACCAAATATGTGTATGGCCTGGCGTTGTCCTGGTGAAAGACAATTCGGCCTCTGTTGATCAAAGATGGCCTCTTCTGCATGAGTGCATGAGTATTATATCTGGGCCAGAAACTGAGAAACTAAAACTATAGATTGAGCACAAATGATATATGTAGGCGTGGCTATTTTTTGGCGCTACAGCTTTATAATTTTAAAGTTAATGTAATTGCAGACTCCCGATTGAGACTGTTTTTGGGCTGCGAATGAGTATTATTATGTGCTCGACTGCAATATTCTTATTTATTTCTCTTACATTCAATGCGATTTAAAGGCTGCCTAATAATAGTTTTCTTGCGTAAATTTTGAGCTCATTTTGTCAGAGTTTTATAACTAATTGAAGCTCTTGCAAGTTTTAATTTTTTAAGTTCACTTTCAAGACAATTTTGCATAGTATAAAAATAATTCAATTTTATAATTTTTTTTGTGGCCAGAAGCGACAACTTTTCAAAGACTCAATAGAGGAAAATGTTATATATATATATATATTCTTCTTCAGTTAAAATTAAGAATAACATTTTTGTATGCACAGCATCTCAAAATTCTTGATGTATCTTTAGAAATATTGTCAGCCTTATTATATTGTAGCATTAAGATGTCTGATTCAACATTACTTCACTCATAACATTTGTCTGTTCGCTTCCAATGTGCTCAGGTATGTACTCCCCTGCAGCCAATTTGTTGGGCAGCTTCAATTGTTTCATTGTTGATGAGCCCATGGGGCTTTAGAGTATAGATGAAGTAGTCATATTGATACATTTCTCCGGGTCTGATATAGTGAAAAGATATTGCCGTATTTGCGACACAGCTGAAACACTAAATGACACTTCGTTTAGATGCTTCGGCAGCAACGAACACACATCTGTTGTATTGTAGTACGCTAATTCCCAGTACCAAAACTTATCACGTTCTCTGGGATGTAAATGTGAGCCGGGATGGAATGGATACATGCGACCTTGTCCATTCGCATCGCGCGTATCGCCAGCTGTTACATTCAGATTCTGCATGCATTGTCCAAGCTCTACGTCCTCAACGCCAAAAGCGCTAGGTTCTCATAGCATAGAATTGGACAGGCCTTCGACCACAAGTCGGCGCAAGGCCTCACGACTAAGCACAAAACCAGCGCCGCTAGACATGAAGACCTGGCCGATATAGGCCTTAAACTTGCAGCCAAAGTAAACGGGCGTTTCACGATTATAGCGATATAGCATATATCGCATGTTTTCGATCACCGCAAAGGTGTCGTCGTCCGCCTTGAAGAACCAATCTGCATCGTTGTAGTGATTATGATAGACATACTTGAACGCCTCCTTGGTCTTCAGCCAGAGATTTCTTCGTCCTTCTGTCACATTCAATTTTATTGCAGGCAGCTCAATATCCAATTCGGAGCTCATGAAGAGCAGCATATTACAACGTTTGCCCCAGGTGCGTTTGACGTGCAGTGCCCGAAGTTTGTGATTGTGCGGATGAGTCATTACCCAGCAGAGCACGCGCACCTCTTTTTTCAGTTGTTCGGCTAGCGACGGCTGCTCTGCTGGGCCTCTATAGTTGATGAGCTCTGTCAAAATATATCCTGCAATTATGCGCACAATGAGGGCCCAAAGCAAACGAACTACATCATATCGCCTGCTGTTATGAGACATTTCTAAATCCACATTGAATATATTTTAAATATATTTAAAGAATTTTTGCTTAAATTTTAGACTCTGCTTTAAGAGTGTAAACTGAGACGCCGAGAAGATTCTTTGCAATTATATATTATCACATATATTTATTATTTCATTTCAATATAAATTTACTTTTGTTTATCTCAATTAATTTAATTCAGCTAACTTGACTTCCTCTTTCCTTTCCATCTAAATGTTTTTGCTCTTATTTTAACTTAATTCTCTACTCTTCTCTTGATCTGCTACAATAATTCTCCGGCTCCCACACGCCGTTTACCTTCTAGGCGCCCCCCACTTTTCCCCTCTTTGTTCGGCTGCATCGTTTGGCAATCTTTTAGCGTTTAGTGTGTGATTTTTCATTTCACACACAACGTATACACACTTTTTGGCACCTGCGTGTTGTAGGTTTCTTTTTTCCGTTTTGTTTTTCCACCTAGACTTCCCCTCTACATATATACCATATCATTTTTGATAGGCAGTCACTTTTTATGCCTTTTACTTCGGCTGGCTGTTTTATGGCCGCAACCACAGCAGGTAGTTTCCACATATTCCGGCAGCTGAACTGGCTGGCTGGTGTAGGCAAAGGTGTTCAGGGGCTCACCTGGCTGCTGTCATAGTTCCGCATGATTTCACAGAGTTTTGGAGTTTTGGCGCTTACAAAGCCGAGGCATGTGACATGGCCCGGCATTTTTTTGTTTTTTTTTTTTTTTTTGGGTCTGCGCTGTCATTTTGCTGCGTTTGTTTTAAGAAACGTTTCGGTTGTCAGTTAGTTTTTTTTTTGCGTATAAAACTCCGCCGCTCCCACTGCCCGCTAAGACATTCAACATAGGACAGCATTACGCCTACGTTCTGTCTTTTTGTTGCTATAAATTATTTGTGAGTGTGTGCGAACGGAATCAACACAGAGAGAGAGTGTGCCGACTCGTAAATACTCTGGAAAAATAATTGAACTTTGTATTAAAGTTAATTGATATATGAAGATGTTTGTTTGTTATATATAAATTGAATTTTTTCTTATTACTTTTAATTTTTAAAAATAAATAAAGCTACTGTTGATACCTATGACACGCAGTGTTACTGAGGATCAGAGATATTTGTATTTTTATTAAGTAATAATATTGTAAAAATTCAAAAGAGATAAATCAGAATTCGCATCGTTTGAGCGCATTGTGAATGTCAGTTCGTTTGAGTTCGACCCAAGTCATATTTCATTTCGGTTGTGCCTTTTTATGGTGCTGCGAGTTGTTAGGTTTAGTTAGGCAACTTAAATTTTGCTTTGCATCAAGGCAAGAAAAGCTAAAACAAAAAACAAATTCGCTGTAAACTGCTGATGCAAATAATACGAAGAAAAGTGTCTAGTGCAGAGATTATATAATATATATAACATATATATTTTTTATATATTTTTAGACAAGTTTTATGTAGTTAAGCTTTACAGAATTTAGTGCTTATTTAATTATGCAAATATTTTTTTAAATGTTGAATATACTTTTAGCTAAAAATAATGAAAATAAAAAACTATCTTTATAATACAGTCGAGTCGCGATAATTCGAAATGGCAAGGGGATCAGTTTTTTTCGATTTACACAGAAATTCAAATTATCGAGATTTCTATCATATAGATATCCCCATCAAGGGGATAGAATTTTTTTCGATTTATCGCGATTTTCGATTTAGCGGGGTACAAATTATCGAGACTCGACTGTATTATAAATTTAAAATAGTTTTTAATTGGGTAAAATAAATAGAAACTCAAATAAGTTTGAACTAAAATCTTCACTGCATTTGACTCACACCTAACCCAAATTTTATTGAAAAATAAAAATAATAATAATACACAAAATTTAGTTAGTTATTCAATGCTAACAATTGCAATCTACACTTAATGAAGTAATAAAAAAGCTTTGCTAAAATAATGTGAAATAAAAATGCAATCAATTGAAATGGAAAAAATTAGAAAAAATATTTTTTTTTTTATATAAATGCAAACTAAAATAAAAGTTTTTTATTACATTTGTATTTGTGTAGGTAGGTACTTGGTAACTTAAAAAAAAAGCAGGACCTTGTTGGCATTAAGTGAAAGGACCAAGAGAACAACTGAGAAAGTTGCAGTTAGAGAACGTTATATATATATCTATATATGAACATATATATATATAATTTTTTTTTTATCATTATCAAACAAGCAATTCAGCAAAAACTAACACAAACAACACTCAAGTGTGGTCTGGTGCGTGTGTGTGTTGGTGTGTGCGCTGGTTCGCCACTTGATCTTTTAGCTAACGAGCGCTTTTCAACAGGACCTGCTGCCTGCCTACTACACCCAGCACATGTGTGTGTGGGGATGCTGGGTCCGCCTGTCAGGCTGGCAACGTTATCTGCAGGCACTTCAAACTAAACTCACCGCAAACAAAGTGGCCTCGTCCTGGCTCGACTGCCTTCGTGCCCGGAGCCTCCTTACCCCTCCCTACCCCTCCCTACCCTCTCTCCCATCGTGCCCCACTCCATCGCTTTGCTCCACTTAATCACTCAAGCGTGAATCTATTCATCATTCATAAGTTATAAATTTGCCTGCTGTGGCATGTTTTTTGGGCGTAAGAAGTGGCAGAGGCCTCCTCCGCAGAGGACCACAGCTGAGAGAGCAGGACACGGCACAGTTTCCACTTGTGCATTGTGCATTGTATGTGGTGCTACAACATAGTGAGTGGTTGAGTGCTTGATGTCGCATATCTGTAAGATGCAGCCCCCACTTCTCTGGCCCCTTTCTTGAACTAACTCCCGCTCTATCTGTTTTCTGATAAATATTTATAAATTGATTTGCAAGCGTTGTCAACCCTTTGAACTGATGTATTGAAGCGCGCACTCCTTTCATTCCTTCATCCACTTGACACACATCCCAATACACGTTTGTTTCCATTCGCAGGTGCCACCGCATCACATCAAGACTTATCAGATTGAGAAACAAGAGAATAGCACACTGGAATCGGTGACAAGTGCCATACACTTTATGGTAACCACACAGCATTTTCTCAAGGGTCAAATGCGGGTAAGCCGAACGGACATACGATTAGAAATATATAAATCGAGTGGTTGCACGTGTCAAAGGACTTGCTGCAATCGCAAGACATTTGCTTAATATATATGAGAAATCTTGATGATTATTAAATCACAATTGTAATAAATCAACAAACTAAATCAAACATCTGATTCCACAGCTCAAATGCACGGCTTACATATTTGACATATTCAAAGAGGAAATCGAAAGCATTATCGAAGAGGATCGACCCAGAATTATGGCCTCTGGCCGATCATACGATATCAACAATTATCCACTGGAAGATCATGGCAACAGGCATGGCGATCGCGGCGGCTATGAGGAACACAATGAATCCTATTTGACCTACTCATCGAGTAAGTATTGTTAGGTTTATAAAATAAATAAAATATTGTTATATAATAAATATTAGCTATATTATTTTAATACATTTAATCCAGAGAAAACCGATCTGCTTCTGATATATGTATGTCTAACTTTATGTTTAAGGGATGCTCATAACAATTTTTTAAGATCGGAATTTATTTGTTATTTATTTTAATTTTAGTTAAAGTTTTAATTTTAGTTTATTTTTTTTTTTTTTAATTTAAACTTAATTTTTTTTTTTTTTTTTTTACTTTTAATATTAATTAAAATTTTTATTTTTGTATGTATATTAATTTAATTTTAATTTGTATTATTATTAAATTTTAATTTCAATATTAATTTGGATTTTAATTTTTATTATTATTTAATTTAAGATTTACTTTTTATTTTTATTTCTATTTTTTTTTTGTTTTTTTTTTATAATTTGAATTTTTATTTATAATCTAATTTATTTTTTATTTTTATTTAATATGATTTTTTTTTATTTTAATTTATTTTTTTATTTTAATTTATTTTTTTTTTAATTTTTTTTTATTTAAATTAATTTTTTTTTAATATTTTAATTTTTATTTTTTTAAACCAATTATGAAGAACCAAATTACTAATAATCCTTGATTTTCCCTAGTATTTGGTATGATTTTCTTTGAACACCTCTTCCCAGCAACAACTTCCATTTCATTTACAATTTATGAATAATTTAAGAACAACCCAGATTTGTAGCTTAAGTGAAATTCCATTGAAACTCTCAAACAATAAAATAAAAATCAATAGTTTTTTAGTTGGAATTTGCTTAGCAGTGCGCAGAGCTCTAATGCCGCCTCAAGTAGATTTGAAAACTGAACTGAAAAACCTTTTAACAAGTGTTTGCCAGCCTGATCCAAGCTGCACACAAACTGCAGCTGCGAAGTGGGTGTGGCTGAGGCAGTCGGACTGGGAGTGGAAGTGGGAGTGGCTACATTTTTGAGCATCTGCTATGTCAACTTTCAATAGTTGCCCATCAAGGCACTTGGTGTCCTCCTCGCTTGCCTTGCTCGAACATACAACGTAAATTATGCAAATAACATTTGCCAGCATAAACATTCAGGCAAAAGCAGCTGTTGTTGCTGCTGCTGCTGCTGCTGCTGCTGCTCCTGGCAAGTGGCAGCAGGATAACCGACACGCTTATCGAATCAAATGCCGGGTCAAATCAAATTGGTATAAACTTCGTTTCAGACAGTGAAAGATTGTCGCGGCACATCTTTTGCCGACTACCAGCTGATTTTCTCTAGTTTCTGTTGATGTTGTGGCCCAGAGGCAATGTTACATGTCATTGGACTGGTTATTTGTATACCCTGTATTTATTGGTGAAATTGATGTCAAAGAGATATTTGTTGTGAAGATAAAGCTGGATTTCTAGGTATTATAATATTAATAATTTTATTAATAATTATATATATATATATATATTTTTTATATTATTTAATTTTATTTTTCTTATATTATTATTTTTTTCATTTTTCATTTACTTTCACATATTTTATATAATTTTCACACACAAATTTATATGAGTAGAATATAAATATATAAATATATATATATATATATATACAAATATATATGCACAGTTGCGAGGTATCTACTAGTCGTTCAGTCTCTACTAAGCTGCACTCTACTATGCATAGTTGTTTCTCTAATTTACGCTGTGGAAGTAAGTTGATTGCTGTGTAGCTTATGCTTATAAAGCTCCCCTTCCGCTTGCCGGCCACCTCTCTCTCTCTCTCTCTCTCTCTCATTCTCGCTCTTCCACTATTTGCTAGAGTTGCCACTTACTTGCGGCAACATTTACTTAACACCAAAATGCAACAGCAGCGTCAGCATCAGCAACAACAACAACATTGTAAACGCATTGAGCTGCAAATTGTATTTAAAATTGCATCGACTTCAAAAAGAAGTACGGAAAATATATATGTATATAAAAAAGTATATATATTTATATATATGTATATATAGTGGAGACTATATATTCAACGGGCGCATAAAAGTATGCAACATTCTTAGCTGGAGCGCGTTACCCATGCGAAATGAACTCGATTTTCAGTGGGGTTTGCAGCTTGCTCTGCTCATAGTTGCGTTTCAAACGAATTCGATTTTTGTGAACTTTATGCAAATGCAATGTTGACATGCAATCCACACACACACACACACACACACCCACACACACACACACACACACACACTCACTCACACACACTCACACACTCACACACACACTCACTCACTCACTCACTCACACACACACTCACACATACAAGCGAGTATATTGACTAAGAAGTGTATTTTTTTTTTTATTTTTGGGTAGATTTATCGGATATTTTTCAGCTGGCAGCAACTCAATGGAGTGCAAGAGTTGCAAATAAAATATAAAGCTGAGCATATCTGAATCCATACAAAATATCAGAGGAATTAAACTTAAGCTGGGCCAATGCAAGAACATCAAAGAGTAAATAAGCCTTAAAAAACTGTTTGGTATTAAGAGATCATTTAAAGAGTCTTGTGCAAAAATAAAGTATCTCTTTAAAAAATTCATAGGACTTTTTGCTCTTTAATAAATCATACAAAATCAGCTTAAGCTCTGCTCATGCCAATTATCAAAGAGCAAATGTTCCAAAGAACGTATAAATACAAATCCCTTAATAATTGTGAGTAAGGGAATTTTTCCTCTTTCATAAATTATTCAAAATCTGCTCATGTATCAAAGAGTAAATATGCCTTAACAAACAGTTTTGCACAAAGAGATCATTTAGATGATTTTTTACTCTTTCTTAAATCATACAAAATCTGCTTAAGCTCAGCTTAAAGAGTAAATATTCCATAACAAACCGTTTTTATATAAGAGACCATTCACATGGCATTTTAAAGTAATTTGTGAATAGATGATTTTTCGCTCTTTCATAAATCATACAAAATCTGGCTCTGAAAAATATCAAAGAGTAAATAAACCTTAATAAACTCTTTGGTATAAAGAGATCATTAAATGAGCCTGTTACAAAATAAATGTCCCTTAGTAAAATTGCTTTAGTGCAAAGAGTTAGTATTTTAATTTATAGGATTTTCCGCTCTTTCATAAATCATACAAAATCCGCCTATGAAACATATCAAAGAGCAAATAAACCTTGACAAACTGTTTGTAATAAAGAGATCATTTAAATACCTTAAACTTAGAGGATTTTTTGCTCTTTCATAAATCACAAAATCTGCTTAAACTCAGCTCGATTATCAAAGAGGAAATTCCATAACAAACAAGTCCCTTAGTAATTTGTAAATAGACGACTTTTTGCTCTTTAATAAATCATACAGAATCAGAGTATGCAATATATCAAAGAGTAAATATCCATAATAAACCTTGGTAATTTGTTTGTTTTAGTGCACATAGGAATTTTTGCTCTTTTATGTAATAATAAATGTTTGTGCGAGAAAAAAGCGCACAGAAAATATCCTTAAAGCCGCATCAATCCGCATTCAATGCGAATTTCAGCTACAGTTATACATGAAGCTCCCTTTTAGTGTGTGCTTAGGAAATCTCTTTGCTAATGCACACGCCTCACGCCATACACATACACGGACTAGTGCCGCTCTTTATAATCCGCTCTCACTCATTCACTCACTCTCACTCTCACTCTCTTTGCTTTTTCTGTCTATTTTGCAGCGGATAACGGTGCATCGGGCGCTTCGAGTGCGGCTCAGGAAATCTTTTGGCGCGTTTGGCTATTGAAGCTTATGGAGGCGTTGCCATTGCACAGACACATCAACAGGCAACTGGCAAAGTGGGCGTGGCACTTTGATGCGTACACCACATGGCTAAGCGTTGCGCTCGTCGTGCTGCCGCCCCTCTGCCTGTGGACGGGCCATCAAATTAACAACTGTCAATATGCCAGCGACAGCGCAGCGACGCAACAGACGGTTAGCGACGACGACGGCGACGGCGACGGTGACGGCGACGTCAATGTGACAATGTCAAAGAGAGCGCCGAGTGAGAGCGACAAATGCTTTTATAATTGTCAAATGGCATTGGCAACACTTAATGATGATGACGATGATGATGATGACGACGCTAGAGCTAACGATGATGCTGCTGATGCTGCTGCTGCTGCTGCTGCTGATGATGATGATGATGATGCCAATTCTGGCGTTGATTTAACTGCAGCTGCAGCTGCAGCGCGCCAACATCAACAGCTGTCAGCGACACTTGCCAAAGTGGGCGTGGCCTCGCAGCCGGCTCAACGATTATTGATGACTTGCCCAACGCTGGCAGCGGCAGCGGCAGCGACTTGCTGATGCTGAATTGATGATGAAATGCATTTCGAAAAGTAGCTTAAGGTGCTGCCAAGCGAACGCATGGGCACATTTCTCTTAATCATATGCGTTTCTTTCTCTTGTTTGTGTTACGCGCAATAATTAATGCCGCAAGCCGAAAGCAAACAACAACAAAAACGAAAATAAAATGGAAATTTACAGTTCGCACTTGAGACGTTGAGAAGCCAATTTGGGACTTAAAGCCAAATGTAATAAGAGAGAAGCAAAGCAAAGAGAATCTTAAATATAATAAAGAGCGCAACTGCTAATATGTTAATAAATGATATACATAAATGTAATGAGAGTAAATATACAAATTTAACAAAAACAAAAAATAAATAATTAATCTAATTATATAAATACAACATATGTACGCAAACAAATAACAGGTGAAGCTCATAGAATAGCGTTAATTATGATAAGATTTCAAAAAATATATATATATATATTAATGTATATGTATAAAATGCATTAGAAATTAGTTTTACAAAAATCTCTTACTCTGCATTGATTTAAATAATTTCATTACATTTTACTTGTAAAGCCGTTTGAGTGCTTATTTGCGCTCTTCAATTCATTTCTCTTTAAATATTAATTAATTTCCCTAAAACACTCCGTGCCGACTGCGCTGCTGGCGCTCACTTTGATTTCACACTCACAGACGTAGCTCTCTCGTTGGCTGCGCTGCCATTGCACAAAAAAAAAAAAATAAATAAGAGATTTCGGGCTCCACTGCTTGCACGATCTTGCATTGCCGACGCTGACTGCGCTGCATAAGTTCGTTGTTCGGCTTGCAAGTTGCAACACACACGAAGTCAATGCCGACCACAATACAAAAAAAAAACAACAAAAAAGGAAAAGCAACTCACTCAGACACACACTTAGGCGACTTCCTCTCTCGCGATTTCACTCATTGCCGACGCGACAGCGTTTGCGCACGCGTTTACCGTTACTTCTTTTTCAACTCACGCAAAGGCGACGCACCAGAGACACTAACTGAGCAGAAAACAATAGCAACTAAAACTAAAACTAATACTAATACTTAAACACTCTCACTAGCTAGTATAAGAACTAGCCTTACTTTAATTTCACTTTTACATTCCCGACGCCAACTGCGCTGCTCCTATTATTTTGCAACTCACGAACGAATGCGCAAATGCAACTGACAGCAGTAAAATCCCTTTGCAAGGAATTTCTATTCAAGCTCTCCTTAATTTCCCTAAATGCCAACATTGCTTGGCTCCAGTTTCTGCTTCCCCTGCAGTCATTCTCTCAATTGTAGTCATTTTTTTGGGATTTTTTTCACATTTTATTTGAAATGCCAAACATTTAAGTTAAGAGATGCAACAGTTACCAAAAAACAAAAGAGTTCATTCAGAAGTTTTGATCTCTTGTTGTTTACATCAAGTACGAAGCGAAAGAGTATTGCGAAAAGCTTTTGCTGAGCTTTGAATTTGCACTTGAGCTTAGCTTTTATATATCGTAGTGCAGTTTAAAGTACAGTAAGACAGCAGCTCTCTCGCTCACTCTCCTGATTTTGTATATAAAATTGTGCTTATCAGTAGAATAAGGGAATAAGATAAGAAATCGAGAAATGTAAGCAAGAGCATAATAACAGCATTCTATATATAGAAAGGAACTTTTTACGGTTTTGGAAGCATGCAAAATTAATTACGAAAAACTTTTTCATTTGTAGACGCAAAAATTAAAATTAAATAACAGCTAAATTGACTTAAAAAAAAGAAGAAAAAATCAATTTTGTTTTTCAGCAAAACTAAAAAATTAACAAACAATTATTTGAACATTTTTGGCAAACAAAAATCCAACGGTAAATAGTTCCTTTGCCTTATAAATAAACAAAAAAAAAACTGTATGGAGAACGCAATATGTAAATGGAATTAAAAAAATTGGAAAAAATTGATAAAAAAAAAATATTAAAATGAAGAGAAATGAAAAAATAAATAAAAAAAAAATAAATAATATTATAATCAAAATTCTTAATAATTGTATATAGTTAAATATACTAAGAAGTTGTCAAAAAATAAACAAAAAATCAATTGTGAATTTATGGTTAGTAAGTTTTTATGTGTAAATGTTAAATATGATATATGATATATGATATACATACGTATATATATATAGAATGATATAGATGGATATACTATATATATATATATACAGCTATAACTGCATGCTAAGGTTTATCTAATCAAAAAAAAGTGTTGTGAAAGTTGTCTTCCCTGATTTTTGGTTTTATTTCTTTCTATATAAATTGTTTTTTAATTTCATATATATTTTCAATTCTCTGCTAAGCTTTATAAACAAAAACGAAAATATTAAATAAACTTTATATAAAAGTTATTCATAAATTGTTAGTGTATATAGAAAAGCGTAGAGAAAACAACAATTATTTATTCTTTTCGAAAAAAAATATATATAAATAAAAAATAAAAAATAAAAAATTAAAAATAAAATAAAAACATAAATGTTGTTTAACTAGATTTAGATTTATATACATATATAATATGAATATTAAAAAAATAAAATGCAAAAGCTTACATTGAATATAACAAAACATATTCATATCCATAAAAAACAAAAGCAAACAAAATACAATACAATATTGTAAAAAGTAAAAAAAATATATATATAAAATAAATATTAAATTAATAAGCATACATGTAAAAAGTAAATTAAACAACTGGCAAGCATTAGTATTTATGGCTATAAATTAAATATATATATAAACATAAATAAACAATAATAAATTATAAATAATGAAATAATGCAGAGACTTTTGCTACGACTGCAGTAACATATTTATGCACAGCACTGTAGCGGCGCTGTTAGCTGTTAGCAAACGCCATCTAGCGGCTTGGCTGGGCAAACAGCTTTCTGGCAGCTGAACACACTGCCTACAAAAGCTTTTAGGCCAGCAAAGCTTTTAGTCAAGCTGCAGTTGCAGTTCTGGCTCCATGCACGTGTTGTGATCAGCGAGCTTTCCGCTTAGCCTCAGTTGGCCAAAGCTCCGCCTGAAGGTCAGACGGGACAAGAACTCCGCCTCGCGCTCCGCAGTCAACGCGCTTCAATGACGACGAAAGCACCGTCCGAGTCCCTTTCCATTTACTACGACGCGTTGTATTTCGAATTCAAGCAAAACTCATTTAATTTAAGTGTTTAAAAAGCAACGAAATTCCAAATCAAATCCGCGCTTTACTCCACTTGACCTTGGCCCTAATTATTTTCTGCTTCGCAATAATTTCCCTCATTTTTTTTGTATATTTTCTCACGCACGTGTCTTTTTTTTTTTTTGTACCCTGTCTTCGGTAGTGATTATTTTTTTTCTGCTCATATAAAAAAATAAAACGACTGCCAACAATTTAATTAACTACGAATTTAACCCATTGACGTAATTGCGCCCAAAATTTCACTTTTTTTTATAAATAAAGCGTCTTTTCTTTGGCTAAATTAGAATTTTGTGCCTATTTATGATTTTTTAAATATTTATTTTGTTAACTAAATTATTCAATTCATTTGTGTAACTTGTTTCAATTCAAAAAAAAGAAGAGTTTTTGGATTTACGGTAAGTTTCTTATTCTTACTTTTTGTTTTGGCGGGAAAAAAATGTGTGCGTAAAACTGTAGATAATTTTTTTTCTTTCAAAATTCGCTTTCACGCGAAATTCTTGTGAAATGCTAACAGACTGTTAACTGTTTAACAGTGCGCTGTTAGAGCTTGGCAACATTTTCAAGTTGAAAATGCAAGCTTCAGTATTTATGGTAAATAGAAAAAGCTTTTTGATATGGTAATAAATTAACTATAAATTAATATTTTAAAAAAAGTATTTAAAATATTTAAATACATAAAAATCATATGATTTTAAAGCTCAAGCTGTAAAAATTCCCTTAAGCAATTAAGCACTCTTTGCTTGCCTTAAGCAAAAAAGGGAAATTTCTCTCTGCGTAATATCCCAAAAGAGTGAGAGAGACAGCATGGCCGTGCGCTCACGCAAACGGCTCACAAAACTGCTCGACTCTCTGTGCGTTTGTTTTGCTTGCTTGAATCTAAATTAGTTTTCTGCAGTTTACACTCTCTGCGAGCGGTTCGTTGACCCAGATGGCCCTCTTAAATGCATTTCTCCAGGCGCTGAGCCACATTTTTCCCATTGGCTAAACGCAGTTTACCGTTGTTTAGCAAATTTTTGTCGTGCCGCTCGATCCCTGTCAGCAGCTCCAAAGGCAGCAGCACGTTCAATTGGCTTTGAGTCGTTCAAGCGGTAGCAGCAAAAAGTTCCTAGTTAGAAACAAGATTTAAATATATAAATTGCGTGCAATTTACAAAAGAAATAAAATTTATATATAGAAATATCCTATTATTTCACACTTGTAATATATATATTTATATATATATATATATGTATAAAATAAATAAATTTATTATAATTCTTAAAGACTTCAATACTCTATATACTGATATAGACAGAACAAACAAAATCCAAGCCAATATAAATGCCTTTCGTCGAAAGATTCGTACAAATTCGTAATTTTGTTATGAACGTTTGTCTCGTCGAGGCCATACAATTCGTCCAGGATCTAACCCATGCTATTTGTTTGGACTTTCAAGGCCTCTTCAATCTCAAATAGAGCTGGCGAACTGGTTCGGTAAGTGCGTGTGTAGGTGTGTCTGTGTGTGTGTGTGTGTGGGTGTGTGTGTGTGTGTATTGGTGTGAAAGTGTCACAGACAAGTGAAAGTATAACTGTAAATTTATGTGTATCCCTAATTTTTCGGTGTGTTCTTTGCGTTTCCGTTTCTGAAAATGGTTCGAGACATAAGCAAAAACCTCATGGCTGTCTCAAATCTTACAGAGAGGTTATGGCTGTGCTCTAAGAATGTTATTAAAAGTTATTAAAAGTTATAAAAAATATATATGGAATATTTTAAAAACAAATAAATCTTTTAAAGAATTTGTTTTAATAAAATATTCCCATTAGAAATCTTGATAGAACGAAAAAAAAGCGCAAAGACAAAGGGAGAATACTTAAATAATATATAAATATATATTTATTCAAGCTTATTATGTTTTCTTTATTTTTACTTGTCTTTTATTCTTTACAAATATTTAATAAAAATATAGAAGAAAATATTTAACAATTTTATATTCAATTTATATTTGTATTCTTTCATTCTTCTGCTTAATAAATACATTTAAATTTTTTAGACAATTCTTTGAATAATACAGAAAATATATAAAAATATATATATTTATTTTTTATATTTTTATTTATTTTTATTTATTTATTTTCAATTATATTTTTTGCTTATTTTCATTAATTTCGTTTCATGCTCACATTTGGCTTTCATCTTTTGTACGCAGCTCACCTCATCAATCGCAGTGTTGCTCAGACGCAACACACCCACGCACACACACACATCACATACACACAACGGAGCATACTCAAACTCAAACACACACACACACACAGAAAGATACACCCTACACATCCACACACACTCACGAAGAACCTACAGACGGACAGCCACAAAACGACATTTTTGCTTGGTTTTAAAAACTAAACGACCATTCGATAAACAAATTGAACAAGTTGCTAACAGACCAACAACCACAACAGTCGTTAAACGATCAGCGATAACCGATAACCGATAACTAAATCGATAACCGATAGACAGCAAGATGCTCTCCTGTGCGTCATTCAATAAATTGATTTACCCAACGGCCGCCGAAGTCACCGCCATGGCCAGTGGCAAGGCGACCCCAGTTGGGGTCAATCTCAACTCATTGCCTGTGCCCCGGGCGCCGAGCGAAACCCAAAGCGAGATCTCATCGGTGGACAGTGATTGGAGTGACATTCGGGCGATTGCACTCAAACTGGGCGTACAGAATGTGGACGATCTGCATACGGAGCGCTTCAAGGTGGATAGACAGAAACTGGAACAGTTGCTAAAGGGTGAGCCGAACAATGAAGTATATATTTATAGATATAGCTGCGAAATATAAAATAGCACCAGTCTTAAAAGCAACTAGTTTAAAGTTGGTTTATGCATTTAATGAGGATATTTGTTATGTAATATTAGATCTTTAATTTAGTAGAAAAGCAAAGAAATTGTCGATTTGAGTTGATTGAGCTTAGGAATAAACACAAAATTATTAATGGATAGAAAAATAGCAGCACTTAAGTATTTGTGTTTTAATCTATAAGAAAAAGGTGTATGTTGGTGTTGTTATTGTTTTCTTCAACTTAATATATTTATTTAAATTTAAATATATTTTGTTTTAATCTTAATCATATTCCACAGCGGACAGCGCCGTCGAGGGCATGAATGGTGCAGAATATTTCTTTGATAATGTAAGTTGAGAAATAAAAAAAAATATATAATTAAATATGCTAAAAAAGATATAAAAATATATAAAAATTATTCATTATAGTAATATACATAAATATTAGATATATATATTCATATTTTTATACCCTGAACCCATTGAAAATGGGAAATCAGGGTATAATGTTTTTGTGAAAATGTATGTAACAGGCAGAAGGAGACGTGGCAGACCCCATAAAGTATATATATTCTTGATCAGCTCGACAAACTGAGTCGATATAGCCATGTCCGTCTGTCCGTCCGTCCGTCCGTCCGTGTGAACGCAGCGATCTCGTAAACCACAAAAGCTAGAGATCTGAAATTTGAAATGTATACTCGTGTATATCCTACGCATTACGAGTTTATCGATTTTTTTTCGATCACTCATCCCATTTCCTTATTATCGATAAAAATGGATAACTTTGCTTCGTTTTTGAATACCGTTATAGCTATAGATTTCAGATTTACTGTGTGTATCCGTGTAATGAATACAAACATTTTGCAATTTTTGGATTTTGGATACCACGCCCCCTTCCCCCCAAATTTGAAAAAAACGTATTTCAAATACTAGAGACTTGTGCTTTGCCAAGTACATACATATGAATGTCATTATTACGCTGTAAAAGTTTGATTACGAAAGTCCTCCTAGAAGCAAACCTATTCAACAAATAAGTTTCCAAAATATAGCCCATACTGCAGCCCAAGCGCTGCCCGCGCGCAGTCGCTGCGTAAACTGCGCAGTAGCAGAGAAAGTGCTTGTGCGTGCGTGTGCATGTGTGTGTGTGTGTGTATGTGTTGTTTGTGTATATGTATACGAGAAGCGTATATATATAAAGAAGCGTATATAAAAGAAGCGTAAAATGATTTGAATATCGCATGAATAGTCGAGCAGTCTCGACTAGAGCACTCTTACTTGTTTTATTTAGTTTCTAGATATATCATTAAAGATGTTTATAGAAATACATATTTATCTATAATAAGTTCGTAAGATTTTTCATTCATTGGTTTTGTTGTTGTTTTCGATTGACACGTCTGAGTTGTATTGTATCTCAGTAGGTATTGTAATTGTTGTATTTTACAGACGTATATCACTTAAGCATAAATTGTTTAAACGTTACAACAAAATTTACGTTTAAACATTTAGCCGACAAATTACAAATTTTAGTGAAGAAACCATCAATGTTTAGCTAATTACAAAACCAAATTCAAGTGTATTACATAAAGACGCATATATATCTGAACTATATATATGCATATATACTTATTATCTTTCAGATCATGAGCACCACTGATACATATGTAAGCTGGCCTTGCAGACTGAAGATTGGCGCCAAGAGCAAGAAGGGTGAGTGCCAGAAATCGTATAAAATTCCCTCTATATAATACTCTATGTATATATATCTTCAATCTATAGATCCCCATGTACGTATTGTGGGTAAGGTAGATCAGGTGCAACGCGCCAAAGATCATATTCTCGGCAGTCTTGACTCCAGGGTAAGTTCAACTTTATCCAGAACTCTATATAGATTCAAGTTGATTCTTCTCCATTTCCTTAGGGCACTCGTGTTATTATGAAAATGGATGTTAGCTATACGGATCATTCATACATCATTGGACGCGGCGGCAACAATATAAAACGCATCATGGACGACACACACACGCACATACATTTCCCGGACTCGAACCGTTCGAATCCAACGGAGAAATCGAATCAGGTGTCGCTGTGCGGCAGCCTGGAGGGTGTGGAGCGTGCCAGAGCTTTGGTGCGTCTCTCCACCCCATTGCTCATCTCGTTCGAGATGCCAGTCATGGGACCGGGTAAACCGCAACCGGACCACGAGACGCCATATATCAAAATGATTGAGAGCAAATTCAATGTGCAGGTGATTTAATGAAATTCGATTACGACTTTATGGTTTATTGTGATAGAAAGTATTTGGAGTTAGGAGCGGATGTCTATAAAAGAAATGGAAATAGAAATTTATAGTTTGAGGAACGATCTTGATTAGGCTTAGATTTGTTTAGATATGAAGTCTTTTCGTACGATTTTGAGTCAAAGTACGTAAGATTCATGATTTATGTTATAAATAACTTAATTAACGTTAAATCGTTCCATGGCTCTAACTAATTTGCTGTGCTAAGGTTGTTCTTCTTGTTCCTTTTCTTGTTATTTATTATGCACCAACTTTATTTACATAGCTATTGGATATTGTCCTAGTTCTCTATGCTTTGAACCTGAAAGCTTTCTCTCAAAAACTTTAAATTAGAACAAGAGTTCTTCCGATTCGAGCTCAACTAGAACAAGAGTTTTTCGGATTCGAGCTCTAAGACATGGTTTTAAATATTTTTTTGATCTAAGGGTCTCTTCAGATATTTCCTTTTTATACCCTGAACCCATTGAAGATGGGAAACCAGGGTATAATAGTTTTGTTAAATGTATGTAACAGGCAGAAGGAGGCGTGGCAGACCCCATAAAGTAGATATATTCTTGATCAGCTCGACAAACTGAGTCGATATAGCCATGTCCGTCTATCCGTCCGTCCGTCCGTCCGAGCACTCTTGTTCCTATCTATCTAGATTTATTTTTGTTCCTAGAACTTCTCAAAAATACTGCAGCTCTAAGTTATAATTCAAATTTCTGATTCAAGTCACTTTTAATATCAATAGTTTAGCTTTATGTAATATTTGGTTTTATAGTTATTCTTAGTAGGTCTACCCAACCTAATCCTCCTGCAAAATGAAGCAATTTTAGCTAAAAATAACTCTGGAATATAGTATTTTTTCCATTTGCCATGCCTCCAGAGGCGTGAATATATCATTTTTGTTTAGTCTTAAGAAGGGGTCTACAGTAGACTTGGGTAGCTCATGAGTGAGTGAGCCCAAATGAATGGCTGGAACTGAGCCACTGAACTTGTTCCTTCAATATGGCTCATTTTGGCTCACCAGCTCATTTTCATTCACTAGCTCAGTTTGGTTCACTACCTCATTTTGGTTCAGAGTTTTCAAATTGCTTGCGATCACTATCGGCTCATGAGCTATCAGCAAGTGAGCCAGTGAGCCATATGAGTGAGTTGGCTCACTTCACAGAAAAGACCGAGTGAGCCGGTTCACCTCAATGAGCTGCTTTTACCCAAGTGTAGTCTACAGTTGCCTCCAATAAGAAGTAAAGAAATTTATTGTTAAATGAACAGAGGAAAGTCAGCAGTAACTCAAGTGTCGCTCTAGATTCGATTTATAGTCCTGCTGAAACATTGATAGCCAAATTCAAATTGTGATTGAATCATATTATTTTATTTTGGGAATTGATTTAAGTTTCCTCTCATAAGAATTAAGCAAATATAATTTCTAAATATCTATATATAAATCTCTTCCCTATATATATTCTATATTCAATATTTCACATATTCCGCATTTCAGGTCATATTTTCATCGCGTCCCAAGCTACATACATCCCTGGTGCTGGTCAAGGGCTCTGAAAAGGAATCCGCGCAGGTGCGCGATGCCACCCAATTGCTGATCAACTTTGCCTTCGAGAGCATTGCGGTAAGTGTTAACAAAATAATAATAATAAAATTATATAATTATAATTAAATCATAATTTTCTCGATTTAGAGTCAAATTCTTGTGAATGTTCAAATGGAAATATCGCCGCAACATCATGAGATAGTCAAGGGCAAGAATAATGTGAATCTATTGAGCATTATGGATCGCACCCAGACCAAAATCATATTTCCTGATCTGTCTGATATGAACGTGAAGCCGTTGAAGAAGTCGCAGGTGACAATTAGCGGACGCATCGACGATGTTTATAGGGCCCGACAGCAATTGCTCGGCAATATGCCCGTTGCATTGATATTTGATTTTCCGGACAATCAGACTGATGCCTCCGAAATAATGGGCCTGAATATCAAGCACGGTGTCTATATAACTCTACGTCAAAAGCAACGACAAAGCACATTAGCGATTGTTATCAAGGGTATTGAGAAATTTATCGGTAAGTGAACTGAACACAGGAGGAATTTATATATATTTCGCTATTAGTTACCTAATTAATTAGGTATTTATACTATAAACTATAATACTCAGAGTAAGGGTATAATTACTGAAACAAATCTATATCTATCTCTGTCTAAATATATAGACTTCACTTAAACATCTAGAGCAAAGAGAGAGTAAGAGAGCGGCGTATGTGTGGATTGCACACAGCTGGTTCTGAGTGAATTCTAATTGTGTCTTGTTGCTTTGGATCCCGTTATCCTCAGCTACGCGCTCAGCCAACGCTCTCACTTTTATACGCAGAGTACAAGCAGTGTGCATGAGAGCTGTATTAGCTGTGGGCTTTCAGTAGGTCTGTGAGCATAATTTTGTGCTGATGCTTTTGATTCCGTTATCCTTAGCTGCGCGCTCAGCCAACAGCTCTCAGAGTGCAAGCAGTGTGCATGCAATGAGCGCGAGAGCAATATTAGTCGTGGGCTTCAAGTAGGAGGTGGTGTGAGCGCTGTGTCGCTGTTGTAATGGTATTAGTGCAACTTAACGTAGACGAACGTTCAAAGTAGAGTGGATTGTGTGAGCGTGAGAGTTGAGCTAGGTAGTATGAGTTTGAGTGCTATATTTATATTGGTATTAGTGCAACTTGTTGCTTAGCGTAGACAGCCGGTGGAAATGTCGGCTTAGTTTGTGCGTGATCTTTGTCGTGGAAGGTTCGTTTTTTTTTTCTTAGTGTTTGTTCATGTGTGTGCAAAATAATTTGACAATTGTGTTTTAAATACTGAACTGGTGTTATATGTAATTATGTCGGGGCTTTTCTTTTTGCTGTTGTGTATTTATAATAATCTAGTGAAATAATTTATAGCTTTTATTCGTTGATCGACAGTTTTTTCACAAGCAAAAAAAGAGACGCGATCCACATTTGTTGTTAGAGCGTGACAGCAAGATTGAGAGTTATTTTACTGTTAAAGCAGCAGTAGGAGGAGTGGAGTGGCTTCAGGGCTTCGGCAAGCCAGATGAGCAAGTCATAAAAGCCAGAAAAAGCTAAACATAAATAGAAAAATCCAGAAGAAAGCTTTTACGATGTAAAAGGCATTTTTTGTGTTTGACTTGATATAAAAAACCGTGAAGCACAGCGAAATCACTTAACATTTACCAAATTCTTATCCAATTTTGTCATTTTCCCACATTTCCTTCATGCTAAAAAGAAGCCATTTTATAAACAGCTATAAATCCCGCCAGCTGCTAGCTCTTTTTTCCGCATTCTGTTTGTAAAATGCCAGAACTGACCAGAAAATAGCTAAATTGGCAACACTGTGAAGCAGTCGAAGAAAAAATTCGTTTTATGATGAGATAACAAAATTAAGAGAGTAAATTTACTATAAGAAAGCAAAATAGCAAATACTTGATAACTTTTTCGTACAAAGAGAGCGAAATTAAAAGTTATTAAATTAAAATTATTAAATAAATTATTAAATAGCTGAAGTCATGCCTAGGAAATATTTTACAAACAAAAAAGGTTTTTTTTTTAAACAAATTCTATAATTATTTAAAATTAAAAAAAAAACTATGTTTTCCTATAAAAATCCTATAATTATTTAATATTTATTAACAACAACCTTTCCACACAGATAAAATCTATGAAGCGCGTCAGGAAATTCTACACCTGACGACGCCCGCCATCAAACCGGAGATACCCGATTATTATTACATGCCAAAGGATAGCGACGTGAGTCTGGCATACCGATCCCAATTGACCGCGCTGTTGGCCGGCTATCCGGATAGTCCGAAGACGCCATCGCTGTTGCCGCCCGCAATGGGCGGACAGTTGACACCGTATGACAACAATAGCAAGAGCCACATTCTGCTCGGTGCTGGCCTTGCCACGCCCACCGGCATATGTGCACCCACACAGAAATATATGCAGTTGCATAACAGCAATTATCAGCCCCGTCCATTGTCATCCATAAACAACAACATCAACAACAACAACAACAACAATAATACAAGCAGTAACAACATTAGCAACAACAACAACAATAACAACAACATCAATAATAATAACAACAACTATTTGCAAGTGCCTGGAGCTGGATTGCTGAAGCCTCCAGCCAATATACCGCCCACCGTCAACGTAACGGGATCCATCAATCTATCACCTCGAAATAGTTGCAGCCAAAATACAAGCGGCTATCAGAGCTTCAGCAGCAGCACAACATCATTGGAGCAATCGTATCCACCATATGCCCAAGTACAGACGACCGTCTCCTCAACATCCTCATCATCGGGGGCCAACCGCGCCCACTATTCACCGGACTCCACATACAACAGCGAGGTGGGCAGCCTTGTGGGTGCCGCTCGTCTGGGCCGGCGTCTTAGTGATGGTGTTTTGCTTGGATTGAGCAATGCGAATGGCATTAATGGCGGCGGAGCACATCTGTTGCCTGGCAGCGCCGAAAGCTATCGTAATTTGCACTACGATTTAGCTGCGGTCGCTGGCAAACAGCAACAGCAACAACAACATCAACAACAACATCAACATCAACAACAACAGCAACAGCAACAACAACAACAGCAACAGCAACGCGCATTTGATTTTGATATGAAACGCGCACTTGGATTCAAGGCCATGGAACGAACTCCTGTGGCAGGTGAACTGCGCACCCCAACGCCCGCCTGGCTGGGCATGGGTCTAAGTCGCACCTCGCCGGCGCCTCTCGAAACAGTCGATGATGGGATCGGTGGTGTTAATGGTTGGCGAATGCCACTTCCTCCACCCGGTTTGGGTTCACCCTATGGACTGAGCGCCACCACGGGTCTGCTTGACGCAACGCCCGTCAGTCGTCGAATGCAACTCTCGCAACACAAGGATATACACACCTTACTGACAAGCCTCGGCCTGGAGCATTATATAAGTGAGTAAATTCACATTTCTTCGCTCTTCAATATTTCCAATCATTTTTAGAATTTTAATGACACAAATTTGTTTCACTCTAGAAGGTTTCTGTGTAGCTAGACCTTGAATGATTTAATTTTCAAGCTAGACTTCGATTGTATATAGATTTGAATACTTTAATTTCATTTTGAATTTAAGCTGGGTTGACCTCAAAGTGTTCAAAGACACATCGCCTTTATCAAACTAATATAGCCCTTTCAAATTCACATTGAGGAATAAGAACATTTTCTTTATGGTTTTGTCAAGTTGTTTGTTTCGGTATTAGAATTTTTATCAGATTTGCTAGAACAAAAGTTTTATTTGAAATTGGTTCTACTTTTATTAGGCAGCTTACGTACATAGTTTTTTTATTATTATTATTTTTGTTAATGTTTAACTAACCATTGAATTTAAAGCCAAAATTTCTTTGTCAATTACATTTTTATTCCCAATATTTTTTTAACCTAGTTAAACATATCTATAGCTAATTTTTACATCATTTATATTAAGATTTTATCAAATTCTTATGCATTTATAAACGTATTTTTACAAATTATTTTAGTTTAATTTATATTTAGTTAAATTTTAAAATATACAATTTTTCTTATTTTTTTAACAAGTATTTTCATATTTAACATAAGTATTTTGCATGTGTTTTTGTTTTTAAATTTTTTGTTTTTTTTTTTATATATATAATTTTGTTGTTGTTTAATCTTCAAATTTTTGTAAATTTCTTTGTGTTTTCTTGTTTATTTATGTATTTTTTATGTTGTATTTTAAGTCAATATTCAATTTGTTTGATATTTTAATATTTTTATATATATATTTTTTTTTATATTAAGTACTTTTTTTTATCACTCAACATTATTTTAATTTTTTTTAACATTTTGAAAAATATTTTAACTATTTTTTTTTTGCTTTACTTTTTTTTAAATATTTTATGATGTATTTTTTTTTTTTTTATAGTTTTTCATTGTCCATATTTTTTATTATATTTTGAAAATAGTATAAATATTTTTTTATTCTTTTTGTTTGTTTAAATTTTTGTTGTTTTTATACTTTTTGCTGTTTTTTAATATTTTACAAGTTTAAACTTTCATATTATTTGACATTTTTTTCTTTTTTTTTAAATTGTAATATTTTTATTGATTTATTTTTAAAAAATTTTTTTTTTAACTTTTTCATTTTTAAATTAAATTGTAATATTTTTATTGATTTATTTTTTTTAAATTTTTTTTTTAACTTTTTCATTTTTTTAAAAAATTTTTTTTTTAACTTTTTCATTTATTTTAAAATTTTTTTTTTAACTTTTTCAATTTGTTTTTTAATTTTCTTTAAATTTTTATTTTTTTTATTTTTTTAGTTTTTTTTTTTTTTGTATTTTACATCTTTTTTTCATCTGTTTGTCAATATTTGTAGGAAAATAATTGAATAATTATAGAAATAGGGTTTCAGATGGGCAGGGTCGAAGGATTAGGATAACAAGGAAGAAGGTTTCGGATAATGGAATGTGTGTGCGATGCCACTCGTTGATCTTTTACAAAGCTTGATTCCCTTTTAATGTCGCCAATCTTCTTACTCCAGTGAGTTGAGGTTCAATATAGACTGGTTTGTAGCACAGACTCGTATCCAATATAGAATTTGTTTGACGTGTGTAGACGGCATTTCTAGAAGACGTTTGCAGGTGGACTTTCTTCGACGACTTTTGGTAATGTTTTCCTTTTATGCAGCGTGTGTAAGTAATATTGCCTTCGTTGTCCAACATTTGTTCGTAGTAGAGATTTGTAGTTGTTTTGCCATTCAGTTTTGGAGATCTGTTGTATTAGTTGAGTCCATTTCCATAGTTTGGGAAAGCCATATAGTGATGAATAGAGTAGGAGGTTTAGGGATTAAGGAATGAGAGGTTCATAGATGAGGTAGTTTTTTTTTTATTTTACATTTGAATTTTTTGTTTTTTTGTTATAGCCAAGAAGCTAAAGTCAATTTTTGTTTGTTTTTGTTATCGTTTGTACTTTTGTGGCCGTGGCGTATTGAAGATATTTACTAGTTGCAAATTATATTTGCTAATTGAGGTTATCATGTCTAGATTTTATATTGGATAACCTTTTTTTTAATTTTTTTTTAATATTTTCTTTTTTTTGTAGTTTTTTTTAGAATTTTTCTAATTTTTTTAAACTTTCCTTTTGTTTTTCTTTCTTTTTTCTTTCAATTCAAATAGGTATATTATTTTTATTGTACTTGAATTTCTTTTTTACTTCTTTATTTTAATTCATTTTGATTTTAATTATTATAATTTTGTTGTTTACTATTTTTTTTTTAATATTATTGATTTTTCTATTTTTTTTTTGTTTTGTTTTTTCATACATTTTTTTCTCTCATTTTTAATTTATATATTTTTTTGTATTTTTGCTTTTTTTTCTCTATTAATTTGCTTTCTTTTTTCATTTATCTGTTTTTTTGTAGAAATTTTCGTTTTGAACGAAATCGATTTGGAAATGTTTCCAACACTGACAGAGGAGAATCTCATGGAGCTGGGCATAACGGCGTTCGGAGCTCGCAAGAAGCTGCTGGCGGCCATTCATACGCTTCTGGCTAACGAAGCCGCCTGCAGTAGTTTGCCCAGCAGCAGCTCCTCGCAGAGCTCCTCGCCGCGATTCTCCGGCAGCGCTGCGCCCGGAGCTGAGCGTCGCCCCTCGAATCAGTGGTAAAAGGAATGCTGGGGAATGGTGCTCGTTATTCATGCTGCTGAGAAATTGCTGAAAACTTAAAAAAAAAAAGAAACGAAAAGGAAAAATCCAAAAAAAACAAAACAAAACAAAACAAAAGTACCACAGAACAACATACACAGAGAGAAAAAAAACGAAAGAAATTAGATACAGAACGTAACGTTTCCTTACACACTTAAACTCATTTATTTATTCAACGTAATTTAATGAAGGTTGCTGAAGGCATTGAAGTATTTAACAAATGCGAGACCAGAACATAAAAACACAACACAAACAACAACCAACAAACAAACAAACAAAAAAAAACAAGAAACAAACTAAAAACACAAAAAAACTGCGTAATATTTTCAGTAGTAGTAATGTGCACAGCAAAATTTTTGATTTGCAGTTTGGCTTGACTCAATGCTCGCATTTGTACCCAAACGAAATTTATTATATGAACTATTTATGAAGATAATCAAACGTATTTATAATGTATATTGTAAAGAAATGAATTTAAACGATGGAAAAATAAAATAAACAAGTTAAGAAACTACGCAACTTCCCATGTTACAACAAAAAACAAAAAAACACAATTTAATCGGGATAACAAAAGAAAGTAAAGAAAAGAAAAGAGAAGAAAGTATTGTTGCTTATGGGGTATAGTTTGAGTCTACGATGTGATATTTTAATGTTGAGTTTAAATGTTTAAAAATTAAGTGAATTTTAAGTTTTGTTTTTACTAAGCTGAGACTACGACTATTTGAAACTGTTTGAAATATCTCGCATGAAACTTTGCTTTATTCTATTTTTTGTAGTTTAATTATTTGAGTTGGCTTTAAGAAATATGTAGAGAGAGAGAGGAAGAGTAAGAAAAAATAGAAATAAAAAGAATTTCAACAAGTCAAAGAAAATTAAATTTTATATAAAAATTTATAGAAAGAAAGAAAATACAGAAAAAATCCAAAATATTTCAAAATGAGAAAAACAATTTCAAAAAATTGAATTTTATAAAGAGAAAAAAGTCAAGCATAGAAAATAATTATAGAAAGTCAAAAATACATGCAGAAAAACTCAGAAATATTTAAAAAAGTAATAAAACAGTTTGAAAAAATTGAATTTTACAAAGCGAAATAAAGTAAATCATAAAAAGTAATCTTAGAAAGTCGCAAATATATACAGAAAAATTGAAAATTATGTTTTAAGTTAGTGAAAAAGCAAACAAAATACAATTTTCTAAAAAGAAATAAAGTCAAGTCTATAAATATATACAGAAAATTTCAAAAATATTTTAGAGATAATTCTAAAAAATTTAATTTTTATTGCATTTTACAACGGACGGACGGACGGACCCGTGTCTACTCAGCGTTTGAAATATTTGAGATTTTGGTTTGTTCACAAATATAATTTGAATTTGATTATTTAAGCACATTGCACTTGATATATATTGGAAATTTTGTATGCTAAAATAAGTGAATTAACTTAGGAAACAAGCTGAGTCGACACTTCACCACGGAACAAAGGTTTACACTGAACTGAACTGACGATCGTGCTTGAGACAGCCTATTTATAGGGCACAAGACGCCTAGTGGACAAAATCTTCCTTAATCCTACCTGAATTGTTGAGCATTACTAAGAATTTGTCAGGCAGCTGCCTGTTTATAGGTTTGGCCTTCGCGTGTAGGTCCGCAGGACTATAAATGGGATTAGCATACAAAGTTTTCCAAGTACAGGTAGTAAAATGTTTATATACCTAACTACAGATGGCTAAAAGACGACCTTAAAGTAAAAATGGCGAAGTTGTAGTTAACAAATGCTGAATGTATTTATTTGGAATTTTGGTAAAGATGATATGATATATGATTTTTATAAAAATTTAAAAAAAATCTGTATTTTATTTTATTTAATATATAAATTAAGTAGTCCGCTTGTCCAAGCAGCTTTAGCTGCTTGATGCGGTGGTCCTCGTGCGGCTTCCGTGGTATAGAATCCTTTATGAAGATTATGTTGGAGAGAGATAACTGTCTCTCTTAACACTGGCCTTGTGGTACAGCGATATAGAATTAATAATTCAAAGTGTTTACGGCTTGTTGCCGGAGCAAGGTTTATTGAACGAGCGTTAGCTTTCGTTATAAGAACAGAACTTAAAGTAGGAGCCACCAGCAAGCTGGGGCATAAGCTAAATCAAAAGTATTCAATTGCAAAAGAATGCAAAGCTACAAAATATATGTACTAGTTCACGAGAGCCCCTCGCACTCAGTTGTTTAGACAAAACAACTGCACGCGCAAGTGCTGACTTTGCAGAAGCTCGGTTCAACGTTCGGATCGCAACGGTCAGCGGCGGTAACCTGATACTTTGCATGTGTCTCAAGAGCAGCGTTATCAATTATGATGAGTCGGCTTGCCGACCGAATTCTTGTATAAGTATGCTTTGTAGCTTTTGATTCTTTTAGCCTTTAATTCTGTTTGTCAAATTACTTTGAGTTAGTTCTGTTCTTACAACGAAGCGAAAAGCTCGTTCAATAAACTTAGCTCCAGCAACAAGCTGTAAAAGACTTTGATTTATTAATTCTATATCATTGTACCACAAGGCCAGTGCTAAGAGAGGGTTCAGTAATCTCTTCACCATAATCTTCCTAAAGGATCATAACCCCTCGGAACACCTACATCTATCCCAACAGCGCTGGACATCATCTATAGATACCCAGCAACAACACTAAAAGGATAATTTACTTAGTACTACAAAGCTACAGTCGGCAAGCCGACTTGGCATAAGCGATAATGCTGATCTTGCGGTATGTGCCAGATATCAGATTACCGCTGGTTGACCGTCACGTCACATTCAGGCAGAGCTGTTAAAAATTCCATTTGAATGGAAATTCAAAATGGGTTTTCAGAACAAAAACCCATTTTGAATTTCCATTCAAATGGAATTTTTAACAGCTCTGCATTCAGGGCGCTGAACTGAACTTCGCTGATTTGGCATCTTGAGTGCAACTGTTGGCTAACATTTGTTACACAACAATGTGCGAGGGGCACTCGTTAACTTACATACATATATTACACTAAATACTATATATATCGCCAAGATATATATTTACATATAGATATCATAAATCACTTAAGAAACTATTTAAACGGCCTCAACTCGATGCATTGCCAAAATGTTGGGCCAGGTGACTTTTTGGCTGTCCGACAAATGGGGGGAAAAAAAGAAACTAAAACTCAGCTGCATAATTGTAAATCAAGTGAAGGCAGAAGAAGCAGCTGCAGCCACAGTGAGTGTCTCAGAGTCAAAGGACGAAAAGGACACGGAAATTGATTGCCATTGGCCAAGCGGGACTCGACTCGTGACTCTGGGCAAAATGTCATAATCATAAAAATTGCAATTATGCTGATGTGACTGGAGCAACTGGAACAACACATTTCCAGTTCATTAGCCTGCCACGCCCACAGCCCTACAGCCTCCACACACACACACACGCACGCAGTTGGCAAGCGTTTGTCGTGCTCTAAAAATAATACAAATTATGCAGACAACTGGAGACGATAAAGTCATTAGCATCGTCATAGGCCAACTAGACTAACGGTCCTCTATATATACATATGTATCGATGTATATATAGAACAAGGATAATAACTTGAGCTGCTCGAGTTCAGCGACTTCAATTGGAAACTTTACAACACTGCAAAATGATGCCACGAAATGTGGCACACAAAATGCAATTTATGAGATTATCTAAATGGGAGGAAAATTGGCTGTAAATTGTGAATTTTTTTTTTAAATTTATTTTTTTTTAATATTTTGCTTTAGTTTAAATTGTTTTATTTTGTAATTATGTTATTAAATATTTTAATAAATATTCTTAATACCAGAAAATTTTGAAGCTAGTATGGCTTAGTTTCCCAAAAAAAAAATTATATAAATAGTGAAACAAATAATTATTTTTTAAAAGTTTTTTATTTCTTGAAAAAATTGTTAAAAAATATTTTTCATGCATAAATTTTCTATTCAGCATATTAACTAAAACTCATTTGCTCATCATATTTATTTAAAGTTTTTTATTTTTCCTTTAAATTTTTAATTATTGTAATAAACCAAATATAATAAACAAAAATAAATAAGTAAATAATTTTGTTTTAGATCAAATTTATGATTAAAGCAGTTCAGAAGTTAGCAGTGCAGCCATTTTCAACACACAAGCAGTGCACAGTAGGCACACAAGCAGTCCAGAGTCAGGTAGGGGTGATAAACCACCACAAGTTAACTAAACAAAAGCAGGGGAAATGAGGTGAAACTTTTTACTTTGGAGGGGAAATGTGTTGAGTTTGCTTATAAAGGAGAAGTGTGGTGTAAAAGAAAGCAGTGGTTTATAACAAGCAGTGCTCAATTTATGAAAAGTAAACTAAGAAAAAAATATGAAATTAAATCAACTTTAAAGAAGATAACGGAAAAGAAATTTTATAAATTTTATAAATATATAAGAAAATACAAATTTATGTATAAAATGACAAAAAAACACATTAAATCAGATAAGAAGATTTTAATTGGTGTTAATTAAATAAAATATAAACTTAAATACGTTTATTTTCCATACAATATTATGCATTTTTAATATATTTTATATAATAATTTGATAAATTTTGCTACAATTTAAAGAAAATTGTAACTCAATCAGAATGTTTTCCTATTACCCATTAATATCTAATAAGATAATTTGGAATACTCACAAATTAACACAATCAGTTGCACTGCTTGTTCACCACTTGCCCATAAACATTTCCCCTCGCATGTGTTACCCCAGTTGACACACTTAAGAGGCCAAATGCTTCACGCAAAAACTACGCTCTCTCTCTCTCTCTCTGTGTGTCTGACTCCCAGCCACCCACCAGTTGGCTGCTCTCGTTGGATGCGTTCTGTTAAGAAGCAAACCGAATGCAGCTTCGTGCACGACTTCGTATAGCTAGCCGAAGTACGCAATGGCACTTCGTGTCGCGTTTTCGTTGTGCAAAATCTGTGCAAAGGACACGAAGCGAACACGACTCGGCAAACAGAACGCGAGTTCTTGGCTCAGTTTTCATTGCGTTGCCTTTGCGTGAGGATTGTTTCTGGCGTGCGAGCGCACCGATGCAGTTAGATTTTTTTGCTAGAGGACAGCAGCAAAAAGCCAAAAGCGAAAAGCGAAAACCGAAAACAAAAACAAAATAAACGAAGCAACAAACTGCAGCTAACAATTACGCGAATTGAAACATACGTTGCTACGCAGTGCATAAGTGTGTGTGTGTGTGTGTGTGTGAGTTAGTTAGTTAGCTCGTCTGTGTGTGTGTGACTCTCTTTGTGTGTGTATTTGTGTATGCACATATTTGCCATTTCCCGCTGCGAGTCGTGTGCAGATTTTTGTGTTTTTGACATTGCACCTGAGAAGCGGGCGGAGCAGCAGCGGCAGCAGCAACAACAGCAGCAGCAGCAAAAGAATCAAGAAACACAACGAACCGGCGATCGACCTAACGGCACCTTTTTGCTTTTTGCTGCCATCAGTTGCTCTGTGTATGTGTGTGTGTGTGTGTGGCGCTGTTGCTTCACAGCTCTGTCTGCATGTGTGTGTGTAGGTGTGTGTCTGTGTGTGTTTGCTTGTGCATGACGTGCAGTCACGTGTTCTAAGGTGATTTTAACGAGTTCCGTGATACGCGAAATAAGATAAGCAACAGCGAATAAAAGTCACCAGCAACGGCAAACGACGTTAAATTAAAAACAACAACAAGCAGCAGAAGAAAAGAAACCAAAATAAGAGAAAAAAAATAAGAAAATAAAAAAAACAACAACTAATACCAATACAGTTAGCATACCCACTCACACATGCTCTGTCTCGTTCCAACGCAGCTAAATGCAAATCAGCAACAAATTGCATGAAATTTGTGTGCCTGAGCAAAACGGAATTTCAAAACAAAATATTAACTACAAATATGCAAGGAAAATGGTGTAAAATGTGTAAAATATATTGAAGCAAAACAACGTTTACAAGCAACTAAAACATATTGCTAACTGCATTTATTTGGACATCCTAAAGGTGAGCGAGAGGCGAAGGACTTAATATAAAATAAGTATAAGAATGGCAATTGATATTCATATTGGACTCTTATAAGATGACAATCAACTAGAACTTGACGAATAGAGAATAGGCAAATGTAAGAAATGGAACCGTTTCATTATGCCAGCTACATTGAATTCTTATTAGACAAAACTCAACTAGAATAGGCAAATGTTGGTAAGAATTGGAAACTTTGCCGCAAGCCAGTCATACTTATTAGATTTCGGTCAACTAGAGCTTGCAGAATATAGAATAAATGAAGAAAGCGAGCTAGTGGCGTGTGCTGTTCACGTTGGATTCCTATTAGAACCAGCAGAATATTGAGTTATAATAATAATGGAAACTTTTTCCGCAAGAGATTCATATTTGACTCCTATTAGATTTTGTTTAACTTTTACTTGAAGAATATAACAAGCTAATAAGAATGGAAACTTGTGCCGCATGGCTTTCTGATTCGCTTAGTATTCAAGTTAACTCATGTTTGGGTCTTTTTTAAACTTTGGATTTAATTTTTATACTAATTTAACTAATTTTTTTATTGCAAAATATGAAAATTCGAAGTATAATTTTTTGGTTTAATCTAAAATAATTATTATATTGTTATTTTTTTATTTATTTTATATTATATTTATATTTATATTTTTATATGTTTTCTCCATATTTGTTATTTATAATAATAAAGCCAACGCGTAATAATTTAATTTTTATTTATTTGCCTAAACAAAAAAAATATATCTTTTGTTTTGTTTTTTTATTTAATTATTTAATTTTTTATTTTTCAAAAATATTTTTCCTTCAATAAACTTCAATTTGTTATTTTTTAAAATTATTTTACTTAAACTAAAAAAATTTTTTTTTGCATTTATAAAGTTTTATTTCATCTTCTATTTTAAATATTTTTTTAATACTTGTTTTTGTTCACTTGAATATTGTTTAATATTTTCTAAATCTTTTTATATATTTTTAAGCTATTAGCCGATTCTAAATTATATATTCAATTCTAAATTATATCTTCTTATTTACTACATTTTTCTTTTAGAAACTGTATACAAATTTAGTCAATACAATTTCTATAATTTATTGCTTTTTGATTTTATTACATTTCCAAAGTATATATATTTATATAATTTCTGTATTTAATTGTTAATTTATTTTGAGCCAATTGCCACTTGAGCAGCTACTTATACTTGAGTTTCGTCTTATCACTAAATACATTTCAATCAAGCAATTTAGGCAATTTCGTGGCCAATTTCCTAATGTGTGTGTGTGGGCGGCATCAAGAAAAAAGTCCGCCAAACAAAACTTGTCAGCTGCACAAAAGTTGAGAATTGGTAGACAACTAGAGAGATGTGGGAGGCATGGAGGCAGAGCACTCTCTGGCCTATGCAACAATGTCTCGAGCTATTTTTTTTTCTTTCTGTCGTGTGTCCTTTCGCATGTCTTGCTGTGCTCCTTAGTTCGTTTTTTTTTTTTTTTGCTTATATCATTGACGAAGAATGTCAAATGCATAGCATAGTTTTTCTCTCTTCTCTTTTGCCAAAAATGCTGAGTCAGGCATATATTGTTGCTGCTGTTGTTGTGGGCCACAATCAATATGTGGACAAGTTTTCTGGGGCATGTTTG
This sequence comes from Drosophila leonis, assembly GCA_035045365.1. NCBI lineage: Eukaryota > Metazoa > Arthropoda > Insecta > Diptera > Drosophilidae > Drosophila > Drosophila leonis. The sequence continues at coordinate 4,285,438 of JAWNPC010000389.1, forward strand.
ATTGACTGATTGATATGCGTCATGATTTATTATAGCTCGACTAAGGCCAGGGACCTTTAAAGCGTTCCTAAACTAGTTTCAGTAAAGGCGGTTTGGCTGGGTATGCTTGACTAAAAGATGCCCGGTAATTAGCTGTGCGGTTTGTTTCATTCTTTTGCTAGGCTTTGTACTTAGTTTTGAGACTTACTTTATTATAGTTATGAATTACTCCTGTTCTACACACATAGAGGGTATATATATTTATTATAAGATATTGAATCTATACTCAATTTGCCATACATTTCAATGGGTATAGTTGTTGAATGTGAACTTTATTCTTATAGAGTTTTACTTGGATACTTATTATGCCCTATTTGCTACACATAATGCAATTAATGCAGGACTTTAACAACTAATAAGCAATGAAAAAATTCAAATCCATTTCCAATACAAATAAATGAATATTATTGAATATATACTTCAGATTGAGTTGCACTATCTTCTCTGTCATACCCCATTTGCTACACTTTCACTGGGTATAAGGCATAAAAACTAAGAATATTTCCCATTAGAGTTTAAATAGTCGAAACGCTGTGAAATAACATTTATATGCACTCTATATATATCTCTCATTCTCTCTCTCTCTCTCTCTCTCTCTCTCTCTTTCTATCTGTGTCATTTGCTGTCTCTTTTTTCTTGCCTGCATTTTGTGCTTTTGCCCATAAAAATGCCAAAAGTTCTTCTTCCTGTTGTCGTTGTCGTTGTTGTTGTTGTTTATCGTTGCGCTTTATGCGAAAAATAAAGTAAATAATGAAAGCTATTTAGCACGGCCAAGGGGCGCATTAAGTTGTTCCAGGATTATCCAGCCCCATGCCACGCCTATCCCACCAAAAACTCCATCAGCTGCAGCAGCAACAACAACAACAACAGGGGTGGGTGGGGGCCAAATGGGGTTGACAAGCGTTTAATGAGCTGCGAGCAGGCGCCCGTCCAGTTCAGTCCAGGAATTTCAACAATTTTTTACTGCCACCTGCAAGGACAACGCATTCTTCTTCTACTTCAGGCATTTCTCTGCTATAATTTTGTTTTTTTTTTTGCCGTACTCTGCTCTGCTTTCTGCTGTGGTTTATGCTCGAAGATTTTTCAAAAATTTTCCAACACACCGCTCACAGCTCACCTGGCAGCTGCGTTAATTAGCTTAAGGTGCGTCCTTGTGGGAATATTTTCCAGAAATATTGCCCAGCCTTTTCCGCCATAATATTGCTTAAAGTCTGCTCTTTCTTTTAATTTTTTTTCATTTTTTGCCTGCCCTGATAAAGTTTCGTAATTAATTTGCATTTAATTAAAATGAAATTTAATGCTGATAAAGTGAATGTGAGCTCAAGCGCAACTGCAAGAGCTGCAATTTTTATTGGGACAGCTGATGGAGTTCAAAATGCACGGCCAAAAGAAGAAGAAGAAGACGAAGAATAAGTAGAATGTAGCTGGCATATGTCTTTTGTTACATTTAGTTTGGGGTGACAGAATTTTTGAAATTTTCCTGTAGATAACTCAATTGAAGTATGCTGTTTTGAGATAAGTCAACACAACACATTATCCAAGCTGAAGTTAGGTAATAATAATTTCATTTTGATTTCTTTGCCATATGCACATTACAGAGTTTGCAATATTCAAAATAAAATTGATGCAGCTCCGTTTTCAATTTTGCCATTATAACGCCTTACAACAGCAAGCAACAAATTTCCCATACTCAAAAATGGCTTTTGCAAAAAAAAAAGGATAGCTGAAAAAAGAGAGAAGCCCACGCACCCACACCAAGGCACACTTCATTGAACTTCGGAGAGAGGCTTAGCAAGTTGCACTTTGCTCTTATTTTTATCTCGCTGGTCATACATACATATATATTGAAAATGGCAATGGGAAAAACTTTACAAATTTCCAGCGTAAATGGAAAAAAAAAAACAGAGAAAGAGAGAGAGAGAGAGAGAGCGAAGTAAGTGTGGAACTTTCTGTGTGAAAACTTTAGCCAAGGGATCCACATATCAAAAGTTCTTTTGGCCAAATAGAACAACAGGCAGACCTTTGGGCGATTGAAAAATATTTTCATATGTAAATTTATAATATGTTTTCCTTTATGTTGTACTATATAATACCCTGTAAGTATGGGAAATCATTAAAAAAAAAAATGAAGTTGAATGATTAAGTACGAGTTAATTTAGCACAGAGCAAGAGACAGTCTATGCTAAGACTGTACAAGAATAGAATATATAATAAATATAATTCCTTGATATTAGCTGAAGAACATATACATTTCTACATGATATGATAGTTTATTAACTATATATATTTGCTCACATAAAATTCCTGAAATTATTAAGATTTACAGCTCTTATAGCGTATCTGCTAGTCGAGCATATTAGGTTACTCCTCTAGCTCTTACAGCTCCATATATATCGATATATTGCCAACTTGCATCTCAAGTGCAGCAACAACAAATACAAGCCAAGGATTCCCTTGCAATGCTGAAGGACCTAAAGTCTACCTAGAAAATTTGATCCCTTATTTTTGTTGTTATTGCTGAATTTTTCGGCTGCGGTTGGCAGAGCGCCGTCGCCTGCGAAATTTTGTGGCATGTGGAAATTTATTTCATAATCTCAACAGCAACAAGAACCGCAACAACAACTGCAGCCGAAATGCTGTAAAAAAAAGCGAGCAGGAGGAAGAGCACAACTTTTTGCATATGAGCACCACGAGTAGCTAAGCATGTAATTTATATCCTTGAACGTCGCACTCTTTCGCTCGCTCTCTCTCATACACACACATATGCTCTCTCTCTCTCTTTCTGTTAGCTGCAATCGCAGCCTTTTGGTTCTGTGGAGCTGCAATAAATTTGCTTTTGTTGCGGCTGCTTTTCGCCTTCTTCTTCTGCTTTTGCTATTTGCAATTTTTGTTGCTCTTCTGCAATTTTATTTGACCACATAAATTGTTTACCAATTTTCACAAGTTTGTCTGCTAAATATATATGTATGCATGTGTGTGTGTGTGTTGGGTAAGTCCTTGTTTGTTCTGAATGCTAAAAGCGGTTTAATAGCACTCGAGCAACCTTTTGATTTAGCGCCCAAGTGCTGCCAATGTATCTACTGAATGCTGCAACTCTTCACATTTTTGCCTCTAAATATTTTCTAATTGGTACAATTGGGCTAAACAAAAAGTGCTAGACAGAGAGAGAGTGAGTTGGACAGAGACTTTAGTCAAGTCTTTGCAATCTTTATGTAATAAATGCTATTTTTATGAGCTGACAATATCATTCGTAAGCCTTTTGTGTGCGTTGTACACACGTCTAAATAACTTTTGCTATGCAATAAAGAAATTTATTTGTTTATTTATGGTTTGTTTTATGTTTTTTTTTTTAATTTTTCAAGAACGTTTGGCAATCTTCAATATTTATAATATATTGTAGTACATAAGATGAGGTTCAGGTAGTTTCTGTTTAAGTATTTTATAAATTTGTAGCTTTAGCTTGTAAAATTACACGAAATGTATTTTTTTTTTATATAATATAATAATAAATATATATTTTTTTATTATTAAGATTTATTTCCTTTAAAAAAAATTTAATTTAATTTTTTAAAATTACATTTTATATTTATTTTTATGACAAATATGAATTTGTAAAGAACAAATACAAAATTGTTATACAAAATATAAGAATGGGAAAAGATATTTAGAGATGCAGCAAGCGTGATACGATTATTAGAGAGTAAACTTGAAATAAATCAAATGTCAGCTTTGTATGACGTTGCCAGATTATATGTTTGCTTATGTAAATTTTAACTAATCAATGGCAAATTTATTTTGTATATATTTATACACATACTTATTATAATATGTTTATATATATATTCATGATTTATTCTATATACTTATATACTCAAATGGCTAGCTGACTGATGATTTATATACAACTGATTTTATTTTTATTTTTTGTGTGTCTGAGGTAGGTAAAAATGCTTTATGCACCGTCAGTCAGGTCGTCACTCTGGCTGGTGTGTCGGACTGCAATACTGCTTACCGACTAAAAAACCTCCTCTTCTCGGGCTGCCTCTCACCTTGGAACCAGGAGCTATCCCGCATTAACCTTCAAGGTGGAGCCCTTGTATATGCTCTAGCTGAGCACTGCCATCTGTGTTCCTGCGTCCAGTTCCCACTTTTTCCGCCTGAGAACCTTTTCGGCGAAGTCACAGACTCTTTTCCAGGCATCTATGCTGTTGCACATTTGCTGTACTATAGTCTCTACTTTAACTTCACCGACAGTTTCTGCCAAGTCGGTTCTTTCTTCTGACCACTTTTCGCAGTTAATAAAAGTGTGTTCTGCGTCGTCCATTGCATTGTCGCAGTAAATGCTATCTGACTGATGATTTATATACAATTGATAACATTGGGTCACTTGGCATTTATATTTAAATTGACCTATTGAGCTGCCTATAATGAAACGTTTTTCGTTGAAAATTATCAGCTAAATATATATGTATATAAAACATATACAAATTTATATATTTCACATTGATTTTATTTATATAAAAACAAAATTTGTCAGTTCGATTCAAGTTCTTGTGCAGTGAAGATTTGTCAAAAGTGAAGCAAGTTTTTAAGTTATATTAAAAAATAAATATTTAAATATATCTACAAAATATAAATATAAAAATAAATATAAATTCTATTTAAATATTATTTTGATTATGTCAATTCCAATTGCCTGAAATCAACAAAAACGCTTAACTTAACTCTTCTTATTTACTTTTTCTCTAAAATCGTTATTATAATGAAGCGTATAGCCAAATGCCATGTCTTAACTACCAACTTACTCAACGCTGTTTAAAGTGATCAGTGCTCAGAGCTAGTTGCTAAAGCTCATAAAGTGGCTGCTCGAAAGTCAAGTGAAAGAAATGCTTTAAAAAAAAACTGTAGTTTTTTCTCTCGTTTTTTTTTGCTTTGCACTGTTTGACCGAAAACCAATTAAAAGGCTGCTGCGCTTTTGCCTTGCATGCAATTTCGGTTCGCCTTTTGCGACCAGGACTTAACCCCCTTAGCCCTCTTAACACTCTTAAGCCCTCTTAACGCCCGGCGCGGAATTCTTGTATCTGGATTGCAGTTTTGCGGCTTATCTCGCACTGCCCAGAGACCCCAGACTCAATTCTTGTTGTTGTTTCTGTTTGTCTTAACCCATTGACCACTTAGAATGTGTTTTTCTTCTTCTCTTTTTTTTTTTGTTTGGGCGCCGAAAGTTTGTCAATGCATAAATTAAAAAGTTGTTTCTTCTTCTGCTCTTCGCCGTTAATGAAGCCCAAGCAATTAAAAGCGTCTACGGCCAAGCTTAATGGGCTCAAAAAATACTTGAAATCTTCTTTAATATGGGCCATGCGCTAAAACAATTTGCTGGCACAAAAGATTACAACATGTCATGCGACGTGTAGTTCAGATAGGCAAAGGAAATTAGAAAGAGATAGTTGCGAGAGAGAGAGAGAGAGAGACAGAGAAGGAGAGAGGAAGCTGGAGGAGTTCCTCTGTGCGCCTTCGCTAAGGGGATTATTATAATCCGATTTTCAACTTTAAATGTGGAATATTTCCCATATGAACGCACTGAGTGCAGTTTCTTTTTTTGCCTGCATATTAGAGGTGTTAAGAGTGGGGTATATAGCACTTGAGCATAGGTATGTGACAGTCTGAGGTAGCTTTTAAAGAGCAGAAGAAAACACTAATGCGTAACGAGAAACTCTTAGAAAAGGGGTTAGATAAAGAAAAGAAACAGAAACACAAGGAAAGTGAAAGAGAAAATAATGAGAAAAGGGAGAGATAGAAAGAGAGAGAGAGAGAGAGAGAGAGAGAGAGTGAAGGAGAGAAAGAGAAACAAAGAGATATAAAATAAGAGAGAAAAAAGCTTGTAGGGAATATCTAATAATACAGCTAATTGACATTTACAGGGTATCTACTAGTCGCTTAGCTGAATGTAAAGCCCTTCCGCTTGGAGGTTTTTTAACCAGCCATTTTGTGGTTCGTTTAGTAAAACCTCAGCCCTGTTTCCACTCTAAAATGGTAAACTTTTGGAGTCAAATATGTGTGTGTGCGTGTATGTATGTATGTTTGTATATATATGTGTGTGTGTGTGTGTTTTTTTGGGTGCTTGCTAAATCGCTGCAGTTTTCTTTATAGTTATTACTTTATAAAGCTTTCTTCTTCTACTTGTTCGTTCGCTTTATTTTTTCTCTTTTTGATTACAAAATTGCTTTCAATATTTTGTGGAAGAACAACAAACTCGCTTTTAGCGCACCTGTCCAGGTGCTGTTGCTCAGCTGGCCATATTCATATAAATATATATATCTATATATATATATATATATATATATCGGTATATATAGCGGCCCATTTGGGCAACAGCAACTGCAGCCTAACTTGAGTTACGTGTTGCAGCAAAAGTTTAACGCATTAAGCAACTCATTTCTTGCTGTTGTTGCTGTTCTTGTTGGTGTTTTTATTGTTCTTTGCGGAAAGTTGAACTGTTAGTTCTAGGAGAGCACTTTCAACTACCTTGCCATATCAGAGTTGCTTGTTGCAATAGCTTGAAATATCATAAATTATCATATTATGTAGGGTAACCAAATTTTAAGACTAGCTGAGCAAAAACTTGGCTACATTTTGAGTGTAATGATATATATTTTTTTAATTTATGCTTTATTATGTTTAACTTATATTAATAATATCATAAAATATTAATTTAAATTTAAATCTCTATCAGACCCAATTTGAGTACTGAAAAATATGAATAAGCCTTTGGCTATAAGCCAAGTGAATGTCTTAGTCAAAGCTTTTTTTTTAGTCTCTGCGTGGACTAAAAACTGGAATATAGGCATATCTCACGACAAGACCTCACAAATGACTTTTACAAAAAGACCTACCTAGACGGACTCCCCATTAATACTGTCAGCTCACAAAAATGGACTTACTCTGGATCCTAAACTTACTTGGCGAAAGCACATTCAGAACATTATAGGTACTATTAACACAAGACACAAAAAATTACACTGGTGACTCAATCAGAAATCAAAACTATCACTTAACTCCAAAGTTACACTTTTCAAGTCACTAATTCAGCCTATATGGAGATACGGGTGCTTCATTTGGGGAACAGCTGCTCCTTATCTCATAAAGAAACTTCAAAGTACTGAACATGGCTTTATAAGACATTTTATTGGATTTCCATTTGCCAGGAATGATGATATCATAACAGACTTAAAGCTCAATTACTTCATTAATATTATCCAAGACACTTCTATCAAACAGAACTCTAGACACTCATCTCACCCAAACCCTCTTGCACAATCACTCACCTTTGATACTTTACATCATTTCTCATACAGACTTAAAAGAGCCCAGCTTGAACATCTACCAGACCGTACACTCCCTTTACCTAATCTACGTCCACGCCCACGCACATAACTCATACCTCAATATGATCTTTATTTATTAATATAGCCCACACACACTGAATATTTGTCAATGTTTTGCCAAAAAGAAAATTTAAAGTTTTTCTTAGAAAAATGAAACCCACCTACAATAATTGATTGCCATAACAAAAAAACATATATTATTTACTTACTTATTATATTTTATTCTCTTACAGACTTAAGATCGAGAAAATATCAACATGCGGTTTCTACATGTTTTTTACCAACTAGCTTTTCTGCTCACAATATTAATTGGTAAGTTGTGTTTGTTATTTATTTAAAGCATTGAAGATTATATAGTAATTACTCTATTTCAATATATATATAATAAATATATGTGCGTTCGAAATTATAATTAATAATATAATAATAATTTTTTTCATCATTTTCATATATTTAAAAAAAAAAACGAGCTTTGAGATTTACTCTTCAGGCATTAAACTCTTAATGTTCCAGAAAAAAAATATTTAAAAATTAATAAATATAAAATTAAATAACAAAACTACAAACAAAATATAAAATAAAAATTTAATTCATATTTAATTAACTTAGCCAACAAATTTTGGAAATATATTATCAAATCTAGCAAAAAAAACTTATTAAAAGATGTCCATTCTTAGATTTTCATAGTAGTTCATCGAATGCCATCTGGTCGAAGCTAGTCAAAGGAAAATATTATATGAAAACTGCACCATATAATAGCTTAAATTTTACAGTTGAGTTAAAAACACCCACAGTAAATATAAATAAAAATCAAACGGCGCTTAAAGCATTTGATTGAAGCTTAACTTAGACTTAGCTTAAGTTTAAGGTATTTAGCCTTTAGCTTGGGATGCATTTAAATAAATTATTTATCATATAATATCAGTAATACTATAATAAAATACTATATTATAGAAAAATATAATGAGTACTTCAATTAAGGACTTCTTATAGTTGATATAAACGCAAACAAAAAAAAACGATAAACTCTAAGAATTTTAAGGGAGCTTTCATAATTCCCAAAAAAAATCGATATATAAAAATATATATAAATATATTTAACACTTCAAAAAATCTGAACAATTAATTTCAATTAGCAAGCAATTACTTTGAGTATTGACAAATTTGGCGGACAGTGTAAATAGCTATTTATAATAAAAAGAGGTCAACAGCTGTGACACATCAATCGAAATCAATTAAAAGCAAGCAAATCACAAGCAAAGCTTCGATTAAATCAACAAATAAATATAAATCAATTTGAATCAAATGCAAAATTAATTAATTAAATGTTATGTCAAACACGGAGTCGCAAAATTAATGCACTCCATAAATTTGAAAACTAATAAAAAAATAACATTTTTATGATAAACAAACCACAGAATATAAAAAACAATATTGATGCGCACAAATTTAACGATTTTGAATAAAAACAAACAACAGCAACAAGAAATTCTTTTATTTTTTTGCTAATTAGCGTTAATTAAATTTTATGGCATAAATTAACATTTATGCGATTTGGCAAATGCAAATGCAAAAAAAAAAACATGGAAACATTAAATATAATTTTTTTTTAATGGCCAAAGCTTAAAAGGTAAAGGCTGTAAAAGGTCAAATATGTGCGCGGCATAAAAATCAAAATAATGCAAAAAGGTTTTAGGCTCTGCAAAAAAAGGGAAAGCTTTTCGTTTTAAAATCAATTACGCAATTTGTCGTTGCCAGATTTGTTGTTTAATTAGCTGAACAAATACTATTAGTTTAAAACTAGGCTTAACATATCCAGAAACCAATGAAAATGGGGTACTGAATTGGCCAGCTATGGTCAGACAGACAAATATAGTCAATTAAACTACTATAAGTATTATTGGAGAGTGTTAATGGAAACTAAAAAACTGAAACAAACAACAATCAAATTGTTTCAAACATAAAAAACTTAAATTATAACAAAAATAACAAATAACAAATAAAAGTTAGACTATTTCAAACACTTGCTCATCAGGGTATTCAGCGTATCTACAACATAGAACTACATATCTGAGAGCTAATCCTCTTAAGAGTACATCTAATCAAACCAACTAAACTTCAAATTCTAATCTGATGTGTGCAAACCAATGAATTTCTATTGCTGTTCCGGCATGCTTTACTGCTGTCTCAAGTGTGTGCACATGATTTTTTTTAAGACAAACTCTTAAGTGTCTGCAAATAAATTCTTTTACGAAAGTTAAAAAATAAAAGGAAAATGTAAATGTGCCTCTTTAATGCTTAACACACTTTTCGCGGTGTTATCTTATATATTTTATTGGCTCATCTTGCGGCTTTCAGCAGGTCTGCGGAGGCCCATTCTATTTACTAGCGCACATAAATTTAAAAACCACACGCACACACACACACCCACACACACACTCGCACACACAGATGCACTGATAAATATTTGAAGAGCTTGTGAAGTGGAACGCCCCACTGATTTATTCAATAAATCACAAGTTCTCCACCTGGAACAGGCGGCGCAGATTTAAATTTTATCTCACATGTAACTGCAAATATATATGTATAGGTGAGTGTGTGTGGGTGTGAGTGGGTGTGTGCATGCGTGTATATATAATTGACTTGCTGCGACAACTAACGGATAAGTCTGGCAGCCCGGACACATGTCACTAAGGCACAAGAAAAAAAAGAAGAAAGACTCCTAGTGCCAACGTCCTTGTCAGTTAAATGCATTTAACTTGGGTTTATCTACGGCTCTAGCATATGCACACAGTTGAAAGCGTTTGCTTGTTGTAGTTATATTGGCAGGGCCAGGCCCCCATCGATTCAATTCAATATCAATCGAAATTTATATATATGTACATGTGTATGTATCTATCTATCAGTCACTTTATCAGTTCGCCAACTTAAATGACAGTGAATACATCAAATGACTTTCAATCCTTTCGCGTGACTGAAATTTTCGACTCTTTGTCAACACAGGCGACAGGCTCATCTCCCACTCTCTGTGTGTGTGTGGGCGTGAAGGTGTGCCAATTGTTGTTGTTGTTCTTGTTAGCACACACGACTGTTGTGTGTGTGTGTGTGTGTCGCGCTTGATAAATGTGAGCAACGTGCCTGGCATTTGTTTTTACTTCTTTTTTTATGCGGCGTCGCATTCGAATTTATTTAGTGCTGTAAAATACGTTTTTTTCCCGCCTCTGTGTAGTGTATTTTAAGCGTTTCTGTGCTATGTTTTTAGGCCTTGAGAAGCGGTCTTAGTGTGGTTTTATTTTAGCATTTCTAAAACTTTAAAATGCCACCAGGCTTAAGAACAGCTTAAAAGCGAAATGACGAAGCAGTGTTTGGCTACAGATTGTCAGAAGTTAGCTATAAAAGCTGCTGAAACTTAAATATGTTGGCAGATGTGCGATTTAATGGGTAAGGCCATAGTTGGAGTACTTTGGATTCATTAAGATATTTTGCAAAACAAATAAATGATCTAGATGACAGTACATGACTAAGAGATACGTTGATGTTTTCGTGTTAGTGCATTTGTTGAAATTGTTGAACCATTTAAGGAGTCTCTTATACAACCAAGTTTTAATAAAAACATATAAGAGTACTCTAGTCGGAACTGTCCGACTAGCAGATACCCTGATGCTGGACTAATTGAAATGCTAATCAAAATAAGTTTCCTTGTTTCATATACTGAATAATAACTGATTTTTGAGTATGCTATTCCATATTTAAGTAACAACAACTAATCTCGTATATTTTCAATAAAAACAAAATATCACCTTAAGTTATTGCCATAATCTAAGCCAAATAAAACCAATTTTCCTTTTAGAGCCAACGATCCAAACCAGAATTTCTCTGGGCCAACGACCTGTGGGTCGTTGAAACTGGTGCCAGCAATCGTCACTTAAGTGACGCTTTCCCTTATCACTTTTCCTGACTGATTTTCTATGCACCACGCCCGCCCCACTCCACCGCGCCCTCTACGCCCCTTTGTCACACACCTTTGCCTTTAATTAAATCTGAAACTATGCTGAGAGCTTGGCAAGAAATAAAAAAAATCAATCACTGTATTTATTATCGAACCAATTACACTGCATGCCAAAGCAAGCTCCAGCCACGCCCTCGCCCTCGCCTTCGCCCTTCCGGCAACCGTGCCGCACTCGAGACGTTGGTAATCCCAGGGAAAGCTAAAGGTATCGGTGCTTGAGTTGGCTTCTCATTCGTTTGGCATACTTAAAACTAACGGGCAAATACAGAAATATGAATAAACTGCAGCAGCAGAGATGGGTGTAGAGGGTTGGGCGAGCGTTAAGGGTTAGTTAGTGGGGGGCTAGGGGAAGTCAAAAGGAGTCGGAGCTAGCTTGCCACGAACGAAGCGCACGAATATTATTGAATTTGCAATTCGATGCAGTTTTTCAACGTGTGATACAGGCACACACAGCAACACCCACGGAGCGCTTAAGGGATGTAGCGGGGGTAAATCGTTACATAAAATTCATGAAAATCTCGCAACGAGCTGAAAGCCAAAAACGACAAACAAATTGAAGCCTGACAAACTGCAGCTGTAACAGCCGGAAGTTTGGGGCCATTTTTCCATTTGTCAAGTGGCAAATGGTGGGCGGCTGATGAGGGATGGGGCTAGCTTAAAAATTTTTATGCGGATTTTAGGGTAAGCGCGAGAGGCGAGCTGCAGCGTGTGGGGCTTGGCTTACTTGCCAAGTGCTCGTTGGGAGCATGGCTCTGACCAAAAAGGGTTAAGCGGCTTAATTGCTGTTAAGGTCAATTCTCTGGGCTCTCTCTCTCTCTCTTTCTCTCTATTTCCCACTTTTCACTTTGTTGTTTCGCAGCAAAAAAAAAAAAAAAAAAAAAAAACGAAACAGTTTTCATTTACGCTTTTCATTTTCCATTGTAAGAATGCAGAACGCAGCAGCAGCAACCTGCTGTGACATTTACATAATTACAGGAAACAATTTCTATGCACATTTATGTTACAGAGTGCGTGCTGGGAACGCATCGAGACAGGGGCTAGGCAGTGGCCAGGCAGGTTCTAGCTGCATGCACCGGAAAATGATGTGTTAGTTTGACAAAATGCAACATGGCAACATGAAAAGAATGTGAATATGGAAAATTTGCGGTTTAAATGGAAATTGGTTTGGCAATTGAGATGCAAAAACAAATTGCTTAGACGAAGCTTTGCATTCGAGATTGTTTACATTTAAATTTGAGAGAGAGAAAAAGAGTAATCAAATTATCTCTCTTGATTCGATGGGGAAACGTTGATTTTGAGCTCTTTGTACATTCTGTAGAATTTATTGGCAATTGCTAAAGAAATATTCTATTTGAGTTAAATGAACTGTTTCCACATACGACAATTTTGTTCATCTATTTTTCAAGCTATCGCAACTTTAAATCATAAAAAGCAATAGAAATAAAGCCGAAATCTTGTATTATAACACAGACTTCAATTATGTCTCAGTCTCAGTCTCGCATATACAAATTTACAACAAATCAATTTTAATTAATATAAATTTAATTTAATTTATATAAATTACCAATAATCGAGTGACTAACATTTAATCATATTAATATAAAAATGTTATAAAAATCTTTGCTACTTCCTAAAATAAAATGAAATATTTCTGTAAAAGTTTCGGATGGAGAGATCAGCTGTGTCTCAGATCTTTGCCGTGGCATTCAAAATAAAGCAGAAATAAATATATGTTTATATACAATTTTGGTAAAAACTTTAAGAACTCCAGTTCAAACTCTTGCTGATCAAATTTCTCTCAAAAGTTTCCAGTAAAATACTTTCATTTGTAGCTGCTCACTTTCTACTACATATGAAGTTTGCTATCTAAAGCATCCCAAATTTGATTAGCTAAATTTCTACTTATGTCTGAGGACAACAATTAAGTCGTAGACACTCCACCACTACAGCAATGTACATGCTCTCGCACCCTCAACAGCCAAGCACATTCAGGAAGTAGTTGAAAAGAGTTTAAAGGTCATCTAGATCGTGTTAGCACGCTTAACCTAATTAAAGCAAGTCTAACTATCTAGATGGTCATATATGTATAGGCACACTTTTCTCTACTCTCCTCACCTCTCCTCTTACCAAATATTGTCAGAGAACATTTAGCTTCAAATGAACTCAATTAGTTCGTATTACATTAAAAATTATGCATTAAAAGCTACACGCGTTTGTACAATTGCCACAAATACTTACCATTGTGTATGTGTGCGTGTGTGTGTGTGTCGCTAAATAACGTTTATTAACCTGCCATTAACGGCCAAGCCCAATGCACCTAAAAGTATTTGCTTGTCAGGCAACCGTCTGGTAGCTGCACAATTTACACGAACCGATAAAAATCTTCAGCACGCACCAAACAACAAAACGTAATTTGTATTTGCAGTGTCTGCCCTTTATAGCGGATGGGGTGAGGGTTGCGGCCCATCCAACACAAACCCTAATTCAGTGCCAACTCCCAGCCAAAACTCGAACTTCTCCTCCTGCCTCTGCCTGCTTAGCGTGGTAACCAAATTAGTCTCGCTCCGTTTTTGGTGCTCTGATTTATTTATACTCTTTTCTAGGGTATTTTCATTTAATCTGAAAAAGGTCTCTGAATTTATAAGTTAACTGAGTATATTCAAGTTCAATATGAATAGTGGAGTTGTTGAAGTTATATGCATGGCTAGCGCTACGTTTAAGCTTTTCTTATGCAACTTTTTTGTAGAATTGATTCTCTACCATATGAAACTCTCCTCATGAAACCTTGTATAGATTTGTTAATAAATTGAATAATCTCTTTCTCTTCAAGCTTCTGTTTTCTATTGCTATCATATATGTATATTATATCCATATAACATATATCATAAATAAAGTTGTTTATCTGTATCAACCAATGCTAAAACTTCTTTAAATGGCCTTTATTGCTATCACATATGTTTATGAAATATAACAACATAAATAAAGCTGTTTTGGTTTAGGGTATCAACACTTCCTTCATATATTTCCCATATATTTTTATTTAACGCATTCTCCACTCAGTGGCAGTAGCAAGTGTCGGAAATTGTTCGTGTACCTAATTTTATTATAATAGCTACTCAAAGTTTTGGCTCGCTCGCCAAATATGCCAGGTACTCATACACACAGGTGAGACCTCACCCTCTCTCCATTCACTAACTATTGTTATTAAACAAAACGATTTTCATGCTTTACTTTCAATGCGTTTGATACGTTTCTATTTGCTTTTTCTTTTTCGTTTTTTGGAACCATTGCTAATGTCTTAATGCCTTTTGTTGCGATGTTTGGAAATTGACATTTAATTACAAGTTAACCTTCCGTCCAAGTCAGGCGACATTAGTGGCTATCAGACACGAAAACACTATAATATATATATTGTTTGCATAGGGCAATAGCTGTACAGATTTCTAATACTCGTAAATGTATATTAAATTGCAATCGAAAAGTAGATAATTCATTGATTTTCCGTATGCCCAATGGGAACAACACTTTAATATTATATTGAATTAGCTTTCATTAACGACGACGTAGGTGTTGACATTTAAGAAATAGTATACATATGTATATATATTGTAGTATATTTGGTATATGAGTATGCAATGGGAATTGCTGTGGGAGTAATTTGAGTGAGAGTAATTTATATTGTATATAAACATATATCATTGTTTCTAGATATGTGCTGAGAAAATGCTTTAAGAAATTTGCTAATATTTGCCTTAGTTTTCTATGAGTTGCGCTCCAAGCAAAAAGCTGCATATAGGCCAAAGTCGAAGATGACTCAAAGCACGTCCAAGCAAAACAGCTGTCCAAATTGACCTGAGCAGTAAAAATGGTCAAGCTTGTTGGCATGGGACATGAGTGCTAACATAACTCCACGAAATATTCGTAAAGCGAACATACGTGAGCCGCTTAAATTCAACATTCGCGATACATTTGGAACACACCTCGTCTATAGACTGTCTAAATAAGAGCAAAAGAATGTGAAGTAAATGAAAAACGTGTTGAAATATTTCGCTGTTTCTGGTTTCAATCCATCCACATATAATGCCATATATATGAAAAAGCATATTTTACTAATGCTTCCAGCTCTTCCAAAACTGAGCTTATTAGAGCTTAACGTTGTTCAAGAGAAAACAATCGAGGGCTGTTATATCCCATAATCGCAACAGCCAATGGGGAAGTGTTTCCTGCCTCGCATTTTTTTACAACTGAGCATACATACAATTCATGATCAAATGGCAAGAGCTGAATGTTATCAATAGCTCCAACAGCTGCTGATATATAGTAATCAATAATAGTCTTACTTATGTTGGTTCAGCCCTTTTCAATTTTTCCTGCTGTTGCTCTCACTATTACCCGAGCTCGAAGTTTCAGCTCAAATTCCCAATGTCTTGTATTTCATACTATTCAACAATATATATCTGTGTGGATGTGAGCGTGTTTGTAGACCTGTGTGTGTGTGTGTGTGTGTTGGTGTAGGTGTACGTGGCGTTATCTGCAACGAGCATCGGACAAATAGTTAATAATCATTATTAACAGTTTACGTGGCAAACTTTTGCTGCATAATAACAAAACGTTGTACACACGCAAATGCTCTAACACACACACACACACACACATGCACGCCAGCAGACAACAATTACGCCTTCATGTTGCAGCTCCTACACTTTGTGCATAAGCGAACATTTTCCTTGTCATATTTTGCATGGAAAATACATTTTTTTTGCGTGATTTAATTTTAATTTAAATAATTTTAATTTTAATTATTAATTGCAAGTGCAGCAAGTGCATTAAGCCATTACTAAATACATCAATTTGCGCGCATTTAATACATTATATTATTAAAAAATAAAGTACATTTTGATTAATATTAATTTTTATTTATTTGCATTAACATTAGCATTTTTTAATAATATATTAATGCGTGTATTTATTTATTATAAAATATGCGCAAAAATGCTTTACATAATAACAAGAACACACACACTCGCACCTGCACACACCTGCACACACCTGCATAATGGCATAAATAAAAGCACTTAAAATTAAAATGAAAATTTCATGCATTCATTTTGCAATTTGATATCAAAATGAAAATTGTGTAAATTTCTGCCCAGTTGAAATTAATATTTGTTTTCTGTTTTATTTTAACTTTTTGTCTTTTTTTATGTTTTTTTTTTAATAATTAAATACAGTTCGTATACTTAATATATTATATATGTGTCAGTAGCTGCCATCTGAATTAACACGAATTTATCAAGAAAAATCCATCGAGCAAAAAACATTTATAAATAGCTGCAAAAATGACAAGTGCAACAATTATTTGCCAACAATTAAATGCAATTTATTATCATATTTGATTTTATGCGTAATTTTTATTGAGCAACTGAAGTTGATTTGCATTGAACATGGAAATAAACTATAAAAGAAAAAACAAATAATATTCGTTTATTTGTTTATTGATTGTTTTTGTCTTAGCCAAAGGGTAAGGTTGTTTGTTTGGCGAGTATATTGTATTTTATAATTAATAATAATAAATTTATATTTATTCTTCAGTTTTATATGAATAAATATGTACATGAAAATCATTAAAATTTGATTTCATGTTTCTTTGGCAAATGAAATGTGGACAAGCATTTTCATAACAAAATGTTTGTTGAACTTTTATAAATCTAATATTTGTTCCCAAAGTGAGAGCAGTATATTGGTTATCATTGGTTATTTCGGTGCAATCAAGGTTGAAGACTTCCAAATTGACTGATATAGATATGAAATGCTTACCCTCGTGTTATGAACTACATTCTAACGGCGAGGAAAATATCTGCCACAGCTTAGCATGTAGACCAGCTAGACAAATATTGACACGCTCACTGTGAAATTGCTAATATTATAAAAAAAAAACTATATCGTAAACTGCTGTTAACATCTTTTACATATCTACATCTATAAATTGCATAGTCAGTTCATTGGGTCATGGCAAGTTTAAAAATATTGTTGTAAGAATTTATATATTGCAGTTGGCTGCGTTCGATTGCATAGTCGCAAATTGCTATATCTGTTACAACATAAACGCGGCTGCAGTTGGAGCATTTGAGAAAATTTATAGAGCTAAGAATAATCTATCTGTCCATTGGCAGGTGTTGAATCTGAAAATATCGATGTTTAGATGATTTTAGTAGTTTTTGTCAGTTGCGTAATGTTGTAGCTAGATTACTTTATAGACTTGTTCTATTTGTCGACTAAACTTTATAGATACATGACTTAAATTCCTGAAGAGTATAACAAGACAAGTTCGTTGGTATTTTTGTTGCTTTTTTTTATCAAGTATACAGAATAAATGATAAACAATATTTAAAGGAATAACAAATTTCATGTAGGAACTCTTGTAGCTTACGAATCTTTACTTAAAAATTGATATTTTAATCGATATTTTATAAATTTGTTTGAGGTTGTATTAAATTCATCGTCTTCTATTATAATGAATTAATTTTAACAACTGTGCCCAAATTTTGAATTGTCTTTTAACAAGTGCCTTTGCCGATTCTCTTATGAGACTATCTAATAGATATATAGATACATATATCGAGTATCGAAGTTAGCCGTATCGATATTTTCGATACCTATCAAAACATCGATGTATCATTTTTAGATCGATCTTTTTCCCAGCACTACTATCTATTTAAACTCTTTTATTCGACTCCCGACTTCAGACTCTCCTGTTTTGCAACTTGCTTCTTCTCCAGACTGCCCACTTCTAGTTGCGCTGTCTTCGCTCACTAAAATCATAACGAGCCTGTCCGAAGGGCCTGCGTAGCCTTCTCGCTCGCACTCAGCAACACTCGGGTCTACACTCAGCAACAGCTATTCTAGTCTCTTTGAGAAAGAGAGACAAACTCTTTCTGAGGCAAACCAGCAATGAGCAGCTTGCAACTAGAACGCTAACACACTCGGATAATATTTTTACAAGAAAACTCTCAGTCCCTCACTTATACTACTGCAGCAGTAGAAGGGATTACGACAAAATTTAATAGAAATAGGAAATTGTTAACTGACTTTGCTATTCATTTCAGAATATCTCGTCAGACGACATGCATACATACATATGTACATATAAATGATAACATGCAGCGTTTATATATGATATTTACCTATTTAAAATAGATGTTAATAGATCGATTGTTGAGCGCTCTCAATATGTTTTTAGGCCAATATCAAACACTTTCAGAGCTACAGCTGTTATATACGATATGAAGTCTCCCTAAATTATATATAAGCAAGGAATATTTTATTTTGTTTGCGCAAAAGTAGGATTGTAGAGCATTTCCCAGTCACCCACACCCAACTAAAACCTCTTAAACTGTCTTTTTTCTTGTTTTCGCTTTGTCAAGCTGCAGCTATAATACAATTTCAAATGCTTTCGTGTATGTAGTTGGGCGCAAGTTAACTGCCACTACAAAATGCATGGCAATTTATAAAAACTGCCACGGGGACGCAGCTGCAAGCTGTACAGGTGTGAGCAACTGTATCTCTGTGTGTGTGTCTCTCTATCTCTCTCTCTCCCTCCCTCTCTCTCTCTCTCTCTCTCTGTGTGTGTGCTGCATATTAAATAACAATATCAGCGTTATCACATATGAATTGCCAACATTTGCAGACGTCGCAGCAATAAAAACATAATGAAAACATTTGCCATGCATATTCAGCTATTAAAAAATTTACGAGACACCACAAACGAAACGGAACGCGACAGACAGCAACAACAGCAATGGCGGCTGAATTGCAACAAAAAGGCGCAAGCAAACCACTTGCCCCAAAAGGTGCAGCAAATAAAACATTTCTCTTGTTTCTTTTTTTTTCATTTGATTTCAGTTGAAGCTGAAATTTAATCAACTTGTTGGCATTTTGTCCAAGTTTTCAGAATAGTAATCAAAATTATTGATTACAAATTTTTGTTGCTGTGTTGCTACTGTTGCTGCTGTTTTGCCTGAATCGAACTTTGACGTTGCATTTGGTAAACTTTTTGTACCTGTGCCAAAAATTCGGTGAAACATTTCGTTTTCGGTTTCATTTTGTGACCTCAAATGACGAATGTGTTTGCCAGAGTTGCCAATAAACACGTACATATCGAATATATATATATATATATATATATATAACGAATGGCAGTAATGGGTCAGACAGCCACACGTTTTTTTTTTATTCTTTGAGGTTTGGCATTGGTTTCGTTGTTGATTGGCAGTGCAGGTGGCTCACGCAAAAGGTGCAGCAGGTGTAGTTGAGGATTGTGAGATGTGTGCGTGTAATGAAGAGTTGACCTGCAAGTGGGGAGGGGGCTTGGCAAGTGTGTGGCTCGATAGCACTTATTGCTAAGTAAGCGATTAGTGAATGAGGAATTTATTTGAAAAACAGTTTTTAATAAAGTATAGAAATATATGAATTGATAGAATTCGTATATTGATAGCTGACTTTCGATATTTTGAATTGTCCAAAAGATGAAAATAGTGATTTGGGTGAGATATTATAATATAGGGAGAGACGCTAAGGGGAGAGAGTGGTTCTGTGGTTCGAGAGCACTTATTGATATGAAAGATAGGACCATTTGTAGATGACAAGAGCGAGCTGAAAAAATAATATATAAATAAAATATAATAAATAAAAATAAAATAAATAAAAATAATAATAAAAGTCCATTTCAAAACTTAAATCAACATAAGATCTTGAGATCAATACCTATCGATACTAGCAATAGGCACCACTTTCACTAATACCCTTAAATTCCTTTAGATTTTCATTATATATGAGCTAATTGCTGACAGCTTTAGGCCCAATATTAAGGCCATTTACAGCCTTGCCTATAGGCCAAAAGTCTTGGCCGCTGGCACCGCACACACACGAACAAATCAATGAATAAAAAATTGCACACAAAACTCAATTTTCAACAACTTTTTGGGCATTCGAAACGCACATTTTTCTTTTTCGCCACGTGCTATAAAACGTGGCCAACAACAATAATTTGGCGGCTGAGGCGACAATGTGGCAACTGCCACAAGGCTCGAGAAATTAAGGCCAAGACGTCAAGATAAAGAAAAAAAAGCAAACTTTGGCTGAGCTGCTGCTGTTGTTGTTGTTGTTGAACTTGACGCATGTTTGTTGGCAAACAAAAGTGTAGGAGATGAGGGCGTGTGGGCGTGGAGGCGTGCCTGGCACACTTGGCTCATTAAAATGCGAGGCGTTAAGCCAAAGTTGTGGATAGAGAGCGAGCGAGAGAGTAGGGGAGAAAGAGCTCTGACCTGTGCGCCCGAGTCACATCTTGAATGGCAGCCAAACAAATCTTA
The DNA here is from genome assembly GCA_035045365.1 of Drosophila leonis. NCBI lineage: Eukaryota > Metazoa > Arthropoda > Insecta > Diptera > Drosophilidae > Drosophila > Drosophila leonis. The sequence continues at coordinate 4,306,239 of JAWNPC010000389.1, forward strand.
TTTAATTTGGCTTTGGCGCTTTTCACGCGGCTGCTGCCAACAAGTTTGCACACACCCACACACACACACACACACACACATACATACACTCGCACACTTAGCCAACTCGTTTAGCAGGTCGCAGCTGTTGCTTCAAGAATTTCAAGTGCATTTGAATGGCCCCATGGAATGGCATATCGCTCGCCTGTTTGCCAAAGTGTTAAATGTCATGAGGGCGTGGCTAAAAGCGAGGGGCTGGTTACTGGTTGCTGGTTACTGGTTGCTGGGTGTTGCCAACTAGCATTACACAGCTGGGCCTTTTGAATTGATGTGAATTTCAGTTCGCATTTACATTTACTACATGCCATATTTATTATTTATGCGCGCTCTTGATGGGGGGTTGGGGGTTGGGGGCACAGGCCCAAGCTCTATGGCCAATAAAACTGACAAGACGCATTTCCGACTGCACGACTCGCCGGAAATGTGCGTCCATGCGATTTCCGTTTGACATTAGCCAAGTGAGAGCCAGAGCCAGAGCCAGAGCCAGAGCTCAGTGCACTTTTATTTATGCAGACAGAGCATGAGGCTTACAATCAGAAAAAAATTAATATGCGCACACGTGTGCACTTGTTGAAAAAGTCTAAATTGAATTTACGCCCAAAATTATGCAGCTTTATTTTTTTATTTTTTATGTTTTCTTCCACTGAATGCCCGAAGCGAACAACTCTGGCATATTAATTCCATTTAAACTGATTTTCGTGCGAGTGCTCTATATGAGATTGTAGCGTGGGCTGTCATCCAGTCGACCCAGTCGACCCACTCGAGCGACTGCTAAGGGGGTGTTTGTATATCATCAATTAACTGTCTTGTTGTATACTGATTGATAGCAATGCGAGCGGGGCACAGAAATCAGTGGAAGAACTGGGGGTACAGCTGTCAGTGTTAAAAAAAAGATAAAAATAAAAAAAAAACGGTCTGACAGCTCTTTAAATTTTGTGGAATTGTCTTCGAATTGAATTATACTTTTCATGTCAAACGCAATTAATTCAGCGAAGAGTTTGTATGCGTTTTTGTACAATTTGTTAGGCTAATTGCGATCTTTGACAGCTTCTAGTTAGAAATTGAACTGAATGTGAGCTTGCCACAATTATTTAGAGCTTTTGCTTAATCTTAACATTTCGTTGGAGTAGATCTTGAAAGGAAGCTTCTACTAGAGATTTTACTTAACCCTAGCATATTGCCGACATAGTTATTTAATAAATAATTCAATCAGTTTCTTAACCTTACATTTGTGTTTAAATTTATCAAGTTTTCATGTAATTTTAAGCACAATTGAAGCAAGCCAAAAGCCTTCTTAAGCTTAGAAAAAAGATGTTTGCTTGAATTTAATGAATTTTACAAATAATTTGAATACAATAATTTTCATTAGGTCTATATTAGTATATACTATTGTATATACTAGATATAATAGTATATACTAGAATCTAGTTGGTTGAATTAAGCCTTTGTGTTTCGAAACTATAAAGTATTCATTTAAGGCTGCATGTGTTTGAACAGAGAGTTTTATATATATTGTATATACAATATATGGGTGCTTCAAGAAGAGACAGCTTTATATCTTAAATTATCAAAAATCTTTTCTTTCTTATGACTAGGCTTTCCTGCAATTGTGCATATAATGGAATCATATATACAATACAAATTGCATGCGAAGAATTGAATAGTTGACTAAAATATTTATAATTCAACTAATCCAAAACTCAACTTTATGATTTTCTAACATTAAATAGTTTTTGACTTAGGCCTTCGAAGCAGGCAGCTTTAAAGTACATTCAAGAAATTGATTGAGATCGAAATTTGATGTGCTTCAACAGTTTGTAGAACGTGCATTTAAATATTCTTAATTTCATAAAGAGAAGCTCTTATATTAACAGATTTTATAAATCTTGTCCAAATATAAGCTCAAATGTGCTACAAGTCCTAAAGGCATTTGTATTTCATTCAAAAGTTTGCTAAATTCTTAGCTTTAATCATCAGCTTAAGCCGTTTATATACAGACAGATTTCATGTAGTTCGAGTACTTTCACTATATAGAACTTCCCGCTTACGGCTTCTATGCTGAGAGCTTTAGATCTGATCTGACATCTATATCTCCATGTGCTTTAAATGCTTAGAGCAGGTGCAATTAAACATTTCATCTTCATTTCATTTAAGCGACTTTTCAGTTTACCCCTTTGACCATCTTAAAAGCAGCTTCAATGCACTTCCCTTTCACTTTAAGCTCTTTGAATGCTTAAGGAATATGCTAAGCATTTGCCTGGCTTGGCTTGACTTGGCATTTGCTTTGACCAAATCGCATTTGATAACTTGTTGCGTAAGCAGCTTCTCTGTAAAATCCTATTACTTCGCTATGCGCGCCACTGTGCGCCGCGCTGGCTGTGGACAGTTGCCCTTTCAGCGCGCTGTCCGCCCCACCCCGCTGTGGCTGCCAACGTTTTTGTCAGAGCTTAGCCAGAGCGCGTTTCACTTAGCTGCGTGCTGCTAATGGCGCAAATTTCAAGCACAATTGAAGCCAGTTTAAATGTCCTCGGCCTCGAGTTGAGGGGCCGAGAAATACCGCAAAAAAAAAACCAAAACGAAAAAAAACTCGACACCTTTACCTGCGTCGACTTTCAGCTGCCAACTAGACGACAGTTGGCGGCATTTTTCACGCCCAACTTCAAGGCGAACGTGGCAAAGGACGACAGGAGCCAAATTAAGTTGAAATTAGCAGCGTTTAAAGTATAATGAGCGGATAAATGATTAATTCTAGGTGTCGACTTTATTTTTTGGTCTATTTTGTGGAAAATTGATATAGGCAGGCCGTGAGTGACAGGCGGGTTGCTGCAGACGGTTAATTAACTTTGGTTTTATTGGCCAATCGAATTAAGCTAATTGACCAAGCGACACCTGACGTCTCCATCTTCTTCATCTTTCATTTCACTGCTGCAGCAGCTGCTGCTGCCACTGCTGCTTTTATTATTATATTTTTAGTCTTGTCTGTCAAATAAATTTTATTTAGAATTCTCCGATGCGAAGGTCGCTCGACAATTGAAAATGTCTTTGGGCTTGGCATGAAATGCTCTGCAAGATTTTTGTTCAACAAGATTTCTCTTCGCTTTTCATAATAATTCTATTTTTGTTTTGCACAACAACCCAACAACAGCAACAGCAACAACAATATTTTTCAATTGTCAAGTCTGGCTGCGTAAAGCAGCGTAGCGAGCCATGCCTCCAAGGACCTTAACCAAAAGTTTCAATTACTTTAACTAATTCATTAATGTTGCTGAAATGTTTTCAGAATTTCAATGCAATTTTTTATATATACATCCATAGATATATATATATATATATACAAATATAAATATATATTTACTTGGAACATTTTTGCCACTTCCTGGAAATTTCAAGGCAAATATTTGTATATAATTACAGAGAAGAAATAGTTGACATAGCTTGAGTCAATAAAGTTTTTGATAACGTTTCGTGGGCTGCAAAATTAAATTTATATTGGATTTTTGGTGAGAAGATAAAAGCAAAATAAATATTTATATAATAAAATAATAAATAAAACAAATAAATTTATAATTAATATAATATATAAAGAAATATATTAAAGAATACAATAATAATAATAATAATAAGAATAAAACTGCGAACAAGTTAACAGAAGAGACAAAATATGAAAACTAAAGCTTGCTTCCTAACTACTTTACCAAAAATGATTCTATAATTTTTTGGGAATAAATGAAAAGTTGCATCTCCAACTTCCTCTCATTTAGCACTTATTTGGTAATCCTATAACTATAGAAAATATATGCGAAATCAGGGCTTTATTTATACACAGCTATATAACCAATTTCAGATATCTAGTAGCTATAGACTCTGAGGTTTGAATCTTTTCAACTTATTCAGTTGAATTCCCTTCTAAAAACAAACAAAGGATAATTATTGAGACAGCTGGTAAAAGCTGCACAATAAAGTTGACTTTTATTTGAGATTGTCCATTGGCCAATTGGTTCTTATTTAGTTCGAATAATGTCAATGGGTTTTTGTGTTGTTTTTTTTTTTTATGTTTTATCTTAGGTAGACGTTGTTGTCGTTGGTTGGTTTATCTGCAACCAAGCAGACAATGGGCCAATCCACAGCTTAGCTTTTGTTCTTGCACACAATTACCGCCATTAACATTTATGGTGTCGACCCCAAAAAAAAAGATGTGGAAAAGCGGCCAAAACAAGCGGCTGAGGAAATTAAACAGAAAATTGCAAAAATTAACAGCAGGCAAGAAAAGCAGCAAAAAATATTATATATATAGGGAAAATGCAGAAGAAAAAAACTTCAGTTTTTCTTTTGCCTGTCTTGCCTTGCCTTGCCTCTAAGGCTTAGACTGCTTAAGGAAAATTAATTAAAAATCAACATGGCACACGCTTGTTCTTTAGGAATTCCAAACCAAAATAGACCTGTGGCAGAAGAAAGAAGGCAACAAGAAAAAAAGGCGAGACAGGAAGTGGGAGAGTGAGCGAGAGCGAGAGCGAGAGGAAACGAAATGAAAGCCAGGCAGACAAATAAGAAAAATAACAGCTAGTCGAGACCAAATTCCAACAAAAGCGCACGAACATTTTGTGGCCACAAATCCGAGACGATAAGAAAATAAGTAACACAAGCGTAGCATAGCGAAAGAGCGAGCGGGTACTGGAACAGAGAAATAAAACACAGACACACACAGAGACATTCACACGAGCACGAAAGACAAAAGAAATAGCTGAACTATTACTGGAAAGCTACGAAAGCCGTAGACTGAAGTCTGGACAGCGTCAGCAGCAAAAGTATTTAGTAATTACGTCAAGTGAGCACTGCCGGGGTGTATGCAGGAGTACAGGTGGAGTATATGTGGAGCATAGCCAGGTGAAAATTGCATTAGGTCAAATTTTGTGTTTTCGTTTTGGCCTGGCTTCAGTTAGCCCCGTGACGCTGTTGTTGTTAGTGTTATTTTTTTTTTTTTTTTGTGTTGCTTGGCTTGTAATATTGTAAGCATGCGAGGCTTTAATAGCAAAAATACCAGAGCCCATAAGCTGAGCCAGAGAGCATTAAATGGGCGTGGGGAGGGAGTTGTTGTTGCGCACAGGTGGGCTGCAAAAGAAACTAAACATATGGGAATTGCATAGTAGAGTTGAAATATGGATATGAATGTATTAAGTATGTATACGACTATGTAACTCACAATTGTATATAAGTATATATACATACAAGTATATATAAGTTATATATTCTTGTCTTTATTTATTTAAAAATAAGTGTTCTCTATGTATTTGGTAAAACTTGAATTACGTTTTAAATGTTGATGAGCGTCTATCAGTGTCATGCACCTGTTGAGCACAAGTTCTGCGATAATTGCTTTTAAAACACTACAAGAATGCCTTGCTTTAGCTTTAAAAAAATATATATGCATAAAAATCCTACTAAAGATGAGAGAAATAAAGAAATATAAAATAATATTAACAAAAAAAAATGTTGGAAAACTTTTTACAACAGAAATTAACTCAAATTTCTAGAAATATCTATAAAAACTCGAACAAAATAGCAACGAAATTGCTTTTAATTAATTAACTAAATACTCTGGTTTAGACAACAATTCACTGGTATTCATTACACAGTAGCGTATGGAAAATAACTGATCCTCTTATAGAATTCAACTAAAGCTAATTCCAAAACTTTTACGAAGCCACAAAATTTAAATAAAACTATACTAAATGCATTGACATAAAGTAAAATACCCTGTAACTAGTACTTAAGCCACATGTATTTACAAATATATTTGAAAAACATTTCAATCCAATGCCATTGCATTAAAAATAAATCAACTACCAACTACCTACAAAAAGAAAAGCAACGTTTCATAAATAATTCGGAAATGGCCAAAGCGAAATTCTATTTCAAGTGAAGCATTTTGTATAATGCAATTTGTTTGGGTCAAGCATTGCGTAAGCTTTCTCCAGGCAGCTGGACTGCGTTCGCTTTGGCCCCCCCACACATGAGAAAAGTAATTTTATTAAAACAATAAAGCAAAAGCATAGTAAACTGATAAGCGTTTCATATATGCTGCTTTCGTATTATTATTTTTTTTTTTTTTTGTGTGGCAGGATTAAGGAGGGGAGCAAAGGGAACTTTGTGCGATTAAGCATTATTTTGTGTAGAAGACGAAACTGTGTTATTATATATTGTTGAGGGTAATATGGGTTTGTCATGAGATGTGCGACACATAATACGTGACGTCATTTGCCGTAAAATATATTTAAATATATACATTCTTTATAGCAACGTCCAATTATCTGTCTCCATTAAAAGTTATGTTTGCTTGTTTTCATCAAATAACTTTGCGTAGGTTCGTCTGTTAACAACTTTTTATTAATTATTTAAGTTATTTTCAGTAAGCTTGGCTCTGACAAACTGTCATATGTTCTCTACATATAAGAATCTAAATGAATCTAAATCTTAGCAATGTCAATATTTACATATGTTATATATATATCAATTACTTTTATGAATTGAGTCAAATGATAAATCAATAATTTTTGTTTGAAAAGTTTTTCTGCTTTTCAATATATATTTTCTTTATACCTTTTGCATGCTTCTAATATATGTTGAAAATATTATGAATTCTGAGCATATTACTATATGCTAACTTCTCTATACCATAAATTTTATTTATTAAATATACTATAAACTATATACTATTTATTTTATTTATATAATAGTCATTTAATCTGTGGCTCCTGCTCGTTCCATAATATACTACATTTTTAATCATTAAACGTCTACCTATAAGAGTATCTAATCCTCGACTTTTGCTTGTTTTATAATTTTTATCTAGCTCTAACTTTTCTCTCTAGTATTTTTAATATTTTATTACAAGCTGACTTTTGTTCCAAAAATGTACGATTTTTTCTTTTTTGCTGTTTTATTAAAGATAATGTCTTTAAATGAAAAAGGAATTTATAAAGAAAATCAAATCCAATATACATGTTAAAAGGATTTTTCATCTCAAAAGCATTTGTATTTGCTTTCGATAAAGTCAAGATATTTATCAATTGGTATTCAGTTTATTTGATGATTTTTGTTTTTCTGTCTAGGCACTAATATTTCTATACATTTTTTTTTTAATAAAAATGGAATTTTTGATAGTCAGCTCTTCAATTTAATGCATTTTTGTTGATACTCTTAAAAGCTCAGACTATAATAGACTCAAGTCAGAAAGAAAAAACAAAATAAATAAAACGAAAAGAAAAAAATAAAAAATACAGAAAATATAAAAATCAAAAAAAAAAAATAAAATAAAAATAATTTTAATAACATTTTGTTTAAAGCAAAATTTGTACAGAATAGAAAATGAAATTGAAACATGGCTCAATAGAAACTCAATATATTTTTAATTTAATTAAGTAAAACTTTGACATGTCAAAGCAATAAATATAAATAGAAAATATTTTGCTTGTAACTGAAATGAAATGAAATTTATTTCTATTTATTGCCTTTTGTTTTGGTGCTGTTTGTAGCTGTGTAGACATGTCTGGTCTTTGGCCACACTGGCTGACATTATGATAGCCCAATGACAGCTATTTGCAAATCAAACATGAGCGAACGAGCGCCGATTTCGTATAAATCAATTGATTGCCAATGCGTTTTGATTGCCAGCCAAATGCCAAACTGCCAACACAGAGGCCAAAAGAATAATGTATAGAAAAATGAATAAAAAACAATTTGGCGCTCGCACGCGACGACAAGTTGATTGGGGGGCAGGTGGATGGAGCAGGAGCAGGAGCAGGAGCAAAAGCTAAGAGACTTAACTTAAGCCCAACTAGTTTGGCATTGATTTTGGTTGGGGTGGGCGTCGTCGAATTTTGCCTCATTTAATATATTAATGCGCGACATGCACTCAAATGTGTTTTATTGTCTACAAATCGACGAGGCTTTAATCGACTTGAACTTTTAGCCAAAAAAAGAATGAATCCATAGCCAAGTTCGAATAATAAATAAATTGAATAGGCAAATTAGCAAAAGTTTGAAAAATTTGTTAAACTGCAAGAATTTTTTTTTTTAGTTGAAACTTAATTAAATATAAAAGAAAAGCATGGTTAACATTTGCTTTTGTTTAAAAATCTACTTTTAAATTGACTAAAAGTAAGAAATAAGGATCATGTTAAGGACTTGGTCAACTTTTATAAAATCTTAATTGCAGATTTTATAATCTGTGTTTAAACTTAATTTATACTTCTTTACGTTGGTAAAGGACATATATTTCTTTTAGTTTTAAATGTATCTGAGAAGTAAAGAAAAACATAGAAGAAGCTCAGAAGCCTGTTAAGGCAGTTGTTCGACTTTCTTTTCTTTTATGTAGACTGACCAAGCAAGAGTGATACTATTTTTAATCACTATAAATTAGCATTTGTTTAAGCTAATGATAATACACAGTTTTTGAAATATTCTCAATGGCTTACCATTTAACTGTAAAATGTTCAAAGAATATTTATTGTATGGAAACTTTTGTTATTTTAATATATCGCTATTCAGCTTATAATACGCAACGTAAGCTTCGTCGTGGTGTCGCCACCAATCAGAGGGTGATGACTTTTATATCATTTCAAAAAGTTTCTGACTTTCTGATGAATTTTCAATCAGATTCACTCATTCATTTGACCTTGATCCTTCTCACAAAATGTTTACACTTCACGGCCAATGATCCAAAAAAGCTGAATTGGCCATTGGCAGACAGGCAGACCAACTGAGTCAAGGCAATCATCCCAACGGCCACTTATGCTCCGTAGTCAATTCGAGATAGCTATTTCAATGCTTTTTCTACATAATGGCATGGATATAGTTTGCATATAAAATTAGAAAGAATATCATATCTTAAACCGTTTGTATTTCAAATAAACTTGTTTTCCTATTGCGCTTATTTGATCAACCCAAAGATTTATATCTTAAGTCTCATCTAAATATCTTAAAATTCTATCTAACTTTTAAGCACACTTTCAGCCTTGCCATGTAAGAGGCACAAGTATGCGAGCCATATATCATAACGATAAAAACTATTACACAGCACAGATTGGCGGCACTTGGACGACGCTTTCACTCTCTCACTGTCTAAGTGTTCCCTCTGTTATGCCAGTATTACCCCAATTTACTTTATTATCTCGGGTACCACCTCCATCCGAGTTGTGCTCAGCATTAAGCGACAGGCAGCACGCGTAATTTTTAATTTAGCATGGCATAAATCGCATAAAACTGTCACAGTCACTAAAAGCAAAAAGCAACAGCCCCCGATCTGCATGGCCCCTGCCCGGGCACAAATTATGTTGCCACACAGCGCTCAGGGTGTCGAAAGTCAATGGGGAGCCCAAAAAGCAGCTCAACAAGGAAGCTGACAAAGAGCCAAGTGTAGCCCGTGCACCCTTGCCAAACAGAACTTCAAAACAAAACAAAGTAACGCAGCGGGCGGTAATACCCCCGCCCTACCGCACTCCCCCTCTCCCTGACTGTCTGTCTGTCTGTCTGCGTGTCCCTTTTGCCAGGATGCCATTCAGGCTGGCATTAATAAGTAAATCTTCAGCATGTGACGGCTATCAGTGGCACTTCCGCAACAATCCAGCGACACATATACATATATCTATATACATTATATATATATATAAATATATATATATATATATATATATATATATATATAGATATATATAGTCAAGCACAACATCCTCCCCAACAATTTAAGCTATTTATATTTTATCTTGTCGTCGTTGAAGGCAAAGTTCTCTAAAGTTCCGCTGTGCCGTTCAAATGAAGTTCTGGCTTGGGTATCTCTAGCTCTAAGTTTACCATGTCTGGATGCCATAGCCAGCAGCGTGTGTGTGTGTGTGTTGTTGTTGTTGTTGTTGTTGTTCCTGTTGTTGTGACAACCGGAAGTTGCAATTCCTGGCTCAATGCCTATAAATTTAACTTAGCCTTTTGCTGAGAGCACATCTTGTGTGCTCTTCTTCTCGCATTTGCGGTTTGTTCTTACAGCCAGGACATGCAAACTCCTCAAACTCCTTTGCCCAGGCACTCAACAGTTGAACCGAAAGCTCTCAAGCTGTACATTACTTTAATTAGGATGGGCGCTCTACAATCAATTATTGACAAGATTTTCTTAATTTTTTAGGGATTTTCAATGAAGTTAAATTGGAACACTAAGAGGAAAAATATATAAATAGTTCATGACTTCAATCCATACGGATCCATAATTTATAGACTCTATTGCTAGTCTCTAAGCCTTCCCTTGCACCCTCATATGTCAGCTCAACCGTAACAACAAGCTCACGTATCTTTTCTTTATGTCAAGTTGTATATACAAGTATCTTATATTTTATTGAAAAAAAAGAAAGAAATTGCGCAATTTTAACAAATCCGCAAATAATTTGAACGGCTAGGACAAGTGCCAAGTGGGCGGCCTTTACAAATGGTAGGCGTGACCGCTGGCATCGTGCTACTACCTGTTCAGGATATAAATTTGCAGCTGAAAAACCTGCTGCCATTGCGAATTCCACATCGAAAAGGAATGTAAAAAAAGGTGTAAAATGCAGAAAGCATTACATGCACAAAGAGCAGAGGTGTATGAGTATGTGTGTGTGTGTGTGTGTGTGTGTGTGTGTGCATGTGGGTTGAAAATGGATAATAAAAAGCTCATTGCAACAAATTCTTGCTCAATTTTCAGTGTTAGATTAGAAACGCTTTACCTACTACTGGTGGCAAGGGCTAAGAGAGTCGTGTGGACGGGGGGGGGAATGGGCAGCTGCAGCTAGGTGAAGCAACGAACAGCGCGGCGCAATACGAAGCGATGTTCACTTTCTACAGCGCTTGCCTTACACAGACATGTCCTTCGTTTTGATACACTGCCCAAGGGTATTCAGATTTGATCAAGCAGTGTAAAAAACAAGTTTTAAGTAATATGTAATATGAACAGATATATATGACATTTAGGAACTAGTAGTAGAGTTGGAGGAAAGGAATGAAAAATGTGGTAAAAGTAGTAAGAGGAAATACTAATATAAGTTGAGCATCAATTAGAAGTATTAATAGTAGCAGTTTTGGAATAAGTATTAATAGTAGTAAAATAATTAGTATTAGTTGTAGAATGAGGTGTACAAATGGTAGCAATAGTATATCAAAATAATAGCATACATAAGAAGTGGGAGTAATAGTTGATGAAGTAGTAGAAGTATAAAGCGACAGCATTAGTACAATACTATAATAGAAATAGTAGTATCAATAATAGTAGAAATATTAGTAGAAGTAGTAATAGAAGCTGTAGTAGTAGAAATAGTAGTAGAAGTAGAAGTAGTATTAGTAAAAACAGCAGTAGTAGTTGTTGAAGACGTAGTTCTTGTATAAAATAGAAGTTTAAGGAAAAGTTATATAAGAAATAGTAGTAGAAATAGTAGTAGAAGTAGTAGTAGAAGTAGTACTAGATGTTGTAGTGGTTGAAGTTGTAGTAGCAGTAGAATTTGTGGTCGAAGTATCAGGAAAGTAGAAATAATAGTAGAAGTGGAATGAGCAGTAGAAGTAGAACTAATACAAGAAGTAAAAGTAGTAGAATTTAGAAATAGTAGGAGAATTATTAGTAGTAGTGGTAGAAATAGAAAATTGCTAGTTGTAGAATTAGTAGTAATAATACTCTCAGTAGCAGAAAAATAGTAGAATTAACTGGATTATGAACTAAAAATATTAATAGTATAGACAAACAATAAAATACAAAAGAAAAAAACTTATTACATATTAGAATTTAATATACTTCGATCAATTTATTATGCTCTGCTGCTATCTAAATCGTATGACCTATATCATATAAATGAAATAGATATGATCGATTTATAATAATTATGGTAATATTCATGATAATTATAATAAAATACAAAGAAATGATTTCTTCTATTTCACTTTATAAAGTAATCGTAATATCGTAAGAGTATCTCAACTGCCACAATTCCTGAATTCAATTTTCATTCAAGTATTTTATTTTTTGTGGGTCATGTTTAGTGTCTCTTGCTTGCAGTTGTTTGATTCCTTGCACTTTTTCACAGTCCTCTCGCTTATATATATATATTTCCCCCCCTTTTTTACTCCTTTTTCTTTATTATTTTTTTTTTCGTTCACTTTTTCACTTTGGGTTAACATTTTCAACGTTGCTTTACACGTTGCTCGGCACTTGTGTTCGCTCTTGAGTCTGTGTGTGTGTGTGTGTGTGTGTGTGTGTGTTGGGGGCTTTATGAGCTTAGTTGGCGATTTAGCGATGCTTGTCTTATTTAGTCTTATATAAATGGCCAGCACTGTAGCCGGACGCCCCTTGAGAGTATCTCCTAAATACACAAGCGTTTATTTCGGTGTAAATGAGAGAAAACGTGTGGCCAGCATTTTTAATGAAAGGATTTGGCAAATGTTTATTAATAGTGCAGAATGCAGTTAGTATTTTATTTATAACTAAATTTGTAAGTAATACGCGAGAAATGTAGCAACAGTTGCCTGGTATAGAGTATGTCAACGATACTCTATGAATGTGTTTTATAATAGCAAAAAGAGAAAGATTTGGGTAAATGTTCTTTCATAGCACAAATATACATAGTTACTGTAGAAAAAGAAACAGAAAAAGTGACAGTTGGGTTTTATTATATAGATATTTATAAGTATGTATATATATAACGCTTTGGTCAGAAAATTAGTAGTGCGGCTGAAATTTCGGACAGTAAAATTGTGTGAGAAACTTAATATTTTGAAAACAATTTAAAACGAGTATTAATATTTTTAAAAAAAATTTTAAATATATTCTCAAATTGATTTTAAAATATTATGTATATTAATATTTTATTATTGTTAATATTTCAGTCGCACTACTATTTTTCTGACCTCAGCTTATGCTCTAAGCTTTTCTGCCCTATAAGCTTTTATGTAAAGTTTCGTAAAGATACTGTGGATAAAACTTCAACAAATGTTAATTCTCTTCTAGAGTATCTTAATAATGCTGTGGTCAAATTTTATGAAAATAATTTGCTAAATTATTAGATACATTTACTATATAGATACTATAGATACATTTACTATATCAGATACTAGTAACAGCCTAGAAAATTTGAAGAAACTACAACATCTATGACTTGTCTTCTGGAGTATCTCAAAGATTCTTTAACCAAGTCTAACAAAAGAATTCGCCAAATTTCTAGATACAGTTTCTATTAACACTTTATATACACATACATATATTTACAACTAATGCCCTAGAAAATGTTGGAAAGCAGCTGCGAAATCTCTTTGCAATTAAAAACAAAATGCATAAAATTTAATGAAACAAGCAGCAGTTGGCAGTTGTGAATGGCTCTGACTCTGGGTCTGGCTCTGGCTCTGTTGCTCAGTTCAGCTGTCTGTCAGGGAAAACCCGGAAAATGTACCATTAAACAGCAAACAACAGCAACAACAGCAACAACAACAACAACAAGAGCAACTCCTACTTAAAGAAACACACACACAAAAAGTCACGAGGTTTTTGTGCTTAAATTTCATAATCCGCACAAAGCAATGAGTCAGGACATCGAATGTCCTGGCCCCAAGCAGCAGCAGCAGCAGCAGCTACCCCCAACTATGCTAGCGGCAGCAAATGCGTCAACTTTAGCTTTATTCCTGCGGCTGCCGCTTTCAATGGCTCCAACGAGGCGGCAAAGACATGGCCAGGGAGGATCGAGCTGTGTGGGATGATGATGGGGGCGGGCGCAGGGCAAAACTGAGCGAGACTCATCAACTTGTTCGCAATTTCGAGCAGCGCTAAAAATGCATGAAATGAATGAAAACCGTGTGTGAGTGTGTGTGTGTTGGTGTGTGTGTGTGTGTGTGTGTGTGTGTGTGTGTGTGTGTGTGTGTGTTTGAGCAGCGCAAACAAACTGTGGAGAAAGCTCACAAAATGAACCTGCAGTCGCAGTCGCAGTCGCAGTCACAGTCCGCGTCGCCGTCACCAAAAAAACTGACATCCAAATGCATTAAGCAAAAATTGTCAACAATTTTTCAGTCACCCTCACAGCCATACACTCTACCCCTCTCTCACTCCATCTCGCTCTCCCCCATCTTTGTCGCCTTTGCACACGCCTTCACCCTCGGACAGCAGCGGCAGCAGCAGCAGCTTCCAGACACGACGGCGTCAAGTCTGCCTGAATAAACAGTTACTGGAAACTGAGGGGGCGACAGATGGCTGATAAAGTCAGTGAGTCAGCGGCAGGTTGCTGAAAAGAGATGAGCACACGGCCATAAAAGAATTACTACCAAAAATAAATTGCACAGAAATATAGTAAATAAACACGTTAAACAGTAAACCACATAAAAAATATAGTCAACAAAAAATAATATTAAAAAACATCATTTTGACTTGTAAGCATTCAATTGCTAGTCCTTTACTTTAATCTCATCAGACTCAGACTAAAGACTATGACTCAATCGTGAGCCGATACTGTTCTCTTCTCCCATTAGCAATCAGAATAGAATCCACTAAGTGACACACAAACAACGTAAAGTGAGTAAATTGAGTGCACTCTGAATTAGAGACGGTCATAAAAGTTGCGCTCGGAGCACAACTGTGCTACTCTGCAAAAAGTTCACTCGACTGAGAATTGTTATACGCGAGAGTGGGAGGGTAAATTCATATGCAAATTTCGTTTACTGTTGATCTCGTTGCTTTGCTCATCTGGGCAGCTGAGAGCGTTTATGTTTGTGCGAGCAGTGCAAATAGAGTGACCATGGCAATTATTCTACTCTTCTGCTCTAACTTTGAGTCTCTAAGCAGTTATTGTACTGGTATGACTGCTCGCTAAACGTAGGCTCATTCATATATGTATGAGTGCATTAGCTGCAGCAAATGCTTTTGCTTAGAGAGTGGACTGTGTGAGAGCGAGAGTGGAAATAATAATAGTTGAGTGCCTGAATGCCGAGCTAGCATAGGTAAAACTCAAATTAGACGATTTAGTCTGTGCGCGACTGCGCTGTGCAGCGGTTGAATGTTGTGATTGTGTATAGGAGATCTGTTAATTATCGAATAATAAATAATTGAATATGTTAATAAAGTGTGCTGATTCTGCTATTTCAATATTAGGCAAATCCACGCCAAAAATTGCTAAATTGATATACATAAATTTGTGTATAATTTAATTTTTGCGTTTTTAAAAAACTATCGTTGCACAACTATCGCTTAGCTTAACTACCACACAACACGCGCTCATCTCTATTGTTTACAGTTCAATCTGATTGAATAATGACTGCTCCACAAAGTGAGAGGCTGTCAGCTGCTGACACTAATAGTGTTGGTAAATGCGGCTGACTGGGGTGCTTTGTCTTTTTTATGGGGGTGGCTGTGTCTGTGTCTGTTGCTGTTGCTGTTGCCTGTAGCCTGTAATCTGCAGCACCCGCATCGAGTTACACTTTGATGCGATTTTACATTTTTAATGGCTCAAATGTCACGACAAATTATGATGTATTTGGCGCCAGTGGGAGCCATCGTCGCCAGACGCCAAAAGCCAACCTCCACAAGTGTGAAATGGCAGCTGCCGATAAGAGCGCAAATGCCCTTGCCATCCATCCATTCTCCGGCCCCGCCTCCACGCTGCGCCATAGTTTTTTGGCCATTGCACCTGCTCTCTGGCTGCACTTGGAGTTATGCTCGAAGGGGCAGTTGGCTGCCAGCTAATAGAAAATTTAAATGCCATCTCCTGGCAACTGCGAAACTGGGAAACTTGATGTTGTGCAACAATCTAAGCAAAGTTCATAAACTTCGCCAGGCCAAAGTTTCGAAAACTTATAGTTGCTTTAATTATTATTTTTTCTTTATTTTTTTTTTTAGGTGTACTGAGAATATACTCTTAAATATGTATATATATTTGTAACAAGTTCGTTGCAGTTCATTGAGGCAAATGTTGATTCTTAAGAGTTCATGTAGTACAAAATTATGTGGCTGCTGTGGACAGATTTGCCCGAGAGTGAGAATGAAATAGACAAAGAGAGAGTAAGAGTAAGAGAGAAGCCTTATATTAAGTCTCTGGCTGCAGGTCAAGTTGGTTCGCTTAACCCAGAGGTTTAGCTTTTAGTTTGTTTCTTTTGTTATTTCAAGTTTCAATTAGCTGTGGTAAATTTGCCTTAAGAGTTTGAGCTGCAAACTGAACTACGAAATTAGAAGTTAAGGAGCAAGTGTCATCATTTTGGTTATAAGAAAATGAAAAATGTGCAAAAAATATTTGTATTATATATATATACTATATACTGTGCGCGTCAGAATGGAGCACTCTCTGTAAATGCTGAATATTTTATAAATCATTCGAGTTGTTCTACAATTTTTTTTCTATTAGACTTTAATTTATTCTTCTTAAAATAAAAAAAATTTGAGTTCTGCATCAGCAAATATATATATATATATATATATATATATATATATATATATATATATATATATATATATATATATATATATATATATATATATAAATATTTAACTTTGAAAATAGCTTTAAAAAAATTGCAAATATAATTTTTTTAAAATTAAACTTAAAAAAAAGTGATTTCCATATCTAAGCTAAACCAGATCTTATGCAGTTTTTCTTTTTTAATTTTCTGCAAATTAAAATTTAAATATTTTTAATGAATCATTTATTCCAAACATTTCCGCTAAAACTCACTCCTAAAGCATGCACACAGCATTCGCTCAGCTAGTTGGCCAGTTGGTATTTCCTCTCTAGACTAGCCAATCATATGCTGTTTGGGTTCACACTTGCTTGCAACTTCGTTGTCTCCCGTCAATCTATCAACTCCTTCATCGCATTCGAACACCTTTGCTGTGGCTGGTATAAATCACGCTTCTAGCTGGACACAGACACAGCTTGAGTATCTATGGCGTATGTGGCATGCATGTTGCATAAACAAGGATTAAACAAAAGAAGTCACTGGTCCTACGGCTAGCCCACACTTGAATGCTGCGACCCTCAACAGCGCAGCAGCGCAGCAGCAGCACAAGACAAATATTTGCCGCCGTGTGCCGCATCAACAAGGACATCAGTCGAGGGACGCCATTTCCCTGCCAGAGTGTCTCTGACTGAGTGTGTGTGTGTGCGCTGCTTTTTACTTTGTGTGCCACTCACGTTGTGCTCGTTATTCATATTTATTGTACACGTTGCCAGTGCCACCGAGAAGGACCCCTTCATGAGTCCTGGACGAGTTGCATGTGCATTGCTTCTGCTGCCGCTGCCGCTGCTGCTGGTGTTGTTGTAGGCGTGCGTTCATGTCTAGCAGCAAAAACTTTGCAATTACAGTTATTTGATGGGATTTACACCCACTCACACAACCACACACACACACACACCTCGAATCCTTTCGCCTTGGTTATACAATGCGGGTGCTGCCTGTTTGGACATTCATTTGTTGCCTCAATTTTACAGTCTTGACGCGAAGGAAGCAGGTCGGCAAGTGTACCGGTACGAGAGTGGGGGCAGGTGGCAGGCAGGAAGCGTAAAGTGGTGTTAAATGACAGGGAATTACAAAAGAGGATAAAGTAGTTTTATAGGTTCTTAACGGAAAAGTACGAAAATAAATTTGCACTTGTAGTGGAAGCCAATAATGCTAAGATAGTTAATGAATATTAATAAGAGAGGGGCAGAAAGAGAGAAGTTGAGAGAGGGAAAGAGAGAGAAAGGGATAAAGAATAGATTTCTATAGAGGTAACCCAATAAAGAAGGCTGTATAAAGGCGATACGAATAATATTAGGAGAAATATGGAGCTATAGATAGAAAGTTCTTAGTAAAAATTATATTTATTTGATTAAAAGAAGAAAAATTATAGGAAATATAATAAACATGTTATGTAAGAAGAGTAATTTCTGAATCATTTACAAACAAGAAATAAAAATACGATAAGAGTGAAAAAGAAAGGATCACAGAGAGAAAGAGAGAGAGAGAGAGAGAGAGAGAGAGAGAGAGAGAGAGAGAGAGAGAAAGAGAGAGAGACTGAAAGATATAGATAGATGCTTAAGAAATATAATGGTACTAAAGGAAAAACGATTTGAATAAATATAGGAGAGATGTTAAGAAATAGATGGAGATATAAAAAAAAATCAAATAAAAAATTAAGGTTATTTTCCTAGCATAGGAAATGAAAAAGAATATATGTAGATAAAAAATAACAAAGATTAATAGATAAATAATAATAGCATATAATAAGATAGATAA
The DNA here is from genome assembly GCA_035045365.1 of Drosophila leonis. NCBI lineage: Eukaryota > Metazoa > Arthropoda > Insecta > Diptera > Drosophilidae > Drosophila > Drosophila leonis. The sequence goes on from JAWNPC010000389.1 coordinate 4,324,527, forward strand.
TAAATATGATGTAGAAAGTTAAAATTGAGCTACAAATACAGAAAAAGAAAGAACAATCTTTATATGAAAACAAAAAGCAGTACAAATGTTCAGAAAGGAACTGGCCATACATGGTAGATACAAGGACTAACAATCCAAGTGTAAACAACTTCAGACCATTATTATCATTTGGGTATGAGTGGGCCAAGAGGCCAGCATGTCTTTATACAGCTTGTAAATCGTTTCTCAACAATCAAGGCAAAAGGTGGTCATATCGAATCCTAGTGAATTAATAATCAGAAGATTATTTTCACACATTCTGGGCTTCAATTCATATATATATATATTGTATAAATCGTATAATAAAGTACCAAGAAAAAAACCGACAAAATTAAAAAATAAAATTGGAAATATAATCAAAATGGTAATTTCACCCAAACATATTTCGCATCATACGATTTCATTTGTACACATTTAATATAAATCCTTTCGGGCAATTTCGACAATTGCGTATTTTATTAAACAATTTTTATGACACTCAAACAGCGAGGTGTTATATTCATATATTTTTTTTTAATCTCATCTCATCGCACTTAATCAGACACAAATCAAAAATAATTTTATATTTGTTATTGCATATTTTATGACCCGCTGGCAGTAAACAAAGTAGGGAGCGCCGGGGCGGGGGCCACCCTTGTTATATGCTGATTTATAATGTTGCGACAGGGCAGTTAAATTGATGGCCTAAAAATGCGCTGACAATAAACAAGCGACGACGCATCGGTGGCGGGTGAGAGGGCCAGAGTAGGAGGCACTCGCGACATGTGTACAAATTTCAACAACAGACATTTTACAAGAGTGCATAAATAAAATATATGATAAATATATGTTTTTATAAACGATGTGTATATTATAATTATAATGTGAATATTTGTGAATACGTGATATGATTAAATCATAGGGCAAGAGCTTAACGGAAGCAAAGAGTTGGAAATAAATGAAATTCAAGGCGGCATAAATTATGGGTGGAATGTGAAAAAACTATAGAATATTGTAAAAATTAAATAAGTAGCTGATAAACAGGAAAACATAATTTTAAATACAGTCGAGTCCCGATAATTCGAAATGGCAAGGGAATCAGTTTTTTTTCGATTTACACAGAAATTCAATTTATCGAGACTCGACTGTAACGATTTTTTTTCAAGGGGATAGAATTTTTTTTGATTTATCGTGATTTTCGATTTAGCGGGGTACAAATTATCGAGACTCGACTGTATTATAAATATTGTAGATAAAGAAATATGTAAGTAAATAAATGTATAAATATACAAATAAATATAAATATAAAAATAAATATTCATATAAATATAAATATATAATATAAATAAATAAAAGAAAGTGAAATATTATTTTTATCGTTTTATTTAAGAAATTGAATCTATACAAAAAATTATTCAAATACGTTTTTTATTTCAATATAACTTTTAAAATTGATATTCAGGTCACATAATAATTATACTCAATATTTGTTCACTTTTTATATAAAGTGTATAAGAAGCTTTGTATAATGTTTTATATAATGTTTAAAAAAATTTAAAAAATGACAATAAAGATAATCAAATAATAAAAATGAAAATCATATGAATATTTTAATTATATAATATGAAATTTAATATTTATTCATATTCTTGCCGTTAGCCAATTGTTCAATATAATCAGTCAATAACGGCATATAAAAAAGGGTATATACATGCATATACATATACATATATACATCTATATAAATATATACAGTAGCGAGTATATAGCTTTTGTCCCTTCAGGCGCACGTCAGACGTGTTTGGGGACTCAATGTCCATAAAATGCTATTGGGATTTATTTAATAAAGCGCGCAAATAAAATATAAAATTCCCATCATAAATAATTCGTCATGTCGTTAAAATAAAAGCAAAATTGATAATAAAATGCAAATTGTAAATAAAAGTAAATTTTAATATGAGAAATACGCGCGATTCCCTTTTAATGCACCCGAGGGATTTGTTTGCTTAGCTTGGTCGGTTTTAATTTGTTCACTTTTTTAATGCTGTCATCACAAAGATTTAAAATACGATTCATATTTAATATTAATATTCATATTTCATTTCATTTCATTTGTGGTTTTTTCTTTTGCAGAACTATCAACTGCGCTGCGAGATGTCCGAGTGCGAGTGCCGCATGCTGTGAGGCGCGGCGAGAAGGCGGTGCTCAAATGTTTCTATGACATCGAAGATGACAGTCTGTACTCGGTCAAATGGTATAAGGGACGCAGAGAGTTCTACAGATTTACGCCCAAAGAGACGCCACCGATGAAGGTGTTTCATTTTCCAGGTGTTAAAGTGAGAGTAAGTTGAAATTAAATATGTATCTAATTATGTGAGAAAGATACTATATTAGAGAGAGAGTGGTAGAGAGAGAGAGAGAGAGAGAGAGAGAGAGAGAGAGAGAGAGAGAGAGAGAGAGAGAGAGAGAGAGAGAGAGAGAGAGAGAGAGAGAGAGAGAAAGAGAGAGAGAGAGTTGGCTTGACTTGAAATAATAAAAGAAATATTTTTAATCATTATTAATTACAAATATTTTATAAAATTTTGAGAACTTTAACAAAAATTTTAGAAAATTTAAAAATATATTTAAAAATATTTATTTTGTAGAAATTACTTATAATGTCTTTTATAAAAATGTTAAATATATAAACTTATATAACTACCAGAATACTATAGATATTTCTGTTGTTAATAGAATTCAAATAGCTAAAAAAAATACGTTAGTGAATTAGCTTTTATGTCAGGTGTTTTATGCTGGCATTCTATTAAAACTGCTAACAATTGTAAAATCGAAAAATGTCCCTAAAAATAGCTTCAATTAGAATTTAAATTCGTGTAAAGTTTCGCCATGATATAGAAAATCGAAATAAATTAAACGAAACGTGAATCCAACAATGTGAAACATTTGCATTGAAATGCTTCACTTAACCCGGGGCAGGGCCATGCCTGGAACACGGCAGGCCAGGGCAGGGCGAGCGTCGAAGCAGTGCATAGTTCAATAGACACACACACAGCAAATATTTCAATGCACAATCAAATCAAAACACGGTTTTTAACTTCCGCTTGATGGCAGTTACGAGCTATAAAAAAAATGCCTCCCCCCCTGCCAGGCGCATCCTTTGCGTAACTCTTGAGTTTTGTTCCCTTTTTGTTTTTGGTTTTCGGTTTTGCTTTTTGCGAATTGAATGCGCAATATTTTTCAATAAATATTGGCATTTTTAACTTGCAACACACAATTTTCGAAATTATTCAGGCATATGAAAGAAATACATGGACATTTTATTTATTTTCATTTACATTTACATTTCTATGCCAAGCGACAATAGCAAAACTGAACAAAAAAACTAAACAAAACAAAACTAAATATAAACAAATGTAAAAAGACTACAAATTTGCAGTTTGATGGAATGGAAATGTTTGTGCTCCTATTGCAAAATGTCTGAAAAACAATTTGAATATTTAGAAAAAACAAAATTCTATTAAAAATAACAGTAAACTAAATTGTTGCGAATACTATTCAGAACTTTATGTAGTTGACATCCGTTTTTTTTTTTTATATTTATATATTTATTATATTAAATGAAATGTTTGATGCAGTTATTCAGTCATGTCATCAGCTGGTCTTAAATATTTATTAATATAGAAAACTCGCTGTGGAGAGTCTGGGATTGAGCTTTGGGATTTCCATATGGCCTGAACACATTTCTTTTTGTTGTTGTCAGTTTTGCAAAAAAAAAACAAATAAATAAAATATTTAATAATTCATTTAACAACACAGTCGACACTATCACCATTTGGTATTGTGCGGAGCCACAGAACAAAATTGCGAACTGAAAAAAAATGGATTTTATATATAAATATATGTTTGACAAACATGACACAAGCGCAGTTTTTTATTATTTACCACGCTGATGATTTTGAAAAATACAGCAGCCTGTAGAAATATCCAATATATAAATGGTATATAAACTGCTGGCTTATAAAATGCACAAAATAAAAACGGGCCAAACATTCGTTGAGATCCGCATAAAGTTGACCAGCTTCAACAATTTTGCAGCCAGAACCAATGTAGTTTGTATGCTCGTTCAGGCAGCTTGCAAAGAGTATATAGATTATGGGCAATGTTGAATGAAGCAAGTTGATTTAGTAGAGAACTGAAATTTGAAACAAATATTCTTATATTCTTATCAATATGTTCTATATGTGCCATAGCTGAAAAACAATAATTTGCGAATCTTTTATACAATATATATTATGTTTTATATATTATATATTATATTTCATATATTACTTTTACCTTTGAAGTGCAAAGATCAAAGCAATACTTCCTCAGTTTTGTTCTGCAAAGATCAACTCAAAAGTTTTAAGATCACTTTCAATATCCTTCCTCAATTCTTTTGCATCATTAGCGCGCATTGAGCAGTCGCTTATGCTTGTCTGCATTGCAGCTTACTTGTTGTTTTGCTGTTCGCCCGCTCAATTATTGAGCAGCTCAACACGAAGCCAGCAGCAATGCACGAGATACGTTTGCTATGCAATTTTTCAGATACAGCGCCGCCCTCACTCTCTTACTCTCCCTCTCCCTCTTCCTCTTCCTCTCTCTCTTTTACTTTATACCAAATATATATATAGTTGGATATGGTATATATAGTTATGCTCTGTGTATTTTTTTAAGCAAATGTATTTCGCTTTTATGTCAGGCACTTCCCATATTCATTTGAAGCTCTTTTTATCTGTCTCGCTTTCTCTCATATTGCAGCGCACTTCGTCGAACGAGAGCCAAGTAGTGCTCGATGCGGTAACAATGTCCACATCCGGTAAATACAGTTGCGAAGTATCTGCGGATGCGCCCTCATTTCATACATTAATAGCGGCCGCCGAATTGGAAGTTATTGGTAAGTAAAATAAATACAAAAGCCAAACAATTGTTCAACAATTGCACTACATGGAAATATTTAACATGATTGCCAAAAGCATGACTGCAAAAAACAAAAAATTTATATCAAATAATATTTAAAGTAAAGAAATTAAATCAAATATCAGATTTTTACTCTTTATGGATCGGAATTTAATAACTGACTGACTGATTGTGCATATATAAAGCTATGCAAAGCTGGACTGATTTGGGTCAGAAAAGTAGAGTAGGATTTTCGTGTGTTGAATATGTGAATTGAAGACAGATTAAGACAGATTAATCTAAAATAAAATTGTGTTTTATTATATTTTGCTTAGATGTGCTTGAGGAAGAATACGAATGGCTTGAGTAGCGTAATGAGCTGACATAGCCACAGGGCTCAAACTCCTTCCTTGTGAAGTCAAAGTGAAAAAGAAAAATGAAACTTATTTTTAATTTAAAAACAACTCATGTATTTTGGTAATAAATTGTTTCAAATAATAGATATGATTTTTTTATTATATTTTTAAATATTATTTTATTTTTTCAAATTATTTTGTATATAAAACAAAATAAATAAATTATAGAAGACATGAAAACTATTTAATAAACAAAATGACAAATTGATTGATTTTGTTTTTACTGTATTGTTTTAATTCTTTTGATTAAAAATAAATATTAAAAAATAATATTATTATTAAGTTTATTTTATTTTATTTTTTTTATTTTTGTTATTAAAAATATATATATTTTTAATTTTATTTATTTTTTTATGATTTTAATTTGATTTAAAATATTTTTAGTTTCTTTATGCTATAATTTTTTTTACAAAACAAAGGAAAATATAAAAATACTTGTCTCCGAAAAAAAGAAAAGGAAATTGAATTGGTAAAATTTAAATTTTTTATTTTTATTTTTTCTGCTATCTATAATTTCTATAAAATATCTTAAATATATGCAAGGTCAATTATATTTTAAAAATGATCCCTTTTGCTTTTTACTAACAATTATAATTTATGCATTTATTTACTGCAATTTGTTTACAACAGACAAATTAACGACAGTTTATGATAAGCAAGTAGACAAATTACATTATTAAGCAGACGACTATAAAAAATATGCTCATTCATAGCAAACTTAGCGTGTCTGGAGTACCAGCTGATGCGACATCTGTTAAGGTCCAGCAGTAAAGTGTTTAAGCTCAAAGACAGATGGTTAAGTCGTAAAAAGCAGAACTAGTTAAATGAAAAACTTTAACCCGTCTGTAGAATTGTTAGAGCAGACTCTCAAAATGAATTCATATTTGTAGCTCATACAAATATTTGGAAATTTCTCTGCTAATTAGTTTTATTTGCTAGTAAGTAAGATCTTGCTTATACCGACCATTGGCCTATCTCTAGTTTTTTATTACATCAAAAGATTCTTATTGACTTTGGAAAGAGCTAAAAGGTTTTCATATGTGGTTTACTTATTGAACTATCCTAATTGCTTGCTGCTCCAGCGACAAGTCCTTAAACACTTTTTATACTTCAGCTCTTATTAACAATATGTTTGCCATAATAATAAATGTTTTATTAGGTGTCGAATCTTGTCTACTTCCCAGCACGCACAGCTGTTTTTCTCCCAAATGTTGGGCCATTAAACAATATCATAATAATTAATTATGAGATCTAGACAAACGCTATGATAAACCTTTGCAGCATTTAATGATGTATGCCACAAATGTTTAGCCATAAACAGAAAACAAGATAATGTGGGGCTCCACAGTGTTTGAATGCGTTTGTTGGCTTGCGGTTGGTCCAATTGCCGCACACATTCCAATTGCTGCCAATTGGAAACGTAAACAGACAGATAAATATACAGACATAGATATATATATATATATATATATATATATATATATATATATATATATATATGGTCATATAAACATGAAATAGACACGACCAAAGTTTACCAAGGCGGGCGAGCAGCCAATTTGAGCCCCTACTTTGGCAAAGCTTTTAAACCAATCATCCGTACACACAGACACACACACACACACATAGTCACACTCACACTAGGGTCGAAAAGTTTATTGACCATCTCAAACGTTTTGCGAGTGCTTTTTCTATACATTTCTTAGTTTTGTTTGGCTGCTTAAATATCTTCATCTTCATCTGGAGCCAACAAATTTGTTTGTGTTTCGTCTGCTTGAATACAACCGCACATACGAGCTGCAAGTTTATTTTTAAGTTACGCCCCACACACACACATATATATAGACACAGAGACAGAGATAGCTTTGGCATTCGTTGGGTCTCTAACCTCTTGACTCTTGACATCGGCTCAAGTCCTGAGTCCCTTTTGGCCCATCCAATTGAACTCGGTTGGGCCATGTCCTGTTCGCATATGACAGCCTTGCCCTGGAATTAGACAGTTGCTTGGCGCTCGTCTGTTCTGTTTGACTTGCTGCAACTTGATGCAAAAATAGAAAAATACGAATTTATAGTTGAGTTTGTTGCATCATCTGCATTGAATTGTCGTTTGGGTGAATCATCATCATCAAACGTGATATTCTACTTACTTACCATACTTAGGTTATTTGAATGCACAAGCTGATGGCTTCGAATAGTTGACTTTGACTGAAGCTGATTCAATTTAGGCTAAAATGGATATCAAATTGCATGAAATTCCTACGCTGAGTCAGTGGGAAACCAACTAGTTCAGGCCGCAATGAGCTTGAAATTACAGGATACTTGTGAACCAGTGTGATTTTTATTGAATCTAAACTAACATTTGCACATTTAATGAAACACTTTTACTTAGATATACAATTAAGCTTTAAAATGGACTTACAACTTGTAAAATTATTCAAAATTTAATTTTAAACTCATTCAAAAACTGTTGTTCAATCAGTTCTTTTTACTAGTTTGTAATTATTGCTAGCTGTACTCAACTCTTCTACTCTAAAGTTATTCAACTATAAAGTCATTATAGTTAACCACTTAAAAGGTTTAAAAACTAAATCAAATCAGACTTTTCTGCCTTGTTCTAAATAAAGTCAAGACAAATTCAAAAATACTTTTGAAGCCTATTTTAATACTGGCTTATGTAAATAGTTTAAATTTGGTTCAAAACTAGTTCATATATGTTTCAGTGTGGTTCATATTTGATTGATATCTTGCTTAAAACTGATTCGTATGTGTTTCAATTCTAGTTCCAAACTGATTCACATATAATTTAAATCACATTCAAAATTGTTCCATATTTCAATCAAATTTTATGCCAAGTAAATTTGTATATGATCTAAGTTTATTTAAAAAAATTGTTCATTTTGAAAAAAAAACTACTTCAAGACTGATTCATGATGTGATGTGGCTTAAGTCTTAAATGAACCTCAAACAAAATCAACAACTGATTCATTTACCTTATTAAAATAAACCAGAACCGTTAAAAATCCCTCTCTTCAACCACTCTTACACCAATTCAATACAGGTTCAAAACTAGTTCCAAACCAACTTAGTTGATCATAAAAAAAAAAAAATAGTCAACCAACAAAATTTTGAGGTAACAAGCCGGAAGGGAAACATAAAGACAAGTTATAAGCTGTTTTTATAAGCGCTTCAGCAGGATTCCAAAATGGCTCCAGCTAGTTTGTTAGAGACTGTTCCTGTTCAGAGAACTGAAAACCATTTAAAACGGAACGATTGCTGTCAGGTTCACAATCGAAATTCGTGGCTCAATCATAACAGCAGAGACATGAGCGGCTGCATGCGCGTAGGCTTACAAAAGCATTTCAATAATAGACTGCGAAACCGCAGAGATTTGACCTCGACTGTCATTACACGCACACAAATACACACACACGCACAACAAAAAATAAAAATAGCAAACGAAATGGGAGGCCTTCAAAATAGCCAGACATGAAGAGCTTTGGGGCACATGGACAATGGGTGGATTTGACTATCGTGACAGTCGATGGCCATGTAAGGGCGGCCAAAGGCCCTGACTTTGGCATAACTAGTTCCGACAAAAAACAAAAAAAAAAAAACTGAACAGAACAGAACTTACAGTCATCTCTCATTTTGCAATGCATTTACAGAGACGCCGCACAATGCGCCATTCATAACCGGGATCCGGCCTCGATATCGGGTCGGCGACATATTGCGTGGCAATTGCACATCGCGGCACTCCCGGCCGGCGGCCAATCTCACATGGACGGTGAATAATGAAGAGGTGAGTCCCAAATTATGCAAAAACACAATTTTCTTGTTTTTAAGCGTCAGCTCTCAGTGTGCGTGTGTGTGTGTGTGTGTTTGTGTGTAATTTATGCAAGAGTGTGCGTGTGTGTGTGTGTGCCCTGTAATTACCGGGCAAACATACTCACATAGTCGACAATTCGTTGTCTGTTATGCCACGCCCCATCCATTACGCCCTATTTTACGGCTCAAATAATTTAGTGGAATATTATGCACGCATCGGACATGAAAATGCGGCTAAAAATGACATCGGTGAAAACTCTTCAGTTGCACACACCATTTTTAACCACGCCCCCTCCCCCCACCAAACACACTCACACACACTCACACACACCCACACATAAACACAGCAAGTGCATTGGGGCGTAGCTCACACATTTGGCTTTCGGCCTTCGGTTTGGCTTTCGGTATTCTGGGCTCGACTAATTTGCCAAAATGTTTGCAGCAATATTTTTGTCATGATTCGCACAATTCAACGCACTTGTTTATTGGAGCTCATTAAAATAACTTCAGCCAAGTCCTGTGCATAATGAACTGCATATCTGTGGCAGATGTGTACATATATAGATATATAGTATGTATATGTGGCTTATATGCATTTGAGGTGGATAATGGAATGGCATTTGAGCGGATTGCATTGGTTCTGGTTCTGGTTGTGGTTGTGGCTGAAAGAATGCATATGAAGCTTAAACTTAAAAAAAAAAACATTTGCGATAGGAGATGGGATATCGGATATAGGAGATGGGAGATGGGAGATGGGAGATGGGAGATGGGAGATGGGAGATGGGAGATGGGAGATGGGAGATGGGAGATAGGAGATAGGAGATGGGAGATGGGAGATGGGAGATGGGAGATGGGAGATGGGAGATGGGAGATGGGAGATGGGAGATGGGAGATAGGAGATAGGAGATAGGAGATAGGAGATAGGAGATAGGAGATAGGAGATAGGAGATAGGAGATAGGAGATAGGAGATAGGAGATAGGAGATAGGAGATAGGAGATAGGAGATAGGAGATAGGAGATAGGAGATAGGAGATAGGAGATAGGAGATAGGAGATAGGAGATAGGAGATAGGAGATAGGAGATAGGAGATAGGAGATAGGAGATAGGAGATAGGAGATAGGAGATAGGAGATAGGAGATAGGAGATAGGAGATAGGAGATAGGAGATAGGAGATAGGAGATAGGAGATAGGAGATAGGAGATAGGAGATAGGAGATAGGAGATAGGAGATAGGAGATAGGAGATAGGAGATAGGAGATAGGAGATAGGAGATATGAGATAGAAGATGGAAGATAGGAAATGGGAGATGAGCGATGGAAGATAGATAGATACGAGATACGAAGAGCTACAAAATAGAAAAATAGGCAAAGTTATATTATGTAAATGTGAAAATCAGCAATTCCAGCAAATAGTTCCTATAATAATAATGCCAACCTAACTCACTAAACTATTCCATTTCTGCTTTGCATTAAAGGAAGCCTTAAACAACATTGAACATGTTGTGGCATTAGTTGCATATCTGCAGAACTCTCTGCATAAGCAGCTTGTATTAGCCTTTGTCTTGATATTTTAACAAAGATTGCATTAGCTTAAATTGCTTTACAGTTAGCTCCAAGTACTCATTATGCAGACTCTAAGTTATTGCTCTAACGACAAATACACTGATCAAAATAGCATAAGAGAGAAATGCTAGCTAAAACGAAATTAAAGTTAAGTAAAGTTACAAATAACTACGTAAATTGAGCATTAAAACAACATATAATAATATTAAATATTAAAGTTATTGTATTTAGATATTAGTTTGAATATAATATTTTTAAATCCATAACATAGCAATCGATATCAAGCTGATATTTACCACAATTTTCTGGCAGTGTAATCAATATTATATTGCAATTTGCTATTTAATTGTTTGTGGGTTTCTTGTGCTATGTGCTGTGGAGCAGACTGAAGAGTGCATTGGGATTTCAGGCATAGAGCTGCATTTCCAATCAATCGACGAGGGCGAACACCAAATGCATTTAATTTAGAAGGCAAAAGCAAAAACAAAAGCAAAAGCAACTCAATACAGAGCCAAGAAATTCACGTGAAACGCCATTTTAGCTGCCAACGCGCAATTGCGGTTACTCTTTGTGTGTGTGTGAATGTGTTTAAGTGTGTGTGTGTGTGTGTGTGTAGGTGTTTTCGTGTGTGTTTGCGCTTTGCTTTGTTGGCAACGTTTCCGTCCTTCGTAGTTATTGCTGTTGTTGTTGTTGTTGCTTCCGCTATTATGCGCCATCAATGAGCATTGTTTGCCATGGTCTGAAGCTCAAATTGCCCAAGCAATAGAGGTGTGTGCGTGTGTGTGTGTCTAAGCTAATTATTTAGCTGGCTGCCTTTATTATATGATTTGCCATGCGTTGCGCCATGTAGCAGAACTTTATGCCAAATTAAACATTAGGTAAACTGTTTAGGCAAAGAAATAAGATCCTTGACTTATAAGCTGCTTATGTTCGGCAGCGCTCATAGCATTGTCTATAAAGTGGAATTTTAATAGCAGCAACCCAAGCAGTTAGTTAGCAAATTTTTGAAATAAAATTGGTGATAGAAATGTTTGACATCTGAGACATTTGTAAAGATCATGCGAATATGTTGTGGCTAAATTTGAAAGTTCATTTTACAATGGCAATTAGCTAAGAGAATTTTACAGTTGTATATTGTTTAATGCTTGGGATGAAGCTGGGAGATTTTCTAGTCAGTTAAGTGAATGAAATGTATATGCCTCAAGAGGCAGACAGACAAATATTTGAAAGACAGACTAGTCTTGGATATCTCCTGTTTATTATTTTAAAAAAATAGGTTTTAAAATAGGTTTGGAATAGGTTTCAAAATAGGTTTGAAATAGGTTTGGAATAGGTTTAAAAATTGGTTTGGAATAGGTTTTGAATAGGTTTAAAATAAGTTTGGAATTGGTTTGGATTTGTTTTTGAATACAATTGAAATAGGTTTGAAATAGGAAATATTATTTTTTCATCGATTTTTATAGGATCTTAACAGTAACTCTAGCTCTAAAATTGTAGAAGATACAGTATTACCCGAGTTGCCACGCCGCCAATAGGCGTAGATATATCCGTTATACCTTTTTGATCTTTGATGGTCAAAAAATTTCAACTCTCTAGCACTTCAACTAACAGAGTTTTTGACATACCGGAAATTGCATTTTAGGCGATTCAGGAAAATGTTGACACTTTATAATTCGAGGGTATACCTGAGTATATGTTCTGAATTTCATGTCTCTAGCTTCAATAGCGTCGAAATGGTTGGCGTTCATACGGACAGACGAACGAACAGCAAGGCGGACATTGCACAAACCCAATATACTCATTTCACTTTCGTGAATTCCTTAGAAAATCCATGACAAAAGGCAAATTTGTAAAGAAATTGGCAAGATTTTGAAATTAATCATTTATTTCAAAGAAGTTTGAGTGAGCTATAAAATATAACTACGTATATAATAAATTTATAACTAAATATGTATATTTACTAATTTTAGTTTTGTATATAAAGCTAAAGATTAATAATTTAAATAAATTTAAAGGTGTTTAACCTTTTTAGTTTGTCAAAATTGGGAAGCTCGAGGCCATGTTTAAGTTGATTATTTCAAGTAACGAGGCACAAATATATTAAAAGTGAACAGATATCTGTATAGCAATTTCAAGAGACTTGCGATTCAATTTCCAGCAGATTTTAGACCTTTTTAATATTAATTTATAAATATATAATTTTGTATTGTTCCAGGTAAATCCTTCGCATGTGCGACATCATAAAATACTTCGCGATACACGCAACGAGATGGAAACTTCAATAGTGGGCATTCACTTCGTGGTGACCGATCAGCACTTTGACAATGGCAAATTGAAGGTAAATAAATGATATCAATATGACTCGAGAATCTTATTAAGCAATAAAATATATTTACAGCTACGCTGCAGTGCACAGCTGCACGATGTGTATTGGAAGACGACGGAGAAGACCATATTGGAGGCGGATCCGTTTGGCAAATATGGTGGCAAAGGTGCCAGCGGGAATCGCGTGAGTGCCGATGAGATATATGACCAATATACGCTGCACGAGGACGAGCAGTTTGACATCAAGAAGAACAGCTACCTGACCCAGCTGCAGGGTAAGTTCTTCTTCTATTTTTTCTGTCAGCCAATTAGCACACACATGCACCTAGACAAAAGACAGCAAAAGCAACAACAACATCTCCAACAATCACAACAACAACAACAACAACAGCAAAAGAGTACATGGCCTGCATTTTTCTATTTCTCGCTAGACTTTCTCTTTCATTTTGTACCCTCAGGCGAAGAAGATGACGGAGTGGATGGTTTAGAGGATGGCGGCGCCGCCTGGCGAGGCGTCAGTTCGTCCTCCAGCTCAACGTCGTCGCTGGCGCCGACTGGCATGGCTGCCACGCTGCTGGCGCTGCTCAGCTGGTCGCTGGCCAGGCAATTAGTGTCGCAGCTGGCGCCGATTACAAAGCACAGGCACATGCGGGCGCTGCAGGACCGACAGAGGAGCAAAGGCCTGCGGGCGCATAGCTGCACGGACAGCAGCAGCAGCAGCAACAACAAAGGATGCAGCAAAGGATGCAGCAGATGCATCAGGCAATTAACATGATTCAATTGTCACGCAACTCTTGTGCCACACTTCAGGGAGGAACAGCGGATGGAGACAATGCAGCAGCAGCGGCAGCAGCAGCAACTGGCAGCAGGCAGCAACTGGCAGCAGGCAGCAAAGTAGGCTTCAGCCCTAGGCAACAGCAAGCAACTGCTAAATGTATCTAAAATATATAATCCTCAACACAAACAGGCAACAGTTTCAGCTAGCTCAAAAAAGTCATTTCGAAGGCATTTAAAACACAGCAAAAAAAGCAAATAAAAAAAGGTAAATTTTCTAATAGAAGAAAAAGAAGAAACTACAACCTATCGCTAGGTTTCCTTAAATACAAACTCATTTATTTTGTTTGCCGAGCCGAGCCAATAAAACGGAACCACTTGCGAACTGGTTCAATTCTGTTTGATTTATACACTATAAAAAAGAAAATTATACGAAAATGAAACCTAAAAAGAAAAGAAAACGAGTTGAAAAAATGTTGTGCTAAGCTTTTCACTTTGTTTCTCTACAATTAAATGATAAATATATAAATATATTTATATTTATATTTATATAACGAAAAGTCAAAATTATTTATATACATACATACATACATACATAAATAAATGATTGATATTTATATGTAACATATAAAGTTATATACAGACAGATACACTTACATACATACATACACAAATACATACACAACACAATCCCCCAAGAGTAAAATGAATGAAGAAGAGCAATTAATTTGTAAGTCTATAAATACGCCTATATGTATGTAAAATCATATATGTAATTGTATATAATATGAAAAGAAAACACAAAAATAAGAAACGTAAATTGTATAATTGATAAGTATTTACGGTAGATAATCAAAAATAAAAAAACAAGCAAACAAAAAAAAAAAAGAAAAATTTGAAAAAATGTTTAATCTATTTGCATGAATATATGGAAACTTAAAGTAAAGTAAGTAAAAGGAGAATTTTTAAAGAATTTTTATATTAGTGATAAATAAACTTAATTTTCTTTTATATATCATTTATAAATATATTTTATGCTTAATAGGAAGAGATTTCCTAAGTCCTTAAGTCATATGTAAATATTGTTTAAGTTTTATTTGTGCAAATCTTAATATATTTTTTGGGAGCTCAAACTTATCAATTGAATTTAATTGAATTTATTTTATTTTTGTGTTAAATATACAATATATTAGAAGAAGTAGTTAATTAGTTAGTTAATTTTTAAAATTGAAATGGGAAACTGTTAATTTTGTTGTATATATTATAAATTGCAATAAATATTTAATTACAATAAATATTATATTTTGAAGGTACATAATTTTGTTTAATATATAAATATTTAGCTTAAATTGATTAAAATTTAATTGAACTTTTTATAAATTTAATACATGAATTCAAATTTGATTCAAAAAAAATATTTAATAAAAAGTATTAAAATATTTAATACAAAGTATTTTTTTACATTTCTAAATTGTTTGACTTAATTATAATTTATTTGAAATGTTTAATTTATCTTTAAAGTTCAATTGAATTTCTTTTTTAAAATTCAAACTTAATAAAAAATATATTATTTTTAATTGTACATTTTTATACCCTGAACCCATTGAAAATGGGAAATCAGGGTATAATGTTTTTGTGAAAATGTATGTAACAGGCAGAAGGAGACATGGCAGACCCCATAAAGTATATATATTCTTGATCAGCTCGACAAACTGAGTCGATATAGCCATGTCCGTCTGTCCGTCCGTCCGTCCGTCCGTCCGTCCGTCCGTCCGTCCGTCCGTCCGTGTGAACGCAGTGATCTCGCAAACCAAAAAAGCTACAGATCTGAAATTTGAAATATATACTCGTGTATATCCTACGCAGTACGAGTTTATCATTTTTTTTCGATAACTCATCCCATTTCCTTATTATCGATCAAAATCGATAACTTTTCTTCGTTTTTGAATACCTTTATAGCTATAGATTTCAGATTTACTGTGTGTATCTGTGTAATGAATACAAACATTTTGCAATTTTTGGATTTTGGATACCACGCCCCCTTCCCCCCAAATTTGAAAAAAACCTATTTCAAATACTAGAGACTTGTGCTTTGGCAAATACATACATATGAATGTCATTATTACGCTGTAAAAGTTTGATTACGAAAGTCCATCTAGAAGCAAACCTATTCAACAAATAAGTTTCCAAAATATATCCCATACTGCAGCCCAAGCGCTGCCCGCGCGCAGTCGCTGCGTAAACTGCGCAGTAGCAGAGAAAGTGCTTGTGCGTGCGTGTGCATGTGTGTGTGTGTAAATGTGTTGTTTGTGTATATGTATATATAAAAGAAGCGTAAAATGATTTGAATATCGCATCTTCGCAGGGTTCAGGGTATCTCTTAGTCGAGCAGTCTCGACTAGAGCACTCTTACTTGTTTTTTTTTAATATAAAGTTTTTAAATAAACCCTTTTTTAAAAAGTTTATAATAACTTTTTTTGAATATCGAAAAATTTAAGAAATGTTTCTAAAAATTGTTTTATAAGTAGGAATTAATTGCTCTTTTGTATGTATCGATTTAATTATCAATTTATGTAGATTTATATTTATATATATATTTATATTTATATATATATTTATATTTTTATACTTATATTTTTCTTAATAATGTATTTTTTATTATTATTTATTTATTATTTATTAATTCATCTTCCTTCTTTGAGCGAAGTACTCAAAGCATAAATGTAATTTAATATTTAATTTTCTTCAAAGTGGATATATAATATTTGTGCATATCTGAAATCTTGTTGAGGCTCTGCTGCTTATATAAATATATCATAAGCTCTAATCGCAAGTATCAAGTGTAGAGGATACTCTTGCTTATCCCACGGCTCCATATAATTACGCAATTAATTATTTACATTCCGAAAACTCACGCGCGCCCCGCCCGCAACGGACAGCTCATTAATGATCCTTCGGCCGCAGCAGGACTCGAAATACTTATAAGAAATGACAACAATAAAGATGAGCTGCTAGGCCATAGTGGGGGGGAGCAGTGTTGCCTGCGGAGGCGTCCCCTACAATTAGCATAACTAAAACGCTCAATTAGACGCCTAAAACTGGCAGGACATGCTGGCAGGACTCTGCTGGCAAGGCAAGGAAAGCACAACGCACAGGCTCAGCGACCACTTCGCTCGTCTGCCTGTTGTGCAATGCAATTTTCACCTTTTATTACACATTTCTTTGAGTCTGTCTTCCACTTTTATTTAATTTTTTTTGATATGCCTCTTCGGCAGGATTTAGGGGTATATTAGTTTACGTTGTTTTGATGTGACTTAGCATTTATGAAGCTAGAAACTTGAAATTTTGGAATTTAGATTATTGAGAAATTGAATCAAATTTGATATAGTATAAGCAGATCAGTTCAATATGAGTATACATAGCTGTGGTCATAAAAATAGTAGTGAAATTGAAGTGCAATTGATTTGAACACAATTTGCTCTTTGCTTGTATAGAAAAATATATGAGCGAGTATTGGCTAGTCGATAGCATGCGCTTGCAACATACTTAATTGTTTTTTATATATTTTTTTTTATTTTTTTTCTGCCCATTGTCTGTCGCTGCGTAATGTTTATTTTTAATTATATTTTTTGTTGTTGCTGTTTTGTTTTTGTGCACATTGTTTTTATTTGATTGTTGTTGTTGTTGTCCGTTTCGCTCAGTGTGTTGCTCTTTGCTTTTTGTGGACGATTTGAGGGTGTAATAAACGTTAATGGCGGTTGACCACAAAGAGAAATTGCGAACACTTTGTTTTTCGGCCACGTTCCTTTTGTCGCACATTTTCTCGCAGAGCATTTTACTGATTAGCGCACTTTTCCTTACTTTTCTTTTCTTTTCTTTCGTTTTTTGATTATTTTCTGTGTGGCAGCAGCGCATTAGATTTAATTGGTTCTATTTAATTGATGATTTGTTATCAGCTGTTTAGTACTTAATTATTTGCATTACTTATGCCATTATATATAAATGGTCAGATAGATATATAGTTGAGTCCACAAAGCTAAACAACGGCCAAGTTTATCAAGCGTATCAGCCAAGTTTTTCAGGCAAAGCGGCTAAAAGCATTTAACTTGAAAATATAAAAATAGAATGCAGTTTCCAAAAAAAAAAAAAAAAAAAAAGAAGAAGAAGAAGCGAAGAAGTCGATGTTCGTCAGAGTTTAGCTTCCTTCCGCCTTTTTCGTTGGCAAAAGTTTTCGACCAAGCGAAAGTTAAGTATTTACAAAAGTAAAGCGGCTTTTAAAAATGTTCAAGCAACTTGGCTTGGCTTTTCACTTAGCGACAAACTGACGCTCGGCAGCAGCAACAACAACAACAACATCAGCAACACCAACAACATCAGCAACATCAGCAACAACAACGAGGCACACATCAAGTCAAGATGATGTCGCTACATATTCATAATGCTGATTGTCGTTGTTGTCCCCGTTGTCAGCAGGCAGATTGAAAATTTATTCAAAAGTCTGGCAAGTCTGCAAGTGGCTGCTGCCACGCCCCCCCTTCCCCACTTTCAGCCCCAACCGCCGACTCGCCCTGGGATAATAACTTTAACTTGAAAAGTAGCTCACAAGCAGCTTTGTATTGTAGTTTTTCCTTTTTCTCTCTTTTCTTTTTTTTTTTGTGTGTTATTTTCATTTCATTTTTTCATATTTATTCCCAACTGAATTTGCGCTGCTTTTCATTTAAGTGAATGTCAGCGCATTTTCACATAACTAAAGGAATGCCAGTTACAAATTTAACTGACAGTTAAGCTCTTGAATACTGCAAATGTTTTCAGAGAATTTTAGCAATGTGAAATGCGTCTTTAATTGAGCACAAATGTTGGTCAAATGATTTTAATTGTATTAATATTTAAATGGAAATGTAATTATATTAACGAAATGTGTGGATGATTGGCAAAGTGAAGGGATAATTTTGTAATTGTTGTTATTGTTATGTTATATTCATATTTCAGTTTATTTGATATGCCTTTAGCTACTTTTTCAGTTTTCAATGAAATTTTTTAGCTTGAATGTGGGTATTTGGGGTCAAGAGGCTTTCTTGAAGTATATGTGGCAGGTAGAAGGCAACATGAGTGACCATAATAAGTATATATGTATATACTTGTTCAGAGTGAATAGTTGAGTGAACTTTACATTGTTTGCAGTCAGAAGGGAGCGTGGCAGGATGACAAGCTGAGTTGATGTTCATAATGTACTTAAATGTTTTCAAATAGGCTTTGAAAACCGATTCATTCAAACCTATTCGTTCATTTAATAAAATCTTTTTTACATACATAAGAAATTACTTAAATGCTTAAATAGATATATGTTATTTTATAAATATTATTAAATAATATTATTATTTATATTATTAAATAATAAATTATACAATAATATTTGTTATAAAAAATTTAAGTAAAATAAAATAAAACAAGTAAGAGTGCTCTAGTCGAGACTGCTCGACTAAGAGATACCCTGAACCCTGCGAAGGTGCGATATTCAAATCATTTTACGCTTCTTTTATATGTACATATACACAAACAACACATACACACACACACACACACACACATGCACACGCACGCACAAGCATTTTCTCTGCTACTGCGCAGTTTACGCAGCGACTGCGCGCGGGCAGCGCTTGGGCTGCAGTATGGGCTATATTTTGGAAACTTATTTGTTGAATAGGTTTGCTTCTAGATGGACTTTCGTAATCAAACTTTTACAGCGTAATAATGACATTCATATGTGTGTATTTGCCAAAGCACAAGTCTCTAGTATTTGAAATACGTTTTTTTCAAATTTGGGGGGAAGGGGGCGTGGTATCTAAAATCCAAAAATTGCAAAATGTTTGTACCCATTAGACGGATGCACACAGTAAATCTGAAATTGATAGCTATAACGGTATTCAAAAACGAAGAAAAGTTATCGATTTTTATCGATAATAAGGAAATGGGATGAGTTATCGAAAAAAAATGATAAACTCGTACTGCGTAGGATATACATTTCAAATTTCAGATCTCTAGCTTTTGTGGTTTGCGAGATCACTGCGTTCACACGGACGGACGGACGGACGGACGGACGGACGGACGGACGGACGGACGGACGGACAGACGGACATGGCTATATCGACTCAGTTTGTCGAGCTGATCAAGAATATATATACTTTGTGGGGTCTGCCATGTCTCCTTCTGCCTGTTACATACATTTTCACAAAAACATTATACCCTGATTTCCCATTTTCAATGGGTTCAGGGTATAAATATTGAAATAGTAAAATAAACAAAAAATCTACGTATACATGAATGAGTTAAATGTTCATCTGACCGTCTCTATGAAACTAGAGAGTTGAAATATTAAAAATTTATTCCTAAGCACCATACCATAGCTAAGCATATTCTTTCGATAACTTATTCCATTTTGTTATTCTTACTTATAACTAATAGATTGATTTTGCTTCCTGAAACGTTACTTGAATACGTGAAAAGTTAGAGCTAAGTTTTAAAATTTGATAAAGATTGATACAGATTACGGATTATGCATACCAAGTCCTCTCTTCCTTGATTCAAAATTTCATTAGGAAAGTGTGTCTGTAGAACAGAAGCTATTCAATATTTAAGTTTCTGTAGTGAAGCTCATACTGCAGACCAAGCATGCTGTGTTTGTAATGTGTGTAAAAAAAGCGAAGAGTGATTAAAACTGCAGCTCAGCGCAGGGCTTCGGATATGAATTATGGGGCACTCCCAAGCAAAGCACTCTGATTTGTTTCTTGACTTTTATACACTTTTTCAATGTATTATTGTAAGAATTTCTACGTAGTTCACGTAGAAGTAGTTGATATTTTAATTTAAAATTATAAAACTATTGTTTTTTTTTATCAATAATCTCATTTTTGCGTTATTTTAATTTATAATTTCTGTTGAGAAATTTTATATATATTACATTTATATATTTTGTATATATATATTTAATTCTTATAAATTTGATGATTGTCATAATTATTATTAATTTTTGTATTTTTATTTTACTTTCATTTTTACAGACCACAGGCAGAAGTAAACTAAGCTCTATGTAACTCTAGTTGCAATCAGAAATACTGTCGACTGTCAGCAGTTGTTAATTAGTCATATATACAAAAACATGAGCAGTGGAAAAACTTTGAGCCTTACAATACTCTACAATTGGATACTCTTTAAGCAAATGCCGCTATTATATCTAAACTAAATGCTCGATTGTGAAACATGTTTTCAGGTAAGTTTGCTAAATATATCACCTTGAATGTAAAAGTAGTTTAAAATGGGATCAATTGCTGGCAGATATGTATATCATGATTAAATGTAATACTTATCAGACATAGTAAAGATTACACTTATGCATAAACGAAAGACGATAAGTAGCATCATTTGATAAGATAACTAAATCCGATGAATCTTAGTGCCAATTATCGATTATAAGTATTTTATTTTACGACTATATTGAATATTATACCTACAAACTGAATAACGAATAATTGCAAACAACACACAGAAACTGACAGCAATTAAAGTCTTTATTACTCAACTTCGATACACGTTACAGGTGCAGTAAAAGAAAAAGGATAAATAACAAATATCTGAAGAATTTATTTTTGATCTGTCTAGTATTTCACATGACAACAGGCCAGTGGCTAAATGTATTTAGCTTCGGATATCTCATTTTATAATACCCCATATTAGTGTATGTGAAGTGTAAGAGAAATACGAGCAACTAGCAACGAGCAACGAGCACCAACTACAAACAGATGCACGTGCAAATCAGGTGGTATTTTAACAAACAGAGCAAAGACCAAGCTAAGCCAACTGACTTGGGGGTCTACCGCACACACAGAGCCACAACATATTCCCACACACCACATACACTACATACACCACACTACACACACAAACACAGACACACTCACATTTCTCCACATTCGCATTTAAAGTCATAAATTTTTATTTGTATGATGATGACTTAAGTTCTACGTGCGTAACAACGACTACACCTACACCTGGACTGCCCCTCAGCTCACACACACACACACACACACACACATATAAACACAGCTGGCTTTAGTTAAGTGCATGATTATGCTTTTAGTGGCATGTTGAGGTTTTGTCAGTCAGTTTTGTGCTCTCAGCTTTTCAGCCACCCCCAACAACAACAACAAACTTACAACGGGTCATTATTTTTTTTATTGCAAATACTTGAAACTGACTTTGACTATGTGTGTGTGTCTGTGTGTGTGCGTGTGTATGTGTGTGTAACAGCTGTTCCACACACTCACATATATTAGCACCAACAACTTGCTACGCCCCACCCTTTGGCGCCCCTCTGTGCACACGCACAGTGCCCGTGCATACGTGCGTGAATAGAAAATTCTCTTTGGGCTTTCCCAGCCTGGCCGCCTGTCGTGCTTCAAAGGTGCTTCATATAAGATTTTCATTACACTTTTCCAAAG
Source organism: Drosophila leonis (assembly GCA_035045365.1). NCBI lineage: Eukaryota > Metazoa > Arthropoda > Insecta > Diptera > Drosophilidae > Drosophila > Drosophila leonis. Next base: position 4,346,876 of record JAWNPC010000389.1, read on the forward strand.
CTTTTCTAAAATTCATAACGGTAACTGTCTTCCAGAGTTGAAGTAATCAACATTTTCCACACATTCCCTTTGTCAATATGCTGTCAAGGAGTTTATTAGTAAAATATTCAAGAAAAACATTTGAACTTATTTTTCAGAAAATTGTTTTTGAAGTTTTAATGAATTTTGAGTGCTGATATGTGAATAAGTTATAAAATATATAAGATAAGTTAAGGCAAATCAAATTCTATTTTTTTTTATAAAACAATTAGTTTTATAAAATATCTTATTCTTACTAGAAAGTTTCCTAGAATATGGAAAATATATTTTTATATTTATAATTTAATTTATTTTATAATTTTTCTGAATTTTAAATTTGCTAACTTGAAATATTTATACAATTTAGAATTTACTTGAACTATAGAAATATATAAGACTATAAAATTTGATATCTTATTTATTGTATATACAGATATACATTAGAATACCTTTAAAGTACTCAAAATACTCCTTTGCTTTTACACTAATGCAAATGGTTTTAGTTGTTCTCGAAGCATGCCAACTACCACCTGCCACATCGTTTTCCGGAATGACACCTTCAACACCTTCTTCCATTCGGCTTGCTTCACTTGATTTGATTAACGTGTTGCTAGTCTGTTCATGTCATTGATGTGCGCTTGGAATGCTCTGCGTCTGCGTCTTTGACCTTCCTTAAACATTGTTTTTGGTAAAGTTTGATACCCAAAACCTCTCCGAACCATTTCCATTTATTAATTCATTTTAAAAAAAACAAAAACAAAACTTAATTCTACCTCTTCATTGACTAATTTCAGATATTATATAACAACATAGTTTCACTCAACTGAAATGATATTTTAATTTAAAATTTGAGTTTGAATTTGAATCGACAGATTCAGATAATAATTAATAGTCTTATATCTGTCTGTGAAATACAATTATATAGATTAATACATCTTTTCTATTAACTTTGCTTCTTTTCATTTAACCAAGAGAAATAGAGCTCAACAATAACTTGCTTAGTTATAAACAATTTAAACATAGACATAAGAATTGAATTAAGCTAAAGACTGGCTGGACTAAAACTTGGATAAGTTCTAGTTTGCTGTAAACACCTTGCTAGCTGATTTGGTTTAAAAAATAGCTTCATTTCTTAAGTACCCTTTGGCTGTGCTATTACTATATATATTTTACTCAAACATGATTTAGATCTTTATCATTATTAAACACAAAAATTACCTAATCAAACCCCAAACTCTTTTATTTAAATATACTTTAATTAAATTATATTAATGCATATTTCATGGGCTACAAAAACTATTTCGTTTTTATTTCCAAATCAAATCGAATGCAACATGCAATTTATGTGAATACCATCAAAGATATTTTCATCATAAAAAATGATGATTGTCTGTGAAATACAAAGGCGACAGTTCAGTTCAGTTCTTTTTTAGTGCGCATAAAAACCGCAGAAAAGTATGCTATCAATTTTGATAGGCATATGCTAAAGCTAAAGCCAAAGCTAAAGCATAAAAATTCAACTAGATATACTCTGTTAGCCGAAACTCTTCGGCCATAAAATACAAGGCATAATGAATGACAAACATAAAAAAAATGCTCGAAGCTTATAAATTTTAATAAGCCATATGAAAATAGTGCAGCACAGCGCAAGAGACAGACACAGAGAGAGAGAGATGACAACTAGTTAAATGCACTACTCTATAGAGATACTATATATATATATATATATGTATGTGCATATAAATGGAGATAATTATGTAGCTGGCAAACAAGTTGAACATGAATTTAATAGGCAGAACAAACGGCGCGACATCTGTGAGTTATGCGAACTATTTTGCGCCTGGCTGTGAAATAAAATAGTGCAAAATTCTGGCAAGAAATTAAAACATTTTTGCAGGCAGCCGCCAGACAGGCAGAGGGACGGACAGACGGACGGATGGACAGCTGGCAGACACCACTGCGTGAGTCATGCGACGCGTTGTCGACTGCGAGGCATTGCCAAAATAATAAAAACTACAAGAGAAGAGATACAATTTTGCTAGTCGGCTATTAAATACCTTAGCAGGTGTGAGGGTTGGTAAACTTAGATAGATAGATGAATAGGTAACAAAAACTCTCAGGAGAAGTTATATTTAATGAATATATGCTGTATGAGTATATGTATAGTAATATTATTAAGTGAACAGATAAAAATAATATTTGACAAATAATGCAATTTACTGAAACAAGACACATCTTTTGATAAAAAAAAATAATAATAATATATATACACAATATATCAAGTCGCTTCTACTTCAAACTAATATACCCATTGCAATTGAAAGGCCAGGGGCAAAACCAAAAGAAACATCAACATAAATTTTAGTCAAACAAAGCGTAACGCTCATGTTTTCCTTTCTTCTTCTTCTTTTTTTTAATACACCAAGTGCGAAGTTCGGCTTCAGTTGCGTCCCGAAGGGGGTCTCACAGGGGCAGAAAGGGTAATGGCAAGTTTGTGCCATTGCCAAATGCCGAGCTGGCTGCGATTCTAATGTCGTTGTCGCTGCATGGCTAAAAATGTTGCGTTTTATAAGGCGTAAACACTCACAATGTGGCTGTGGTTACGCACACACACACACACACACACACATATATATTATAAGTGAGTCAGAGTGAGATGGCACAAGCTGGCTTTTTGGCTTGCCGCTGAAAAGAATGCAGCAAAAAAAATCACAGCCCCATGAAAAGCCAACAACAAGAGCAACAAAAAGTCATGCGTTTGGAATGCGTTGTCTGAGCAGAGGGACAGAGTGAGAGAGAGATAGTTAGCGGTTTGCCGAGACATAGCTGTAGTTGTGTCTAGTCTAGCCCACACTCTCGCACGTTCGCTTGCTCGCTCTGCCCACTGCCCCCTCTCCAGCTGTGGCGAAATGATGCGACAAAGTATCAAATGAGGTTACCCCAAAGCAACTGCTGCTTTACTCTCTGCTGCTGTTGCTGCTGCTGCTGCTGCTGTTTACTGCAACATAAATCAAAATCAAAGGCAAAACATAGAAACCTACACACTTGGGTCATACTTTCCAGTTTGGAAAGAGTTGCAGAAAGAGAGTGTGAGAGGGAGAGCGAGCGTCTTGTGTGCCAAGTGTGGAACGGAAATGCAGCCATGTAAGTAAGATAGTTAGATATGTTGAAATAAACAAATTTGGCTTGCTGCATGCAATGCAAATAAAACAACAACAAGAAAAAATAAGAAAACAAAACCAAGTAGGTGGACAGCTTGAGCTGCGGCGCATGGCTCAATGTTTGCTATGGTGATAAATATGTGAGGATGTGGCACATTTTAAGCTACTACTGCATGGGGGAAAAATCTGCAAATAAATACAAATAAATTGTATTTAGGCTAAATGTGACAGAGCAACTAACTCGAGACTTGAGTTGAGAGAAGAAAGTTGAATTTTTTGAAAGTGAAATCAATAAATCATGAGTTTGTCTACTTCAAAGAGTTCATAATCTACTTCAGCTTAAAATAACTATATGCGTAGGAAATATATTAAAAGATTGTTGAGCAATATAAAGCAATCTTTCACAGACTGTATTTGAGTGGAAATAGGTAAATTAAGACAATCTCGTCTATTATTTTAAAATAATTTTGTTTTTGTGGCTTTGGCGCATTTAGGTATTTATCAATGAGAAATATATGATTATTTATATATTTTTTTAAATAAATAGTTTGCCAAGAAATTTATCCTACTCAAAACGTTTTCTCATTTCCGACTTTATATATTTCTTTCTAGACAGGATATTAGACGGATAGAAAGAATTCCATTAAGATAAGAGAAAATTAAATCGCTTTTATATGTAGGCAAAATTATAGTTTTTATATAGCAAAGCAAATGTATTAGGCAGAAAGTATACCAACTTTGAGGTGTTGAAGCTTCTTGAAGAAGAACTAATATAATAATATATCTTTAATATATGAACTGTATATCTTTATATATACAAAAGTTTTGCCTTTAATTATCATAAACATGTATAACTAATATAAATTATAAGTATAGTCAACATGTCTTAAAGAAGCGTAGTATAATTTAATAAGAATAAAATAGCAGCTCAGTGCAGGGCTTAGGGTATTTACTAATCAGACACTCTTACTTGCTATTTAAGCGAAATATTCTTGCTTGAACAGCATCACTTTTCACTTTCAATATAATTATCTTTAGCCTATGTTACAGCTTCTTATCTGAAAACCAAAGCGGCATGCGTAATTTTATTTAAAAATTTTTAAGATCACAAAATTAATAAAAATGCAGCCAAATATAGATAAATGTAATTTCGATGAAAAACGAAAGAGTACAAATGCTTGCCAACTGTTTGGTAAATAAGCTACAAGTGCACACACACACACTCACACACTCACACACACACACACACGCACTCACACACTCACACACACACACACACTTGTCCCACGCGCAGCTTATTAATAACTGCACAGAAGAGGAAAAAAATCATAGCATACTTATGCGCGCAATGTTAACGAAATGAAAAGTGAAAAGGCGACAAGCAAAAGAAAAACAATTTTGTATGAAAATTTGAAATGAGCAAAAAAAAAACCAAATATAAAACAAGCACTTGAGGCGCTCTCCGAATTGTGACAAATAAACATAAATAAATAAATTAAGTGCTCAACACACTCTTAAAAAAAAGAAGAAAAAGAAGTAGAAAGTAAGGTATGCCATTGGTGGAAATTTGAAAATTCGCACCTGCTTTGGCTGTTTGCTCAAATAAATATTTGATTAAGCAGCTGCACAGGCACGAAAATGAGTTTCATATGACGGCTGCCGCAAATGTAACCGAATATGTTGATGACTATTGGCCATATGCATGCATATATACAATATATATATATATGTATATATGTGTGTGTGTGTGTGTGTGCTTATAGCCATAACTGTGAGCTGAGCTGCCTTTTGGCTTTGCAGAAATAACATTGGGCATAAAGCGGCGACAGACGTCGGGGCGTATGCGCAATGTGATGCTTGACTGAATGGCGACTAATGAATGGACTCGACGCCCTAAACGTGAGTAGGCGAATGCTCTCACTATAACTGTGTGTGTGTGTGCGGGTGTATATGAGTTTGGCTTTTCACATGTTTTCAATTCCATTTGGCATGCACAACAGCTGCAGCAAAAAGAACAGCAACTAATTTGTCTTGGACACCTTTCTCTTTTAACGCAACAATTTTTCCACGTTTTTTTTTTTGTATTTTTCTCTGTTTTTCTGTTTGTTTTGTGTGTCGTTTGCCTTTTGTCTATTATCAGACTGTCCAAACGCAAAACGCAAAACGCAGATTGCGATTCAATTTCAATGTTTGTTTCTGACTAGCATTTATATGTGTGGGTGTGTCTGGGTGTGTGTGTGTGTGTGTGTGTGTGTGTGTGTGTGGGTGTGTTGTGCATAACTGAATGGCTGAGAATTCGTTTATAAATTGGCTTAGCAGTCAGTCGCTTGAAAGGTAAACGAAACGGTAACGCATAAAAAATAAACTCGTTGCCAACAATAGAAAGCGCTCAGAGACTAGAGTCTAGAGTGAATGTGGAATACCTCAATTGATAAAATATACATAAATATGCAGTTAAAGCACAAATATATAATACAAATAAAGAATATTTAAAGGTGTTTTAAGTGCGCTTTTACTATATATATATATATATATATATATATAAACGATATTTTTGGTCTCGTTTTATTAAGTCAAGTTAATTGTTCACAAAGCTTTGGGTATTACTGAGTATTTTTGGAGTCTGGAAATATAAATTTCCTTTACTACGACACATATATGAAATCAAAATTAAGATCATACAAGATCATACGAAGATCGAACAATCTTTTGAATATATTCTATCTTTCGTATTTCTATGATAATGTTTGCTAAACCATTTCATTAGGCTCTCTTCAAGTGGACTGCGGGAGAACGTAGGATCATCTTCGACCATTTTAAGCATGCAAATCGATCGAGTATGGAAGCATAAGAAAAATACTTGTGAGCTATGCTCCAATTACAAATCGTGGCAGACCATAGATAAGTTATTTGTAGACGTACATAGTTGACAAGAAATTTTAATAAAAGGCTTCGCTCTTCAGAGCGACGATCAGCTCAGCTAAAAGTTTGTAACTCAAACATGCTAACAAATATTTGGATATAAATATTTATTTATCATATTTATTTAGCATCAACATGATATCTGATATTTTTATTATATATATTTGTATATATATTTATATTTTTTATATTATCAAAATTACTTTAAGATAGGTTTCCTACTTTAGTTTGATCCATAGCTCTAAGATATATATATATATATGTATTTATTTATTTTTAGAAATTGGCTATAATTAAAATTAATGCTAACTTACAACTAAAGCACTGGCTGCTAGGGCCTTCGGCTTGTAATTCATTTCTGTTTAGATTAACTTGGCTAAAAGGTAGCAATATGTTAACCACTTGATATTTCATTAAAACTTTAAAAAAAACATAATTACTTTATATTTATATGATTGCTACTTGCTCAAGAAGAATTGCCTTGTTTTTGTAACCCCAATCCAATATTATTAATATTAGTATTTTTAATTATTATTATCAATATTATCCTCATACTTATATTCATTTAAATTATAATAATTATTATTAGTACTCTTTCAGTAATATATAAATTACCATTATCATTATTATTAACATTCGTATTGTTATGTTCATCATTCTCATTTTAATTATTATTATATTATCCTCCAACTAAGAAAAGGCAGGCTTTTTATATAATTTTCATAATTATGAACCTTTTTAATATGCAGTTTAAGTATTATCAATATTTTGTAATATTTATTTTATATTATTTCCAGTCAAAAATGAAGGGATATACCCTCAATCTGAATGGTATTCGAAAGTCTGTCTCTCATTTACAATACATTTTTGCCCAGCTCAAATATCTATGTGTGTGTGTATGTCACAGTGGTCAAATTCAGACAAAATGTTTACTATGCAAATCGAATGACAAGAGCCAAGGGGCAGCTGAAGCAACGCGCAGCGGGTGAACAGCAACAAAAAAAAAAAGAAAAAGAAAAAGAAAATGCAAAAGCATTAATTAATATTCAAGTGAGCTGCTGTTTTTCTACCTCCCTCTCTCTCTCTCTCTCTTTCTTTTCATATGCGCCTCCCTTTTGTTATTTAATTTCATGCAGGCAACATAAATGTGAAAGAGAGAGAGACAGAGGGAAGTAGCGAGTTTCCCGGGGGAAACTTATCAGTGTCAACGTTGTGCCAATAAAAACTATACCAGCATGCAAATATTTCCACAATCAAACAAATAGCTGCTAACAGCAGCAGCAGCAGCAGCAGCAGCACAATACAAACAAGCCCGAGATGTTGGCCAACAAATTCTGAGGATCCCCACAGGACGAACAACAACAACAGCAGCAAATGGGACATGCATAAGGCATGCAGAAATAATGGTAAAGAGCAAAGCGACAACCAACAAAGAAAAGGCGCAGCACAGAAAGTGAAGTGCTCCAAACTGAAGCAGCAATAGCAGCAGCTGCCTCACGTTTTCCTGTTTCGCCACAGGACAACGGCATAAGAGGACACACAACAGGCAGCAGGCAGCTTTACTCTTCTTTAATACTGTGCGCTGTAAGTGAAATGGGGTATATTGACTTAATGCTAAATTTTGAGACTTGACTCTATATTATGATGAGTGATGAGGTCGAGTAAAAACTTTGATCCGCGTTGGCATGTCAGACGGATGTATGCAGCTGATGTTGTCTGCAGGTTCGGGCTAGAATTCCAGACTAGTGGATGTGCTTGAATTATAATATATTATATTGCACTGATCATCGCTCCAAAAAGCGTCGCCTTTTAATAAGAATTCTTACTTAAGGTTTTATATCTATTGCCATGGTTTCCCACGTCATGTGTTTGGCTTATGTCCCTGTACTCGATAGTTTGGCGTTGCGGATGGTCGTAAAATCTTCAATGCTCTCCCGCAGTCAGGTGGTGGCCTTCAATAACTTGTTCATGCTGAAACAGTATGCATCTAGTGTTGCCTTACCTAAATGTCAGCGTTCGAGTCCCAGCAATCAATGTTGATATAGCTGCAGGTTAGGGTTGAAGTCCCAGCCCAATACATACATCTAATGTTGTTTTCGTCAGCAAAGCCAGTTGAACTTAGACATTTTGGATGGCGAACTTACTCAATTCTGTACAAATATATACAAATATAAAGCAAAGTATTTATTAATCATGTTAGCTTTGAAAACAGAGGATACATTACTCAATTCCTGAGCTATTTTATAATACCGAGTTATGGAAGCATAGCTTTTAATCTTTGCTCAGCCTGTTTGCTGCCAACCCCAAATTATGCATATCGATATTTGCTTCAGTTGGCATTTCTAGCTCAATTTGCTGAATAAGTTCAAACCAAGTCTAAGACATGTGTAAACTTTTCTGTTTTTAGAACTAGTTCATTAGCTCATACTAATAAGTTATTCGATCTAAGGAAAACACTCTAACATCAATTTCTTATTATTGTAGTTATTAATCTCTTCTTAGTTAGTCTCTCATTAGCTCATCTTTTATTACTTAATCCCTTATTGGTTAATGAAACATTGAGCTTAGAGTTTTGACATAGTTCAGTCTATACTGAATAGAGTATTACGTAGTCAGCTATTAATTTAAGCTAAGTTTTTTTTCGCTTTCGCTATTCGCTCTTCCGATTCGTTCACTTTCCGCTTTCACTTGAGCATTGGCTTTGATTTGCCCCAGCTTCAGTTCCTGCCTGCCCTCTCCTTACCCAAGCTGACTTCCTCTTGCACTGCCTCAGCCGCTTTCTGCTGCTGCTGCTGCTGCAGACGCGACTAAAAAGCACAACAACAAATTTGCATAGCTCAGTGCAATTTTGTATTCTTTGTTTGTTTCAACTACACCAACAACAACAACAACAACAACCAAAGGAACAACATTAAGCACAAAATTCCCTCCTTCATTTTGAGTTTTTTTTTTCTGATGTTGCGCCAACTTTCATACGCCATGTGGGACGCACTTTGTGCCTGCAAAGTCAGTCGAGAGAGACGAGCAGAAAGTAGAAAGTCGAAAGTCGAAAGTTTTTCTTTCGGTAACCCCCAGATGACCCACTGCTAGTCTCCAGCAACTACTTAAATGTAGCAGCTACTTTCCATTTTTATTCGACTGCGTTTATGTGCCACAGGACGCAGCTTATGCATAATATTAAACAGATCCTCACATTAAATACATTTATAAGAATTGTTTCTTTTTTTCAATTTATATATTTTTCAAGATTTCAGTTCATCAATTAGTCCAAGACTAAGGTAGTTGTTGACTCTAAGGCACAGCTCTTAGAGACATTCCGCTCTTATCCCATCTCAGAGCAGCAGCTGCATTGTCCATCGACTTCTCTTTATATTTACATTTACTTTAACATTTTTGTTTGTTTTTGTTTTTTTTTAATATGCCAACAATTTCCATCGTTTTTGATAATTCAATTAAGTATTTGCCCCCTTGGCGCATAATTCATATAAATTGCATTGTGTTTTATTAAATGGCAATTTATCAAATAGTTTCATCCTTGGCCGGTCTCATAAAAATTCCAACAGCTTCGCATTTGACCCAGTCTGGCGGCGGGCAGGAGACTTGCGAAATTTAATGCCACGCCTCACGCCCAACGCCCACACCCAGGCTTCTCTTTTAAATAACTTCATTTCACTTAACCTAGTCAAAAATGCTGCTTGACGCGGCTCGCAACTTGGAAGCCATAAAAGCCGCAACAAAGGCAGGAATGCACAGATCCTTAGCAGCCTCCCCTCCCTCTCGCGCCGCCACTGCCTCCACTGCCATGGCAAACCCTAACTAGCAAGCACCTACGCAGTTTATGCAAAACTTACGCATTCGGCATGCCTTGACTAGCAAAGGGTGTTGGGGGCGTTGTTCTTGATAAACTATAAGCCACAAATTTGCATGAGGTAAAACGCCATCCGCCCACCGACTACAAATTGCCATTAAATGCAGCAGGCGGTGGGCGATGGGCGATGGGCGTGGCAAATAGCGAACCAGCACCGGCTGTAAACGAATCTATGTACTGTCCCTGTACTTAGCTCTTACTCTACCTGAGTTCTAGCTGTAACAAAAACTGACACCAGTTGCTGGCGGCTCGGCGCAAGGAATGGGAGCGGGGGGGGGGCACACTTTGTTGCAACAATTTGCGCGCCGCCCCAGGCGTGAGCAGCAAGGATGTGAGCAACAGGATGAGCAGCAGCAACAGCAGCAGTGGAGACAGTGGAGGCATTGCTGCTTCATTGCATTTAATTCATTTTTATTGCAAAAGCTTACAGACAGATAGAGCCACAGGATAGGATAGGATGGAACAGGACAGGACAGGACAGGACAGGAAGCCACTTGCCGCCGTGGCCTGCTCTTTAAAATTATATTGGCGAAATTTTATGCAGTTGCAGCCACTCCTTCTGCTGCTGTTGCTGCTGCTTAGCCAAGAGCCTGTCGCAGCACTGCCGCCAACCAGCCCCCACCCAGCCCCCACATTCCATACAAAAGTTTTTACAAAGTAGCTGCGGCAACAGCTGCTGCAAGTTTGAACAGCAAAAAGGAGTGAGCAGAGAGTACGGCAGCTAGTCAGACACAAAGCACAGGACCCAAGGACCCAAGGACCGAAGACCTGGCTGAATGAGGCATTTTGATGAAGCTGCTCCATATTGGTTGCTCGGGTTGGCTCTTGGCTGTTGGCTGTTGGCTTCTTGGTGGAGCTCGGGCAACATAATTTAAATAGCATGTAAATTAGACGGAAGTCTAAAATGAGTGCATAATGTCTGCTAAAACTGTTTTAAGTGATTGTAATTTAGGATAAGTTGCGAGCACCTCGAAATCTTAGCCCGCTTTCGCCCAACTTGGCCATCATTTTCAACTGAACTTCGTTCGCAAAGTTAAGCGCGCCATTTTAGCGCCGTGTGGACAAGCGCCTTACCTCTAAGTAGTGAGAGAGGGAGAGAGAGAGCGAGCGAGGGAGCTACTTAAGAGTTGGCATAGTAAACAACATAAGCAACGATTAGCGGAAGCGAACATATAACACCGTATTATTTTACATTTATATGCAGTTCCACAGTAAACGTCTTTGCTCTGCCTGCTAAAGAGTATTTTTTCTGCTCTACGTTCACCTTAAGAAGCAACGAAGAGACCAACATAATCCACAGAAGGCGTAGAGAAAGCTGAGCTGAAACCTGACTGCAGAGCGATTGCAAAAATGAACACACACATGTGTATGCCTTTGGTATGAGTGAAAAAGTTCACTAGCTATAGACTTATGCATAATGTGGAGGTGCAAGGGAGACAACTATAGTATCCGCAGATGGGCACACAGAAGAAGCAGCTAGCATCGTCAAAATTAAGACGTTGTGCTAATAGTTGAGCTGAGAGCGCATGCACACATACATACATGCATGCTCAACCATGCACGCACACTTGCATATAGGCTGTTGAGCGTAGTATCGGCATCTCGCTCATGCGAAGGCACTGTTCTTAGTCGCTGATCTAAGCTGCCTGCGGTGAGTATGTTTTGCTGTCTCGCTCATGAGTAGGAGTTATTTTAAGTTGCTAATTGCATTGGTATGTGAGACTGACTGAGCAACGGGGCACGCACACAGTTAAAAGACTCAGTTTTGCTCAGTTCAATTCAGTCTGTGAGCGTTTGCTGTCTTGAGCGGGGTTTGATGCGAGCGTAAATAATATTATTTTCATTTTATAATTTCTCAGCTGATTGCTTAATACTGTGTGAGTATAATATTAACAAATTTAGTAGAAATTCGCAACTTTACAATTACTTAAATATATTTTTCTATTATTTGCAATGTTCTACGAAAATCCAGCTGTTGCTGCTTTACATATGGAGTTACATGCGGACTACGATCGAGCATTGTTAGGGTGCAGAGCAGCAGGGGAAATTCATATGTTTATTATTGATCCCGTTACTTGAGTTGTCTGCGCGGCTGAGAGCGCTTTTGGAGTGTGCGAGCAGTACAGATGGTGTAGGCATGGGACTAAACTTGGGTGTGTAAGTGAGAATGCAGAATAAGCTCAGCTTGGATCGTCACTGGATCGAGAGAGTTGAGTGTCGAGTGGAATACTAAATTGAGCACAGAATGAGCAACTGTTCCAACAATGGAGAAGAGTAGAGAAGAGAGTGGTCAGTTCTGAGTTGGCTTTACTGATGTATGCAAGTGTGTGTGTGCTATGAGTGCAAAAGTTGAGCTCTCTTTACACTTTAACAGACTTAGTCGAATTTTTACATTAATTTCTAATAGTTTGTTATTTTTGATCCATTACAGCAAAATTAATCTGGATCGTTACAAGTTAAGTCATATATCCTTGACTTTGCTATATACAAAATAAAGTCCTTGTATACCGAAAGGAATGGAAAATATGTATGAATGCCCCTTTCTTTTCAGTTGATCCAATATTGATCACTGGAAAACTCACACTTGAATCATCTAAAAATATTTGAGCTTTTTCCTGCAGCTCTTTTACATGATCGGCTGCTTAACAGTCAACTAAAATGTTGAGCAGCTAACATAACTAAACTTTGCTGATTTCACACAACTCAAGTAACTGCCTCAACATCACTCAGTCTTTTATTTTAACATAACTCAATTATAACATTTTAACAGTACTCGATTGTTACAGTTAAAATCACTCCTGTTAGACTTTTACACCACTCAATTATATACTAACATTACTCAAATTTGGAGTTATGTTATTAACATTGAGCTTACGATCCACTCTGCTATTTAATTTAATAATGTTAAATAGCAGTTTTTGCACCCTGCTAATGGCTTATGTTCGCCTGGTATTTAACTCAGAATTTCGGTAAAAATTGAGGCGCAAACGCAACAGCGATCGCCCGCCCCTGATCGTATGCAACGATTCTTGCTAAAGTTTAGCTATTTTCTGGCTAATTTCGTTGGCTTGCTTTTTACTCGAAAATGTTTAAAATAAAAAATTAAAAAAGAAAACAGTGAGTGACTTTGCTTATTGAATTAAATATTTTACTTTATTTTTACTTTTAAATTAATATTATGGGCTGTTTTAATTAATTAATTATAATACTTTTTGAATTCAAATAATTACAGATTATTAAAAACAACAAATTATCTTTTGCTTGTTACAATACAAAGCTGCTCCTCCTCCCTCCTCCTTGAATTCATCTAACAGCGTTGCTGACAGCTTTTCAACAGAAGTAACAGCGGTAACAGCAGACCATTCACCCAGCGTATTTTACAGCTATGATACGGTATGGATACGGATTCCAATATATTCTTTGTATAACAGATGAGGCAGAAGTACAGTTTGGCAGCTATTTTTGTAGCTATTTTCTGGCTATTAGCCTTGGCATGGTAAATGGGCTAAATGTTGAATATTCTTGACTGTTAAATTTTGATAAGCCAAATCTAGACATTAACTATTTATTTTAAATATAAATTATTTTGCCTATCTAATATTGATGATATTTTAATTTATTTTAATTTTTAAAATATGACAACAATGTGATCGGTCCAAGAGAATCCATAATATCTGAAAATATAAAAGAATCATTAGAATTGAATCAATGAAAAAGTTAAAAATATATTTAAATTTAATAAAATATGAATATTTTCTGCCCTAAGAAGCAGCAAAGAGACAAACATAATGCACAGAATGCGTAGAGTGAAGAGCACAGAGATAGCTGAGCTGAAGCCTGACATCAAGAGCGATTGCAAAAATGAAGTCATGCACACACAAACACATGCATGTGTATGCGCTTGGTATGAGTGCAAAAGCTTACTTTTTACAGATTTAAGCATTATATGGAGGAGCAAGGGAGACAGCTGTAGTATTTGAAAACTGACTTCCCGGTGATTACAAAAATGAACACACACACTTACACGCATATGTATGCCGTTGGCTTGAGTGAAAAATTTTGATTTTGCCGATTTATGCATTAAATGGAGGAGCAAGGGAGAAAGCTGTAGCATATGAAAACTGACTTCACAGCGATTACAAAAATGAACACACACACACACACTCGCACGCATGTGTATGCCCTTGGCTTGAGTGCAAAAGTTCAATTTTGCAGATTTATGCATTTAGTGGATGAGCAAGGGAGACAACTATAGTATCCGCAGATGGGCATACAGAAGAAGCAGCTAGCATCGTCAAAATTAAGACGTTGTGCTAATAGTTGAGCTAAGAGCGCATGCACACATCCATACATGCATGCTCAACCATGCACGCACACTTGCATATAGGCTGTTGAGCGTAGTATCGGCATCTCGCTCATGCAAAGGCATTGTTCTTAGTTGCTGATCTAAGCTGCTTGTCGTAAGTATATTTTGCTGTCTCGCTCTTAAGTAGGAGTTATTTTTAGTTGCTGATCTGAAATTGTTATTGTATTGGTGTGTGCTGGCTGAGCGACGCCGCACGCACAGTGGAATTCAATTTAGTCTCTGCGTGTTTGCCGTCTTGAGCATGCATAAATAATATTATTTCCAAACCTTAGACTTTTTATTTAAAAATAAATTATTTAGTATATTTAATATTGAAATTCAATATTAAATTTAAAATGAAAATAATTGAAAGAATTTTCATTTTTAAGCTCATCTATGTTTTCAAGACGTTTATATTTACATTTTTTTGATTTTTGGAAATTCTTGTCTTTAAGAATTTGTTCAAAATGGATTGAATAAGCAAAGGGGCAACAGCTTTATTTTTTTTGTTCCCAAATATCCTTAGCAGAAGCCAGTTACAAAGGCAACGTAATTGTAGTGCAAAGCAGAGGCGCAAAAGCAAAAGTGTCGAAGATATTGGAAAATCTACTGGAAATCGAAAGCTAAAGGCATTGGGCAGAAACAAAGGGAAATGAATGAAGTGAGAAAAAGGCGAGTGGAAGTGAAAGGTGTTAATGCCACAGCAAATCCGCAGAGCCGCAGACTTTGAGCCAAGTCTTAGTTAACGTAATGCTTCGGTTGCCTATTCGCAATTTGGGGTTCCGCTTCTTCTTCTTCTTCTTTTTTCGGGGGTTTTTGGGATTGCCACAAGAAGCTTTCGTAGCAGACGGCCACAAAATGCGATCTGGCAAAAAGGACACGGCAAAAGGGGATGTCAGCAAAAGAGAAAGGAATAGAAATTTACTGCGAATTTTTTTGTTAACTCGAAAGTGCTTGCCAAATGAAGTTTCGAAACGACTTTTTATTTTACCCGCCGTTGTCTTTGCATCAAGAGCTGTTGCAGATACGGGGGCAGCACGCGAACAAGCTAAACTGCAGCTGGCGGTAGTCTTTAATCATCTTAGATAAGCCCCAAAGATGGCAACACTTGAGTGCATGTTCGTTAGCCAACTTTTGGATCAGCCGCAACGACCCACTCTTAATCTATCAATAATATTATTGCTTGTTACGCTATGGCCCCAAGTAGTTGGCCAAACAGCTTGACTGGCTACAGTCACCGTCGCCATGCACCTGCCGGAGAAAGTTCTGTGACGCCACCTGTAAACTCCTTCAACTGCACTCAACGAGCTTGCGTAATTCCTTAGGTAAATTTATAATTACTGTAAGCAACTTGAACTAGTTACGCTAGCAATTGAAGTTCCGCCTCCTCCTCCTCCTCCTCCTCCTCCTTCTATTGCCCTGCTCCCACAGGCACCACTTGCAGTACTTCACAAAGCAGCAATTAGCTGGCAAATACGCGACTAACAGATACCCTATATATATATATACAAAGCATATACTGAAAAGAGAGTGTATTTGAAATATTATTATATATTATTTCAATTACATTCATCGATAAATATCGATTTGTGAGCAAGTAAGCTTTATTCTTAAATTAATTATATATACGAACGTATAACAGGGTATTTCATATTGCAGTTAATAATTTGTGCATTGTCAGCGCTTTTAATATGCAATATTTTTGTGTAAAGACTCACTTAAAAATCGATTTAAATCGATTTGAACTGTAATTGAATGATTCATCATTTTGTGCAAGTATTTCTAGTGATATTCTCTACAATATTCTATATTCTGATATACTCTATATATTCTTATCCAAAATATGTCATAAAGAATTAAAATAAAATTTTGTTTTTGTTCGATTTTTATCGATTTGATTTGGTTTACTTAAAATCTATGTTTTATGGACTTCAAATTATAAAAAGAGCTAAAAATCGATTGTTATTGAGGTGCCGAGTCCATCTCTAGCCTAGGCACAGTTTAATCATTTTTTACTAGTCTAGGGTATACCAAATACAAAATACAAAATAAAAAGTGAAGGAAAGGAGAGGGCAAAGTAAAAACTTGTATCAAGTTTTGTCTGGCAAACTGGCGTCGGGGCAATCTAATTTCCATTTGCACTGGGCACTGCAGCTACAGCACCTACAGCACCTACGACTCCCCCAGTTTGCCCATTGCCCTTTGCTGCCTCGGCTGTTGCTAGCATTTTCATTAGTTTTTCCATTTTGAAGCACTCGCACCTGGCCGACTGTAAAAGTTCTTTGCGCAATGAAGTGCCATTTTTTGGGCGCCCGTTGCATAAAGTGCACTTCCTTATAGAAACAGAGAGAGTGAGAGAGAGAGGGCAGTTATTCCGCGCGGAGTTTCTCATTTTATTGATTTTAATGAAAATGCAATTAAAATTTTAGCATACGATGCGAACGGTCGCCCAGTAAACAGCATTAACCAGCCGAACCAGCGAAGAGAACATGATTTATGCCATGTTTGACATTTTAATTATGCTCACAGCCAGCCGTCCAAATATTAATAATAATATAAATATAAATATATATACATACCATATATATATGATATATATATATATAATATATATATATATACATTATTTTTAATCAAATTTCATCAGAGTTTTTGTTTTTCATAAATTATACGCATAGTTTGCTGCTGCTGCTGCTGCTGCTCAACTCGACTGTGCATTTTGCCATTGCATTTTTAATGTTCAATTAATTGCATTAAATTATGTGCGAAAAACATACAATTTATGCACTTAAAATATACTCAATTTCGTTGACAACTTTATAAATATATATACTCTGATATATGTATGTGATCCAGGTGTGGCAGTTGCTGAAATGTGTAATCCACACAGTTGCAGTTGAGCTAAATGGAGTAAGCGTGTCTCTTAATATCATTAAATAGGCTGAATCAAATCCTCTTCAGTTAAAACTAGTAAGAGCCGACCCATTTCTCTATTTATATGCTTAGCTATCTTTCACGCCTTTTTTTTTGTAATTTTCACAAATGAAAACTCACTTTTGCTTAAGTTTAATCTTTATTTATCTGTGCCTTACCAATCTCAATCTTTATTTATCATTAACTTTCTACATCTCTTTTTTTCTATATGCCTTTCCGTTGTCTCTCTCTCACTCTCACTCTCACTTTCCTACTCTGTTGCTTTCTATTTCTTCCACTTCCTCTTACTCTCTCTACATGTCTCTTAAATTATTCTCTCACTTTCAGCTTGTCCCTGTCTCTGCCTTTCTATCCCACTTTCTCGTTTTTTTAGAGGGAAACCACTCTTCTTTTTTGCTCTTTCTTTCTATACATCATTCGTCTTTCTATTGTCTGCCAAATTTTCTATCTCTGTCTAACTCTCTTTCGCTCTATCTCTGCTTTTGCTTTCTATGTATTTCTCTCTATCTCATTGTCTCCTTTTTTTTCTCGCGTTCTTTTTTTCTCTCCTACCCTTCGTCTCCCTTTCTTCGTTCTCTCTGTTGTCGCTCTTCTTCTCTCCCTTTTTCTCTTCTCTTTCTCTCTCTCTCTTTTTTTATCTATTTGTCTACCTGTTTGCCTCTCTCTTTTGCTCTCTTTCACTCTCTCTCTCTCACTCTCTCTCTCTTACTGCCTCTCTCTCAATTTCTCTTTATCCCTCTCTTCCTATTCTTATCTCTTTGTTACTTTAATATTGAATTCATCAGCCCCACTCCATGCCCTTTAAGTAATTGTCATCGTTGGCCGCATAAAAATCCAATTAATTTTTATATCAGCCTCGTCTCAGTTTTGGCCATAATACAACAGCAGCAGCAGGCGCAGCAGCAGCAGCAGCAGTGGCAGTCCTGGCGTGCGGGTCAGCTAGGCGCAACGCACAGGACATACGCAATTAGTCAACAAATTTAACACAGTTCATTGAACAAATTTCAACAAGGCAACCTAATGGCATAATTTGCCATGCTCTCCCTCCCACACACACTCTCTCTCTCTTTCTGTTTCTCTCTCTCTGTCTGTTCATATGTAGCGTTGTCGGGTCAATTCAAGTAATTGTTATGGGCACTGTCATGAGGATGAAAATTACAAGCTGCTAAAGATTAATGATAAGAAATTTATTAATGAAGGAATAAAATTTCATATAAATTCGGATTCACGATGTGTTGATTACGATAACCTGACCAAGAGCTTATCCACTCACTCTCTCTCGCTATATCTGTATCTGACTTTCTCTTTCTCGTTTACAGAATGATCTCTCTTATTCATGAGCTGTTTAAATTTTTGCTCTTTTGCATATTTACCTTGTTATTTTATTACGTGGCGGATATGAGCAGAGCACAAGAAATAAAATAAAGATGAGACAGCAGATGAGACAGAGACAAGTGGAAGCTGGCATATAAACAGCGCGAGGAACATTGTCACAGCAGGAAGTCAAGAGTCAAATGTTTTTTATATGCAAAAATATTTCATTTCCTACAGCAACAAAATGAAACGAAATGTTAAATAATAATAAAAAAAGTATATATATATATATATATGAAAAAATGCGACAAAGTAAATTCGTTGTAAAGGAAAAAGTATTGGGAGCCCAGTACAAGAAATGCAAATAAAAAACTGCAATAAAAATCTGTTTAACATGAACCGAGGGGACGCACAAAAATCTAGCTAGTCAGTCAGTCAGTCAGTCAGTCAGTCAGTCTGTCGGTCTGTCGGTCGCTTTGTCCTTGCTGCTTTGCCATCATACACTTTACAACTTATGAGTGCTAATAAAATTCACTCGCCATATCCTTGACAATTCACAAAAAGTGCGCCAAGGTGCGAGCAATGATAAAGACAGCAGCAACAGCAGCAGTGGCTGAGGCTGAGGCTGGGATAAGGTCGCCTTATGGACAGCATAAAATGCGATTTCATTTGTGTTTCTCTTCTTCTCCTTCTCCTTCTCCTTCTCCTTCTCCTGCTTCTTCGTTTTTTACTTCTCTTCCAAATGGAACACTTACCTGTGCAATTTCTGTGATAATTTCGCAAAGGATTATTTCTGTTCGTCCAGGATTTGCATTCGAAATGTAACTTTGAGCAAAGTCCAATGAATATTTCTTAATTTTAACTTTCCATCTTTTTTTGTTTAGTTGTAAATTAACAGCAGCGTTGGCCATTGAATTATTGGCTTATTACATTACAATTTTCATGCTCTAAGGTTG
Source organism: Drosophila leonis (assembly GCA_035045365.1). Taxonomy (NCBI): domain Eukaryota; kingdom Metazoa; phylum Arthropoda; class Insecta; order Diptera; family Drosophilidae; genus Drosophila; species Drosophila leonis. The sequence goes on from JAWNPC010000389.1 coordinate 4,366,394, forward strand.
AGCTGAAAAAAAAAAAATTAATTTTTATTAAAAAAATATTTGTACTTTAAAATTTTTATCTAAAAATTAAAAAAAAAAAATATTTTAATAATATTTTTAAGTTAAGTAAAAATATACTATAATTGCTTAGCAATAACTACGAGAAAAAAAAATTAAAAAATCTCAGCAAAAAACATTATACAAATAATATATTAATTATTTTGTTTTGTATTATTAATTGATGGAGCATTTTTTAAAAATAAACTCTCCTTAAATGCTAAAGCATTTGTAAAAGCATTTAACTGGGAAAAAAACACTATAAAAAAAGTTTAAATTTTTTAAATACATTTTTCTTTACGAATTTGTTTTTATTTTTAATATAATTGCTAAGCTTTGTGTATTTTTTCAAAATATGTATTTTTTTGATATGTATATGTATAAGTTAACACGCGCCGATCAAATAGTGCTGACAACGAGTCAGCACCTTCTACACCGGGTGCCGTTGCGACAGAGTTGCAGGCGAAATTGGAAGCCAGCACGCAGAGGCGGGCTGAGCGTCCACAGAAGACGCAAGCTCAGCGTTCTGCAGGCCCGGCCGCCGGCAGCGATGGCTTGGAGTCGTCTTTTATATTCATAAATGTTTAGTTTATAATCTTCTCTCAGAAAGCTCACACGAGCAGCAAATAAAAAGATTCAAAAGTATAAAACGGTCTTGTTTTAATTAAACTTTTTTTTTTTAAAGTATCTTCGATTCTTTTTAAAGATTTAAAAAAACAAATTTTAAACTCTTAATTTATTTTCTTCTTTATATATTTCCATTTCGAGCTGTTTCTACTTAAAGCTCAAATTTGTACCCACAGAATTTTCGTTTGATATCTAAATGTAAATTTACATTGAAAAGGGAAATATGAAACTTAATACAAATACTTATTGAAAAATAAACAAGTTTGTAAAACAAAGTTCACTCCGAGAAAATCCCTAACAAAGAAAATCCTGCAATAAGTTCTATTTCTATAAATATACATACATGTATCTGGACAATGCTAATCACATGGCGACTCTTTCCATTGATGCTGCTGGTATTGGCTCGATTGCAGACAACGCAGGCGATATGGTTTCCCTGGTACTTTCATCGCTATGGTTTCGAGGCGCACAGCAGCCGACATGGTGGCGCTATAAATGTTCCACCAGCCACTGGTTCAGACAAAGCTGCCACGCCCTCAACCACAGATACAGATACAGATACCAAGTCAGGTAAGAAGGGCGACACCGATGTATGTCCGCCTGGGTATCAGCTGAAGGAGAAGAACACAGTCACATGTCCGCCCGGCTACCAGTTGAAGGACAAAGGGCCCACCGTTGCCAAGAAAGCTCATCTGTGCGACGATAATCCTTTGGTTATGCAGCTGGCACGCCTCTACGTGATTAGTCCGGAGCGCATTGTCCTGCTGCTGGCGCAGCCGATGCTAGTTGAGTCCTGTGAGGAGATATCCGATGTGGTGGATCACATAAGCAGCGCCACAAGCAATTGCATCGTTGCCGTTGACAACATCTATGGCAAGCTGGCTGAAGGGCTAAACTATTACAAGTCGGAGGTGTGTGATGGAGTCAACCGAAAGCGCCAGGCGAAACTTAGCGGGGCGCACAGCTGCCTCAAGGAGCTGCGCACGGACATGATCGAGTGTGAGGGACCAGCGGATTGGTATGAGAGGCAGAACGCGACCAAGGTCTGTCAGGCCTTCAACGATGTGCTGGACTGTTATTATACGCGCGGCGCCCTGCTGTGCGGCCTGGACTCGGCCTCGCTGCTGAGATCCTTTGCCGGCGACAGCATGAAACGCTCGATGATCAAAAGCTGTGAGGTGAACAAACGTCTGCCTCGTGTCATAGATGCTATGCCCGCGTTCGGCGCCGTGTCCTCAAATACGAATTCTTTTCACATCCTGTTAGCTTTTACCTTTATCATTTTTCTTATATAATATTATAATATACATGAATATATATATATATTTATATTTATAGAACTGTATATAACTTCATTCGATGGCAACACGCTGACCCTAGAAATCATTTATCAAATGCTTCGACTACAACTCGAGGGCCTTCTAATGCCAACTTAAGTGTTTCGCTATTGCGAGTAAATTTCAATAAATACCCAGGGGGCTTAAACTGTCGACAAAATAAGCCAATTTACCTACAACCCCACACATACACATTTAGTTTATGTATATATATATAAATATATATATGTGTGTGTGTGTGTCAACCGCAGGACACATCTAGGATATATTCGGTTTTGGCTTGAAGGTTGGCTACAAGCAAAACTCATCAATTATGTTGACGCGGACTGCAAATACATGACTTTCTGTGTGTGTGGCGTGCGAGTGTGTGAAAGGGTGTGTGTGTGTGTGTGAAAGGGTGTGTGTGTGTGTGAAGTGTGTGTGCTTATGTGTGTTGGTTTTGCTAATGACCCTACTCTTAAGCCTTCAAGAACTTGCGGACACTTATAGCCAGTTATCGGTCAGGCATTAGCTTTTGGCAGCTAAACACAGCTTTAACATAAATACATATTATTAATCTATGACTAAATACAATGTAGAGAGAGAGAAAGAGAGCTATTATATTTTCTGAGTTGAGAGTTAATAGTCTAGAGCACATTTTTCTTTACGTTTACATTCATTGCGCTCTCACAAATTATAATAGCAAATGGGCAAAACACATGCCTTTAAGCTTGTACTTGGCTTCAGACTAGCTTGAACATTTCAATTAAAATTAAATAAATTAGTATATCATATATACAGATGTGTATATTCTACTTTCGTTTATCATATATACAATATATTTGTAATTACAAGTATTCTTTCTTGATCACCGATTGCTATCAGCATATACATATACAATATTTATCATCTATATACAATATATATCTATAAATACAATTCTATATGGCCACACTTCAGTAATAGCAAATTTTTGTCTAATTTAAAATTAACATTAAAATTCTAGCCACAATACAATATTTTATCCCTTCTAAAGCTACCTTCTCTTATTATATACAATATATAAAATACATAATATATCGGTGTAGTATAAAATATAATTTGTGAACATAAGATTCATATACTAAATATAAATAAATATTCACAAGTGTGGATGTATATATATATGTATGTATATAGTCAAACAATACTGTTCACAGCCCTTCGATCCATCATGCCTTTTTCGAATTAGAGTATTGACAATGATACTGCCCGTGTTAATCTGTGTTAATGAGAGAATTCATTAGATATAAATAATTAAATCTGGAATCACAGATTTACTCACTGTGTAATCTCTTCACCAAAAGTACTTACTCCATTACTATGATAGTGTGCAGGAGAGTCTTTAAGAATGCAGAGTAGTATCCGTTTTTTGCAGTGTAGTGTAGTGTAGTGTAGTGTAGTGTAGTGTAGTGTAATGTAGTGTAATGTAGTGTAATGTAGTGTAATGTAGTGTAATAGAGTGTAATAGAGTCTAGTGTAGTGTAGTGTAGTGTAGTGTAGTGTATTATAGTGTACTAAAGTGTAGTGTAATGTATAGTATAGTATTGTGTAGCGTAATGTATAGTATAGTATAGTATAGTGTTATGTATAGTATGGTATAGTGTTATGTGTAGTATAGTATAGTGTTATGTATAGTATAGTGTAGTGTAGTGCCTATTCATGTGTAGTGTGTTCCATATCATTTATTATTCCATTGTTGTGAATTGCGGTCTTTAGTGTATTTCGTGTAAAATGTTGCCTCGGTCAGTGCCATGTCAAGCGGTGCCAGTTCCTTTTGAATATTTAGTAAATAAATAAAAAATATTTAGTATAATATAAATATGTTGCTTACTTACATTATGATATCCAGCCGTATATATATATTTGTATTTTTTTTAATTTTTTTTTTTTTTTATACTATATTTAAAAATCGTTCACTTTTTACTTAAACTAAAATGTCTAGTTTTATCTGGCAAGGCAGGAGTCGCTTTCGGATTCCGAACACAATATTTGTATGATTATTTTTTTTATATTTTAAAATTTTTTTTTATAAAAATTCGAATGTATTTTTTCTGCTGCTGCACTGTGTGTGTGCTGTAAATGTGTACTGACGATATGTACTGAGTATCGAGACTCATATGTTGTTCAAATTTTCCAGTTTCAGGCAAGGCCAACTTTGACATATAAAATTTCTATATACATAAAATAAAATTTCTCTATATATGGAATTATAAGAACTAATACGAATATATAAGAATTTAATTGTAAATATATTTTAAAGAACTGAAATTTAATTTTTTAAATAAAAAAAAATATATATATATTTAATAATTGTTTATTAATCTATAAGTTTTTAAAAAATTAAGTCTTAAACAATATATAATAATTGATTTACTTAATAAATTGTTTTTAGTTTAAAAGTAGTTATCTAATTGCTTTCAATTGCTCAACTTTGCCTTGACTAATATGAAAATTGTCTTTGAGAATAGTGCAGCTATAAAAGATTTGGTGGGTGTCACAGCTAATAAAAGTTATGAATGCAATGCACAAATTTAATGGCATAATTATACAAGCACACACACACACACACACACACAGCTGATAGCTGCAGCACATAAAGTGAACATGGAGACAGAAATGCTAGACACACGCATAGCAGTGGGACTGAAGCTAACTGAGCTGAGGGAGTTGCTGAAGGGAAAAAGCTAGAAGGGGTGGCAAAGGGGTGCAAATGGCGCCTGTTTGTTGTCGCCAACGCAGTTGTTGTTGTTGTTGCTATCTTCATTGTTGTTGCTGCTGCTGCTGATGTTGTCGTTGTTGTCTAGTCCATTAAAAGCGTGCGCTGTTCGGTTCGTTGGCGCCAACGAGACGCTCAAAATAAAAAGCAGATTGTTCGCAAACAAAACACGGGCACATTTCAATGCTTTTTACCTGTTAGCTGTTACCTGTAAATACATTGGGGCAAATAGACAGACAGACATACAGACAGACAGACAGACAGCCAGTCAGATGGAGCGACCGACTGAACAGACAGACGGCTGCTGTCGCCTGGCATAGATAAAATATCTTTTTGTTTTCAGCCACATAAAAATAAGTGCTCAGAGCAGAGAGCGCAGACCCGAAACCCGTACTCCAAGTACATTTCAACAACATCTCTTTTATGCTACTTCCTTTCTTCATTCCTGTCGTTTTGCTCTGCAATTGATAATAAACACGCGATTGACCCCAAAAACTTGGTCAGGTAAATGTCATTGAAGCTGGACACACGAACGCACTATGATTTGGAGTGTGTGTGATGTCAGCTATTTGATGTGTGACTGCGTTTGTGGGCGTTCGTTGTTAATATGGCATTGAGGAATGCATGTTAAATAAATTAAATTGAAATTAATGCCAATTAAGTTATAAATTCACTGGATTGTTAATTGCAAAATATTTACAGTCGAACGCGTCTTGAATATATTAAAAGGATAACTGTGCGTATGCGTAATGCGTTCGATTAACCTTAACGTATTCAAGTTAAAAACATATTAAGACAAATAATCAATATAATTTAATGTTTTTTTTTTTTGGAACAATTGATAGATCAGATGAAAAAGTCTTTAAAACTGAAAACAAATTGTCGTTGAAGTTGGTTTAAAATGCACACAAAAACAGAAATTGCTTTATAAACAACATTATTAACTTGTAATTTATTTGAGCTCACCCAACACTAAATTTGCACACTTTATTTTCAGTTTGCGCTTTGTTGGCAACCACACCTTATAATTTAACCATCAATTCAGTTACCGCATCACGAGCTAAACCTTTTCTTGCCATTCGCATTGACATTCAAATGCCACAGCACGTACTCGAACCCGACCAAAAGGGCAAAAGAAAGAAAAGACGAAAGATTGAGCATATTTAATAAGTTGACAAAACATATTTCACACGCACAAATGCGTCAGCTTTTTGCTTCGCATGTTGTTCGTGCAGCTTCCTCTCCTGCTTCATCCTCTCTATATATGTCAAGCATCATTATTAACAGATTTTTGGGTGCGACACGCACACCTCACTTGGGTGGGTTAGGCAAACCCGATTGCGTGGGACAATGTTATTGACGTCTATTTCAATATTTATAAACAGGCCCAAAAAGTGTATTATGCATGTAAAATAATAATAAATGGGATTCAGGACCAGCCAGTTGACGAAAGGAAACGAAACGTGTTCGACTTTAAAAATCCACACAACAAAACGGAACTGAACTGAACTCAACAGAACAGCGAGCACCGAAAACTTCATCAAATTCAATTTTTCAACAACTAAATGGGTGTGTAGGTTTATGTGTGTGTGTGTGTGTGTGCGAGTGTTGACTGATTTTGTTCATTGCAATTTTTCGGCCACTATAGTATGCAAGTTTCATGAAATATGCATCATTTAGCATTTTGCGACAGCGACCAAGGGACAAGCGCTGCAGCTGACATGCTAGGCTCGAGAGGGCGAGGGCAGAAGTGAAAGGTAGTGCGACCACTGTTTATGGTTCCAGCTGTCTGGACATAAATGCCACAGCATTGGAACTGACACTAATACTCAAAGCTTGGTTAGGCAACTAATAAGCGTGTTGCCGAGGTGCACCACAAAGACGGGCAAGCAGGCAAATGGTCGGACGCACAACTGGGCAGCATCTTAAATAGGTTCAAGCAAGACAGTTTCCATTCCATCTATCTCTCTCTCCCTTTCTTTCACACTGGCGACTGCTGGCTGCTGACTAAAAACCAAGCAAATTAAACCCATATCAAACTAAAAGCATTGAACAGTTATAAGCCAGGCTAGACAGCATCAATGCTGTTCCAAATACCAGACACACGGTCCAAACCAAAACAACAAATAAACGTGCAAATATAAATGCCACCTATGCAGGAGTACAATGGGTCGAAACACAAAAAAATAAATATAAAAAAAATATATATATATATATTTTAATTGAATTTTGTTATATATTGTTATATCTTCCTAATACAATTTTCTTTTCCATATGACTTTTTATATTTTGGTTACTATTATTTTTTTTAAATTTATATCTATATTTTCTAAAATTTTCTAAATATTTGCCATTGTAGCCGAGCTAGAGCGTTTTTTCGATATTTAAATCAAGGCAACTAGCCAAAGCCACGTCTCAGACATGCAAAAAACAAAAACAAGAATAAAAATATAAAACCCCGCATAAAAGGTATGCAAAAAACATATGAATGGCATATTTATGGTGCCTGAGCAAAGAGAGCAAAAGAGCCAGCGATAGCGAGACTGAGTTCAATGCATTGATTATATACAGATTACGCATACGCCACGTGTGCGCGCAGGCCAAAATTTGAAGCTAGAAATTAAATGAAAGTTTTGCTACGCTGGTCAGGGGCAAGTTCAATAAATTATTGATTATGCCAGCGCCAAAGAGAAAGGAATAGAATTTGAATGTGAGTGGGCGAGAAAGAAAGAGAGCAAGAGAGAGAGAGAGAGAGAGCGAGAGAGAGAGAGGGTGATATCAAGCGCCTTGAAAACTTTAATCAAATGAGGCGGAAGGTTGGGCCTGGCAGACAGCCGGCAGCCAGCCATGCAGCCAGTTGGGTTGCGGGCAACTTTTGTGGTTCAGTTGGGTGCGCTGCCATGGCACTTATTTAATTTATAATCAAATCAAAAAGCGGCCAAGCCAAGTCAATAAAAGTCAGGGCAAAGTGCGAGCACAAAAACTTGAGGCATTTCTGATTATTGGACATTCAAATTGCCTCAAGCATGAATTATGTGCGGGTCCTAGAAGCAAAATTTTTGCTCATTGTTGTTGTTGTTGTTGTTGTTGTTGTTTGTCCTATTGAAATACTTGGAAATGAAAGTAAATAAGCGTAAAGATTCGCTTAGTGAGTCTCGATTCGTAATGCGAATGCCACAATTGTTTAATGATAAGTAAATTTAACTTTTGTTTAGCTCTCAACTTTACATTTCTACGCATTTATTTGCAATATGCGAAGGCGAACATTTTGCGGTTTTGGCAATCTTGAATGAAACTTATTTTGTGTTTTCCTTTTGGCCATAAATTAACAGTTGCGGCCAGGCCAAAGAATTATGGCATACAATCTCTCTCTCTCTCTCTCTCTCTCCCTCTATGTGTGTGTGTGTGTGTGTGAGTGGTAGTAAATTAGAAAATTCACAAAGTGAAAAGTTCATTAGAAAACAGAAATGTTTTTGTGCTAAAATGAACAGCTCTAGCGATAGCCTCTTTAATTTTAATATCTAAAGAAAGCGCATAATCTGTATAGTTCTGCCGACCAACATGAAAATTTAAAATTATATTTTAGAGCGTTTTATATGACTGCAATTGTTGGTGGCTTTGGTTGAAGCTTGCGCAAAGTTTTTAAAATGTTTACATATATATTTAAAATTTAAAGAATATGTGAGTTGAGTTGAGTTAAGAGCTTACATATATAGCTTATCTATATGAGTTGATTTGCTTTGTGAAATTCGGATTTCATTTAAAGCCTTTTTAATTAAGGTAAGGCGAAAGCAAAAAGGGAAAAGGAATGACATGAGTTAGAATCTTTGTTGACTGCAGAAATGTAATATATAAATACCCAAATTATTTAGTTATGCTTTGTAAAATAAACCAATGTTCAGCCAGCTGCTTAGTTAATATAATAAAAATATAAGACATGACAAAACAAAAAGCCTTTTGTTGTTCAGTTCATGGCTCGAGCCAGACATAAAAAAAAAGAAAACAAATTATCAAAACATTTTTTCATATAATTTTCATACTCTAAATTAATAGAAAATATTGTAATTATTCAACTGAGTCGATCCGGACATGGCTTTGTCTGTCTGCCTATTTATCTGTCTCTCTAACCGCCTGTTTGATCTAACCTCTAACATTCAAGTTAAATAATAATGCATTCCTATAAAAAAAGGAAATCAGTTTGGTCTGTCTGTGTGTGCAGCAGTATTTTTTGTTGGTATTCAAAATGTACTCTTATTTGTCACAGAATAATCGAGTTTATAAAGCTGACTCAGACTGGGCAAGGCTCAAGCATTAAGGTGCATTTTGAGTGGAATTGGCATCCCACATTGAGGCAAGCTAGAGATCGAGTGCAAAAACTGACTCAGTGAGAGACTCAAGAGCTGAGTAGCAGTCGCCCTATATAAAGGCAAGCCGGCTGCAGCAGTTCCTCAGTGTTCTTCCCGACTTCTTACTGATCGGTTCTTCGACGGTGCTACTTTTCTTCTTCAGTGTATGGTAAATATTTAAATAGTTAATAATAAAGTGCAAAAAATTATTTCATAAATTGTCATTATTATTTATAATATACGTATATATATATAAGACGATTTTAATTATTATCATGAAATAAATAGTCATTGATACAAAGACACAGCGCATCTTGAGACATTAGGATACAAGAAACATAAATAAGTCAAGTCTATAAAAAAATCAATAATTAACAAACTAAAAAGCAACTAAAAACCAAGAGCTCAAAAACAAGCTACACGTGGCAGTCATTAAAATGGATTCGGCTCAGAGCGTGTCAAAGGCCAAATGTGAAATGGTAGCCAAAAGCAAGTCACTTGTTGCACTTAACCAACAGAGAAGGCAACAGAGAAAGTAAGGGAGAGAGATGGGAATATAGATAACTAGATGAGGACACACAGAGTCTACGCCCACTTGAGCTAAAATGCTTGAGCCGCTGCCAGACGCGTCTTTTGCCAACTATCCTAATGATGTGCAAACACACACAGATACAAACAAAATATTTAAGACAAGTTATATATGTACGATTTATATATATATTTATATATTTTTATGGCGCCTACAAGTATGTCAAGCTTACAGACTCGACTGTGTAATGTGTCAATGTCATTATGCAAGAAATGCCAGCGACTGCAAATGCATGTGTTCATTTAAACCTACAAAAGTACAACAATAAATGCAAACAAATTATATATATATAAATATATATAGCTATATAGATGTAAATATTTTGTATGTATGCCCGTGCTTCGCTGCATTTCCATGTATGTGTGTGTGTGTGTGTGTGTGTGTGTGTGTGTGTGAATTTGTAAAACAATTTTTATGCTCCAATTTCCAATCAAGACACGCACCAGAAATTCATTGCCACCTGAAGCATACAGAGTTGGACGCGACATTAATGTTGGAGCCACAACATATTTTGTTTTTCATTCTTTTTCATTTATTCTTATTTTTATTTTTTATTTTTTGTGCTGGAATTCTTGTGGCTTACGGCAGTTGCAGCAACAAAAACACAAAAAAAAGGCTCTTGCGAATATCGTATTACAAACTGAAGCCTGGCCTAGACTTTACAAATTCAATTCCGGAGGTCAACTATTATTAATAAAAAAAGAATATATTTGAATGAAGATTTTAAAAAGAATCATTTTTTCAAGTACTTAAAATAAAAGTACTGTTTTTTTTTTTGTATAATTAAATATACAATATAAAATTAATTAATATGTATTGAAAATTTGAGTTACATTATTTATATTATTTACATTTATATATATTTATAATATATATATATATATATATATATATATACAAGGTGCAATTCAAAAGTTCCAGGACTATTTAAATTTCGCGCTTTCTAGTGGCGCCATCTGTCTGAAAATTTTATCGTTTTAATTGATTGTCTATTTCTCTGTCATGTTGTGTCAAATTTTCATGACATTCGGACGTATAGAAGCCGAGATATCGCGCTAAAAGTGACAGTACTTTTGTTGTGTCCGTCGAACAAAGAGCGAACATCAAGTTTTGTTTTAAACTTGGTAAAACATTTACCGAAACTCATCAATTGATGAAAAAAGTTTATGGCGACGATTGTCTATCCCGTAGCCGCATTCACGAGTGGTTTAAACGTTTTCGCGACTTCTACTTGTTCGGAAAACTTCATTTGGCAATGAAAGGAAAACGGTATGCTGACATTGATGCTATTCAAAAGGCTTCGACCGCCATACTCAACGCCATACCGAAGGATGACCTAAAAAAGTCATTTGATAATCTTCTTGATCGTGCAAATCGTTGTATTCAGTCCGAAGGGGACTATTTCGAAGGCGACCAATAAAATTTTTGCCAAAGAAAATCTATTTTTTATTTTTTTTATAAAGTCCTGGAACTTTTGAATTGCACCTTGTATATAATATATATTTGTTTAAAGCATAAATATAAAATCTAATGGAAGTTTGTTTTTTTCTTTTAATTTTTTGTTGTTAATGTTCTGTGACTGTTAAAACTAAAGTTTGTAAACTCCAAATTTTCAAGCAATTTTACGCCACTAGGCATACGTTTTTTTTTTTTATAGTTTTATACTTATTTTTACCTTTTTCAAAATTTCAAAATTCAATTATAAAAGGCCTAAAAAAAGTAGATTCAAATTTGAATAAAAGTTTATAGTTGATACTTATGTCAATTACAAAAATCTCTTAAGTCTTACTTAGTAATAGAATTAAGAGGTTCAGATTTTTAGAAAGAAAAATATATTTTCTGTGTTTCTTATGTGTTAAGAACTAAATGAAATGATATAAAAAACCGCTCGGAGCAGCTCAAAAACTAGAGCATTTTTAATATGCATTTATTTATATTTTTATATGGATACATTTCAATATATATCACTTACGTTTTGTTACTGCTCTCAAAATTATATGCCGGACTTTCCCTTTTGTGCTCATAGCACTTTGCATAGCACTTTAAGCCCTTATGGAAACTGGCTCATTTTATGTTCCCTGTTAAGCACATCACCTTTAAGTAAATACCAAAACAAAAACAATTATTTATCAAAATAAAAAAATAAACATATATAATTTCATATGAAAATAAAATGGGGAAATAAAAAGAATCCAGTGCTGACACAGTTTACGGGTGACATTTTTCACTTTTGCTGTTGCCGCGTATGTTATCTGACTTGACTTCGCGCTGCTCATACAAATTTAATTAAAGAATTTTCCACTGTTTTTCCGTGACAAACAAAATAAATAAATAAATAAAACAGGAAAGAGAATGGAAGAAGCAGCATCAGCAGCAGCAGCAGCAGCAGCAGCAGTAGCTGTAGCAGCAACAGCGAAATCAAAAAGATTTATTTACCAAGTGCAAATTTATTTTCATTTCCCCCACTTAATGACTTTATGCAGGCGAAACCCGCGAGCAGACAGCATCGGAGACATAACATGTGTCGTAAGTCCAACCCCATTCTACCAAGAGTATCAGCTCCAAACTACTTCGTACTCCCGCTTGTGCAACAGCCAAAGCTTGACGCTGTCTCTTAAATAAAGGTGCAGCCGTACAGCTTCTCGACTTGCAGCGGGCCATAAGATGTATAATATCCCGTTCTTTACATTATAGTTTTTCAAGTTTTCGTTAAATGCATTAAACAACTTTCGAGACTCCCCTCCACACCCTCAAGACAAGACATGAGTTCGTATAAATATCTGTAGACGGCAACACGTATTAGCGAAAGATACTTAAGCTTCCATGTAATACGTGTAGTTGGAAAACTCTCTCTCAGCCTCCACTCTCCCCACTCCCTGGGAACTGCTTGGCTGCTTTTCTTCCACATTTGGCAAACGTAATTTTCACCTTTTTTCATTCTATATAATTATTTCCCATTTTTTTTTCTTAGCGCACAAGAACTGTTGCTGCTCGATTCTTATGCTGCTTTTTTCTTGTTCTTTTTCTCTGTCTCTCTCTCTATATAAATATATATATATATATTTTTTTTTTTAAAAATTAATTTACTAATGAGTTAAAAATTATATAATAGATCTAAGCGTGACATTCAGTGTCACAAACAGATGAACAGCCATATAGAATTGAAAACTTTCTTTGTGACTTGGCTTAAAGTTTTGCTCTTAACTTTATATTTTATAAGCAGCTGCAGCTGCAGTGCAGCTACGTTAAATAGGTAAGCTCTCATCACCTGCAGAAACTGCAAGTTCGTAAACATTTCACGTAATCGCTCAACACCTAATCAACATTCAGGCAAACCCTTACGAGAACTTCCACCGACAACCCTTCTGCACACACACACACACACATAAACACACAATGCAACAAAGTTTTTGTAGTGAGTCAGCCACGCCCACAGCCACAAAAGTTGCTGCAAAAGAAAACGAGCTGAACGTTTATCGCAGTTTTTGGTAAGCAGATGAGCAGATGAGAAGATGAGTATATGAGCATAAAGGATATACGCTGTAAATTTTCATTTTTATGAAGTTGCACAAAGTACGAAAATGTGGTTACATTTTGGATTAAACTAGTTGCTGTTGTTCCTGTTGCTGCTGTTGTTGTTGTTGTTGTTGTTGCTGTTAACAGCAGTAGCCGCATACCATATAGAAGTAGTTTATATACACACTTTGAGCCAACAAACGAGCCGAGTAAATGTCATGCGAAGAAAGCGAAAAACCGTTATTTTTTTCTTTTCTGTTTGCCTCGCTTTTGGTATATGAAAATGTTGCTCAAAAATGGGGTAAAATATGAAAAATAACTGACAGCAGGTGCCAGATATATTTCAAGGCTAATAATGACAGCAACTGTGTGCAGAGACAGGCGAGCGGGAGAGAAAGAGAGAGTGGGAGAGTGAGACAGATAAGCAGCAGAGTTAAGGGTCTCGCCGAGTGCTTTCATAATAATCACATATTTATATATTGTAGTAAAACCATACTTTAATATTATCCTTTTTATGGCATATTTACGTATTAATAAACATGCTGAAATTATGTTTTCATCAATTATTACATATTAATGTTACAATGACAAAAACTTGCAAAGGCAGTTATGATAACTTAAGCAAAGTTAATGGAGACTTTATAGTGCTTAAGAGCGTTTGTGTTTGAAATCTCAGATATTTACTGGTAGAGCTGTAAAGATATGTTCAGTTATTTCAAAAGCAGTTCCTTAAGTTTACATAGTTAATAGGGAAAAACCTTTCAGGAACTCCAAATTTATATACTATAGGCATTAGCTGGCCCAAAAACTAACTGATAAAAAAGTTCCTCAAACAAATAAACTCATTTTTTTCAAATAGATTTACAACACAATAAATTCTCATCCAGAAATTTTAAGTCAAACAATATTAAATGTTAGTGACATTTCCTTACTCAACAGCTGATTGTTTTGCTGTGATGATTTCTATATATTTTCTATAAATACTTTCTATTTTCTATAAATACTTTCCATTTTCTACCATCCATTCCACTCTCCTTGCAGCTATTTAGAATCTTTGCAAATACATTTGCAATAATTTCTCAGCAAACTCAGAAACTCTCGCAGATCAACTCGAACCACAGACATTTTCAATTTCAATGTCAATCAGTGCCTCGAGAGAGTCTCTCTGTCTGCAACGCCCCCGCCAGCCAGCAGCCGCCGTCTTATCATTGCTTCACCCCTTTGCAACCACAAGAATTCTCTAGTGTCTGCACACATGTTAACCTCAAATATGCTGCGTTTTCTTTACGCACAGCTGGGGCACATGGAGCACGAGGAGTGCGCCATGCTTGATTTATTTTACATGTCACGACATAAGCGAACTTTTACTTCCAATAGCCACGCCCACACCCACGTGGCCCCATTGCGATGGCTGCAAATGCGACACGTTTGTGTGTTTTCGTGCGTGTAATAAATTTTTTATATGCATTGAACAAAGCAACAACAACAACAACAACAACAGCAAAATAATGCTAAATTCTTAATCGACACCTGTCAATAAAGCACTTTTTTCTTGCCTTCATTTCTTTTCAGTGGAGATTTGTGGATGGATGGGACTACCTCTTGAGTATTTGGCACTCTCTTTTTAATATGCCACCCATGTGCGTTGGCTGAAGCGCTTAATACACAATACTTTGCATACAAGCTGGCGGTGTTAAAGGGGGAGGAGATCGACATGCCACAATGGATGCAGGCCAGACACTTCTGATTAATATCTGGTTGTACTGACAGCTGAGATTTGCCAGCACACACACACACGCACACAGCACCCCATTGAGTTAATAAAACGCCAAGTGACATGTTTGAGTCGCTGGAACGTGTATGAAATTCTCAAATTTAGCGCCAGAAGAAGTTGGAAAATGAGCAAAGCCAAAGGACTTTCATAACATTTCATTGCGACTTACCAGAATGTGTGTGTGTGTGTTTGTGTGTGTGAGCCCCTGAATTATTGTCAGGTTTTTATTAAATGCGTTGCTTTGTGCGTTCTTCTGCGCCACACAGCACTAGCAACAACAACAACAACAACGAGCGCACTGACATAACTCATACGCCATGGAGTGCAGAGCCAACCGCAAGAACTTGCAGTCGACCCCTCGGCTTGACCTAGCTAACGGTAAACTGGGCAACTAAACCAACGACGATTGCCCAACAAACAAAGTCTAATGACAGAGATTTATGCTGTAATTGCATTTACTCGCACAACGTACCGGCTCGGGCTGGGGTAGTCAGGTAAGCGTTGAGAGGTAAGGAGTGCATGCTACACGGTACTCAGAGCGCCACAGCTTAAGCTCCATATACAAAAATAACGACGAGTTTATGCGCTCACCAAAGGATTAGACAGAGGATCAAAATGAAGGGTAAATGTAAATAAATACACATTTGCTGTAATGAGAAAATATGAAAATTAAATACAGAAAATTTGATAAGATTCTAACTAGGTATGGAAATTAATTATTTTAGAGTTTGAATAATGAAAATAAAAAATAATTGATAATAATATATGAAAATTTAAATTCTACAATTTATTATTATATTTATCGTATATTAAATATGTAATATATAATATTTTGTATAGATTTTCATAAAGACCATTCTCTTTTCTTTCCATAAATTTATTTTTAATGATGGTGACTTTGGCGTTGCCTAGAATGAGAATCTGTTACAATTTGCCTGATTAAAAACTAAAATAAAAACGTAGCTGTTACTCCAGTTCATTATAGACTTTCGTCAGTATTTTATAGAATTATTTATGAAATTCATTCAATATTTGTTTTTTAATTTTTTTTTACATTTTTATTTACATAACTTTTCATGTATTTTTGATAGTCCTCATCTCTTTAGGGTATTTGTGTAAAAGAAATGCGGCATAAATAAGCAGTAAAACCAATTATAAGTTTTGTTTTGCTGCCTGCAATTGGAGATTGCAATAGCACATTGCAAGTTGACATCCGGCAAAATGGCCAAGCACAAAGTTTAATGAAATTGAAAATAAATGAGAAAAACATTTTACACACCTCTTACAATGCTTTCCCACTCTCTCCCCCTCTCTTCCTCTTTCTGTGACATGGGGATTTGTTCTGGGTTTCAGTATTTTAATTGCAACGCGGGTTCGTTCAAGTTAAGCTCAAGTTTGAGGGGGAGATGAGCTCAAAGCAAGTGCTATTCGCAATTCTCATCAGTTGCAGCAGCAGCAGCAGCAGCAGCAGCAGCAGCAGCAGCAGCAGCCAAACAAATGGACAAATTAGCATGTAACCAAGCTAACGCACCCTGCATCTCCCCGCCGGCCCCATCTGAATGTCTACACAGGCGCTCACACGTGCGCACTTGACTTGGACTTCATTGCACTCACGAAGCACGTGGAGCATACTTGTGGAGTTTATGGGTCAAGTGTTTATTACGCCAGCGGGCGTGGCCCCAAGCAGAAACATTTCTAAATTGTAGCACATTGTAGCTGGAAAACAACTGCAAACGAGAGGCAGAGCCCAAAGTGTTTGTTTACTTATGTAATTGTGACGCCTCATATGCTCAAGACGCGACGCCACGCCACACCACGCCACGTCACGCCCCCGAGTGAAGTGAATGTAGGCGATAGCATTTTCATTCATGCTTTCTTCCCTGCCATTTGTGTGGCTGCGAGTTAAATTTAATTGAAAGCTAATTGCGCTGAAATGCGAGTCTTTTCATTCGGCCATCGCATCGGCAATCAATCTATCAGTGCATCATTTACTCTATTTGACCAAAATTATTGAATGCTGTTGCTTCATTTGCCATGCGACTAATTGAGTGCAGCCAAGCGATGTTTGCATGCCAATTTTCTTCATTAGTCTCTCTCTTTCTCTCTCGCTTGCTCTCCCTGTCACTCCGTTTGTCTATCTATCCGTCTTGTTGTACCTTTCTCTTTTAGCAAGGCCTTTTAATTGCAGTTAATTGAACCAAATTGTTGTTTGGAATATGAACAGAAAATAGTTGCCAAATATCTTCTTCAACTGTCTCTACTTTGCACACATAAGGCACTGAATTAGAGCTGAGCACGTATCGTGGCTGAGCACGAATTAATCGAATCTGTGTAAATACCTTTGTATGTAGGAATGTATAGTATTTTAGCATGTATTAGATGGACGTTAATGCGCTTTTTCCTATATGTTATAAGAACTGAGATAGCAACTGTTACCTTAAGCATATAACTTGCAATGTTCAGAATTTAGTTATGTAAAACGTTGCCAAACATATTGCTACAATTATACCATCTTCTTTTAGAACATTTCCAAGGGAACAGGGACACGCTTGCCTTCAGATCCTGCAGTGTATATCTTCGACATGCGCAGATAGTGATGATCTACTAATTGCGTGACATCTGCCAGCATTGCTACCAGCGCATACAGTCCTATATAGAGTCTCTAAAATACAGCAATGCAAACAAATATAATCAATTATATAAAACTGTGAAACTAATGCGTAATAACCATTTATTTTGTAACCAGGCGAAATACATTCATCAATCTGTGGGTTTGCTGAATCGCCTAGTTCATTTGGAACTATTGTACTTTACCAATATCCACACTGCCTGTGACCTTAAGATAACTTGATGGAACTATGCACTTTTTCAAGCCCCTGCACTGGTAACATAAATTGTCCTGGCCATTTACAGAGCTGTAAGACTTTATTTTTAGTCAATTGATACTCTTATAAATATATATGTTTTTTTTTTGCTTTTTTTCTTATTTATGGAACTTAAATAAAATAATGTGCAGCCAAAACATATGAAATAGACAATTTGTAATGCTTCCATTGTTTAATCGAACTAATCCAAGTATTCCAAAAATTCAGAATTTATGAACAGGTTGCTTTGATTTGCAGACGTCAGAATCAATTTGCGTTATAACTCACCGTATAACTCACCGAAGCTATCAACCACAAGACTCAAGTCGAATCATTCCAATCAGACTAGATAGAAGCAAGGCAGCGACAATACGATCCACAAATTAGCTGGTTTCTTCAATCTGCCCATTTAAATAATCCAATTCGATTGTTTTCGTTTTTCACGAGCTCAACCCAACTCTATGTACGTATGTATTTTGTCTTGAAAAATATTTTGTAATCAATTGATAGTTCACAAATAGCTTGAACTGTAATTGAAATTTGCGTCTGTGACAGCAAACAGAAGAGCAAATGCTGACCATGAAGATAATTGATAGTTGAATACGACAAAATCTATGATAAACTGAAAGGCAAACAAATTAGTTTGCCAGACGAACGAACATATTTGTGCTAAATGAAGTATTGGCCAAAATCAAGTTGGACATAATATATCATCAAGTGTGCCGTTAGACACACTTACACATATACAGATGTGCTCATAAAAAAAGAAGTGCGACTGAAATGAAGGAATTTTGTGATAAATATATTTTGAAAATAATTTGAATATATAAATGCATATATATATATATATATATATATATATATTAATACTCGTTTTAAATGACAACATTTTGCTGTCCATGATTTCATGTCTCGCTACTATTTTTATGAATACAGTATATATGTATATGTATGTATGTAGCAGTTTGAATAAATTCAGTTAATACGCTTAGGAGCCACTTGTAAAATCGTATACATCAAATCCCATTTAAGATTTTATTTCATTATGTGTTAACACTTGGCGAGCTCCCTTTTGAATAAATTACGCCATAAACACAATTAACTAATTAATTAACGGCCTGATTAACGGTGAAAGGCCAAAAGCCTGTCGTAGCTAACTCAATTTTTAATGCACTTCTGAGCTTGCCACAGCTTTCAATTTGATAATTTAACTGTGACGACTTTCAAGTTCAAGCAGCCATGAAATGACTGACGCACTACGCCCTGCATCCTGTCGTCTGTTAGCTGTTGCCTGTTCAAGCCAGCGAACCGAATAAATAGAAAATTGTGTTGACACAGGTATAAACAAGGATGATTATGATAAACATAATATATAAACATAAACATCAAATATGAACAATGTAGAACAAATTTTAGGAACTATTACAAATATGCATAACGAAACTAATATGCTTTCTTTATGAATGTATAGCTTTAGATAAGCAGTAATAAGCGACGGTTGGTTTTGCAGAAGAAAATTTGTTTCCCACCACTCCGTCTCTCTCTCGAACTGTGGATCGTTTTCTATTGGCTTTCCACAACCCTGAACTTACCCTGAACATCGTCCGAATGTAAGCACACTAGCTTTCATTTATACACATATGCACACATGTATAGTACTGATAGATATAGTATTAGATGCTTAAAATTTTGTTATATACACTAGAGTATAAAACGTGGTCAAAAATATTGTTACAATTATTCCATCTCCTTCTAGAAAATTTCCATTATTTGTTAGACAATGGCAATAGACAAAGCAGGAAAAGCAGGTTTTAACTCTTTGGAATTCTCCAGATTTTTTTTTATTTAATGCGTGACAAATGCCATCACTGCTACTAGAGCATACAAAATATTTCAGATTAGCTAAAAGGCAGTAATAAAACAAAGATAAACAACTATATAAAATGTGAAACAAAATACGCAGTTACCGTTTAATTTGCATCCATCGAAATCTGGGTTTGACGCATCGCCTTCCGCCTTTTTGCTTACTTTGCCAGAATCCTTAGCGCTAAAGTACCTTATGAAAGTGGATTTAACTTTGCAGTTCCTTATCATGGGACATTTGTAACATTTGGTGTTAGCTTGCCCATTTACATCTGTAAGATTTAGTTTTTAGTTATTTGATGCCGTTACCAATATATGTGTTTTTGTGCCCTTTTTTCTTTTTTATGGAAGCTTACTTGGAATTAAATAAAGAAATGTACTGCCTAAATATAGAAAAGAAACAATTCGGAATGCTTTCATGTTGAAGTGAACTAGTAATACGGAGACAAAATATAAGTAAGCCCATAATTTTCGAATTTACTTCTAGTGCTAAATATTTGGAAACAGGTTGTTTAGATTTGAAATTGAATATCCTATGTCCGACGGATGCGCAGATGGATGGACAGACGAACGGATCTACTCAGCTCGTCGTGCTGATCGAGAATATAACATATATACTTTATGGCGTCTTCATTTCCTTTGATTATCTGCTGGATTTACATTATGATGCCATGTTGATTTTTTTTTAAGATTTTAGTGATTTTAAGATAAGTGAAATTTATGTTTTCTGTTTTCACTATATTGATATTTACATATTTGATCACATTTACCACATCAATATCAGTTTTTTAATTATTTTTAGTAAGTAATTGAATCCTCACACACGCCGAATACCTATCATCAGAGCAGATGCGCACAGACTATATCGAAACATTTGTCTTACGCCAACCTGCGAAGTCAGTTTTTGAGTAACATTCAACATATAAACCGACCAAACTATCCATATGTACATACCTATATACTCAATATTTGATTAAAACAGCGGCTAAAGCTCCGATCTGCGCTCTTCTGTAGATTTTATTTCTTTACTTATTTTCATTAATATTATTTTTTTTTTGTGTGAATGTTCATTGATCTTTTAGGGTACGTACATATGTATAGAATCGTATAAGCAGCGATAGGCCTGGCGGTATGTGTGATAATAATCTAACGTTTCATACATACAAACATATGTACATATATAATACATAATTCAACCAACAGTCTAACTCTATTAAAGTAAATACCAAGCCGAAAATCAACATTCTTTGTTTATGTTTGACATTAGCAAAACTTTTTTCGTACATACTTTTGCAGTTAAAGATACACACGAACAGAGAGAGAAATAGAGAGCAGGCGAAAGACAGAGAGACCGAGGCATGCTCCCCTGACAGCATAGCCAAATTGGCTAATTAACTAGTAGAACAAACTCTCAGAGCAAAATATACATAAATTTATATGGGTATATATGTGTGTAGGTGTGTGAGTGTGTATGTATGTGTGCATTGTAGCTAGCCCCTAGGCTATTCAACGCTAACAAAGGCATCACAGCTTGTATCCACTCGTGTCTGTGTGTGTGTGTGTGTGGGCGTGGCAACTCATTCAGTAACTAATGACAATAATTTGGCAAACTCTCGTCGTTGTTTTGGTGCCCAATAAAATAAATATACTCTAGCAATTGCCACTTTAGTCATTGAAACGACTCATTCGAACTTTGAAATAGTCTTTGTCCCTGGATGCCCAAGCATGCCGGTTGCGGCTCTATAATATTCCCCAGTTGATAGCAAATATACAAAACTCACGTGTGCGAATATTGAAGCAATGGCAGGAGGCGAGGAAGTAGGTTGCAAATGATTTCTTTTGCCCAAAGCTGTGCAAATGAGTGCATGAAAATTGTTGCATTATTTGTCACGTTTGCCATCATCAACGAATACGTGATATTATTTTTGTTTGCCAACGGAAGGCAACGTCGCGGAAGCGATCTCATTGAGCATTATTGTTTCACAAATCGAATTCAGTTGTATTTATTTTCACACACACACACACCCACCCACACCCACACACATCCACACTTTCAACTTTAGTTTATATTTTAAAATTTTGTTTTGGCTTAATTTACACAATTTCATCTAAACAAAACCAAAATGATAATGAACTCTGCGGTTGTCAGAGTATTTCGCTTTTCTATTTCCAACATTTATTATATTGTATAATATATATATAAATATATTGTTGTTGTTGTTGTTGTTGGTATGCTTCGTAATGGAATTATTGGTTAGCGTGTTGAGGTTGATTTTTGGTGCAAAACTAATGTTAGTTTCCGATTTGAAAATGCAAACAGTATGCATATATATATATATATATATATATATATATATATTACAGCTGTGGTCATAAAAATCGTAGTTCGACTGCAATGTTGTACAGCAATATTTTGTGATAAGCATAATATTTTGAAAACAAAATGGAATGCATACTCCAGTAGACAAGCCAAGACCACAAAAAAATTTAGTAGATATATATATATATATATATTATTCATATATATACGCCTTACTTTGGGCGTGGCAAATCGAAAAACAACAATATCTTCTAAAGTTCTGTAGGTACAGATTGAAAATTTGACAGTTAAGTTACTGCAGACTTGACTCTTGAGATTTATCTGAAATAACTCAACACCTTTTAAGACGTGAACGAATATCATGCAGTCGGTGGCGCTCGACTGCAACCTTCGTTTTGGCTTAAGCTTATTTCAATGCCAAGAAATTGTACAATTGTACAATTTAAGTTATATTATTATAAATCCAATATACTCGATGCACTTTTCAAGCAGGTTTATAACTATTTCAATAGACTTTTAAAATCATCTCTGAAGGCCTTTTTCTCTAAATACCCACTTAGTGAAGCTTCAAACGACCTCTTTGTATTAATTGTATTTAAAGTACAAAATCTATTTATGACTACAAATTATTTCCGCTTAGGGTTTCTTAGTTCCTTTTTCTGTTGTCCGTGGACATTATCAAATTTCAATTTTGGGCTTAAATAGCAATGCCCAGAGCAAGGACACACATTGAATATAATGATTGATTAACCCTCGACAGAGTCTATATAATGCTGAAAAAAATAACCTACAGGAATTTTTTCACAAAAGTTAATATGCCATATCGTGATGTCACAGAGCAAAATAGTCCTAATAAACCATGCCCAATTTTTATTATTTAATTTTTTTTTTTTTGTATATATGCCCTCCGGCTCTTTTTCAGAGTGTGACTTACAGAAGGTATATTGTTTTGCGAGCTGTGTATGTTACAGTATAAGGAGGCAAAGTGTGGAAATGGACATGGATCTGTATATAAGAGATGCTTTCATATGAAATAAGGCGGATTTTTTGGTGTATGTATGTATATACTTTTAAATATGATTTGTTCAATAAAAAATGTGCATAGATATTTTATTTCAGGGAGGTTCTCAAAAAAAACTTTATCAAAGAATTTAAATTAGGCTAGGAAAAATCAAAATCTTTTTTTCGTTAGTAAATTTTGATTTTGTATATAAAACATGTAAAGCATTTATTTTTAGCCCACGGTAAATAACAGGGAATTTCTTAGTCTGCCAACAGCTTAATTTTTCTTCCATTTTTTTCTAAAATCAGCTCAAATTACATTACGCGCTGCTGAAAAATGAAAGCAAGGCATATATATATATATATATTAAAATAGAGTAAGAGAGAAAGTCAGAGCAATGCGAGAGAGAGAGCGAGAGAGAGAGAGAGAGAGAGAGAGGGGCAGTACTCGCATGCCTTTCGACTCAGTTAGTCTTCGTTAGAATAGCCCTAATTGGTTGACGGGCGAGTGAGCCATCCATGCCCAGTCCAAATTCTACTGCGCGTTGTCCTTTGTCCACATTCCCAGGCAACTGGGCAGTTGGCATTGTGCGGCCGACTTTGACCTCCCCAACGAACCATACTCCACACCCCTCCACATTTCTGCTTGCAGCTTCAATGGAATATTGAATTACGTCTAATGGCCAGCCACTGCACAATGGACAGCCACAAAGGTCTACGTAATAACAGTAGCTGCCACAACAAAAAGAGAAGGGCATAAAATAAAAGCTAACAAAAAACAGAGGAAATAAAAAAACCAAAAAAAAAAAAAAAAAAAACAGCAAAATTGACAGAAGAAAATAATGTCTTACAAAATTGAGAAATATTTTAAATATTTGCCAACCTTAAATATGTTTGGCACACACTCGTTATTAAGGGACCCCAGCGACCCAAACTAAAGCCAACTGTTTCAAAATGCCAACTATATGGAGACAAGGAAAATCCACTTGAAATGTTATTTGCTTAACTCAACCAGAAAAAATACAGGCATAAGGAAAATACGAAGAAGACTGAATACTTCTTAATGAAAATAATACAACAAAATAAATATAAAAAAAAATAAATAAAAAATTAATAGAATAAATTCAATAGAAAAAAGATTTGAATAATATTTATATGAAATGTTAAAAGTAACAAAATAGTTCATGAATGACAATTAACACAAAATTAAATAAATAATAAAATAAAAATTATGTATTATAAAAATAATTTGAATAATTTTATTAAAATTATGATTTTTGAATACATTTTTTTATTTAATCCTATATAAATTTTATAGTTATATCTATACTTATGTATATAATGAATAAAATAAGCTTCTATAAATATATAAAATTAAAAAAATCTTTTATAAAATGAAAATTAAATTAAAATATTAATAAAATATAGCGAAATAAAAAATAAACAAAATTTTTAATAAAATACAAAAATGTAAAAAAAAATTATAAAAAAAGTTTAATAAAGGGAAAATAAAATACAAAATTAAACAAATATAAAACAAATCTAACAAAAAATTAACAATATAATGGAAAACAATGATAATATAAAATAAAAAATAAAAATGAAAATAATTTAAAACTCAAAGAATGAAAAAGAATTATAACATTATTAATAAATATCTTTGATATTTGATTTATATATATTACTTAATATTAAATAAATAAATATAGTAATTTGTATTCATATTTATTTATATTTCTAGAAATACTAAGTTTAATTTTATATACCTTTATATGAAAAACTGATAGAATTGTTCTTCAACATCTTTACAATCTTCTCTATAAACATTAACTTTGATCGAACTTTGGTAACAAGTCTAATCAAAAAACCATAATACTCCTTTACCCAGCTGTCATATCCAACGTTTATATGTCTATAAATGTATGCGTTAAGGATGCAGCAGGAAGTTTATGTGCTGCTGCTGCTGCTGCCGCTGCTGCTGCTGTGGTCAAACGGATGGGAGCAAAGCTCATTGAGTGAAGCGTCTTGGCTTATGCCATTTGATGGCATAATAAATATTTCGCCTGCCCTGGATAAATAGCGCAGACAATGAAGACGAGCGACTGGAGTCAACTGTATCCGACCCCGCCCACACGAGCGGAAGTTCAATATGTTTGCATAGGCCCTGAGCCCAAAAGGAGGAAACCTAGACAAAAGGACTCCAAAGCGGAAGGTGGAGCGATTTGTGGCACATTTTCCGGAATACGCTTTTCTTTCCATTTTTTTTATTTTGTCAAAGAACTTGAAGACAAGTTGAAATCGGTTTTTTATGCCCAGAGTTTGCTTTCAGTTTGTTTGCACACACACAGAGACGGACGGACAAAGCAGCCTTTGTGTTGGCCGAACTATTGGCATTTGGCATTACTTAGATCTGGTCGAGATAGAGAAAGGTCAAAGATAGTAGAGCCTCAAAAATAAACCACTTAATGGCAATCAATTAGCACAGATTGAGTTGCAACTTATTCAACTCACAAACTGGACCATCAATAGCCCTCATCCAGCTGCCCACTGCCCGCTGCCCGCTGCCTGCCAGGACACGCTTCAATAAGCCATATCATTGCGCACTTTGGCGCAGGGCCTGGATGTTGGGGCGTGTTTATTGTTACCCCATGCCCCACAATGCCACATTGTAAATACAGCTGCCACGTTGCGTAAAAGGTGCAAAAGCTAAATAACAAACTTGTTTGGGTATTGCTTTTTTTATGCCGCTGCTTGCCGCTCGCCGCGCTCATCAAGCTTTCAATGACAATGGCCGAGGAAAATGGAAAATGGCAGAGAGAAAAGTGCAAAAGAAAAAGGAGCCCCACGCACACAAGGAAGTTGCCTTTCATCGGGCTTTCTTAAGTTTTTCTTTCAACAAACAGTTTTTTTCTTTTTTTTCCTTAAATATTTTTGTGTTGAAAAGTAAATGAAGCCGTATTTGCTGAAGGGCTTAGGTCATAATAAAGATAAATGATAAGCAAGTGATAAGACGATTTTTTTCTCGTTCTTCTGCATCTTCTTGAATAACAAACAATTTATAGGTAGCTAAAGAGGCGAACAGCACAGTGGTGCTCAGCTGAGAGAAATGCTGAAGAAAATTAGCTTGGAAAATGTTGATTTTAATTCTGATATTTTAGATAGAAATGCTGAAAAGTGTCCGAGACGGGCACAAATGCTGAAGGGTAAATTTTTGTTAAATGTATAATATCTTTATAAATTAAAATTTGTTTTTAACATTTAAAGAGTATTAGAGGGTGAAGTAATATTTTCATTTAGCTTAACTCTTGCCAATGTTGAGATTTGGTTTGTATCAGGTATAAGGTAAGGTCAATAAGAGCCAGAAATTACATATTAAAAAAAATAAATAAATTTATAAAAAAATATAAACTAATTGATTTTGTTAGCTATTTTTGATGTATTATCTTAATTGGAATCCAATAGTTGAGCGGCTTTAGAAATTCATAGAATTTCGATTTGATGGGTTCAGGCTTTAAAAATGTTTAAGCTGAATATGCTATGAGTTGATAGTATGGTCTAAGGCACTCATTGAACTTACGATTTATACTGATTTTGTCTGACAAGACAGAGCTGCGTAAAAAAAACTTAATTTAATTATTAATTTGCAAAATATATAATATATAATATAAAATTAGTAGACTCCTCTTTTTATGAAATTAGAATTAGCTGAAAATGATTAGATTTTTATTTTTAACAAACACTAAAATAATATATATTCATCATTATTTTTCTTAAGCTTATATAACGCTTATACTTCGAAGTGGCTGGGATACATTAGTTTTGCACCAGTGTGCCGAGCAACCTGTGCAAGTATTTACTTGTTTTTTTTTTTTGATAACCACAGACGTTAATCCTCTAACCTTTTTAGACATAAACTGTGCCAGCTCAACAGCAGTACAAAAATTCGATTATGAAAGACGCGGAAATGCAGCATAAAAAAATGGAAAAGGCCGGAAATATGCGTCGTGTAAACAACAAATTGATATAAATGTTGAAAAATGAGCAACAGCTTAGGCCGCAAATAAAACAGTAAAGAGAAGCAGAAATTTGTTATTAAACCGAATGCTGCTGCCACGGCAATTAAATGCAGGCCGTAAAACGCCGACAAGGGTTGGAGTCGAGGGTTGGCGTTGGGATTGGGATTGGGATTGGGATTGGGTTTTACGATTGAGGGCCAGACTAAGCCAATATCCGGGGCATGAAACAATGTTCCATGGCCGACTTACTGACAGCCAAATATTTGCCAAATAAATATTAGGGATTGCCAGGCGCCCCAACCCTTAATCTACCCCAACCCGTCTGCAAAGCAGCCCCGCAACCCCCCACAGCGTCGACACTGTTTGGCAGTGTTATATAAATCAATTGATTGTCGTCGTTACGATTTAAGTTTCCATTGAGACACAAATGTGGCCTACGGGGGTTCAAATACAACAGCCACGCCTGCCCCACCCCACGCCAGCCAGGCAGCCAGCCCCCTCACACCCGCACAATGCCTGCTGCGTTGGCACGCGCCGTTGTTGATGTCTCAAAATACTTTCTAGCTAAATTATGTGCAACTTTCGACCTCGTCATGCTCAGCACTCGGCTGGAAGATATCTAATGTATTAATTCCGGGCGTTGGCATGACAGGGAGAGAGAGAGACAGAGAGAGAGAGAGAGGCAGAGAGACAGGAAGGGTCGGGGGTAGTCGGGCGATCTAATAAAATTGCAAATTTTGTCTATGCGCTGCTTTAAGATATTTGTGCAAAGTCGTTGGCCAAATGTCAAAATTTGCGGCATCGATTGGAGCCAAAATGCCAAGAGGGTGGCTCTGCTTTATTGATTTGCAATTGGACTTAGGGTGCCTGGCCTGGGGGATGACCTCTGCTTATAAAGACATATCTATTGAATCGAACAAATTAGGGCAACGCATTTGTCAGCTGCGTGGATGTCTCTCTCTGTGTGTGTGTGCATAAAATGCATTTTAATTTAGAGATAGTCAAACTCATAAGGGTGACTTTCTGAAGAGGGATGTGTGTTATATGAGGGTGCTAATGCCTGAGTGCCCAATGCATTAAGTCTGCAATAAATTGCACGGAAGCGAAAGAAAAGTTCTGAAAAATGTTTTTTTTTTCTGCTGTGGGGCGAAAAAACTGTTGAAATATTTATTAATAAACAGCGCTTGGGGAGCCCAAGTAACGTTGAGGTTTAAGTGAATACTACAAATTGAAAATGCCATTCAAATGAGCGCTAGAAAATCTCATAAATTATAAATTAAAAGCAAAATAAATGTTGAGGGCAGCAAATGCAATCAATAATAAAAATGAATTATGAATGAAAACATAAATTCTTATAATCAATTATTGAACTTTTGGAAAATCTTTGTCCAAAATTATTTTGGGCCTATTTAAAAAAATGAGCTGAAAAGAAGAAATTCTTTTGATTGATTAGATATGTATATGAATATGGTATTTAAACAGAAATTCTGATTATAGTTTTCACAATTTTGTATTTCATTTTTATACAGAAGGCAGAAGAAGGCGTGGAAGAGCTCATAAAGTACAAGTATTCTTGATCAAGACAAGCTGATTTAATCTAGCGCAATAATAGAGTAGAGACTTGTGCTTTGCGAAATGCACACCTTTTGTATATTCCTATTTCGCTCTGAAAATTCATTAGGAAAGTGCATCTAGAACCAAAGTTATTCAATAATGAATTTCCCATAGTACAGTCAACAATGCAGTGAGCCGAGCCGAACCGAGCAAGTGTTTGTGGGTGCATGTATGTATATATGTGTGTCTGTGTGCATTTGTAGTTGGTTATGTAAGCATAAGAAAAGTGCAGAATGAGTAGAAGCTCAGGGTATCTCCTAGTCCGACAGTGTCGACTGGAAAAATCTTCCAAAAATCTGCTCATCTCAAATGCAAATAATCACAACTCAAAACTGCACAAAATCTTATCCTACCCTAATTTACGCATCTGCCTGCATCAACGTCAACGATTGAACCAATATTTTTTCCTACTATAGACTTCTCCTATCTGACGAAACATTTATAGGAAAATATTGCAAAAATCAATTGGTATAAAATCGCTAATTATTTATAAATATATACAGATTAACTAGAAGTCAACATAAATTCAAACAAGCAAACATCCGTTGAGTTCAGCTACAAATTGTAAGAATCGTCAGGGCAACTTTTAAGGCGCTTCAGACTTTATCTCTTATCATTTATCTATTTATCATTTTTAGCTGCTGATGCCTCCTGGGATATGTAAACAACATTTCATTTCTTGATAAAAAGAAGCAATAAGCTTGTTTTGATTTAGGAATTTCGGAATTCGTATGATTCCGAGAAGTAGGAGGATTCAGAGAAGGTCGTAGCTCGTAATACTATTTTTAAAATATATTTTGGTACATTTGCTGAAACTAAATAAATAAAATAATACAAAAAAAAATTCATATTTAATATATCTGCTTATCAACTAAATATATTTTTTCTATGGTGTATATTTTTGCTTTACCTTTTTATGCACTTTCAAAATTATTTAAAAATATACTGAAGAGAAATTTTATTATGTTATTTAATTTATTAAATTCTTTGTTATTCTGTGAAAATATATTTTAATTATTTTTATAGAAATTAGTTTAAAGCACCTTTTTTTGACAGATTAATATCAGGTTTAATTATTTAAAATTAATCTTAAAATAATTGTTGTTATTTTTATAGCCTGACCCATTCAAATTGACTGTGCATATCTAAAACTTAAAGGTATTTAATAATCAATTCTTCTATCTTCTTCGTATTATCTTCTACTTTCCATCTTTTATCTTCTTAGGCTTAGAGCACTTTTACTTCCTCTACTTACCTTAATTTGTCGCCTTAGAATCTTAATCTATTCATATAATGAAGATGTCTTAAGCCTACATTGATAGCTGTTTCGTGTTATAAACCCGAACTAAACTGCAGTCAAGGCAACTTTGGATGTTATCTTAAAAAATTGCTACACCCATTGCAGTGAAGCGTAATTGTGACGCTGGCTAAGCAATTGCACTGTGGCACGACATGTTGCAAGGCTTCAACGTGTCAACTATTTTACGGTTCTAATCCATTTGCGACCGCCCAACAGCTCGGTTATAAATCAATGAAGCAATGTTAAACGCTGTCCGCCCAAAAAATCTGCGCACACTTTAAAATTCAAAGTGAATGGTCAAATGCAAGAGAGTGAAAGAGCGAGACAAAAAGACAGAGAGAGAGAGAGAGAGAGTGAGAGGGAGACAGTCAGGGGAGACACATTCACAAAGTAAACACTTTAAATGCGATTGCTGTCACACTTGATGACTGGCACGGGCGGTAAACAACAATGGCGCTGCAGACATGGGGTTAGGGGAAAGAAAGGGAGGGAGGTTGTTGCACGTGGGCCACATCGATGGGGCAGGGGGACAACACCTACAGCTCGCTTGCCCGCCCGCTGGCCACGCAGCACTGTCACCAATGCGATTTACGACCATTATTCAATCAGTATGACTGTTTGTCACTTTGTGTGCAACATACCAACAACCCAGCCACGCCTGCCGCCCTTTTTCCTATGCACCCGCCCTGCCATTTCCCTTGGGGGCAACAAGGATTGGCTGCGCTGCAAGTATTTTTTTGGCATGGGGCCGGGATCGGTAGGGAAGTCAACATGACGCCGTCGCGTCTGTGCCATTGTAGGAAAAGCATTTGCCAGTCAGCTAGCGAGGCAGCAGGTGGAGCTGAAGAGGGTTAGAGTGCGAGGGGTAGAGGCGGTGGGGCGGCGTCGTAGTCAGTCAACGTTGACGCGCGCGGTTTTAATGCATTCTTATGTCATTTTTTGCACTGCGCTGCACTCGAATGTCATTTCTTTTGTATGGCGTGTGTGTGTTTGTGTGTGTGTATATTTGTCCTGGCCAACATCATTTTTCTAGACTCCTGCTAGCTGCTGCTGCACTGCTGCTGTTTCACTTTTCATTCATTTTATACTTTCAGTACGCTGGACGCATTGCTGAAGGGGGACGCGACTGTTAAGTTGGCAATGTGGGAAGGGGGACGCGCCTGTATAGCATGTGAATGCGTCGTCAAACTTGAAATTGTGGGCGCATTTCATTTATGTTGACAAAAGGGGTTTTTGTGCTCCCCAATTTGAACGCTACTCTCCAAACTCATACTACACATACATATATATATATATATATATATATATATATATATATATATATCTAGTATGTTTTTTCTTTCAGTATTTTTTTCTTTTTTACTCTGCACTTCTAGCTTCAATTTGAGGAGCTGAGGCTTGCGCTTTTGTTGCCAGCCATTGTTCGTGGCTAGAAACAACATATGACACGATATATACAAGGTCTGCACACAAGTATGGATGCCACTCAGCAAATGTGTGTGTCTCTGAGTGTGTGTGTGTGTGTGTGTGTCTGTGTGTGTGTGTATTTGCGTTAAGACCCGTTTGCGAAATGAAATGGCAACAGGCTTTGGGATTAACTCGATGCCTTAATACGTTTTGATTGCGTTTTTGGGCTGCTCACATCAACCATATTGCCGCATATGAGAAAAGGTATTCATTTGGTATAGAAATCATAAGACAAGAAACCATTAAAGTATTCAATTTGCTAGAGTAGCATAATAGGAATGTACTATGTTGCGTATTCGAATTAGACTAAGTCCGTTCAATTGTTAAACTTAAATTTTGTTAGTTTTAATACAGACTTAAACAAAGATGTATAACTAAAATAATAGTATTTTCGGTATTTCACTTACCAATATCTTGAATAGAACTCCACATTTCAAATATTTGTATACACTGTTTTGGTAAAGCTCTGGAAAGAACAAATATATATATATGTACATATATTTAATTTATACATATACATTTTTACTTCACAAAATTGAAAGGAATATTTAATAACAAATTTTGTCATTATTTCTTTTGTTATACATATTATTAGTACATTAAATATAAGTATTTTATTTTTATATTATTATCAGGATTAATGTTAAGGCAAAGACGCGCTCCACCTTGAAGGTAACTAAGGGATAACACCTAGTTCTTAGGTGAGAGGCAGCCCCAGAAAAAGGCGACCTGACTGATGGTGCATAAAACATGTTCATCTAAATCACATAGAGAAGAACATAGAAATTATTACTTTTTAGCAGTATTTTGATTATTATTAACATTATTTTAATAATTATTATTTTCTTTATTAGAATTTATTAAATTAATTTTTTAATCAATATATTAGCCAGAATATCCAATCTCGATCGCCATACAGAAAACTATTTGAATATATTTTATCTTCTCAGATTTTGAGGCGAATGGATGCTATCTAATAAAAAAATCGGTATATTTGTACTTTTGGAGGATCTGTTACCCAAGTTTGGCAAAACAAGCTCATAAATTATGCAGACTGTGTGCGAAAAACTGAAATGTTATACCGTCTGGAATCGATATCATGAAAATGAAAGAATAATTTCAACTATCGACCTACATATGTATATGATTGCTCTAGCTCTTGTACGTTCTAAGATCCATGCATTCATACAAATGAGTTGACATCAATCTACTCTGCTGTTGCAACTGATCAAGAAGCTATGCACTTTTTGGGGTAGACTCTACTCTTTCACTCCTCACTTCAAACTGTTTACCATGCCCGCAAGCATTCGTAATGCCCAAAAAAGAAATGCTCTCCAAACAATTGCACTTAAGCAAGAAAACATTTAGCACAATTTGCCTTGCAGTCTGCACAATTCCAGCTTGAGGCAATTATGCTAGCGGCTTTTAATTAAAAACTTGCGACAAAAAAAATAAAAAAGGAGTAAAAGAGAATACATATATATATATATTACTAGTATATTTGGCATTCATATAAATTTCGTTGGAGAAAAATGGGGAAATAATTATTATGGCAAATTGACAGAGCATTTTTCAAGTGTGTTTAAAAATGCATTTGCGAGTAAATGATGTGCGGCATTTTAATTAGCTGGCAAACTAATTGAATTCGCGCAAGAGGAACAGGCTGAAGAGACTCTACAAGAAGAAGCGACAAAAAGTAAACTAACTCAACTGAACTGAACTTCAAAGGCGACTTCTTGATTCAAAGAGAGAGAGAGAGAGAGAGAGAGAGAGAGAGAGAGAGAGAGAGAAAGAATGAGAGTGAGTGAGTGAGAGAACGAGCGAGTCGCACGAGCAAACGACTTTTGAGTGCCTGGCATACGAAATTAGTTCTTGTGGCAGTGAACGCAGAAATTTGACAAAAAGATGCTGCCAAGATGTCGTCGCAAATTTGCAGCAAACTTTCGGTTAACCGAAAAAATTAAAACATCATCATTTCGTGCAGTGAGCCACACACAAAAGCCAAAAGCTCGACGAGTTGTCAGAAAACTGAGGACGCTCAGTCCCTCTGCCTGTCTATCTGTCTGAGTCGCCTAGTTATGCCCGGTCTATGTCTGTTGAATTTCAATTTGTGTGCCCATGCGCCTGCCTGCCTAGCTGCCTGGCTGCCTGGCTGCCTGGCTGCCTGGCTGCCTGTCACTTAAAGGCCAACGAGTTCATATGAAAAACATTACGCATACGCACGGTTGCACAATTTTAAATGGCACGCGTAAGAGTCGCCACCCATAACTACCTCAGCTTCAGCTACTGTTTGTTGCCCACATTTTTTGACTAACCAGCCGTATCTTTTCGGCTTCGGCTTTGGCTTTGGCTTTGGCTTTGGCTTTGGCTTTGGCTTTGGCTTTTGGCAAGTTCGTGCGTATTAGGCGCCTACTTGACATCCCTTTGACCCAAAGTTTGGCCAAGCTATTTGGCCCCCGGGGAGCGCAAGGAATCTCCCCTGACTTTGTTTTAAAAACACGGAAGCCAATTCGCTTGTTGTTCTGTTTTACTTCAGTTTGTTGTTGTTCTTGTTGCTGTTGGTTGTCGTTGTTGTTCTTTTAGGTAATTCGCAAATAATCAAGAAAGTTTTCGTATTAATTTGTTCAGCGCCTTTTCTCTCACTTCAATTTATGCAGAACACGTCAATTTGTTTGGTTTATACGAGATTTCTTTTATATCAGCGCTCGGTGTGTTATTCAAGATTTGTAGCTTAGACAAGTTTGAAGATCAACGCAAGCAACTTAAATTAAATTTTGGTAACATATTAAATTATAGCTAGCATAAAATATTAAATTTTAAGTCTAAGCATTTTTATACTACAGTAACATAAAAATTTTAGTAAAATTTGATGTATTCACTAAGAATAATGAAAATATTTTATTGTTATCGTAAAAATAAAATAATTATAATAATATAATAAAAATTTATGTAAAACAATATCAAAATGAAAAGTTTCATTTGAAATTCCTATGAAAATGATTTCTGTTGATTTCAATTGAATCTAATAGTTAAATATTGGTAAAGTTTAGAAAGGAGAAGCAAAATAGTTATAATCAAAAATGTACATTTTTCATAACCTTATTTTTTGAACGTTTTTTTCTATATAAATATATATTTTTGTATATATATCTTCAATATTTTGGGCATAATAAGCCGTCTAAGTAGCCAAATTGAGTTTTGGCTCCCAGTCATATCTCTCAAAGTATGTGAACATCAATTAAAATTATGCAAATAATACGCAGAGCTCAGCAAATATATTCCAATATGCAAATGAGTCAATAAATATTTAATATACGCTCGCGCTTTTTAACAATTAGCTTAAAAATCATATTCGAGAGCTGTAAAAAAAAAACCTAAGGCTCCTCTACCTTAAGCAGATTTGCAGAGCCCAAAAAGGCAGAGCGAATTGTATTATTTATTTTATTACTCTGCTCAATTTGTGCCGCTTGCCTGTGCTGGAATCAAAGTCCTTATGCCAGAGGCAGCTCCCCCTATCCAGTCTCTCGACCAATCTTTCTGTGTGCCCCCAATTTGTAGCGCCATCATCCAATCTTGGCAATACTTTGCTTGTGAGCATATGCCCGTATATACACAATCGTATACAAATGCTTTGCGTGTCCTTTGCAATTTGCTCATACATCAATTTTCATATGCTCACACACACACACGCACACATATTCGCATATTGTGCAATATTCTCTGGCATATTTGCAACGATTTCCTTTTGTGCGAATTTTACGCACGATTTCATTTACATTTGTTCGGCTTACGTTGGTTTTTTTCTCTTTCTTTTTTTTGGTTTACTGCATTCTTTTTGTTTTTTTCTCTCTCTTTTCTCTTTTATTTATATCTCTATCAGTTTTAATAAAAACGAATTAAATCTGAGCTGCAAAGATTCTTTTTGTACGCTTGTATTTATGAATTGATTGACAAACGTTTTGGCTTTGCCAACTTCTGCATGTCTTTCAGCAAAAATTTTGTTGAGGGTATGCGTAATTTGTATTTCATATGCTGATGTGTGTCTATATTGGTATGACAAACTTGCAAGAACAATAATCTTTATTTATTCAAATTTTGTATTGAATTTATAGCAAATTGAATTTCCTATTAAGGTTAACAAAAATTTCATGAATAGACAGCTTCTTGCATCACAAACAGTATTGCAAATTATAAGAACTAACTCTAAATGAATAATAAAAATAGCTCTGCAAATTATATTTGTTTTACATTCCGAAACAATCTTCAGTTTAACAAACTGATATTGGCATTTATGTATATCAGTTAGTTTAAGATTTAATTTCTTATATTATTTTTATTTTAGGTTAAATTATCAAATATGATACGAACTGCTTGGAGCTTGACCTAAAATGCTTCAAAGAGATTTTTTTCAGGTGAATGTGAAGTGATTCAGCTGTTCGCAGCTCCGACTTAAATTAATTTGACTTGATATCAAATTTTTCATGTATTCATTCACCTGCTTTTGAGAGCATTTTATATTCGTTTTGAACGCTCGTCTTGACATCATATTTTAACAGAGCTTCCGACGCTTGCCCTTTATATTATTTATGGCACGAATATCTTATGCCACATGCTGCGCTTCAACGATTCTGAATGTGAACTGCTGGGCAGCAGCAGCAGCAGCAGCAGCAGCTTTTTTCTTAACACGTGCTACGAGGCATCTTCCCTTTTCTTTTTTGTGTTTTTCCTTTTAATAAAATGTACGCAGACTGACGTGACATCAGATTACTACACAAAAGAAGCGTTCGACGAAAACAAATTAGTCATAATTTAGTGCTGATTATCAAATGCGATTTTTGGCTGCACACAAATTATTCAATTAGCTCGCAATTAGAGTTCAATGCAATTTTTGGCTGTGCCAAATGAAAACACAAAATGAAAACCAACATTTAGCCAAAAATATCAAACTGCCTGGGGGCGATGCACAGCGAAATATTTGCGTATTTCGTACGGCAAAAGCATTTAAAAATGATTGAAAAATATTATTCCATCATTGACAGCTGCGGCAATGCATATTAATTTGCATATATAGATCAAAAATATAAACATATATATATATAATATATATATATATATATATATATATATATATATATATATATATATATATATATATATATATATATATATATATATATATATATATATATATATATATATATATATATAGATATATATATATATATATATAATATATAAATTTATATATATTTGTGGATGTACTCCATGCAAACAATTGACCACATTTGGGATTTTGAATTATTTGAACGGCCGTTGGGCTCGTTTTTCATGAATGGAAATGGAGCTTGTCTATAATTTAGTTATGCGGTAAACGAAAATGCATTAAACTTTATTTATCACAGTTAAATTGGTAAAATGCATAACAATTATTTTTGTATGTGCCAACAAATTATGGAATTCTGTTCAGCTATTTGCATAATTTCTAAACTGAGCGATGCCCAAAAAGGGATATCAAAACGTATATGTAGATGTGTATGGAAAATTGGGTTGTCGTAACGAGTATTAAAAATTTTGTTGGTCAAAATCGAAAATAATATGTGGAGTAATTAATGGCAAGCATAAAAATATTATTGAAATTAAATATTGCTTAGAATTTGTTGTGAACATAATACTAGGTGGATTACATAATGAAACGTCATGAAATTTATACAAGCATTTAACAATGGACTTGTTTAAATTTTTGGTTTGCTGAAACTAAGGTGAAAATTAATTAAAATAACTTTACCGTGCCAAGTTTTTGAAGCAGCTTAAGCTCAAATTGCTTGATATCCTTTGTGTTTTTGGTAAATTTGAGTTCCTGTAACACGGAGCGAGTTATTTGTTTGTTACCGAGCTATTATCTTAATTTATCGGATTTTACTTAAGTGTTGTCTTATTCCTAGCAGTTTCTCTATTTCTCTCTCTCTCTCTTATTTGCTTGACCTAAAATGTAGCCGGAGAAGAACTTTTTTGCAGTTTTAGGTGAGTTTTACAGAGATATAGCTATTATCGTTTCAGATTCGGATTCTGCATGTCTAAATATCTTCAGATAACGTATGGTTAGATTATTGACTTGTGTTGTCTAGTGAAAGAAATGCCGTTGTAAAGTACACTTCTGTACTTTACAAAAAAATCGTTGATATTTGGAAGATAAAAAATTTTTGTAAAGCACTCGGCACTATTATAAAAGAAATAAAAAATTAATAATTTAAAAAAAAAGAAGAAGCAAATTACATTTTCTTATTATATAAATACAATATGTGTACTTTCCAACTAATAGTTAATAAGTTAAAGTTTATATGATGTGAACTTGAATTTATCAATTCTTTATGTTTAAATATGCTTTATCTTAAGTTGTAAAAATAGTAAAAAATTTTATTTTAATTTATTTGTATATAAATTAATATAAATTTATACATATTTGCGCACACACATATTATTTACTATTACAACTTTTTGAATTCACTGCCGTTTTTGCTTTAGCATCTTTATATTTATGCGTTTGACTGTTAAAAGTGTATAAAGAAATAATATATGTATAAATATGATTAAAATATATTGTTAAATAATTTTAATTAAAATAAGCTCTTAAACAAAATTCTGCTATATTCCATCTAGTTATGCATGAGTCAAATAAACATGCTTTCACTTATTTCGAGATCTCGCCAGCAATTCAGCTTTTGCTTTTGCTATAAACTGAAATGCCTAAACTTAAAATATATTGAGAAACAGGAAAAAAGTTCTCGAGCTATAAAATTAACATTCTTTCTCAAAAAATTGTAAAATGAGCTGTAAAGCAAATATAAATCTCGCTCTCTCATATATCTTAAGCATAACTTTTAACATAACTTTAATTACCAACAACTTAACAACAATCTGTTTCACTTTCTCCCTTTTTTTTGCACTTTCTCTCGCTTTGCAGCCATCTGACAGCTATTATCTGCAGCTGTATTTAGAAAGCGATCTCTGTGCGGCGGCATTCATTACCTTTGCTGTTAGCGACAATCATAATGAAAAACAAGTTAAAACTTGGCCGAATCTCGCCCACAGCTAGGCGAACCATAAAACCCCCGCGCACAAGGACAATCGCAATGGTTGGCGACAATAACGAAACGCGTTCAACCCCAATGACCCCAATAGAAATAAAACGCATCCTTTGCAACATTCGGACTAAACCAAAGCAGCGCAGTTCGCTGCTAAATGGACATTCGCTGCAAGTGTCGCATGCTGCATTTATTTCTGATCCTTTAGGGACCGCCCACACACCAGCTGACACCCTCCTTCCCCTCCCTCTTCCACCCCATTCCGCTCTTTAGACTTGAAACTGTGGACAATGCGCGCTCTGGCCGCAACAGATATTCCCTTTTTGCTTTTGTTGTTGGTCGCGTTTTTATTGTTGTCGGTTATCCTTTTGACTATGTTGTTTTCATAGTCCTTTATTGCTGCTGCTGTTGGTACCACTGCCACGCTCAACCCCTTTAATGTCTTTGCTGGACATTGTTTGCTGCTTTTACTTGGACCATTGATTGTGCGGTTGCATTTTTGGCCTTCAGCTGCCAGCTGAGCGCTTCAAACTTTGCCATTGCCTTTTGTCTATAATTTGAACACCAAATGTTGGTTTGGCTTTGTTATCAAACACGTACACACACACACAAATATACACACTCATACTTGTAATGTGTGTAATTCAATTTGTTGTCTGGAGACAATTGCATTTGTGCTTGTTGCTGCTGCTGCTGCAATCGCAATCGCAATTGTAATGCTGGCTAACAAATTGGCCAAACTATAAATTATAAGCAGCGCCACACACCAGCTCTGCCTGCCAGTCTTCCACACACACACGCACATATATATATTTGCACTCTCGAATTGTCATATCAACGGCTGCAGCAATCGTATCGAGCCACAACAACAACTTGAAGCTTCTCCACAGCTGGTTAGCTCTCAGCTGTCCGGCTTGGTCTTACGTTAATTGCATCAAATGGAGGCCAGGTCGAAGCACCTCCCAGCCAGCACTCTGTCTAATATGCTAATTACACTGCAGCATGCTTATGTGTCTCCGTGTGTGTGTGTGTGTGTTTGAGAGAGAGAGTGTGTTTGTGTTCTGTCTGACTGCAATGCGTTTGCTCGATTCATTTTTGTTGGGATTTGTTGTGAGCCAGGCAGCAGCTGGGAGGCGTGACTGCGTCCATGTTTGTCCCTAAGCCGCTTTTGTAAAGTGTCATGCCTCTTCACTCCTCTTCACTTCTCTCTCACCTGTTCACCTCCTGCCCACTCGACAGCTGGCCCTGTCTGCGTCCTGTCTAATTAATTATACTTTTCAATTGTATCACAAACAATGACAATGACATTCCCTCTCTCTATCACATACACAAGCACACACAGACAGATTTACCCATTTCCACTTTGAGTCGGCTTATCGCTGTGGCATACTTTTTGGGCGCTGCAGTCAAAACTTTTGCCCCCAAACGCCCCAAACTGAATTTGCATGCGACTGCGATAAATGTTTGTCTAACCTGCTTATCGCCAAATTGAGGCCACACGAAATTCAAGTGTGAAGCCAAGTCTTTCTTTTTTTTTTGTTACTTTTTTCTACACTAGATAAGGATGTGCTGGCTAAGTAAGCTTAATTAAGTATAAGGTCTGTTATGGAATTTATACGCCTTGGGAATCGATTATTTATTATATCGCTGAAAGTCAATTTTGTAAAATACGTAAATAAGTAGTGATTTGTGTAGAGTTTGTCACAAATAATTATGTGAGAGTTCGCAGTTCATAAACTACTTTTCTGAATTTTTAAATTTACATTTAATTAATCAAATATTTAACCAAAATATTTTAAAGTAAATATAATTATATTTACACATTTTAAATAATATAAATAACTAAAAAATATAAAAAATAACATCAATATAAATACTACTTTTTTATTTTTATTTTTTTACATTTTAGAAAACATAAAAAAATAGTTTTAAAAATAAAAAAAAGAATTTGTATAAAAAAAAACAAAAATTACTGATTTTTTTTTTTACTTTCTGTAATGTTTTTATTTGTAAATTTTAAAGTTATTATTATTCTCTTTTCTTCTAAATCTTAGCTCACATTTTCTGTAATTTGTATGTACGAAAATAAAAGTGAAATTTATTTTATATTAGTTTCAATATTTGTCTTTAATATAGATATATTCTTATATATTTTAAAATTTTATATTTATAAATATACATATAACAAAGTGTATAAAAGAAATACAAAAATTTTGTTCACCATGTCGTAAAGAAGTAAATCTAAAATTTAATATATTAAAAATGATATAAAACCCATTTATGTCTTTATTGATAAAATAGGATTTTTGCAATATTATGTTTTCTCGCTCTTTTGCTTGGCTTTAAGTAACGAAGTAAACAGGACGAGAACCCCTTAACAATGAACAATCTCTTCATAAATATAGTCAACAAATAGCCAACAGCACACAAATACAGACAAATATCAAGAACAACAACAAACAATAGGCAACAACAACATTAATAATAATAATAATAAACTGTCTTTGCCTAATTACGCACGATAGATCGATCTCAGCGCATAAAAGCAATAAATATTATATTGACAAATCAAGATGTTTTTATCTGCTTATTGTTGGACGGCCTTTGGCAAAACTTGAGACACGCCCTGCATCGCTCGCCCCCAACCAATAGCCCACAGCAAACATAATGCACAAAGCATAACAAAAGAAAACCGAAAATCAGTTCATTATGTATATACATATATATAAAGTATATCATTAATCATTGAGTTTAGTTGGGAACAAGTGTAAGAACAGGAAAACAACTTCATTCAGCGCTGAGTCTAATAAATGTATTTGTGGGCATTGGCCAAACGCTAACTAATAACTAATCCAAAAGCATAATTGTGATTTACGCTACAAGCCGTATCAATTTTCATTAGCCAAAAGCGTGACTTTCACATTTCCAAGAAAAATAAAAAAAAATATATATATTTATTTATATATATGTGAAGTTGCTCAAGTACATTCGTTATGTGACTGACGTCATTAGGAGCTCCTACTTTGCTAAGACAGCAATAGCGGAGTTGAAAAACTGAGCTAAATGTATAATTCTATATTAATGTTATTTTCTAATTTTTAAGAAGTTTTGGAATCTGTTAGATGGGGAAGGGAGAGCGGCAGAAAATGAAGTAGAGGACTGGGCTTATTTTTTAATATTATGAGAGTATTATAATTTCGAAGTAGCTTTAGAATCAGTTAACACAAAAGTGAATGTAATTTTTAATTTTTAATGTAATTTATTCTTCTTTATTTTTAAATATAAAAATATTTTGTTTTAGAATTAATTTTGTATATTTTTTATTTTATTTTGTATTTATTTTTCATATACGTTTAAACTACCTAAATTACCTAAATTCATAAAAGTTAATTTTATATGTATCTTTACACTTTTTTAAATTGAATATTAATTTTCCATATAAAAACACTCAAACTTTTTGCTACTCTTCGCTCATTTTCGCTATTCAAAGTTAATTTTCAACCTGATTTATGCAACACTTAAGAGCTTTTCACCTTTAGGTTCGGCAGAACTGCAACAGAGTGCACAGAAATTAATGAAAATAAATGTGTTGCTCATAAAAATTTATGTAGCTGCTGCACTTAACATAATTTAAAATATTCATAGCTTACAAGCTAAGGGGAAAAGTTAATAAATATGATATGAAATGCAGAAAAGATATAATTAATTGAAAAATAAAGCCCTGATGATTCAATCATATATTATATTATATACCACAAGTACCATACATATATATAAATTCAATTCAACGGAAAGTTGAATAAGAGAATCAATAGTGTTGTTAAATTTAAATAAAATAAGTCATCTTCTCGCACTGGCGAATGAATGAAAGCCCAAATGATTAAATTGTAAAATTGTAAATGAAATTGCTTTGGTTGCCAAGCTGCATTTCCTACAAAATGCCACCCACACGCCTCCCCTTCGCACCCCTTTCTCAACCTATTCCATCCCTCATTCCAGTCAATGGCAGAACTATTAAAAATTATTCATTAAATGTGCAGCACAACAAGAAATTTCAGAGACTGAATAAAAATGAGTTGAAAGAGGCTGAAGCCAACAATGGCATGGCTGTCCTTCCGCCCACTTTACCGCGTCGTGGGCGTGCCAACTTACAAAAGTATGCAACGAAATTACAAAATGTACAAGGGTGCCAGCCAGCCAGCCAGAAAAGGGATTCCTTTGGGGGGAAA
The DNA here is from genome assembly GCA_035045365.1 of Drosophila leonis. Taxonomy (NCBI): domain Eukaryota; kingdom Metazoa; phylum Arthropoda; class Insecta; order Diptera; family Drosophilidae; genus Drosophila; species Drosophila leonis. Next base: position 4,409,113 of record JAWNPC010000389.1, read on the forward strand.
ACAGTGAAGTCAACGTGAGCTGAGAGGCAGCCAAAACTAACTAGACTTTCACTTTATTATTCATGAAAAGTGAAAAGCGCACAGCAGCAGTAACAGCAGTCGCAGTTGGAGCTATTGCAACAGCAGCAGCAGCAGCTCAGTTTTGGGATTGTCGAAATGACTAGCGAGAAATGATGTGATGCGGGTGCTGGCTGAAAATTAAATGAAATTAAATGCAGTGAACGGTAGCTCAATGCCGCACACAAGCACACGAGAGCTGCAGAAATTATATTCAAATGAAATTGCATTTTGCTACACACACATGCAGATACATAGTATATATTATCACTTATACCGCTGCACGTCTTTAATAAATTTTAATTAATTTCGTATATAATTTTTATAAATACGCAACACTAATCGCTCGCAATACAAAGCCCCACCTCACACACACACACACACACACACATACACACGCAGACCGACACCCACACGAAAACAATTTGTTTCTATTAACGAAGCTGCGCCTACAAATTGCGTTTCATTTATCAAGCTGCATAAGCAACGGACACACCTGAACAATTGATGATGGTGACGGCATTTACTATAAACAAAAGCTGAACTTGAGCTCAATGGTAGTCGGCGAGTGAATGGCCTGTAAATGATTTACTATTATAATATAATATAATTAAATGAAAATAGAGAATATAATTAATAATAAAATATTGTATATTTATAGAGTTAGAATCTTAAATATTTTATTTGGTTTTATTTTTTCATTAAATATTAAATAATAAAATAAAATATACATAAAATTAAAATACATATAGCTAATATTATATTTTAGTTTTAAAATAAATTAAATATTTTTTTTATATTTAAAATCAAAATAAATAAATAAATTAAACATTTAGAGAATTTCATAAAAAATAAAATGAGTAAATATAAATAATACAAATAAATTTGTTTGCTTCAATTGAAAGAAGTTACTTTTATTTATATAATTTAATTAAATGAAAACAGATTGAATTTGATAAATAAATAAATAAATATTTAATTGTATTATTTGATGTGTATAAACGCGTAAATTGTATTATATTTGATATTTCAGTGTAATAGTGAAAATGCTGCTTCACCTCAGGCCATCATAATCAGACTGGAAATCAAGCTCGAGATATCAAAGCAAATGTACACAAGCGTGCAACCGACAGAGAGAGAGAGAGAGAGAGAGAGAGACAGAGTGAGGTAGTGTGAGAGATATAGAGCGGGTAAAGATGGTTAGAGTGAGACATACACATGTGTTTTGGCATTGTAAACGCTCCACCAAATACACGTAGGTCCGTCATCAACGATGGCCAATTTGAAGTCATCCTTCAACGCTGACAAACAAGCAGCCAAAGGCGAAAGCCAGACTCAAAGCAAGACCAAAATGCTAGATGAGAGAGAGACACACGCCCTCTTTAACGGACGCGGCGATAAGCTGGGCAGTGGCACCCGCTGCAGGGGCAGTTAAAGACAGAAATAAAGCGAGAGAGAGAGAAGGTTAATGGGACTGGCTTTGGCAAAAGTTGGCAAGTCAGCGGGCGGGCATTTGGTCCGCCTCCCTCCCGAAAAAAGCTCGCCATTACTCACAAAAACACATCAATTATGCGCTACTACATATGTGTGTGAGTCTGTGTGTGGGTGTGTGTGAGTGCTAGCGGCTCTTTATTAATGACAGTTAAACTGTCAGAGGTGTGTGCGTGCCATTGCAGGTGCCAAAAGCAACGGCTACGGCTACGGCTACGGCCTTCGCATACTGCTTCTATACCACACCTCCTTCTCCTGCCGAATACGCCTCACTGGCCTGCCACGTTGCCTCCCCCTTTTCACCGTGCACAATTTGAGTAATGCTCGCTTGTCAAATTTGACCAAAACGGACAGCCATAAGTCAAGTATTGGCCGCATTGGCTACCAACAACTGAGCCAAGACCGGAGCCAAGAATCGAATGTGTTTGGCCGTCAACTGAGTTTTCAGACCAAGTTAAGTGCAATGTGAAAGTGCAAAGCGGAATTGAGAATCGACTACTGAAATTGGAATTCCAATTGCAATTGGCATGTCAAATTCGAATGGTTAAACTAAGGTGCTGGCAGCAGTTGATAATATACATGGATTAAGCAAGTACATTAAGAGAGTGTTTTAAAATATTTTATAATAAATTCTCACTTTGATAAAGGACTTTAATTTTTTTATATATTTTTTTTAGTTTTATATTTTAATTAGTTTCCGTTTTATCTTATATTTGGTTTTAAGAATTATCTTAACACATATTTTTTTCGTTTTTAAATTAAGTAATTATTTGATTTTAAAAATATTGCCCAATTTTGTATTGTATTGTATTTTTATTCATATAAAATCTAGTTTGGCAAAATATTTTTAATCAGAGTTTGGCTCATAGCTTCAACTAGCAGCCTTGATCGATATTTGACATCTACTCTCTTTATTCTTCGCTCTAACAATACATTAATGCTCAACAATTGTTGGAGGTGGCAATATAATAGTTTGTTTTGATGCCAACATTTTCTTGGTTTTTGTTTCTTTTCTTAAAAACACGTAAATAAACCCGAGCAATTTATCGATGTATCCGGCACATCAAAACAATGCAAATGCCATTCGCATTAATTACTATCGTAGGAGTAGAACAACAGCTTACACTACTCGCACACACACACACACACAAGCAGAGATAAACTACGCACGCTTGAGAGTATGCTATAAATTCGATGCCTAGCGAATTCCGTGAATGGGATAAACTGAAAACCGAACGTATGAATGACTTTCATTACGATTTTGATGTGAAATGCTTTAGCAGTTCCTCCTCTTCCTCCAACACATTGTAAGATGGTATGAAAACAACAAAAAAAGTAAGGAAACAAACAACAGCATGTTTATCTATTCTTATGTAATCAATAGCTGAGAGTGAGGCTGTGGATCTTCCTGGTTTGCATGTCTGCCTGCAATTCGGAGCGAGGATGTTGCTATCATTGAAAATAAATGATGACATTATTCTGATTTGATGTTTGCTTTGATTGCTTCTATCCCAAATGATGTTGAGGTAGTTGCAGTACAAAACACACAAACACACACACGCGCGCGCACACTCAGAGTTGTTGCCTTTTGTTTTGGTTGGCTGACTGATTTGACTTGTCGTTCAATTTCATGGTCAGTGGATTTCACTTGAAAAATGAGAAATCCGCTCGACAAAAACTCGATTACAGCTGGGAATACTTTACGGCCCACTGTGCGCAAGCTGTGCTCACGCCTAAAACTATGCAACAGTTATTCTCGCCCGCCCGCATAAATGTGCACAACAACAAAAGCAGCAACAGCACCACCACACAAATCCTTGGTGTAAACACTGAGCGCCACTCAACGCGACGCCACCAACTGCGCTAACAACAACAGCAAAATGGCAAACAAAACGTCGCCATAACCCGTTCGCCACGCTCCCACTCAAACCCGCTGACGTTGCAGTTGTAACTAATTTGAAGAGTTTATGGCGGTGCTTCACCAAGTGTTTGTACAGCATTTTGATGGAAGTTAAACTGCGAAGAAAAAAATACATGAAGCGCAACGCCCAAGGCAGCCAACTTTTGGCTCATAAAAAAATAAAAATAAAATTTAATAATTAATAAGAAAAATCAATTTTGAAACAAAGGATTTGCTTTTACAGTGTTTTATTTCTTGTTTGTTGTATATCAAAAGTAGGTCAGTGAGAGCTGTAAAGAATTGTGTTTACAGCTAGCGAAACTATTTGGGTCATGTGCTCTATATATAAAAGTATAAATAAGATTGTTTGCAATAATTATACAATAATTAAATAGAATTTCAGGCAATGCTGTTGTGCTATAATATCTCTATTAAAATTATATAGAATTAGACATTATAACTTTCAATAAATGATTGAAAAAAAATAATAAATAATAATAATAATAATAATAATAATAATAAATAATATGTAAATAATAAGCATTTTTGAAATGGTTTTTGTATAGCAGAAACATTATCCGGTTAAACTTGGTTAGGTATACGAATATATAACCAAATTTAGCAAGTGTTTCTATGTAATAAATCGTTAGTTGGTCAGAAAGAGATGAGCCTGGTTTGTTATATATATTTAAAAGTACATAAATATTTACATAATATATAATAATCTTCACCTCTAACCGAATTTAAAGCCAAATTAAAAAAGGAAGTGAAAAATAATTTATGAAAATTATATAAATTCACAAATCAAGTAAAATTTGAAAGTGAAAAAGTTTTAATGAACTTTTAGTGCATATTTGCGAAAACTTTAGTTTATTCTTACAGCTTGAACTGAAATGTTAAATGAGTAAAGTAGGAAACTTATTTTGATTTGTGTTTCCCCTTCTTTTAAAGATAAATATATAGATATATATTTAATAGAGTAAATTGCAAGAGCTCTGCCCCTAAATATATGAAAATCTAAAATTTAATTGATTGCGCCAGGCTTAAAAATATATACATCAATTATAAATTTGATAAAAAATATATATTATAATATATAAATTTATATAAAAATTATAATATGTAAAACTAAATCTTCCTGGTATTTCTTTCCTTTAAAAAACAGGCAAAGGAGACAAAGGAAAAAACATATTCCTAATAAAAATAAAATAAAATGTACATATTAAATGCTACAAAATGTTCTGCGCACTTTATGCCCATGTTAGCTGCTATAATGCCTCACATACAGCACTCACGCACACCCCTCACACACACACACACACACACACACACGCACATACACGCGCACACCGTTAACAGCTAATAAACGGCAAATATTGAAACATTTACGAGCACGCAACGCAGGTGGCAGACGAAAGAAGCAGACAATTGAAGCTCAGTGCTCTCAAGTGTGCCAACACTCAACACTCAACTCACACACACAGACGACACTCGGCGGCAGCTCAAGTGTAATTTCCATTGTTTACACACACACACACGCACACACACATACACACAGTGAAACACTTGGACAGAGTGTAAAAACAATCTATTACAACAGCAGCGAGTCAGGCGACGAACGACACGCACGCGGACAAGACAGGACAGGCAGCTCAGAGAGAGAGAGAGAGAGAGAGAGAGACAGAATAAGAGTGAGATAGAGAGAGAGAGAGAGCAGATGGGACAGCAATCAGCAGCGCCGTCGACAATCGTCAATTATAGCAACTGCAAAACAGTTAACTGACAAACTGCAGTGGAACGCATACCATTTTATATTTAGCATAAGCAGCAGTGCCTGAAGGTAGGCAACGTAAAGTTATAAACGCATCAGCACGCCCGCACACCCACACACACACACACACCCAACAACACATCCACACACATGCAGACACTCGTGCAGGCTTCTCTCCACGCTCAAGTATGCAATTAAGTGCTTAATGTGTTTATTAAAAGTGAAATGCCAAACAACTTTTCATGCCACGCTACCCTATCAATTTGTGTTCGTGTTGTTGTGTTGTCTGTGTGTGTCTTGTTGTTGTTGCTGTTGTTGCTGATGTTGCATTTGCTGCCCGCAGCGACTGCTGCTGTGTAAGTCACTCAACGTGTGGTCGGCGTTGTGTGCAAATGTTGTTCACTTTTGTTGCTGTTGTTTGTTATTGTTGTTGCTGTTGTTTCAATTTTGCAGTTGCTTCATTGTTGTTTATGTGTTGAACTGAAGTGGGAAGTTAGTGCGGGCAGCTGCTGGCTGGCTTTGGTCACATGTCAACGCTGCGGCTTGCTAGTTTTTAAGCCGCTGTACCAGAGCACAATTTTAGCTTTATTAATTAACCAATTAAATAAAGGTATTATATAACTATAAAATATTTCATACATGTGTATATTATTATATAATTTCTAGGCAATTTAATAAAAAAATAATATTTGAGAGAACTTGAAGTTAAAAATATATTAAACATTTAATAATAAATTAATTATCAGTACTACACAGGGATCTTGAAATTCCTACAATCGCAGAATTGATTGGGAGACACAGTTCTAGATACGCGGAAAGACTTGCTACGCATCCAAATCAACTAGCAGCTAATCTAGCCAACAACAATAACAGGCGAAGACTAAAAAGACTTCACCCTTTGGATCGTCGGGTGATCTGATCTCTGCGCATAATATTATTATTAATTATATTAATTAGTTTATACTGGCATACTGGCCCACTCATTAGTTAAGGTTTAGAGATAATTGCGCTATAGAGTCTTAGACAATAAGCTGCAACAATAAATTAAATTTAAATTAAAAAAAAAAAAAAAAAAAAAAAAAAAATTAATTATACATATTTAAAAAAACAGTTCTTAAATTTTATATATTTTATAATACAGTTTTTGTTGACAAATATAAATTATATTTATTTTTTAGATATATTATATATAAAACTAAATAAATAAAATATAATTTAATATATTTAATATAAATTTCAAGATCCTCAAATATTATATTATTTAAAATCAATGTTTCATTTAAAAAAAACTTTTAGTTGAAAACAAAAACCAATTATTTGTAAACAGCAGCAGCAACTAAATAAGCTAAGTGTGTCGAGAGCGTTGTCCAGCAGCCTGCAAAACAGGGCTACTTAACCAACTCATCCCTTTATATCAGTAGAAAACTGAAAAATGTTATTATTTCTTATAATTGTAAAATTATTTCTTACTTCAATCAAAAAAAAAAAAAATAAAAAAAAATAGAGATTTATTGCTTAAGCTATCTATCAATTAACTTTCCATATTAACTAATTTAAACAAATTCTAGTAGATTTTGTAGTCATTAAATTGCATGCTATCAAAACTTTTAATCAAACTCACTTTCCCTTGGTAAATTGTTTTGTTTTAAGAATGTTTACTCTCAATTATAATACTTCAATTTGTTGTATGCAAAAGTTAAGAATTAAAGAAATACTTTTGCAGCCAAACTTCACTCAAATGCATCAAGTATACGAGCTGCTGTTGCCAAAGTTTAAGTGAAACAACAGAATAGCAAGGAAGATTGGGATATGACTGTTAGGGCAGTGTAGTGCAGTGCAATGTAGTGCTTTTATCGTTTGCTTATCCGTTCATGTCCTGTTACAAAAGTTAAATATGTTTGCTGGCCAGAAATCTGTTTCAAGCTAACGCAGCCAAACTCATTTCCTTTGAGACGCTTGCTGCGTGCGTGCGTGTGTGTGTGTGTTTGTAATAGCATTAAATGCAGCTCTGTATTGTGTCTGTGTCTGTGTGTATGTGAAAAGTTTTGTTGTTTCCGCTTGAGTCTTGACTTCGGCTATATATCTAAATATGCAACAGTTTGGCCAACAAAATTTTTCCTGCACGTCGCAATTTAAATGACCAGAAAATTATTTTTGCCCTCTGTGTGAACGATGATTATAAAAGAAATGATAAAAATTTATTTCAACATAAGGATTAGGTCAAGATTTTGCCTAAAAGAGCTAAAAGCCAGACAGCAATAATTGTATTTTTCTCCTCCTCTCTCTCCCTCTCCCTTGTATTAAAGTATCTCTTTCTCTTTGTATATATATATATATATATATATATTTTGTATTATTTAGTTTAGCATAACTATCTAACTTTACTAAACTGAATAGCAAAGTATGCTGAATTATTATTTTATTTTGTTTTTTTTTTTTGTAATGCCAAAACGAAAACCTCGAAATGTCTGTAAACTTTTGCACGGTCAAAGCTAACAGAAGGAGTCGAAATTATTAATAAACCACATAAGCGCCGCAGATACTAAAATATCAACCTGTCTCACACTACAGCATCATCCTTTCTCTCTCTTTCTCTCACACTCTAACACACTTATGCTATCTCAGATAAAAAGTGGAAATATGCAGCATCGGCAAAAATTTTTGCACAGCAACGAAAACTATGGAAAACACCATAAATTTTCCACAGACTGACACAGGCAAAAAAGTTTTTAGCGCTGACTCACACATACTCAAACACACTCACACACATAGACACAGACGTAAGGCATGTGCGGGTTGGTAGAAAATTATCCAAATGATGCACTCGCAAGTCAAAGCAGCAAATTGAAAGGTCTGCCCGCCTTTAACAATTAATGCTCTAATGCTGCCAACGGCAACAGCTGCAGCAACTGCAACAACACCAGCAACAACAACAACAACAACAAAAGCGAGAACAACTGCAACAAGTCTGTCCGCCAATTCGTGATAAACCACTCGATATTTCAGCTGCTCTGCACAGCTTTTGAACTTTGCTCGTTCGAACAGTCACAATTGAAGAGCAGCGACCTCATCTTTGACACAAAGGTCAAAATTACAGCACTCATTAGGGTCGCTAGCAATTTGAGAACTATATGTGCACCACCACCACCACCACTGCCCCACCGTCACTGCCGCCTTCACTCACATGCAGTTCATGCGAGCTTAGAGGGCTAACCCCTTAATCGTGCTTTAATTGTGCACAGCCAAGATGCCAACATTTAGATTGTGTCAATTGGGTGCGAGAGTTCAAATGGAACAAAAGTCAAAAGCACAAAAAGAAAAACTAAATAGAAATGTTCTGACAGTCAAATTGCATAATAATTATGATGTTTAAGCAGAGATTGAAAGCGTATGTTATTTAATGAAGAGTGCTTTAGATTTATTTAAGCTGTGAGTATATATCGGAGGTAAGTTCAATATGATTAAAAAATGTATGTAAAAAAATTAAAAAATAATATATATAAAGAGGCAACAAAAAACTATTTAAGTAGTTTAAAATATTATGTTAAACAAAATCTTCCCATCCGAATATACATATATATTTATATATTTATATACACCCAACCAATCATCTTAATTATTTGTCTAAATATCATTTAATAATTTAAAATATATGCATAAGCTAATGTTTCACAAATAGCTTTGACCAAATACTTATCCACTTAAAATCAGTTTGCAATATTATTTATTTATTCATGTTCATCAAGCGTATCATTTAAATAACATCGACTACAGCTGCACTCACACTTAAAAAAAAATGGTAATCAGGTTAGTTGGCCCATTGAAACAACAACAACAATTTGCATTTACTTTATGCAATTTCCGTATTTGCGTTCATTTTATTTGATTTAATCAAATGTACATCTCTCTTTCGCTCTCCCTCTCTCTCTCTCCTGTTCGCCCTCTCCCTGTCTCGCTTTCTCATTTGCGCTTCACGCTTTATTTATTTGTATTGACTTTCGCTCTGTCTGTGTTTGTGTGCAGAACGCGAAGGAAACGGCAATAGCAACAAAGGCAAATACAATTACACTGAGTGCTACAGTTCCTGTATGCCACGCCCCCGCTCTACCATCCCTACTGGCCCCTTTTGGCTAGCAAATTGGCTGGCGCAACAAAATATTCCGCACAGATAAATGTAAATACATAAGCAAACAAATCATTTGGAAAATATTTCTTGCAAAAATCACATCAAGGTGCAAAATATTTACGCATAATATATACATGTATAGAGAAATCGCGTGAGAGAGAAAAAAAAATGACAAAGTGCCAAAAAATAAGAAAACGCACAAGCAGAAACTCCTAGACAGAGAGAGAGAGAGAGAGAGAGAGGGTGAATGGTAGAGACAGAGGACGATATAGAAAAGCATGAAAAGTGTAAATATTGCCACTGACATAATATTTGCAAAGCAATTTTTGATTTTCGCTTGCATTTTGTTGATGAATATAAGCTTCACTGAGCATGTCCTTAGACTTAAGCAAAGACTCAAAGTGATTGACTGACTGATTGAATGAACGGAAAGACTGAATGACAGACTGCGTGTGTGTGTGTTGAAGTCAACTTCAGTTTCAGCTTTTTAAAGCTGAAAGACTTGCAGCTTAAGCATTTAATAAAATACTAAGAGAATAAACTTAGCTGACTTTTTGGATACTCAGATAATAAATAAATATTATTTTAATTGAGGTATCAAATATTAAAGTTATAAGAAGTGTTTAATGTTTTTTATTACATTTTTTCTAATATAAATAAAAATATTTACTATAAATAATTAAAAATATATATTTTTTACAAATTAATAAGTTATTCAACTCATAATTCAAAGCAAAGAAAACCCAGCCAAAAACTGAATTCAACATTTAAGCAACATTTGCGAGTCGCATTTGGTATCTGCTACATTCAATCAATAAGCCTATCAATTATGTTCATTAATATTAATCTGTTATTAAAGTATGGCTTAAGCCTTTAATTGATCATAATTCTATTAGCCAATTAGATGGCATTTGGTCATAAAATAAGGCCAAGGTCCCCCCTCACACACACACATATCCACACACTCGTCCCAGCCATAGCTTTCAGTTTGCATAAATATTGTTAATAATAATAAAGCAAACAAAAAATGAAATAAAAACAATATTTATGCAGACTGTAAAGCGCAAATTATTTACACAGGGCAGAGAAATAACAACGTTGCAAGTTCTTTTTACTGCTGGCACAGATTATTATAATAAAACAAATAAATACACAAAGGACGAGCGCACTCTCGCTCTGGGCGCCCGCATGTACTACGGGGCCTAAGTGTGTGCGCGTATTTATGGCAAAAAGTTGCGAGGGGCACAAAATACGCGCAAGGCACAAAATTTTGCAAGTTTTGCTCTACGTGCCGTGTGCATGTGTGCCTATTCGACTGACTCTGTGAGTTCCATTGTAGCATGGAAATCCATGCCACTAATAATGTTTATGTAAGAACTCTTTGGAGTACGAGCTTTCACAATAATTGCATTGTTCGGCCCCCTACTTGCCCAGCCTTCACACTATTTGAATGATAATTAAGTGTGTATTACGTGTGTTGGCTTGAAAAGGCAAAATAAAATACCCTCAGGGCGAAAAACTATGAGTTCGAGTTACGTTTTTTAGCAGGTCGGAGAGCCAAAAAGGGAGTTCTGTGATGAGAAGGGTGTAGATCTTTAGGTGTGTATAGGAATAAATTCGTATTTGTATGAGAAAGCTTTTTCTTTGAACTGACAGTTATGTATTCCCTTTTTTCAAGAGAATACACAGACGAATAACAAGTTTTTGAAACATTAACATTAACATAAGGAAAAAAGGGCACCATAAATCACACCAAAATTACATTTTTGAATTTGATTTCAGTAAAAATCAATAATATAGAAATCAATCTACCACGATATCACAGAACCATATCTCTGATGATTGATGAGCTCATCGCTCACTCAAAAGATAAGTTCATAATTACAAAATCATATTTAACTCAAGATACGGGTTAATAAAGCCCTTGTCCTACTTTTTGTATATAGTAATGCCAAAGTGCCTTCCCTTCTAGTTTTAAGTTATTATTTAAGTCACAACTAAAGGTTTTTCATCCATTTTCCTTTACCATCTAAGTATATTAAGCAATGTTCATAGTAAATTCTATGTAAATATGATATCTGAGCTGCACAGACATGAAATAAGTCTAAACTCTGTATAAAGAAAAATAAGCTAGCTTTAAGCTAAATGTAATAATTTGGAAATAAAGCATATATTGAATTGAATTGAAATCATATTTGAACAGAACATTTTCTTGGTTACACAGTACGTTTAGTTCTTGAATAGTGTTGATAGTGAATTTTGGAACTCTTATGAATCCATGTGATTTGAAAGTTTCAACTTTAATTTCGACAAATATTTGTCACCTTCAAAAAAAGTATTTTTAACTCAATTTCAAGGTATTAAAATTTGAAATAATAAAATTATATACAATTATATTCAAAATACATAACTTGAATAATTATTAATTACCTAAAATTATATAGCAGATAAGTTACTTATATTATTTTTATTTCTACAATAAATTGTAAAGTTTATTCGTAATCTTGCAAAGTAAATAAAATTTATTCTTATTGTGAATATTTGATTTCATATGTTTATTTTAATTTATATATACTTTAAAATAGTCAACAATTGTTTGTGTTTATTGTACATTTTAGTATTTAAATTTAAATATTTTTTATTATTATTTTTAAATTGATTTTCGGGGTGAAATAATTGATAAGAAATCTATACAATAATTATATTATCATAATTATATCAGCTAAATTTGTAGCTTAACTAAATTATTTTTATCTTGATCTTGAAATATTATCTTAATTTGATTGTGACGGACAACAAATTTTGGTTGTACTAATTCCATTTGATACGAATGTAAAAAAATATTAACAAACATATACGTTTCGTTATCTGATCAAAATGTTGAAAAGTATAATAAACGTTAAATAAATGAATGTTTGCGTTTTTTCATTGACAAAATTAAATAGTCGCTTCGTTTCCCCTAATATACTTTTAATGCATAACTATATAAAGATAACTGTTTTCACAATATTTGCCGCTTGTGCCCCACTAAACTCCCTGAACGTGCTCGCTGGCAGTTAGCATTAAAAATATGACAAAAGAAATGCCCATTGCATACAAACAGGCGCAGTGCGGCGCGTGTTGCAAAATGTGTTGTAAAACGTGCGTGTCGCGGCACAACTATAATTTAAATGCTGCTGTAACACTTTAGTTTAATGGATTTACATGCGCTGTTAGCGCATAAGGGGTTCGCAGTTCGAAGACAAGCCACAAAATGTGTAACGCCAAATAGCTTTAAAGTTACGTCCCATAATGAGCATAAAAATATAAAGCTCATATAAATATAATATATATATATATTCATTTACAATGTAAGCAGAAGGGAGAAACCACCCGACAGTCACTCGATGAGTAAACTGCTAAAAATTGTTTACCATCGCGTCGCGCTGATGATGTCATCAGCTGAGCTCCAGATATTGGAGGAGGGTTGTTTGCCAAATTATGCATCTTGAGTTTACGAACAACAAAAAAAAAAACAGAACAAAAATGAAACCCATTGCAGAATCAATAACAATAAACAGAGCAGCAGCTCCAGAAACTTCAAGTTGCGAGTCAGACGTCGCCTTTTGCCACGGCCAGACGACCCGTCCAACTGGCGCCAATATCTGCTCACACACACACACACACTCACACATACATATATAATTCTATATGTATTTATATTTTTTCTTCCGGCTTTCGAGGGTTGCTCTGGTTGCTGTTGTTGTTGCAACGATAGTTGTGCCAGCTCACTGAACTTTTCTTGGCAACAAATTTTGAACTCTTTTTTCAAATATTTATGAATTTACATTTTTTCAATTTCTATTCCATTAATTAGAATAATTTCCTCAGGCTTTTTAGGCGATAATTGGATTTTGGAACTTTAAAAAATCAAAAAATATATATATAAATCAAAAAATTGTGTAAGCAGCTACTTTTCGTGTTTCCTAATTGAAAAACAACAACAGCAACAACAAAAGAGTTTTGAAACAGAGTTAAGCTGTTGGCCCGCTGGCGTTAAATTCAATTTTCGCTTTCATCTTTTAATCGATTGCGCGTTAATTAGATAATTTTTTCAGTAATTAACAGCCGACAGTTGCAGCTAAAACAGAAGTTTGCGAAGCTTTCATGCTGCAAGTTCGGAAGACAGAAAATTGTTGTTGCATGGCTGCTTCTGTTGCTGCTCTAAAGACTTTGGAGCCAGGGGCCTAGAAAAAGTTGTATGCCATATTTTGTAGTCATAAATTGAGCTAATTTAGCTGATTATTATTACAGCAGTTAAGCAGATTGCTATTTATTATATTGTGTTGAGCTTAGCGAAAGGGCTTCCTTGTTGGAGCAACAACTCAGCGTTTTTCTCTTTTATCTTCTTAACAACTTATAATTGGGGCAGGTAAGAATCGCTTGGAAGTTGGTTAAGTTGCTTTTGAATATTGGACCAATTTTTTCGAAGACGCTTTGCAGATAGGAAAACAATGAGCCTACTGCAAGTCAAATGGTAATCCAGTAGGCTTAGCAGTTTGATAAGTGTTTCAGGTGGGCGATAAGAAGGCGATAAGAAAGCGATATGTAACGGGAATCAAATATGGAGAGAAAGAAAAAGAGAAGATTTGTAGGCAGAAAGACAGAGACAAAGAAATAAAGAGAAAGAGATAGAGAGAATGACAGATACACAGAGAGAGATAGAGAAAACCAAAAAGAGAAGAGAAGGAGATCCAGAGTGTGAGAAAGAGAGAGAGAGAGAGAGATTAAGGGAGAAAGAGACAGTGAGAGAGGCCTCTTTTCTGTCTTACTGTCTCTCTACAGTAAGAGATAGAGAAAGAGAGAGAGAAAAAGAGTGAACACAAAGTGAGATGAATAGAAGAAGAAGAAGAAATACAGGAGACAGAAAGAGAACTAGGAAAAAATAGACAAAGAAGAGACAGATATCAAAAGAGAGAGAGAGAAACAGAAAGGGAGAAACAGAGAAGAAGAGAATTATATACAAACGGGAAAGAGACAGCGGCAGAGAGAAAGAAAGGAAGGCTAATTAAAGATTAAAATCCAACTGCAAAAGCTAATTTTTTTCTTCTGTAGACTTTGTTTGGTTCTAATGAAAATTTTGTGACTATATCACAAATATAAATATAAATATAAATTTCGACTATCACAATTTCACTGCAGCTAGCAGAGCCATTAGCACAGCTACCTATTAGCACAGTCACAGAGTATTTAGAGTATTTTCACTAAACAAACTATAACCGGGCGCAGTCCAATTAAAAAAGCCAGAGCTTAAGCCTCTCATATACTATATTAAGCTGATGTTATTCGGAAAGCTATTAAAATAGCTGAAATTCATTTTGTGCAAAGCAAATACCTCTATTTTAGTTTCAGAGCAGCAAAAAGTCAACTTCTATCATATTTATATATATTCCAGCTCCACATCTGCACTAATTAAATAATAAATTTAAGTACTCATATCAAGTTGTTTTAGTTGTTGTAGCTGTAATTTGTTTGTTTGTTTGTTTGTTTGTTTTGGGGTGGAGCGAGCGTGCATTTGTGTTTTATGGGTGGGTACGACATCGTTGCGGTCGTCATCAGCGCCATCAGCGTCATTTCATAAAAGCCCAGCTCACAAATGCAGACAAGGACAACAAGGAGCGGTGCCTGCCTTGCATTGCATTGCACTGCATTCGACTGGATTGCAATGCGTTGCGATGCGTTGAGTTCCGGTGCTGCTAATTACTCAAGCAGACGAGCACGATGAGGACTCAAGGACCTTGTCGGCGGTAGCACCACATATAATGAACATATGCCAACTGTGCGACACAGTGGCATAAAAAGGTTTTTCTTCTTCTTCTCTCTTATTTTTTTGCCACTTCACAAGTTATTTACGGCTACGCAGGAGGGTGGTGAGTGAGTGAGGGGGGCGTGGCACTTGCATATAATGCACAACATAATTTTAATTAGTGGCATATGAAAACCCATAAGAGAGATAGACCAAACACACACGCACAGAGAGAGAGAGAAAGAGAGAGAGAGAGAGAGAGAGAGAGTGGGAGCGAGAGGAAGAGAAGGGAGATAGAGAGAGAACTGTGCTTGCAACAAAAATTATTATGTTATTACGGCTTTTGAGCACAAGCCGCTTATGCGTGGGCGGCTACAGCGAACCAAAATGGGCGTAGCCCAGGTTTAGCAGCAAACACAAGTTATGTGGGCGAGTGTGTGTGTGTGTGTTACATAAAACAAACTGACAAAGCAAGCAAAAATATATTTGGGTCAGTTCAGTTTTTTTTTTTTTTTGGTATTTAAAGAGATAAAAAATGGAAGTTGAATCAAATGCAAGTGGAAATATATAATATACGAGGATTGTCCGTAAATAAAGGTCTCCAATGCTTTTTTACATAGTAAACATTGTTTTCTTTTTAAAACAATTAGATAATCTGAAAGCTTGAACCATTAGCTATTTTTTGACGCCGTCCTCATCACGATCGATGCATTTTTGGAGTTGCTCCGGAAGCCTTTCCATTTCTGCGTCGTACCATTCTCCCGCCGACTTGCGCAAGGAGGAATCCACAGCTGCCCTCAGCTCTTCGTAGCCAGCGAATTTCGCGCCTCCTAAATGTTGCATCAAATTGGGAAACAAAAAACAATCACTTGGCGCCAAATTAGGACTGTATGGAGGATGATCGATGATTTCCCATCCGAATTCATCGATAAAATTCATCGTGGTGCGTGCGACACTCATACACTCTCCTAAAATCAGCTAAACTTAAATATATTTTTATGTTAGCGAATTTGCTACGTCTTATTGAGTAGATTATATAATTTATAGGTAAATCTATAGAGGTGACAATACTCAGAGAGAAGGGCAAACGAGTTCTATTTGCAAGAATTGGTGATCTCAACTCTGTAAATGTGAAAGAATTACGTTTTCATACTCGTGTAAAAGTGCACAGAGCTAATATGCCCTATGAACTTTGATGAACGGGAATGAAAGAAAACAAAGAACTTAAACCGATGTCTTTCCAGAGTTCCCTTTTTTTGAAAAGAATTACTAAAATAAAGAACTGAACTTAACATTCATCAAAGTGAACTCCAAATAAAAAGCCAACTAAATCCATATGTCAAAAAATTGAGTTAGCCAAAAAATGAACAAATAATTTCTGTCCAAATTCAAGCACTCCATGCTTTCTTAATCAACAAAAATTGTGTTCATTACGTGATAACCCTAGCAGTTGCTGTCAAAACGAAAAAAAAGGACTGTGTCAATGTTGAATGTAGCTCGAGTTTGTCAAGTTTCATAAAATTTTTGGTTTCTAAAAGCACAGAACGAAATTCGTGATTTTCAAAAACCAATTTCAAAAATCAAAAACCACACAAAAAAATTGTTAAGAGAACACCATGTCCAGTTTAGATGATTTCTTTGCCAAGAAGGACCGTAAGAAGTCCGCAACAAAAACAAATCTCTTGGCCGCCGATGAGCTCTATCGCACACTGGAGGAGACCACCAAGGCGTCCCAAGACGTGGATGGCAACGAGAAGCTACAACTGGAGGTGATTAACAATCAGCACCATGCATCGCTCGAATTTGGCATACGTTTCTCTGACGAGACCATCGATGAGGAGGATGAATGGTGTGACTTCACCGAGGAGCACGATCAGCCATTTCCCAATCTAAGACGCAACTCCAAGCTGCTATTGAGCGCAGGTGCTGTGACCGCCACCAGCAGCATCAGCGACGATGCGAATCTGACTACTGAAAGCTGTCTGTATCAGGATACGGGCGGCGATGGTCTGGGCGTTGGTCCGGCACCAGATGAGCTGGATAAACCGGCTTGTCCCTGGCTAAAGCTGGAGCCCACCGAGCTAACTAACTTCAGTCCCAAAATCATGGAAGCGGCTGTGGATGCCGAGCATCCACTGTCACAGTCGCAGTCGCAGTTGCAGTCACCATCGCAGTTGCGGTCACCGTCGCAGTCCCAGTCACAGATGCAATCTCAGTCGCAGTCCCAGTCGTCCAAGTTGAAGTCGAAGTCGCAGTCGCAGTCGCAGTCGCAGTCGCAGTCGCAGTTGCAGTCTCAGTCACCGTCACAAACATCGTTACAGTTACAGCCGCAGTCACAATCAACATCACAGCCAACACTCAAGACTCAGACAAACATTGTGCTCAAGAAGCAGGTATATGTTCCGCCAGCTCTACGCCAGAGCCAAGGCGCATTCAGTGTTCGTTCACGCAAACAAACGCCTTCAGTGGCCATGAAGCTGGCCAAGGGTCAGGCGCCCGATTTAAATAATGTCGATTTCTTTCCATCACTCTGTCAATCACGCATCTCGAAGCGTGCCAAGTAGTTTTCGCATTTTTTTTATATTTTTCTTCTAGTTAACACATTTAAATTTTCAACAATTAAAGCTTGAGTCCCGTTTAAAAAGAAAAGAAAATCTCACTCACACACACTCTCTCTCTCTCTGCATCTATCTCTGCCTTGCTATGCTCCCTGGCGTGTCATTAGCTGTAAACAAGCCAAATATTTACAACCAAATCGTTTGTGCGCTAAATGCACCCCGCGGACTGTTTCACACAACACGCGCCAAAGTTGCCAACAAAATGTAGTCATTTCGGGCATTTATCATATCGTTATATTATCTTTTATGACCACATATGACTATGAATAAATAAGGCATAATCAATTTAGGCTGCTCAGATTAAAGTATTCTAATACCTAAGCCACTTGGCCGAAATATTATTGATTACGAAGTCTCTTGACTGCCAAAGACATTTACTATAGACTACAGTCGAGCAATATGAAATATTAAAATTACAAATATATTTAAATAATGTATATTAAATATAAAAGAAAATAATATAAATATATTGGCATTATATAATGAAATATTATAATTTAAAAACATTTAAATAATGTATATTTTATATTAAAAAAATATATATAAAAATATATAAATCATATCTTTTATTTTTAGTTGGACCTTCAACTTTATTTGATAGGGTTTCATTTGACTTATATGAATGGTATTATTAAGGATAAGGAGCAGCTTGATCTACTCAGATCTGAAGATTTGGCAGCACCAATACCAGGTTAACACTCATTTAAAGTGAGCTATCAAAGTGAATGAATTGTAGATTTTATTATATTTTTGGTGATGCAAGAACTGCTAGACTTCAATTCTAGATTTACTAGAGGGTTTTTTGTTGGTTGACAGATGGCGCTTATTTTTGGCATATTAACTGAGGACAGTCCTACCAACATAACAAAAACAGAAATTTTCAAAATTATCGAGCATGGACTTTTTTAAATGAGAATTTCCGCGTACTTTCCGGTCGGAAGGTATAGATATAGATACGAATTAAAGGTATTTTAGAAGCCAAACGAATGTATATGAGATGATGCCTTAAGGTGAGAAACTACGGATGATTCCAATCAAAAATTTAATTATGGTTTATGGATATGAAAATTTCATAACAAATGCCACAATTCATTTGAAGAAAGGTATAAAACTCTCTTCTATATTTTAAATCAATTCACTATAAGTACAAATATGAAACGTAAAATGGAGCATTCGAAGACATTTAATACAGCGATGACAACTTTGTTGGTTACCTATAGCTACCTGTAGGTAGTACACGAAAGAATGATTTGACTTAAGCCGCTTACTATATATGGTACTGGCTGCTTTCCTTTCCAGAGCAAAGAATATCAATTACAATACACAAATACAAGTTTCTTAGTTTAAAATTGACGTAAAATTTATTTGGACGAACATGTTGCATTTGTAAGAGTTAAGCCGTAACTGGTTTGAGAGTCACGGGTCACAAGTGAAATCAGCGTCAGCGTGGTATTATTGTAGTATACGTCTTCCGCCTCGACTAGTTTTTTTGAAACCTACTTTCCTTCTAACCAGGCTAACAGTGGCCACCAAAGGGTCCATAGCAGGAACAACACCCATATGGTCCTATTGGACCGCAACAGTGGTTGACTGCCCTAAACCACTGTCCATTGTAGGGACCGCAGAAGCCGCAGGGCCCCAGCCCACCTGTTGGTCCGCAACAGGTGCCAGGCATTGAACGCAAGCAAGGATTACACATTTTTGTGCTAAGAACAAGGAAAATCGTTAAGATTTAATAGTTTTGCTTGTATTTATTTATTTTTTATTTTTTTCAATACTCACTATAGCCTGTTTACGGAAGTAGGTTTTCAAAAAGTTAGCTTGTGGATTTGTTTTTTGACTAAAGATGTTTGTTCTTTAACAGCCGAGACGATTATGAGAGTTTAGATTTTGGGCTGCGAGCTAGGTGGGGTTTCGTTTGAAATTTAAAGACAAGGCCTGCTGCGTTGATAATTTGTGATGTCTTAAATTGTATAAAAAAGTTTAATTAAATTTAATATCAAATTTGACGAATTGTGCTTCAGAAACGTGAAGAATGTGCTTAAATAACTGAATCTAGAAAAGGCTTTTAATCGATTTCATGAGAATGAAGAAAGTTGGGGTTCTACAGAGAGGTATATTTCTATCAAATTTCAAGTCTGTTGCTCAAAGGTTTTGTATTCCACACATTCATGCAGCTTACTTGTTGCCCTCGATAAATAATACATATCTTTTAAGGCATGGCACGTCTCCTTCCGCTGGGCACTCGAAATGTAACCTATTCAATAGGTCATAGACTTGGCTTGGAAACTGTTTCTTATTTATTTCAAAATACAGAATAAAGCAACAAAAATTAAAAATATATAAAATCAATTCACTTTTCATGATATGAGCATTTTTTGCATAGTCTATAGCCTTTAGACGGTCAAGAAACGACTCCCAAGCTGCGCGAATGTGACTTGCCGGTATTTTTACCCATTCACGGACAAAAGCTTCGGCTTCGGACTCTGCTCTTTAAAATAGTCAAGAGAGAATAATCCTTCGGATCCCCATCTGGTGAATTCGAGCTCCATTGTAAAGTTGAAATAAAGTTCGGAGCGCTGTTTTCAACCATTCTTCGCTCACTCGAGCTTTGTGAGAGGCTGTCGAGTCTTGTTGAAACTTCTATGGTACGCGACGGCTTCAAAGCAGTTGCTGTTTTTTATGGGATATAGAATAAGCAGCAGAGCAGCTTTATGATGAGCCCTTGAGGGTGTTCCTTTGACACTTGGTCCCATATTAAGAGAGTCCGCAAGTAGTGTTAAAGCAACATGCACGAACTACACACAGTTGTAAATGCTCTCGCTGCCTATCTCCATCACTTGACTTTCACCCTTCTGTAATTAACACTTAAAACACTTCTTCTTTATTACACATTTCGTTTGCTCTCGGAAATCAGTTTAAGTCTATATTGTTTAACCATTATCTGTAAGCGGCAAAGATTTAAGCACTTCCTTTATTTTTATATATTTTTAACATTCGCTTTCAATACCCATCAAGTGCTGCCTGCCCCCATGTTGACCAACTTCAGATTTGCTCTGCTCTCTTATGGGTCCCCAGGCTAGCCATTAGCATTTGTGCTCTGTTAAGCTTTTGTGGAAATCAGCGCCCACAGAACTACAAATCTGTATAGTCCATGGCTAAAGCGTAATATCAAATGGAAATACACTTGACTGCACTTGTGAAATATTTGCAGTGTCGCTCGCCGGTTACCCCTTAGGGTTTGCCGTTCATTCGGGCCATAACTCAGCGAGCTGAGCGAAGCAACAAGTGTAGCTAAACTCCTTTTGCTATTCTCTCACGTTTTTTTTTTTTTTATTTTCTTTGCTTTTTTGATTGTTTTAGCTATGGAGTTAAGATAGAAACCACTTCTCTTGACTGTGCATTTTATAGGAGAAATATGCTATTTCTTTGCCTTTACCTCACTGCCTAACTGCCTGAAGCTCAGGCACAAGCTCCAAGTCGCTCACTAGTGCACTGAGTCGAGTTGCTCTTGCGTTGTTTACTTCAAACCGGATTCACAGTCAAAGCGAAGTAAAGTCATTTGACAAGTTTTGTCACGTGCGTCACATGTTGGAATGTGCCCAGCTCAGCGAAGGCAGCGCTGCCTTCGTCCTGCCCTCGTCCTGGCCGCTCCTTCACTCTGACTTCAGCACATTTCAAGCAATTTTCCACACAGCAGTTGTCGTCATTGTTTCACAAAATTATTCTACTTGTTGTCGTTGTTGTTATTGTTATTGTTGTTGTTGTTGTTGTTGACCTGGTTTTTCTGCTTACACAGTGCCCAACACTTTTGTTGTTGTGCTGTTGTCCTGTTGTCGCCTAGAATCTGAGAGTGTTGCGCTTGTCGCTTCCGTTGTTTGTTTAAATGTGTTTGTGATTATTTAGTTATGGCATCTAATTGAGTTTTGTGTTGTTATTTGTTTTACTCTATCTCTGTGTGTGTGGGTATTTGGAGGCACTTCTGCTCCAGCTAATTGAGTTGATTACCTCAACATCTTGTCAGTTTGTCCAAGGGCAGAAGAACTCAAAGTTTAAAGATTGAACAAGGCTGTCAATTAAAAGATTTTTGCATTTTGAAGGGTCCTTGAGTTGGAATAAGGCAATTTCCTTGAGCGTTTCACTCTAAAGGTTCAGTATTTTGTATTGTAAAGTGTTTAAGGTGAAAAAGACAGTTTAAGCTAAGACAGCTTTTTTAATAAAGCTCTATTCGATAAGAGATATAAACAAATTCATGGCTTCATTTAACAGTTTTTTATTTTACCTACTTAGTTTTCTTATACAACTAACTCAATATACCCGCTTTAGCTATGCCAATTGCCAAGGGTATGCGGCATAAAAAAAAATACTTAAGCATAAACTTGTTTACAAACTTCAACTAACCGATGCAAAAACCAACTACAAGCACACACACTAGCACTCTCACACACGCGCACACAGACTCCCATTAATGCTCCTTGAATCATTCACAATAGACGATTGGCAATAGACAAACTCCATTTGAGCGTATAATTGCATGCAGCGGCGCTTTATAAGTCAGCATCCGCTCGACTCGATGACGTCTTAACTCACTCTGGGGTTTTGTGCTTTTGATTGCTCAATTGCTGATGGACTCACTGACAGATTGCCAGACTCATAAGCTGACTGACTGACTGACTGATTGAATGATTGACTAAGGGCTGGACTGTGTGGGCGAGTGACTGAGTGACTGACTGACTGACTGCCTTGGCTGACTTGTTGTGCATTTCAATAAAACATTCGCTGCATAACTACAATGGGCATAAGTTATGCTCCCCTGACGTCGACATCGATGGACTTGCTCGGATTTCAACACACGGCTCAACAACAGCTCTATGGGAGAGCTAGAGGGAGAGGGAGACAGACAGATAGGGATGGAAAGAGAGCACTTGACTCGCACTAATTCCCGCAGGATGATAGAACATGCATTCAATGGACTGATTGATGGTATCCACTCAAACTCCTTTGTCTGGCATTCTGCGGCTTATTTTAGTTGGCTTGGATACGCATTCAATGCGCTGAACTAGATCTAACAGTAGTCATAATCGATAACCATGACATATAAGTACAATTTATATTCAAATTTAAATATAAAATTTAAATAAATAAACTATTCACAAAAACTTAATTTCAATTACAATTTACTCATCCACAGCTAGATATTTAAATTATATATTCCTGACATTAGAGTATTAAAAACTGAGATAAGGAATACATTTTACTTTTTATGGATCGTCAACAAGTGTTATCGAACGCGATCGCTATATTCTTAGTTATTTGAAAATAAATTCACAAAGTTTGACTTTACTTAATGCAATGCCTCAATATGAAGATGAGAAATCGATATATTTATATTGAATTTTATAAAGTTCTTAACACTTTTTGAATCCCTAAACAATGCAAAGTTTAAATTAATATTTTGTGCACTTTTACATGGCCAAAAAATTAGCATTTAATGCAGAAATATGAACAAAGATTCCCAATATTAAATATTTATATTAAATAATTTAACAGCATCAAATGCTTGAAATTCCTTTTTTTTTTTATTAGTTTTTCCAGCGGCTTTTCTCGCATTTATCAAAACGAAAAATAACAAAAACAACAACAACAACTGCAAAGTTATCGCTGGACTTCCGCTGCACGGTCGGCGCTTTGAATGGGGACATTGAACTTCCTCAATTTCGAGCAGCTTGAGGCATTTCATTGCACAGCATTGAAGCAAAAGAAAACTGCTGCAAGCACGTAACATTAAACAGCCAACAGTCACAACATAAATATATATACATAAATTTATGTGTATGTATATGCCACTCGAGTATATTTTTTAAAGTTCTTCAACTTCGCACCGCAACAATGCAGCGAAATATGAAACCAACACGCGATATAAAAAATAAACTCGAATTGAAATCAGGCGAAGCCTTAAATACTTGAAAATATATTTAATTTCTGTTATATTTGAAATTAAAAATTCTCTTTTACATTTCACTTTCTTTTTGTTTGGCATATCAAAAGCCAAATGCTGTTCGGTCAATGGTTCTCAATGGATGCCTCAAGACTTGCATTTTCTCATTCATATTGCAATCAATTAATTAAATTGAGTTTTGCTTTTGCTGCAATTTGTAATTATACAAAAAGGTATTCAAGAACAGTAGCAGCAGCAACAGCAAAATACAAATCAATCAAAAATTCTTAGTATTTGCATTTAGAACTCGTGAATTACACTTGGCATTGGGGGAACATTTGAATAGTTGCCATAAAATATGTAAGACATTGCCTTGAATTGCTATGCCCCAACATTTAGTTTTGATTAGAAAATACGAATGGAGATACAATACCCCTGAGAATTGTTGCTTTGAATTTGATAGGTATTCTTCTTTACTAAGTATAAATAACTTTACTTGTTGATAAGTAAGACTAAGTATTAGGATTACCAAAATAAATTATTTGATGTATTTAATAAAAAAACTTTTTGACAGAAAAAGAATCAGATAAACAAACTTCAAATTTCCTGGAAATTTACTTAATGTTTTCCTCTTTATCTTTATGTATTAAAAGCATATTTTTGTATTCGATTTTAGTTTCATTTATCATTTCTGACAACACATCTCACAAATTTCAATTGGTATTCAAATGTTCAGCATTCAGCAATTTAACTTGTCTATCTTCTTGTTGCAATCAAATTGAATTAGAAATGCTTAAATTGCTCAGATCATTTTAAAGTTATTAGGCCTGCCTAGCGGCATAAACGTTTTCAGATTTTGTCATAAATCATTAAGCTAATTAATTTAAATACATGTGCCAAATTAGAAGCGTATAACAACGAACAGCTGTTCCACCTACAATCACATAAATCTCGAAAGCAATTTGTCCTTAAAGTGTCATAAAATGCATGCAGGCTAGCTAGTTAGCAAGAGTTGAAGTGAACTTCAAGTAAAAGTTTATAATTAAAACTTTACGCACGTTTTGTCTAAGTAAATACAACCAACACACACAAACAGGGCGAGAGAGAGAGGGAGATCGTCTAACAACATGGCAACTATTTGGCTTTGGCCTTTATGTATGCGTGATGCGCACACAAATTTTGTGTTGCATACTTAAGTGAGCGAGCAGTTGCCCCAGGGCTGCATTCGCTATGCCGGACATCTGCTCAAAGCGCGAGCATATGTCCTATTTCCCAACGGGCTACGACTGACACTCATAACGTGGCGAGCTCACTAATTTCTACAGATAAAACGGGGACCGAAAAAACAATAACTTGCAAAAGTAGGAAAACAAAATGTTAGTAAATGTCAGCGACTGAAATTAATTTTAAAACCAGCCCAAACGAGATATTTTTTTAAGTTTAATAAATCTACTTTTACTAAAATATATTAATAATAATAATGTAGTTTATGGCCTATAAAAGCAATTGAATTAAAGAAGTATTCGAGTTTGAACTTACAAGAATTTATATTGCGATTACAGAAACTTCAGCAAAGAGGCAAGCTAGGCAAGAATATAAATGAATAGAAACTTGAATATTAACAAATATAACAGGAAAAAATAATAATAAATTGATCAAATTTAATGTAATAAATTATGAATGTAAGGTGCGCGAAATAAGTAACTGGGACAGTACGTTGAAGAAGAAGACCTTACTTATTTCGTTTGAAAATATTTTGTTTAATTTTTGTATAATATTTTCGAAAGTTATTTTGCTTTTAATTCAGTTGAGTTATATTGATAATTTTATAAAGCTTAAACACCAACTTACTTTTTTGAAAAACCTCGATCGGTTCAGTTATTATCTTCTTCAACGTACTGTCCCAGTTACTTATTTCGCGCACCTTATATAACATATATTTATTCATTTTCATATAAAAAATGTGTTTTATTCGGTATGAATATAGATAACTGACATATGTTTATATTTTTTAATTTTTAAATATTCAGATATGATTATGAATATTCCAAATGTCTAATATTCAGTTATTTTTCATTTACATAAATAAGTCCACATCCAATGTAACACACACACACACACACACATATATAAATAATATTTTTAAAATAATTCCAGTGACAACAACAAAAAAGTAAAGTAAACAAGGAAAAGTAAACGAAAGTTAAAATGCAAATATTTGCACAATGTTTGTTTTCTATGTTGTTGGGCCAACAAAATTTGAGTTCAGTTTATGGCCAGTTGATTTTCTATTTTTATTTTCTTGTTGCTAGTCAGTGAAACAAGTTTATTTGAATTTAATTAGCTACGAATTTTCAATTTATTTAATTAGCACTTTTTCCCTCTTTATTTTTTGCTCTTTGCTGAAAGAATAATTTAATGAATTGTACTTGCAGCACGTGCGAACATATCCAAACATGTCCGTGCATGTTGCAACTTAAAGCTGCCGCAAAATGTGGCACACAGATATTGGCCACCCGAACGGACCAGGCATTCATTTGCGTGTTAATTGTCGAATGGTTCGTCGGTTGTCGACTTTAAAAATTGCATGTAAAATATTGTAAATTGTTGCGGTTTGCAGTCAACACAGAGAAATACCCTGCACGAGCTGAATAAGCTACGTTCGCAAAGATAATTTGTTTAAGGAGTAAAATAAATTTATGAAGTAGGAGTTGATTTTAACATAGATGAGATTTAATAAATTTACAACTATTGTAGGGTGACTAAGAACTTTTACTATTTTTGTGAAATTTTTGAAAAAAAACTGTTTTTTTTTATATAACACATTTTTTGATAATTTTTTGATCTTTTAATTTGATATCTTTAACATTATTTCTCATGTATGAAATCAGTATCATTATATTTTATTATACTTATATTTTAAGAATATTTCTCTTATATAAAACCCCACTTTATATTTGTATTTTATAGCTCCCCGTTGTAGAGCATTAAATATTCGTTGACTTGCGACACATTAACCCAATTATTCAGTGGCATTAAATTTCACAAAAATGTTGCATACTGTTTTTATTGCCATTATTGCCAGAGTTCTGTGGGAAAGTTTATTGAGTTTTTTTGTTTTATTTTGCTGCTGTTGTTGTTTAAACATTTATTGAACAATCGTCGCTCGCCATGTTAATTTTTCGCCCATTGTTTTTTAATTTATTTGCATTATTGCGTGCTTTTTTCTTATAATTGTATATAACATGTGTTTACCTCATTGTTTGGCATATTTATTTTTATTTTGTTTGGCTACATTATTGTTTTAATTTTTGGCTGATTTAGTTTTAGTATTTCTAATAGATAGCAAATCGGTCTAATTAGAATTTAATATTTAAATTATTGAATCATATTTGCAGAACAGCATTTATTTCGACTTTATTTCACAATTATTCACTTTGCTCTGCATCGCAAATCCATTTTGAATCCAGGAATTCAGGGTATACTCGTTTTGTTAAAATGTATGTAACAGGCAAACGCAGGCATGGCAGATCCCATGTATTCTTGGCTGACACTTGAGTTCTGTCTAGCTCTGTCCATCTGCCTTTCTATCTTTATGTCAATATATTTGCTTGTAAATATTGTATAATTATTTACCATTATCATTATCATTGACATTATAATTAACCCTATCATTCGCATAATTATATGCCTGTTACATTCATTTGCAGAAGTCCACACAAGTCCATTATACCCTTTCTTAGTCCGGCTTTAGGGTATTATAAAATTATCATTCGACTGTCATCAGCAGACGCGTCGTCGCCCGTGACAATGAAAAAATGCTAATGCAAATAAAAATAATATAAAAAGATGGCTGAATCGCTTACGGCCAGCAGCTGAACATCATTATTCACATGGCAAAAGTGAGCATTATCATGTCCAACAGAAGTAACAAAAAATATGAATAGATAAAATGCCAGAGAGTCAGAGCATTAAATAAGTGAAAGTGAACACTAAAAAAAAAATACCAAGTTATTATGGTAAAGTACAAATAAAACCAGGCACAAAAAGCTTAAAATTTGTCTACCTGAACCTTAAAAAAAAAGAAGAAGATAGCTAAAGCCATTTGAGATAGCAAGTGACAAGCCGCACTTTCATTATATCTTTTTTTCTTTGGAATCCTCTAGAATGCGCTTTGTTTGTTATTGTTGTTGCTGGCTATTCGAAACTTAAATAGCTTAGGTTGACACTTCAAGTCTTTGATTAATGATATTAAGCTACTGCAAGATAAAGTCAACTTGCCAGCGTTTGAGCAACAAAAGTGGACAGAAAATATTGACTAAAATATATTTAAATATTCTAATAGAATTTATTTTTAAAATATAGTGACGGAGATTAAGGGATTTATTTTAAAGTCAGTATTGCAAAACTTTTTCAGGATTTCATATCAAAAGAAATTTTCAAAACTGTTTGACTTTTAAAGAGTTGTCAGTCAAAGGGTTTTCGACTTGGGATAAGTTATTTTAATGGCATCAAAATTTATATTAAACATAAAACCTTTAGTCTTACAGAGTTTAACTTGAAAGATTTCTAAAAACTTTAGTTTCTTACTTCAATTTTCTATAAGAGTATCAAACCTTAAACAGTCAATAGCTTACACTCGTTCCATGATTTGTCGTTTACATCCTAATCTCTTTTCAAGTTTGTGTTTTCAAATTTCACATCTTAAAATAATATATATCTTTAGACTTAACTGTACAATCCTGTAAGTTCTTGAGTTAATGTAAGAAACAAAGCCATAAACTAGCCTTAAGCTATTCAACTGCTTAACTAGCTGCAACTGCAGCTAATGCCAGCGTAAATAGAACAGCTGCAATGCCAACAAATTATCAGTTTCACATTTCACTTTGGGCAATCAGTGAGTGGCCACAACAACAACGACACCAACAACATCAGCTCGAGGTTAACACTTACAACAGCAACAACAACAATTGTCCGGACGACATCGTAAATGACGCTCAGCGAAATTGTTGAGTTTGCAGTTGCCCAAGCGCAATGTAATGCAATTAATTGACATCATTAATATGGCTTAAACGTGGCCAAGATATATACAGGTATAGATATACATAGTATATACTGTATACCATATACCACAATATATATATAAATATATACCTATATATATATTTATATATATCTTCACCTTATCAGCTTGCGTGCTAGCTAAGCTGCTAAGTTTTAGCATAAATGAAGTCTAACTCAAGGGAAAAGTACAATTTTGGTATGCGGCTCCTTTTTTTTGTTAATTAATACGCGTGACCACTTAAAGTTTCGCCCACTGAAATTTAAATTCAATTAAACTTTAATCAATCGCCAAGCAAGCTTGGCGACAACACGAACAACAAGAGGCAGCCTGTTAGCTGTTCCTCGGGCTGCACAACAACTCACTCTCGCTCACTGGCTGACTGACAACACGAGCGCCAGCCACAAATAACCGCAGGATAACTTCATTTGCATGCAACATATATACACACACAGGCACATGTGTATATATGTGTATACATGTGCAATATATAAGTAATTTTACTTTACATGACCAACACTTTTCAACGCATACTTTTGTGCGCTGCCGCGGCAACGCGCATAACATGTTTTTCATATGCACATAAGTATATAATATTTGTATATCCCATAAATATAAACATATATATGAGTACATATATACGTACGTATATGTTTTATCTGTTGTCTGCATTTACATTAAAAGAATTTTTATTATTGTTGTTCGCTGCGAGTATTACAAGCCGGCGCATACATAAAAAAAAAACTGAGTCGTTTATTAACAGATAGTTAAATATGCAAAGTGCAGCATGAAAACTGTTTTAATGAAGACTACTACGAAATGCTCTATAAATATTTGAAAATATACATCAATGCAGACAAATATAAATATTTGAAGATTTATTATTAAGCCAGATGCATTTAAAATGATCCATAAATTAAAAAAAATTATCTTTAAAGTAATGAAAATATTTTTAATATCAAATATGATTTTCCCTTTAAATATTTACCATTACGAAAGTTTTTATTATTATATATTTTTTTTTATAAATAAAATATTGTATATATTTTATTATACTTTATGATACTTAAAATCCGTTAATTTGCTTGACAAAATAAATTTAAAATAAAAATTTTATAATTTAATTTTTTTTAATATTAAAACTATATCCATTATATACTTATATGCTATAAATTACCCAAATTTTGTTAACTTCATTCTTTTTCTCTTTATTAAAATTAAATTTAAGATATTTTTAAATGCATTTTCACATAGCTAATAAGCTTCGCTTGCTCGCCCAGCCTCGAGTATTTATGCATCGGCACTGGCATCAAATAAAATGCTTGCAAATGAATAAATAAATACAAATTAAATAAAAATTGTGAAATTTTTACAATAACGACGTCACATAATTGATGTTCAGTTCATTCGTAGAGGATGTGCAAACACAAAAAGAAAAAAAACAATGAGCAAAAGCAAAAATTTAATGAATCAGCTGCATAATGAAGCGTCTTTAAAAGGAAATACACATAAATATGATGTGAAAAGAAAATTTGCATAGAATTGACCAAAAATTGACCATTAATAAATAAGCTGTTGTTGTTCTTGGCATTGTGGAATAAAAAGGTTTTTTTTTTGGGACTATTTGATTTGCATGGAATGCTCATAAATTATAAGCTAACTGCCCCTTTGGTTGGGTTAATGGGCAAACACTTGCGATATATGGCCCATGTGGATGTCAAATAAAGACACAGACTCCAAACTCAAGTCCATTGTCCTTAAACTTAAAGGCGAAACGGGATACCGACTGCTGCCGCCTGTTGTGTGTCACATCATTATCGACATTAACAACAAAAAGCACTTTATTGCCTTCATCAGGCGGCAAGGTGCAGCAGGCTGTGCACGGCTGCCAAGGCAACCCAAGATGCAGCAGGGTTGGGGGCGAGCTGGGTACCTCAATTCAGCTTAACTCAGTTCAGCTCAGCTCAGATCGACTCAGTCAAGCCTATAACGGTCTATATGCTGAGATAACGGTTATGGAAGGAGCCTGCCAACGGCTGAGTCATGGCAATCAGCAGCAGCAGAAGCAGCAGCAGCAATTCGCTGCAACTGTACACTGATAATATTTGCCACGCCCATAAAGCCCTTTGCGGTGACTAGCTGGCGCTTGCAGTTTGTGTGGCCCAAGCAATGTGTGTGAGTGTGTGTGAGGGGCGCATACAACACTATGTAATAGGGGTCCACAGCTCAAAAGGGCTGTGGTGCCTGTGTGCCTCTGTGTGTGCTTGTGTGTGGGTGCGGCTGCTGTGTGGCAGCACGAATGACTTTAAGTGTGATTAAACTTGAAGAGAGCTCGAGCACTTGAAGCTAGCACATCCTTATGTGCATATGCCTGTGTCAATAGCAACTGCTCATAGCAAATTATGAGACATCACTTGAAGGCGATATCATTTGATAGCAACTCTATAACAATTTGTAAAGTAAAAAGCTATGAAAATATGCATTACTATGTGATTATGTTCATAAAATGAATCACTTAGCTGATTAGTGTTGGCTAGTGTTGGTGTTGTTGGTGTTGTATAACGTTTCTCCGTCTCTCCATAGTCATTTGCCTTTTCTCGCTCACTGACTTTCCCCTAAGCTCTTAATTAATTTAAGCAGATTTTTTTCTGTCCACTTCACCTCGAAAAATTTAATATTCAATATTGTTTTTCTCAACCCAGGCATAAATTGCCTATTGAAAAATGATCTAGCAAACCCGACGCGTTGCGCATATTAAAAAACTCTTTTTTATACATATTTAACCCAAACAAGAACAAAAACAAAAACAAAAAAAGACTGTCTGGTGCACATATTTGTAAATCAGTTACAAAATGCTGCTAGCTTCCATGTCAAAGGCATAAAAAAGAGGAAAAAAATAAAAAATAAATAAAAAAATGAGCCAGAGTCATAAACGGAAATCAAGTGAAAAGGTCAAAATACAAAATACTCGCAATTTGCCAGGCTCGCTCGCTATGCAAAAATCTACCCACAATGCGACCTTTGGCCCCTGTCAGCCGCTTCACCTCCGTCCGCTGCTGAGGTTCTGACCTGGCGTTAATTTATTTGTCGGTTGATTACAACGCGCTTCCGGCAGACGACAGCGGCGGCAAAAAAAGCAAATTAATTTTTATGTCTCTATGTTTGGGGCGCAACAAACGTTTTGAGTAATGTGCCGGGCGCCTCTTAAGCGGAAGTGTATTAATTTCCGACCCGCACAGCAAACGTGAAAACTGAACAAGAAAAAAAGCTGAATAACAAGGCAAATCAGAATGTTATGAATGGATGAGCTGTGCTAAAGAGAATTTTAAAATGCAATTTAATAATATTTCAAATTTAAATATAGAAAATCGATTGATAAATACCGAAAATAACTGCTAAATGAGAATTATAAATATCTCTTAGAGATGAATTATGAATAAATTAGAAACAGCATTCATAGAAACATTACAGTATTTGGGAGCAAATTTAATAAAGATTGATCGATTAATTGCTATAAAATGTTGAGGCCGAAACTGTGATACTTATAGGACTTCATATGGAATAACTATTCTCTTTTAAGAAATGTTATGATATTATGTAATTTATAATTGGATATATTAAAAGCTAAAAACTAATATTTTAGCTAAAAGAACTTCATTACAGGTTTTATGATTAACTGTGTGAGATTATTAATAATCCTTTAAAAAAAAACTATGATAAAATATTAGATACAAAACAAAATATAATATAACAAAGTCTAACAATTAGAAAGCTCTATTCGGGAGTGCTCGATAACGATATACCCTGAACGCTGCACAGAAGTTCAAGTCAAATCATCGTGCTGATCAGTAATATATATACTTCATGGGGTCTGCTACGACTTCTGAAATTATGAGAATTCTCTAAGCTTTCAAATGACATTTGATGTTTCTTTTAAGGAAAAGTCACGTAAATATTGTTGAAAATAGAATAAGAAGCTTTAGATGTTGTCTGTTAAGCCACTGTTAACAATACATTGTTTTGTTGTGTAACAAACAACAATTAATAGAATTTTTTTATATATTTTACATTCAGATAGCATCCCTTAAATTCAAATCTATTAAGGAAATCTCACTTTAAAAATGTAATACATCAAATAGGCGTAACACCTTTAAATCTTTTTAAAATTTCAATTTCTCGAATATTTAGTCTCCGTAGACAATCTTTTTTTATTTCATATATATTATATATATTTCTATGTATTTACCTTTTTTGCAGTAGAAATCAATCATTCGCTGTGATTAGCTACATGCTGCTGTCTTTTCATATCGTATTCGCAAAGGAATTGCACGTCTGCTCTTTACGATGCCCAAGGAGCCACGTAAAGTGACTTTATAACACACTCAAACGCAGGAAACATACGCACGCACACACACACACAGTCTCTCCCCTCACTCTCTCTCTCTCTCGGCTGAGACTTTTAATGCGCCAGCTATAAATGTCAAGTCCCGTGGGTAGAAGGTCATGACAAAGAGGCAAACGTTAAACCACAGCAGCGTACAAAGCGTCAAAAGAAAACAAATAAACAACAACAACAACAACAACAGCAGCAGCAACAATAATAATAACAATACAAATGACACACACACACACAGAGAGAGAGAGGCACAACAGCGCAACATTAAGAAATTTGTTGAAACGAATGCGTTTTATTTAATTTTTATTGCTGCCAACGACGCCTAAGCTAAGCATGTGTGTGTGTGCTAAGTATGTGTGTATGCTATAAAGCATTTAAGAATTATGAGCAGCAAAGCAACAAGCTGCAGCAACCGCAGGAACAGCAGCAACAGCAGCGCCGAGAAACAATTAGCTGCCGCCGCACAAAAGTATGCTACAAAAAATAACTGAATGCCAACGCGAGTGTGAGTATAAGAGAGTGCTTGTGTGTGTGTGTTTGGCAGTGCAAAGTGCGCAGATTGAGACGTGATGCCATTAAAGTGCATGAGCGTGACCTGCCAAAGCAGCAGCCACGCCTACCTCGCCTCAAGCGTTAAGGCTTATGATTAATGTTTGCAATAAGGCGGGCACAAACAATAAGCGGTCGAGACAGAGACAGAGACGAGAGACGAGAGAGAGAATAGAGAGTGAGCGAGGGGAAAGGGTCAGCACTAGCTGACTTAGACTGCAACAGCGTGAAAAACCACACAGGATGCAAAGGATGTTGCGCATGTTGAAGCCAAGCCGGCAAAGTTTTGCATGTGGCAATAGCAACAGCAACAGCAACAGCAACACCGACAGCAATAGCACCAACAACAACAACAATAGTAAAAACAACAACAGCAAGTGCCAAATGCACATGTGCTGCAGCCGGTTTCTGCCGCTTCACATTCCCTCAGCTCACGATGTGACCGTTGGGCTTCAAATTAAAGCGCAACATTTGCCGCAACGCTGCGTCATGCAACTGAAGTATTTGGCCGCAACAACAACAGCAACTCTATGCCTGTGTGTGTGTGTGCGTCTCCTCTATGACACTGGTGGGCGTGGCGCTGCTGGCAGTTTTGGTCATTTCATTCGCTTGGTTTTGTCTGTTTGCTTCTAATTAAGCTTAATGTGCTCACATGCTGAACATTTAAAGCATGTATTTGTTTGCCAGCTTGCTTGTTGTTGCTGCTGTTGGTCATGTTGTTGCGTGCAGTTTTTGGCTTATTTAAACTGTTTTGAATTTAGCTTTCGGGTTTGGCCCTGCCCCACAGCTCACAATTAACGCCAAACTTTAAAGCTTGCCTGAACAAAAAAACGACACGAAAAAGGGTCTCACATACATTTTATGTGCGCCAGTGAGTTAGTCAAAGGGTTTGGCCAGAGAGACTAGCCCAAAAACTAAACAACAAAATAGAAAGCACAAAGGAATAACAATAAAAATGTGTTACCACAAAATAACTGGTAGTTCTTCTAATAAGAAACAAAAAATTGTAATATGAAAAAAATATGCAAAAGAAAAAGTTATCACAAAATAAAATTTGTTATATTATTAATAAAATATTTTTTATATATTTATATAAAACAATTTTGTTTAAATTATTACAGACTATAATATAAAAAAATATCTTTATATTAAAATATCTATTTATATAAAAATAAATATATATAAATAAAAAAATATCTTTTTTTATATTATTATTTTGTTTAACTATATTTATGTATAAATTTTGATTTTTATTATTTTTGCATTCGAATTCATAGAAATTTGATGAAAATTATTAATATTTACACAATTCCTGCAACAATAAAAACCTAAAGTCTACTCCTCCAATATTTTCTCTATGCAGTTCCTAATAAACTGCAACTTATATTTTTATTTTTTTTTTATTTTCAACGAACTCAGCTCAAAGAACTTTTGCAGCGCAAATGATGCGAAAAAACAGAAACAAAAACATTCCAGTATAAAACTTGAAGGCGTCACAACTTACGCGAATTTCACGCGAGTTCAGCAATGCCACGCCCCTACTGAAAAAGTTTCGTGTCTAAACAGCAGAAAGGCAAAGCCATCTAAAAAAAAAAAGAAAGACAGCGAGCCGGAAAACAACAAGGGCGTGACAGAGGAGAAGACCAAAAAAATAAAGAACAAACTCAAACAAGTCTCGAGTTGAAATTTTATTCTCTGTGCCACATGAAAACCTATTAAAAAATTGTGGTCCCATTTCTTGAGGTGCACCGAAATGGGCGGCCCACATTTTTTACGAGTGCACTGACCCGAAAGAGAAAGTTATACAATTGGCATAAACAAACGGAAGCATGCTTAACAAGATGACGTCTAGGAAATTTAATTTTGATATATGGCAAGGTCAAGGATCTGAAAAGTTCAAATAATAATGTAAGTAGAAAAGTTCAAATAATAATAAAGCAAAAGTGTATAAAACGAGAAAAATTGATATAGACTATGAAGTCAACGGAGAACTGAGCTGATTATAGGTGTCTATCAAGGTGTTTTATATAGGTAAGTAGAGAGAGTAAGCAACATACAGAGAGAGAGAGAGAGAGAAAGAGAGACAAAGAAAGGGATAGAAAAAGATATAAAGAAAGATCGGAAAAGAAAGGGATTGATACAAAGCGAGAGCAAGAAAGATATAGAGAAAGAAGGAGAGGGAAAGTGACAGAAATATTTGCAAAAAGACACAAAAAAAGAGCGGCACAGAAAAAGTAGAGCAAGAGAAATAAAGATCAAGCATCAAGACACAGACTTCATTCTTCTAAGACTTCATAGACACTACAATGCACTACATTTTAAAGACCTTAAATGTTTTAACTTATTCAAGATTATAAGATGTGTGCATATGTGAATGAATGAATGCGTGTCCGTGTCTGTGTGTGTGTTAATTAAAACCGAATGCGGCTTTTAATTGAAATTAACCTGGCGATGGATGCGATTGCAACGCACATTTGTCTGACAAATGTGTGTGCGGTTCAAAATGCAACACATAAATCACAAAACGACGGTAATAATCAGACAATGCACACACACACACAGAGATACAATCGTATACATAAAGTGTGTGTAATATGTGTGTTTGTGTGTGTTTGGCTTTCAATCTCTCAAGCCAATTGACAATTGCCGCAATTCAATTGAAAATCTGCGCGATTTCCGTTAACGAGAGTTGAAAAGGCGCCCGGCAACAAAACGCATAAATAACTTGGCATAAATACTTAAAATTTATGCACACACATTTTGTTGTTGTACACACACACACACACACACACACACACACACACACACACACACACACAAATTGCACACAATTACAAAATGCAATGGAAATTGATTTATCACGCAGACAACATTTACGGTCACGCATCCAACATAAATTTTCATTCGCTGTCTTTTTGGGGGCAGAACCGAAAATCTTTGTTGCTGTTGTTGTTGTGAAATTGTTTTGTGCCGAGCATTAAATTGCAATTTCATATAGAAACCTTGCTCTATATATACATATAAATATATATGGCAGCTACTATATGCCTCTTACACTGCGAGAAAAAAAAAAGAAATGAGAACTGTCTGTGCGTAACCCCAAATTAAATAACAATAAAATTTACAAAATATATTTTTCGAGTAATTTGCGGTCAAGCACGGCAGCAATTAAAGTCACATAAATCGTTTGCTATACATTTTTTTGCGTGACATATAGTCAAGCATTTAGTAAATTTTGTGGCAAGCACATTTTAAATTTATTATAATTTAAATATTATATTAAATATTGATAATGTTTGCAGGCGATTTATTGGTTTTTTGGTTTTAGTAATTGCTTTAGCTGCGATGCTGCAAATTTCATTTTAAAGTAATATTTTGGTTAGTTTATTAGGATTTGTTCGTGTATTTTATAATCTTAAATTTTTGTTAAAACAATAAGGAATAATAATAATAGTAATATACTTAACGTTTAATAAATTAATTAAGTTTAGCTTCTTTTTAATGATAGAGCTCATCTTCATTATTTTCTTGAAAATGACTGCATTGAATAGATCTTATTGTTTCATTAAATTTCATATAATCTATCTTCTGTATCTATCTGTTATATACTGAATGCTTAGAAAAAATTCCATATTTAGAAGAAAAATTCTCATTGCTTCGTTGACTATAAATTTAAAATTATTTTTCAACTCCTTTGGCATAAAAATGTTATATTCAAGTATAAATTATATATATTCTTTACTTACTCAAAGTTTACTATTTATTATCAACCATTTTTTACACTGTGAATGTCGTTAAGCTATGTTCAAATAATATCATATATATTTTAAATGTTCAATATACACATGAAATTTAGGTTCATATAAATACTCGGTCTACAAATGGCTCTTGTCTGCCTTACTCTATATACACAATATCTCCTATAAATATTAAAAATATTCAATACTTATACAAGTTTTTTTTTTACAAATTTTCCTTTCTCTTAAGTTTTACAACCATTTTTATATTGCTCTAAAAGTTTTAAGTTCCTCACAATTTATTCGTGGACCCCACTTAAAGTTTACGCTCTATTACAACTCACCTACTCCTGCTGCAGTTGATTTTCGCAGCTCAAATTGAAAATTGACTACAAACATTTTGACTGTCGCTCAACCCTGCCGCAGCAACAACAACAATAATAGCAAACAATGTCTGAACCCAGCTCACGCCCTTACCCCTGCACAGGTGAGGGAGAGAGAGAGAGGCAGAAATCGGCCCTCAATTGCGCACATTACATGCGAGATTTGCATGCCAAAAATTCATTAGCACTTAAACAATGACAATTTATGTAATACATATATAAAGGCACGTCGTTTATTGTTTCCGGTGGGAGAAGGCAGGTTCAACTATGCCTCAATGATGTCTGAGTATATATGTGTGTGTGTGTGTGTGTGCGTGTAAGACGTGCGTGTCTGGTCAATCTAGACGGATATTAGATTACATTCTGTTCATAATTATTGTATCCTGAGGTAACAATGCGCATTGCATTATGCATTTTACATGGCCAACATTGTGAGAATTCGATTTGAAGCACTTGAATGATTCAGTGAAAGATTCATACACCCATTCATTCATGTATGCAACAGCATGTGTTTACATTGTTTACATTCCCTACATTAGTATTGCTGCTTGAGGTATGAATACGCAATGCAACATGCTAGACGAATGAGAGCATTTAATTTGAATGAATTAAATGATTTGAACAACTCATTAAACTCTTTCAATCAATCATTCATTCATTCACTCACTCACGTACTCCTGAATGTTCATTGTCTGTGTTTAATTCCTTTTTAAATGACTCTGTCGCAGTGTCGCCTTGTCGCATAAATCAGTGCGCCAGATATTAAGTATACGCCGCCCGGCACAAGGTTTGCTTTCGACACTTTTCCATTTTCAAATGTCTCCCAAGACGCCACTAAACAAATTAGCGTTAATTTAATGACAGACATTCGCCCATTTTGCGACAAACATGCAATTTATTGGCTTCCAAAAAAAGGAACAGGAAAAATACTCGGTTTTCTAGCCGACAAGCGAGCAGAGAATTGTGAACTCTGTTCGTTTTGTTTGGGCTGTCCATAAATTTTATTAGGCTTCCAGATGTGCGGGCGGGCAATGTCAGCAGCAACTGTTGCACAGGCGTGGCTAAGCGACTGAATGAATGAATGACTGAATGAGTATATTAGCCAACCCCTGCTGAATAAGGACACTGATCAACGAGATTGTGTGTGTTGAGTTGCGTTCATATTGCAGTTGCCTTAAAGAAACTTTTCTTACTTGGGCAAATTTAATAATGAAATTCATCAAAATAAATGGTTGTTTTGCTGAGCATGTATTAGAAATAAAACAAATTTATTAAAAATATAAGGCAAATAACTATTTCAATATTTTTTTTTTAATTTTGTTTAATTACTGTGAGATTTAAATCTTTATTAAAGTCAATTTTCAGGTTCAAACCTACATTTTTAGCAACTGATTTTTAGTTACGATTCGTTGAACAGTATTTTACATTATATCAAATCTTGATTCGCTAAACATATATATTTTATATAAAAAAAATAAAAATATATTCGTATATATATATACCATCATTACCAATTATTAAAGAAAGAAAATTAAATAACATAAAAAAAATATAATATAAAATAATATAGAAATAAAAAACATTACAAAAATCTATATATTTATCAAAATTCTATTATTTATTTATGTATATTTCTATTTATTTACCTGCCTGATCTATCCCTTTATCTATAAAGCTATTTATATGCCTATCTAAGAACTAGTCTTACTTATCCACCTCTTTATTGAAATCTATATATACAGATACAATTGTGTTTATTCATGCTATGGAAAGTATATACTATCTATATACTATGTATATGTTTATATATCCATATATAAAATATATAGTACATTACATACTTTAATTTAAAATTTACTATAAGTCGATTGCCTCAAGTGAATTGTTTTCGTATATTGTGGAATATTTGAGCTGCTTTTAGAGCAATTTGTACCCAAAAGTAGCATCATGTGGCAGTTGCACAGCTCCATTGCAACTGAATAATAAATCTTACTCTCTTCCTCTCTCTCTCTCTCTCTCTCTCTCTCTCTCTCTCTCTCTCTTTCTCGTTTACAGATACTCCCACGCTCGCTCACCTTTTAGAGCAGACACCAGACAGCCAACAACATGCCAGACAGGCTGAATTTTAGATGTTGCTCTACTTAGGAATCGTGACTGGTCTACAATAGCTTTTACAATTTACATGCATATTTTCAACTTTGGTTGGGCTGCCAGAAAATTTAATCATACGGTAAAAAAATTGCTAACACCGAAAAAAAAGCAAACAAAAATATTAAAATTGAAATGCAGGCAACAGCGAAGACGCTACTTTGCCAAAACTATTCAACAACTTCCAATGTCGAGAAATTATTAACAACAGCAACAAAAATGAAAGGGAGAGAGAAGTTTAGAAGTGCGATTACTCGACTGCTTGACACACTGTTTGAAATGAGTTGTCGGGACTAGATAGGCTTAGATAACAAAAGTAAAGTTTGAAAATTCAATTTTTAAAGTGCAAATAAATTTCTAAATGAATCCAAATCAAATCTTTAACAAGATGCATATGATCGACAATTTCATACTCCGTTTTATTGGCTAAAGAAGATTTTTGATATGTTAAAAAAAAAAACAGATTAATGACTAGAGGAAGTTTGAACAGTGAAGGATACTGTACTTTTCAAAATAAATATCCTATAAGTTACCATCATCTATAGATCTCTCACAGTTTTTATACATAATCAAATTCATCTTATCTTAAGATAATGGCAACAAATATTATGTATTCAGCAAATTTGACCATTGACTTCGCTATACCTCACATCACACATTGCACATTAATCCCCAATATACCCCAAATCAACTCAAAGCAGCGTATTCAAAAAAATATAAGAAAAACTGTTTGAACCAAGAAAATGCATCGAAGTTTTTGAAAGCATTTTTCGCACAGGTGTGCACAAATTTTCGCACCTTTTTGCGGGCTGGCTCTCAGCTCGCAGCTCTCAGTAGTTGTTCGGCCTGTTGGGCTACAGGTCCTGGAGCCAGCTGACTGTCAAGCATGCTCCACAAATTTCTATTTGTTGGGCTGCTGTACATAAGTTCAGCTGGTCTCCCCCATGCCCCCACTGACTACCCTCTTCAAGGTGTATTGCTGCGGCAGCTCCTTTTTCATACCTTTTGGCAAAGTGCAAACTTTTGCATACAACTAATGTGCACTTCCGCTTTGCACGCCATTTTGTTTTCTTGCAAAACTTGAGCTAAAAATGCGATGTTGTACGATATTATTTTGTGTGCTTCGAACTTTCCAATGGGTTGCATTGAGGAGCTTCCAAGAGCTGTGCTCATGCGGGTGGCCGCTGAGCTATGCGCATTGTGTATTGTAAAAGTTTTG
Organism: Drosophila leonis; assembly: GCA_035045365.1. Lineage (NCBI taxonomy): Eukaryota > Metazoa > Arthropoda > Insecta > Diptera > Drosophilidae > Drosophila > Drosophila leonis. The sequence continues at coordinate 4,450,293 of JAWNPC010000389.1, forward strand.
CTTCTTTTTTTTTTTTGTACAAGCGAAATACATAAATTCTTAACAGGAGGTGACCCTTAAAGCTGCGATACTATTTTCATAAATATAATTTATTATTATTTTAAAATAAACAATTTAATTGGATATGGGGCGATCAATTGTAAAGTAGTTGCAACTTAAATGTAATTGGAATCAGTTATTAAATAATTTTATATATTTAGAAAAGTAATATATATATACATATTTTTAATTTTTAAATCCAATTACTTATGAAATTAGCTTATAGAGAATTTTTATATATATTTTAAATATATATTCACTTTTAAATTACAATTAATTATAAATATAAGTTTAATTGAAATATATTTATGCCTTATACAAATAATAATATATTATAGCTTGAAAGCTAAATGCTTATATAAAAACTTAGCTAACTCTTCTTAGCTAACTCTTCTTAATTCCTAATTCATAATTCCGCGAATTAAAGTAAATTCCATTAAAATCCTCTTAATGCTCTGCAACAACTATTTGATAGCCTTAATGCAATGCTTACTTAGCTTAATATTCAAAATCTGCTACCGTTGCAGCTTAACATAAATCCTTAATGTTGCATAGATTTATATACGGATTTAAGCTTAAGTCAAATTGCATAGTCACACTCGCAAGATGTGCTCAAAATGTGCTGACCTTTTAGCGTAAATGCAACTCAAGATGTTTGATGGTCTACACTCAGCCGCAATGCGTAATTATACACATATGCACTCACACACACACACACACACAAACTCACACACACACACACGCACACACACACACACACACACACACACACACACACATAAATCATAAGCATAATTGCAACACTCGAGCCATATATGAGCTGTTGCCCCAGAGCAAGCCAACAGTTGGAAATGCTTTGGCAGCTAGTCGAGCGTTTTACCATTGCTTAATTAAGCGACGCCATGCGGCGCAAATGGCAGCGACTATGAGTGCACACACACACACACAAGCACACTCCGCCTTACAATTATTAGCTCTGCTATAATAACGGTTTTTATTTCATTGCCACAAAAACAAGGAGCGTGAAATTAACACAAAAGCGTAGCATGTGTCTCAACCAGTGACTGTGAATGCCGTGACTGTGATCATTGCCGTGACTACATTGTCTCTTATAATTGGACAAACTTTGTGCATTACCCTTAAAGAAATTATTGAATTTGGAAGCGAAGTATGTATGTAAACAGGGAAGCAATTAGTATATTATTAATAAACTAAGAATTTTATACAACATTTATATATTTTATTATTAAATTAAATAAATATTAAAAAGAATTACAAAAACAAATCGTACAAATTTTATAATATTTATACAAATTATTCACAAATGTAATTCAACCGTCAATTGACAAAAATCACATATAGAAAATTTGAAAAAGTCAATATATATTATTTAATTTGTATTAAATAAATCAAAATAAATAAATTAATTAAATGTTAATTTTCATTGTTCTCGAATTTTACTGAAAATTTTTATCACTTCAATGTTTTACCTCAAAATATTATTATCCTTTTGCTTTTGTTACGTTATGAAAACATTTTCTCATTATAAATAATTGAACAAAAAGTAAAGCCTGAAGAAAAAAGATGCTTAAATGGCACTGCCTATTTATTATTCTTTTCAAAAAATATTTTTTTTTAAATATTAAACATCATTTTTTTGTTAAAGAATGTTCAAAAACTAGTTTTACTCTCTGAAATGTAGAATCCTAACTAAATTTCAAGTGAGGAACCTTACAAAATTGTAGTAATATGTGCCCAACATTTTTTTTAAATCTTAAAAACAACTTAAGGTATTAATTTTTGATACGTAATATCTAATTGTTATATTTTTTAAAAATATGTATATAATATTCGGCCAACATACTGACATACTCGTATATATTGTTAGGCCAAGCAGTCAGCGCCACGATCAGCAGCGTAATTTAAAAGCAGCAGTTGACATGCAAGATTTATGTTTTAGATGACTGAACGTCATTCGCCTAGTTTTTGTCTTTCTCTTTAAAACTGTTCTCTCTAACTTCATAGTTTGGCGAACCGATCGCCCTCTCTGCTTCTCTTATTCAGACCAGACCAGACCTTACTCGGCAGCAGAGTCCTTTTCATTTGCTCAGCTGTCGTCCATTCAAAAACTACTAGCGTCAACATATTGCCACCGAAAAACGAACGCATATGTAATTGTATGGTCAAGCTAGGCTTATACTACGACATATGTATTGTATTTAAAATACAATTATTTTTCATACTGAATTCCTATGTTGCTCTGACGATTAAATAACAAGATTAAATATGATTGCTAATTAAGAATAAGCTAAATAAAACATATATTTACTATTAATAATATTTTTATTAGACTTTATGCTAAGATAAGTTTGTTATCAAAGTTTTCTACATTCATTCGACTTTATGCTTCAAGCATTTCTCTTTTTTTTTCTCTACAAATTGTTCTCAGTTTATGTGCTTTACCCACCATTTGATTCATAAATGGTTTTCCTTAATAATTTCTTCTCTATATGACCCCTCTCTCTCTCTCTCTCTCTCTGTATTTTTCTTTTTAACGCTTAATTAAGCCACACTCCATGCGGTAGGCCTAGCGTCTACATTTCACATTTTGCTTTAAGCTCGACTTAGACAGGACATTTATGTAGCAGGAGAGAAAAATTGCCACAGAGTGGGAAAAGTTACCATTTTTCAAAAACATTTTTTTTCTTGCTGCTATTTTGTATTCTTTTTCTGTAGCTCGCATCTGTCTCGGGTCGAGTTTTTTTTTGCTGATATTTTTTTTTTTTTTTTTGCTATGTTGCAAGTCCCCTTGGACTTTTATTGACACTGATAAGTGTGCCCAGAGCACAGCAAAAGGTAAGCAAAGCTGGCAATTTAAATTGAAATTGTTTGCCGCATCGCAACAGCAGCATACATACACACACACACACACACATATAAAAGAAAAGAATAGTAAAAAATCTAGGAAAATGCTGGAGGAAAAAATCGGCAGCAGATAAAAAAAAACTTGCCAGAGAAAAATTAAGTGAGACAAAGTGTTTTGTGACAATGCAGCAGCAGCAGCAGCAGCAGGAGCAGCAAATGCAAGCCTCGCAAAACCCGTAGACCAAACGAACGTCTAAAGTTTCGAATGGGTTACCAAGGGGGTGCCACGGGGGCCAGTGCGTGTTAATTCCCTTTGGGCAACAGTTTTATTGACTGACCGCACAAACACACACACAACATTGAGATCCATTCAGATGCGAATCGATGCCTCCGATATGCGTGTCCTGATTGTTTTTGTTTAACATGCAGCTGCATCTACCATCCAGCGATTGAGTATACCCAAACATATACTCGCAGTCAAGCCGACATATATACATTTATATATATATATATTGGAACTTGCATTGAGTTGTTAACCAATTTCGGACATTGCCTGCATTTCTTCACTGAAAAGAAATGTGTACCATTGCCAGGATACTGTACATATATTTTTTTTCTTTTTGTCAGTTGTGCAAAGACTTTTTTGAGTTGAGTCAGTTTTTGTTTTTCGGCAAGAGTTAAAGAAGGTATTTATTTGAAGACAGTTTATCATAGAGCTGTTAAAACCAACGATAGTATCGATGGACATTCAGTTTTACGATAGATCACTCGATTTTGTTTGATGTTGATATACCGCCTCACTTAGGGGATAACTGAAACAACGCTTGAAAGTTAACTAATCTGCCAGGAACTCTTTTTCATAGTATATTATTAATAAAAATTTATTTAATTGTCTCGCTCAGTTGCAAACAAATATTGAACAGAAATCCATGATGATCTCATATTCTTGAAAAGTCTAAAAATAAGTCGATCGAGAAACCAACGAATGTAGCCGCTGTCAATGGTTTTGCTCCTCTAGTTCATCATCTTAACTAGTATAATACTAGTCCCAATATATTGCTGTTTCTCTTTGGGTTGAAGCTTTTTATAGTTGTATAAATATATTTAGTTAAAATTAAAAAAAAATTTCCATGCAACTAGGAAACTTTAAGAAAATTGTTGATATATTTAAATCTACATTTAACAAACAAACAGCTTGTAAATTTAATCAAATAATAAAATGACAACAAAAGAAATAAAAGAATAAGACAAAAACCATAAGAATTCCAAACTGTAAATAATAAAGCAAATATGAAGACAAATAAAGTACAAAAGTCAAGCGTGAAAATCAAATTCGATTTGCAAAGGCAATTGAACTTGGCAATATAAAGAGCTCAAGACAATAGATATTCATAAGACATAACCTTTGATGCATCTCGGCATTTGTCTGAAGAAACGAATTTAATTAAAAGCTATAAATGCAAGCATGAAAGATATTTGGATTTTTATTTGCTCAATCCGACTGTAAGACACTGCAGTTTATGAAAGTTCGTCGACACAGCGTGCAAGGGCCAAAAGGTTTTAATAAAACGCAATTGCAATGTCTGGACACGAAGAGCTTGTGAAGCCAACAACGCATAGCTCTCCTACTGCGAGGCCATATCGCTTTTGTTTGTTTACTCTTGTGAACTTTTCATAAATAACAAAAAATGAGACCGAAATGCAATGACTTTAACTATGGGCGGTCACAGTTATGACACGCCGCCCACGTTGAGCCGTATTTGCAATAGGGCAGCAAAGACTTATATGACAAGTCGACAAATATGAGCATTAACCGTTGGCAAAATCATAGAATGAAGACAAAGTCAGAGCAAAGCTGAATACTCGAAATACACATAATGAAGAAATTTTGTAAAGTCGAAGATTATGTGACCAAAATAAACAAAACGAGAAATGTAAAACGAGTGCAATATAGAGAGAGCTATGACACAAGGGAGGAAAGCTACTTATGGAAGAGTTCTACCATATTTATCAAGTATTAATTTCTAAATATTTGAAATCTATGATAAAAGTCAAGTGTTTATTTATCCATGTGGCTGTGTGTGAAATGAAAACATTTTATGCACAGCTCTGTTCATAAAAATAGTAGTGACTGAAATTTTGGTTAGGAAATTTTGTGATAAACATTATATTATAATAAATTAAAAATCTTTCTCTTACAATTTAGTAAAAGCAAATGAAGACAATAAATAGTGAGATACATCTATTTGAAAATTCTCATAAAAAAATAGTATTTAAATATCTGTAAGGATATTTATTAGAGTTATTTGACAGAAAGAACTACAAATAAGACAGGCAGAAAGATTGAGAGAGAGAGAGAGAGGAAGTGAGGGAGAGGAAGGAGTAAAAATCTCATTTTTAGCACAATTTTCACATTGCAACACAAATTAATTTCCTTTGAGAATTGCCCCTTGCGCAAGTTTATCGAGTGTCGTGGCCAAACGGTTGCAGCCGTAGCTGCAACTGGCATGGCCAGAGTTGCTGCAACTGGCACAGCAACTGCTGCAGTAACGTTTATGTATATTGTTGCAGCTAGAGCAGTTCCCCTTTCAATAGATAACCGAGTCTGAGAAAGATTTCAACTATGTCAGTTTTTGCTCCATTAAGGTTGAGAAAATTAAGAACTTTAACATTCTGTTGGACTTGCTGTGAACTTATAATGATGTCCGTCAGGACATGCACAGTGTGTGTGTGTTTGTTTGTTGTGCTATTTAAATGCAATTAGCTTAACAATCGTTAGCAAATAAAATATCGTTAGTCTATGTGAGTGTGTGTGTGTGCGGTGAAAAAGTTTTAATTAACAAGAAGTTAACAACGCGCATACGCAGCATGGTACCAAATGAGTTAATGCAAAAATTACGCTGCACAGGCATTCACTTTAAATGCTAAAAGGCATTTTCAAAACATATTCATAATATAAAATTTGTATTTTATTTATGCATTACCTTTTTTAATACGCTTTCTATTCGGCAGGCAGTCAGCTTAAGGTATTCCAGTTGGCTTCGTTTGGGCTTTAATTTGGAATTGGTCTGTAAAACAGATTGAGAAAAGTGTGTGTGCGATGTGTTTAATTGAATGTAAAGTAAAGGGATTATATAAAAGACTTAGATATAATTGTATATATACAAAACAAGTATTTAAATCATAAATAAGATCTTTGAAAATTAAATAATATATTTGGGCAAATGGCAATAGGCATAAACTTTATCTGACTCAGTTATGCAGCTAAGCTGCCAAAATTTGAGCTATGACTTATGGCAAAGCTTCTCTGCGTATTAATCAAAAATCAGATATTTACGACCAATAAAGGCGTGGCAAATCGAAAAAAGGGTCTGTAGAAATTAAAATCATCAAGATGTTGCTGTTGGAATTATTATAGAATTACTTTTACAGCTACAGCTAACCACTATGAGGCCCATCCATTGAGCTGTGGCAAGTCCGAAAGAAAAACATTTTTAAATCAATTTCACTGTATTTTGGATATTAAACTATAATCTATATATATATATAATAAAAATTGATCTAGTACAGAGATATGAGAAACACACTTTGTACTCCAATTACACGCCGTGGCAATTGTTATTTTTAGAGGAAAAAAGTTATTTATTTGTTCTCAGAATATTATTAAGAATTATTAATATTATTCTTAACAAATAGTATAATCATTATTCATTGAAAGCGATCACGGGTCTACTCTCAAAGAGACACTTCTAATTTATTTAAATATATTGTTATAAGTACTTAGAGTATTCGCCTTTCGTTGTCTTTCCTTTGCGTATCAGTTTTATGCTTGTTTTTTGTTATATCATTAACATGTGCATAATTATATGCAACCAGATGCCAAGTGGCTTGTCGGCGGCACAAAGACAATCTGTGAGTCGTTTCCTGTTGGCCCCATTTATTGTTGTTGTTGTTGTTTATTTGTTTGTTTGCCTGTTTGTTGTTGTTGCCTGGTGCTGCTTACAAGTTCAACTCCTGTAAATATGCTCCACACTCACACAGAGAGAGAGAGAGAGAGAGCGAGATAGAGAGAGTCTCGTAGAGAGACAGACAAAAGTTGGTCTGGCTTTGGGTCGGCATTCTACCGACAAAATCATACATAAATATTGTTTTTATATGTTTAAGTGAGCTCTCTGTCTCTCTCTCTCTTTCTCTCACTCTCTTTGTGTGTGTGTGTATTGCCATTTAGATTTTGCTGCGCTGTTGTTGTTTTAGTTGGTAATTATGAAAGTTTTTTGTGCATGCTACACAGATTTAAACAGGCAGCCCCCAGGCAATTGGAAGACAGGTATATGAAAATATGATTATTATAGCCTCCAAAAAAACATATACACAAATACTTATGCGCTAATATGTACCTGTTCATTAAATTAATTAATGCCAACGACTCAAAGACTTTACTTAATATATGAATGGTGCTTAATATCAATGTTAGCTATTTAAGTGCATTAATTATTTAATAATGTTGCAGCTTAATAGTATAATAGCCCTTTGCAATAGAAAGGCTAAAAATTAAGGAATAGGTTAGGTTCCTATTAAAAAAGCTGAGCACACAAAAAGCTTTTTAAGCATCCCACAGGGATAGTTGTGTTATGTGCTAAAAGCTGGCGCTGTTTTGTGCTTTCAAAAGCTAATACCAAAATGTGATATACTCTTTTTTGTAAAAGATATAAAACTTATTGCATTTACTTGGATGCAATGCAAGGTTTTTATATTCATCAAACAGCTAAGCTTGAGATTATGCAAATTATTTGGACAACACAAAAAGTAAAATTTATGTAGGAAGTCAAGTTTACACAGTAAAGGAGAGTAAATGAGAATGGAACATAAAATGTTAATATGCAATGGAAACACTGATGGAGAGGAGCGAGAGAGGCATGAAATAACTGGAGTGAGAATGATAAAAAAAGAGATATATAAAAGAGAGGTCGAGTCGAGGTGAAACCTCATCAATAAGAGATATTTCAACAGATTTGAAGAGACAAAGAGCAAGGGGCGAAGAACAGTGGATAAAAAAATAATAATAGAGAGAGAAAGGAAGAGAGTAAGCTGGTGTGGGAAAAATATAGTGTCAGAGAGAGCAAGACTGAAGTGGGATATTGACCGAGAGAAAAATGAAGTGAGAGTGAAAGGGGTTTCGGAGAAAATAAAGAAAAATAGAGGGAGAGAGAGAGAGAGAGTTAAAGAGATAGAGAGAACGTGGGAGCAAATTAAATCGATAGAGAGAGAGAAAGCTTTCTTTTCATTCAAGGCTTTCACATCAAGCACGAACTACTATAAACCAGTAGTAAGTAACAACATCTTAACAAAATTTTCCGTAAATCACCTAAATAATACAAATTTTCAAAATATACCAAAAAACATTGAAAATACTAAAAGAGGAGCAACGAAAAAGATCTCGCCTCATCAACTGACAGTTCTCGGCTGATCGTTGGCGTTATTTGGTCTGTTGGCTCGGCGCATTCGCGTTCTTCCAACCGCCGCGCAACGCGCCCGTGTGTGTTCAGATTTATTTTTAAGCTACACACACAAAAAGTATATGCTCTGTGCGGGTGAAGTGAAAAGCAAGAATGAAAAAAATTACATATTATTAAGTTAAACGGGATTTTCCGAACCAAAAGTTGAGTCATTTTTTGGTAAACCAACTTAAATTCAAATAAAAAATAAGCAATACAAAAAAAAGTTTCAAGTGTTTCATAAAGAAGTGATCTATACGTATATATAGATAAAAAATAATTATACTAAGTATATACAGTGCGCTGTCATAATCACATAAAAATATTTTGGCAAGCAATAAAAATATTTCAATAATTATTCATTTTTAGTTTTTTGTTCAAGTTGTAACATAATTGTTAAAATAAATATATTACAGTGAAGAAAAATCAATTTTCTTTGCTCGCGAATAATCAAAAGGAAATCATCAAATCATATCAAATAAAATAAAAATAAGCAGAATACGTAGAGTTAAAAATATCAACGCCACGTATGCTGTATGCTGGCCCCATGCCTTTGGCTCGGATTTGTATTTGGACGGACAGAAGAATAAATTCTTTTGTTGTTATTGCTGCCACGAGGGAGTGAATTGATATCGTGTAAGTAAAATGTAGAACATGCGAGCGCAATTTACAATATATCTATTATATATTTAATGTACTTATATGGAATGCAGCATCTGTTTGTGCTCACAGAATAGTTTCGAATCTTGTTTCGCGCTTGCAATGCATTTATGAATTTTCAGTTCAATAATTCTTAATAGGTTTTGTTTTTTTTGGTCTAAAGGCAATTCAATTAAGCTAAATTTAATTTCATTGTCTGCTGGCTACTGAGAATTGGGGCTAACAACAATAACAAGACCAGCAACAACAACAACAACAAGACGATCGCATCGACAGATCCAACTACGTGTGCTTGATCTAAATATAGAAGTGCGGGCAAGGAGAGCAGCAAGCAGCATGCCCAAGCAAACTAAATGAATTTCCCCACTAACGCCGGCCCCAACCGCTCCCATATAACATCCCCCACCAGCCTCTCCATCCGTGTCGCCTGTGTGTCACTTGCTGGCAGCTCTCTGGCGTTTTTCTGTTGTTTTCAATAATATTTAGCAACACATTTTTCATTCAAACAAGCGAAGCGTCGCACACACAATAGCCACATTTTCCTCTATATAGTTACTAAGCCAAAAATGCCGCTAAATCAAATTCTTTTTGCTATATAGCCGCCTCACATTTGATATACAATTAAATTTTTATTATTATTTTGCTATAGCCTGGCCTTCAAAATTAATCAAAATATCTGTGCGAATATCAAATCTGTGCTTCATAAAAAGTTGGTTTGTGTTTTGCCTTGTGAATTATTGCAATTTAAATTTTTGGATTTCAGTATGTTATATTTATAACATATATATATTAACTATTTGAGCTTTAAAATTTTTTAAATTATAAAAGTAAAAATTGGTGTGGAACGTTATATACAACAAATTTTTGTACAAAAATTTAAATTTTAAAAGACAAAATTAATAAATTTTTAAATTAATAATATATAAAAAAAATTTGAAAATTTGTTTAAAGATATAATTAGTTTTATATAAGTTTAATTTTTAATTGATAATAGTTTTTTAAGAGGTTTTAGAAACTGTTTATATATAATATGGTTCTACAATATTATATTATAAATGAATAAATGAATTATTACTTAACCTCTTAAATGGGGTGACTTTTTAAATAAGTGCATTTTCTTTAGAATAACAACGACTATAATGTTTTTAAATTTATGCTAAACTAAGACAATATATAAGTAAGTTATGTATGTAAAAAAATGGAGTTTAAGTGACGAAGTTAAGATAAAATAAGGATATGACAAATAATATGAGAAAGAAGAAATATATCTAAGTAAAATAGGTTTAACGTAGATTTAAATACTTTCTATTTTATTGCAATTTTAGTTTCCCCTTTCTACTCTAAACATAGTTTGTCTTTAATCAAATATATGTTTTATATTATTTGCAATTCTTGCTTGCTGTCTTTAGTAAACGTGATTTTCACAAATATAATAGAAAACAATATTGAATTTATAAAGCTATTACTCTGAAGCATTCAACAGTTTTATCCATAAAAAATTCTAAGGCAAGACTGCTGAACAACATGCTTGCACAGTAGTCTAAAATGCTAATAATACTAATTGCGAAAACTGAAACGTTTCTGAAAATTTGTTAGCATATGTTTTCACTAGTTCACAATAATAATAAAACGAAAAGTGTAGGAAGTGAGAATCACAGCTAATTTCCAGGCGGATGTAGCTCATTAGCAAATTTTGTAGAAACCACACGATTTATTGCCAACTGTCAAGGAAATTGCGCCGATGAGTCAGCTGTAAAAGGCAAAATGCTAAAGCTAAAAGTGAAAAGAAAAATAATCAAAGAAATTTGTTTTTGACACCCTAAAAGTGTCAAACACAATTTGACAATAGCAAGCGAGTGCACGCGTTCGCTCTCTCTCCCTTTCTCTCTCTCTCTCTCTCTCTCTCTCTCTCTCTCTCTCTCTCTCTCTCTCTCTCTTTCTCTCTCTTTCTCTGCAACTGTCAAAAATGGTATAGCCAAGCTTGCGGCGCATGCGTCGCTCACGAACAGCTGTTCACTTCGCGCTTAACAACAAATGCAAGTGCGAGCGAGAGAGCACTTGATCTGTTCAAATAATTGAGAGCTAAATTTATTATATACATAAAAGCTGGCATAAAAGTGTTTGGAAACGAAAATCATTCTGAAACATTCTGTTTTTTTATAATATCGCAATCTGTTTGTAAACAAAGCTCATTGTTTTGATCGAGAAAATGAATTCTTTTGATTTTTGTTAGCCTTATTTCTTTCAGTTTTGGAATATAAAAAAGCCATGTGTTTTATAGAAATTGTTATGTTTTATTATATTTTTATAATTCAATGGGTAATTTGAAATTGTGCAGTCAACTATGGGCTTTTTTAGTTAGACAATTAAACTATCGTGGACGTCTGAAATATATATTATATTCTAATTTTATTTTTTTTTAATTTTAATTGTACTTTTCAAGCATTTTTCTTGGAAGTATTTTCTGTTAAGTTATCTGTATGAAGGCAAAACATTTTGCCATTGTTGAAATTAAGAAAATGTGTTCTTTTAGACAGCTACTGACTATATAGATAATAAAAAAATGTAATCAACGACTATTAAGGAGAGGCAAATCGGAAAAAAACTATAGCTTCTACAGTTTTATCACCAATAAAAGAGTTACTGTATAACCCTCTTTAGATTCACCAAAAATCATCTATCTAAACTCATTTGGGTTGTAGCAAAATGGAAGGAAACTTGTCTTCTGAAGGTTTATAACTAACATTTTTCCATTAGACGTCTATTGACGTCTTTCATATAAATAAATAAAATAAAATAAATTTACAAATTATATGCTCAACTGTCAGTCGCTCCCAACTGAAACGTAAATAACAAACAAATTAGATTGTTTATTTGTGTTTATAAACCAAGCTATACATATATCTAACAAACTGATAAATCATAAATGTGAACATATATATATATATATAAATTACATCTTAATTCAAAATAATTCAAATAATTTGAAATCAAAGTTAGAATTCAAAGGAACAATTGCTCCGCAAAATCCTTATCAGCTACAGCAACCCTTCAAGTGACTGCCTGAACCCAGCTGCCTATGCCAACGGGCTATCCTAACAATCGATAAAGTTAGCTTTCCGGAGCTTCTGAAAGCTCAGTTCATTGTATATCAACATTTTCACGGTTGCCACGTGAAAAGCTAACAAAGGCTGCACAGTGTGCTTTTGTGTGTGATTCCTTAAACGCGTTCACGTTGCTGTTGGTCCAGTTGGCCTGCGTGGAGACCACAAAAGAAAAATAATAATACAAATACTAAGCCAATAGTAATCCGATTCAGGACCAAATAATTCAAATGTAAAACCAAGTAAAGAATACTCAAATATAAACCAAAATCAAGTGTTAAACGAGCTCAATTGCCTTGGCTGCTGTGAAGAAAGAAAAAAAACGACGAACTGCGTCTGAAATTTTTCACACGTGTGTGTGTGTTGTGCATGTGCATGTTTCTGTATGTGTGAGTGCTTATTACATATGCCTGGGTAGGTCAATCGGTCAGCATTTATGGTTCCAGGAAAATGTTTGCGGGCCCTGAAAACTGTGCTATGCATTTTTCCCCAGCGACTCATTAGATAAACGCGCAAATTAGTTTATAGCCGCGCGCACTTGACCCCAATACGACTAAATGCCATACGACAAACCACCACGCCCCCTCCGCTGAGTGCGGTTAGCATTTTAAGCAACTTTAATTCAGTGACGAATGCCAGGGCAGGTCGTGGCGGGGTGGGCGCGGCAGCGGAGCACAGGAGTAGCTGTCATTCAATGAAAGCCAAAAAAGCCTTCATTTGGCATTTGGCTAGAAACTTTTTGGTGGCTGCTGCAAAGCTAACTGTGCTTTTGCTGCAAAGAGAGAGAGAGAGAGAGCCAGAGAGTGAAAGCGCGCATAGAGAGAGAGAGAGAGAGAGTGTCTGCATGTGTGTGTGAGAGAGAGAGAGCCTGGTAAAGTTGATTGCCCATTTGACAGTTCGGTTTGGCCAAAAATATGTTGCGACAACAAAGAAAATGTAAACATTGCGTATGTTTTTGTTTTGATGCGCACGCACACACACACACACACACACACATACACACACACACAGACATAGAGTGAGTGTGTCAAGGGTTTTCATTTTATATATAGAGCGCCAATCAATGATAAGTTATCAGCCAGCACTAAAGCCAATGCCATTCGCCTGGAACTAAGCAAAATTCAATAATTCAAGCGAATATGCTATGCTGATAAGGCGGCAGGCCACAAAAATCTATAATTAAAATAAAACATTAATCAACCGAACCGAACCCCCCACAACAACTGACAGCAGACTTCAACAAATGCCAAATTTTAAATAATTTAGTAGACAATTAAAAACCATTTATAAAAAAAAAGCACAAAACGTCCAAAAAGCAACAAATGCACCACCGTCTAAAATAAAAATAACAATAATAATAATAATAACAATCATAATAAAAAAGGAAATAAACCCAACTGAAAGCTGTTAAGCAGCAGCAGCATGAGTGTGAGCCAGCCACAGCTAGCTAGCACGTAGTGAGAGAGAAAGACCAAGAGAGAGAGAGAGAGAGAGAGAGAACGAGAGAGCATATTTGCATGCGGGCATATGTCAATGGAAGACTGAGACTTGACACACCTGTTGGACGGCTGTTGTTGACCGCATTTGTATAGAGTCGTTCTCGCCAGCAAAGTGAATGAAAGCAAAAATCAATTTAGTCGTGGGAAGGAAACTTCAAATATGAATACAGGTACCAAATGACATGGCGTATGCGTAATATTCACATTTCACATTCCCACTCGACTATCGAATCGCATAACACATTCATCAAACTCTGTCAATTGACAATCGTTCATTAAACACAATTGAAGATTGATATGTTAGTTGAAGGCATTGAATGGAGCTGATATGCATTTTACATATAAATTCTAAATTAAACCAATTTTTTTGAATTTTTTGTCCGCTTCTCTGACGGTTTGATTTGTATTATTTTTTCATGAAGATAACAAAATAGGTTCGGCTATCAAATTTTTGAAAAAATTGTTATTTAAAGAAACATTTCTAGACACTGAGTAACTTAAATAAGAGAATACAATATTTTGTATATATATTCCTTTATAAAGTAAATAATATCAAATATACAAAGAATATGCCAAATGGTAAAGAATAATAATAATAATAATTGCTTCAACTAATATACGTATTTGATTTATGATCTAGCAAAGCAAATACCAAAATGTCTACGTTTTGAGTCTTAAATCAAAAACTATATGTCAACAACTAGAATATAATTATCAAAATGATAAATGATTTCAAGAATATTAATTTTTTTTAAATATTTCTACACGTTGTCAGCCTTAAGGCAATTTATAATTAAATGGCAAATGTTATTTTAAATTACAACAGAGAAATGTTATCCGTTATGATAGGCTAAACAGCTGCTAAAACTTCGGTATCGCTCACAATATGTCTACTTGTCTAGTCACTCTGTATATATTCAATTTAGGGTATATAAATCTCTTATTCAACTCAACTATCAATGACTCCCATTGATTTTCCAAGCATGAATGACCCCATGAGATTTTGTTTACACAGCAATCAAATAACAAATCTATATTCATATACATATTTCATAATCAAACTCACAGCATTTATCATAAAAATCACGTAATAATTCAAACTAATTAAACTGTCCACTAACATAAATCGTGAACACATTAAAATTAGGAGAACATAAGGAGCATGCAACGTCAACGCAGCAAAAGCAACAATCGCCAACATCCCAGGATCAGCAGCAATACCAGCACCAACAACAACAACAACAACAACATCAGCAGCAACAACAACGGCAACACCAACAACACCAGCAACACCAACAACACCAACAACAGCAACAACAAATTAACAAATACGATGCCTTGGATAGTTCTAGTAATAAATTAAATCATAAAAACAATAACAATAAGGCTAAGGATAAGGATAGAGCTAGGGACGCGCGCAAGGATTTGTCACCAAGTTCCACTGATGAATCATGCTTGACCAAACAACAACAGCAACAACAGCAGCAGCAAGCCAACAGCAGCAGCAGCAGCAGCTCGCGCAATGGAGCAACAACTTCATCATCCCAGCGACGACGTCAGCTACAATTTCAACGGCAAAAGGAGGCGAAACTTTATGACCACAGCGATGAGCCGACAGCAACAGCAACAGCAGCCACAGCCACAACAGCAACAACTGCCACAACGACAAGTGTGATGGGTGGAGGAGAGCTGGTCAACTGCATAGCCTACGATGATAATACACTCATAATCGAGCGCAAACCATCGCCCACTTCTCCAGCCTCTGCCAGACGTTATCTGAAAGCGGAGACACCAACCCGCGGCAGTCGCAAATACAATCGCAAGTCGAGCACAGCCAAAAGTGAGCTGGAGGTAATAATTGTTAAGCCCGAGCATCGTCATCAGCATCGTTCTCCAACGATAACGTTGCCGGTGCCAGCAACAACAGCAACAGCAACAGCAACAACTCCAGGAACAGCAGCAGCAACAACAACAGGTCCCACTGTGCTACAACAAAGGTATATGCAGCTCCAGCTGGAGCACGATAAGAAATTCATTTACAATGCAATCCAAGACTTTGATTATTTGGAACATACAAATTCTAGGAATTCTAGGGCATAGTAAGTTAGCCAACGATAACAAAAATAAAAACAAAAAACAAAAAACAAAAACAACCCCTAAAACTAACCTCAATAACTATCGTATACTAACTATCGTAAACTATATGTTGTAAATCGCTGTTTTTTGTCCCCCTGTGCAAGTTTATATGTGTGTGGCTGTGTTTGTAAGTCGGTGTGTATAAGTTTAGCATGCGTTTAGCATGCTTAAGCATATGAATTAGGATATATATATAAATATATTGAGCTTGAGTAAGGGATTAACATAATTGGGGAGAGAGGGAAACTTTTACTCTTTGAATTGGACATTCATTTTAAATTAATTGTATCATGAGACTAAAAATAAAGAGAGCTCGTATAGTTAATATCTAGACATCATATTAATATCAAATTTCTAAAGGAAAATATATAAATATTACTGTTCTTATTAAAGGAAGTTTTACGTCTAACATAATTCTTATTCTAGTTTTTTAAGTTAAATATATTTTCTATAATTTTCATTATTTTGTATTTATTTAAAAATATTTATAATTTTTTATTTTTTATTTAATTATCCTATTTCTTAGTATATATTATTATATTATAACTTCAACTATATAGAAATTAAAAAAAATATATTATAACATATTTAGTTTGTTACAAACTTAGATTGATTTTGACTTACTCCTGAGTTTATATATTATTAATTCATATTTTAATTCTCTATTTGTAAGTATTTTAATTTGATTTAACATA
Source organism: Drosophila leonis (assembly GCA_035045365.1). Classification (NCBI taxonomy): domain Eukaryota; kingdom Metazoa; phylum Arthropoda; class Insecta; order Diptera; family Drosophilidae; genus Drosophila; species Drosophila leonis. The sequence continues at coordinate 4,466,786 of JAWNPC010000389.1, forward strand.
TAACAAATATTTTGTTTATATTTATATTACACTAGAAAAATCTTTCATATTTAATTAAATTTTTTAATAAATTTTAAGCATTTTTTTTTTACATATATTTAGTTTATTATTTTTACTAAATTTGCTATTTAATCTTTGATTCTAATTCTTAAGTATTCAAAATCATTATATTTATACATAATTTTTTTACAATTATTTATTTTTTTAATATTTTAAATCAATTGCAAAACTTTGTGTCTATCGCATGGTTATCGATAATTGAAGCATCGATGACAGTTGCTTGTTTTGGTTTTTTTCTGGAGCTATTCAAAATGTTAAATCTTAGTCATTAGTATCTAGTCTTCTAATGTTTGTGCGGATTAAATAAATCGAAAGTTTTTCAATCTAAGAACAACAAATTCTTGAGATGATGTTGAGTTTAAACCTATAAACTTTTATGTGCAAAGTTGTCTAGTTAGTTAAAAGAAAATATTCACAAGCATTTAACAGTTTAGCAGCTAAATAAAAACTGTATTTCTTGTTGGACAAATGTGAACTGAAAATTTAAGTATATGAATATGAAAAGGTATTTGTGATCGTTAACTCGTACCAACAAGCATTATATTTATATTTCCTCCTCGCAGAATCGTTGTAAAATTTCCAGTAAAACTGTATTATTTAGCAACTGCATCCAATGAGTATTTAGTTTGAGTATGAATATATAAATTATAAACCTCAATTAGCAAATATACTAAAGTATTTTATTTTTTACTTTCTCTAAACTAACATCACAGTTGCAGTCCCCTTGAGGTAATTGCGTTCAGTGAGGAGACGCCAGCGGGCAGTTCCAGTCGAATACGTGCTGCTGCCAACAATACAGAACTTGCTCTGAGCACGGTCACTAGCCAAATTGTTAACAATACGACCTACAAGCTTGACTTTAAGCAGCGCAGGCACAAAAACAACAACAACAACGGCAGCGAAGCGAACTCGGCGAACAGCAGCAAGCGACAGCGACGCAAATCCAGCTGCAATTCGTGTGGCGGCACTGCCAGTCAACGTCTCACGCCAGAGGAGGCGCTAACATCAGCAGCAGCAGCAGCGGTAGCGGCAGCAGCGCAGTTATCAGCAACAGCTGCAGCGCAGTCAGCGGCATCAACAGCTGCAGCGCAGTCAGCAGCAGCAGCGGCAGCGGCAGCTGGTTGGCAGCAACAGCCGCAGAATAGTGTCACCAGCGCTGGCAGCACCAACAGTAGCTACAGCAGCGGCGCTCGGGACGAGGAGAGCAGCTACAGTGCAGTTGGCGGCGACAGCAGCAGCAGCAACAGTTGCAATTGCGACATCACCGGCGACAACAGTACCTTGCATGGCTTTGGTGTTGGCGACATCAGCAGCTTTATAGGCGACGACGACTGTGAGGAAGACGACGACGACGATCCGGATAATCCGGACGCAGCTGACGTTAGTTCCCAAACTTTGCGCACAGCGGCAATTGTTGCCGCCGTTGCAGCAGCAGCCAAGGAGCAGTCAGCCACAGCAACAGTTGCATCTGCTGGCGGTGGTAATACCGATTGTGAGAGCATCAGTGAGAGGCGACAGGATGCGGATGATGATGCGGACGATGAGATCCGAATTATTGCAGGTGCAGCGCGTAGTGGAAACGATTCGCTCGAGGATGTTGGTGATGTTGATGACAATGCGGATGTCATTGTAAGAAGGAATACACGCAATAAACGGCCCTCCATACGGAGGACATGTAGAATAACCGAGGAGGACGACGACGGCGCTGAGATAACCGACGACGACGACTACGACGAAGAAGACGAGCCCGAGGGCACAACAATTGATATTGATGATCAGGAGCAGCTGGCACAGCAGCAACACGACTATCAGCATCAGGACGAAGACGAAGACGACGACGACGACGACGACGACGACGAAGAGGAAGACGAGGAGGTCGACGACGACGACGAAGAGGCTGACGAGTATTACGAAGAGGAAGAGGACGATACTCAAGCATTCTCACCTTTCTATTCCAGCTCCGCGGAGCTGATCGATAATTTCGGCGGCGGAGCCGGTAAATATTTCAACATCATGGATTTTGAGCGAGGTGCCGCTGGCGGCGGCACCTTCACGCCCAATGGCAATGGAGGCGCTGCCGTTGGCGGCGACATGTCCAATGCCCACAATCCGCAAACGGATCTGGGCGGCGGCAACAACATAATGGGTAAGTTCACATCTTCTCAAAATCTCACTAATTCTCTCTTCGAGCCACTAACTATCACGATCACTACCCACTTGCCCATAAATTATACCTTGTTCCTGTACAGGCATCGATGCCATGGGCATTGCAAACATTCCGGAAACTATGAACGGCACCACAATCGGACCCAGCGGCGGCGGTGGACAAAAAGCTGGCGCCGCCGGCCAAAAACGTCCGCAGCGACGCGGCAAGCCGCAGCCGGATCGACCACAAAGGGCGCTCTTTTGTCTGGGCGTCAAAAATCCTATTCGAGCGCTTTGCATTCGCATCGTGGAATGGAAGTATCCTTTTTGCAAAAACACAAAACAGAGATGCCAATTCAAAGAGTTAAGAGATTATTACTTGGGTGCAAAATGGTTGAAGATCGAGTACCTTTTGCTATTGTTACCTTTAGATATTGCATTTGGCAAGCCATAATCAAAACTGATGTTCTCTTAACGAACTAACGCTCCTTAAAATTGTTTTCTATCTTAATAAGAGACAATCCAAGTTTCCTTAAATATTTATTCATTGTAACATTTTTCATTTAAAGATCTTTCTATCTTCAATGCGAGCATTCAAAGAGTATCTGAATATGCTTAACTAAGTATCTCTGTAATCAATTTTATGCTGCTTCAAAAACTAAAAGTTATCCCAAATTATGAACTGTTTCAGTTTCACAAACTTAAAATATGATAATACATATACCCAAGCTCTACTATTATACCAATAGTCAAAAGAAAATTTGTTTTAATTCTAAAAAATATATTATGATTACATCAAAACCTTCTTTATGTTTCCAATCAAAGTTTAAGTCTACCAAAATTGAATATTTTAATATATATATATTTTAATATCATATAGACTTCCGATTTTAGGTTTTCAAACCAACTATTCATATGACTCACGCTCAGCTCTTTTTTTTTATATATATTTTATTATTTTTTGTTATAAAAAGTAACTATTATTAAGTTATCAGCCACATGGAATTTCCTTAATCGAAATCAATCGCTAGACCATTTGAGTTCCTTATTTTGTTAACCATATTTGCCAATTGTATTGCCTTGGCCGTTTACACGCCTTATCCGGGCAGCGATTCGAATGTGACGAATCAAACCTTGGTAAGTGCAATGCAGCCTACAGTATGAGGCCTCAATTCTTTCTTTAAATACAGCTGATATTGTGGTTTATTAATCTATATACATATTTCTTTCGTCTGTCTTCTATGCATCATCTCACCTCATCAAATCAACTCGCATTCAAACATCATTCATAATCATCAAATCAAACATATCATAACATAACACCAACACCCGCACACAAACCAAAAAACCAAAAAACAAAATTACAAAACAAAAACAAACAAAAATTAGGAAAAAGTTGAATATATATTCCTAGTTATATTCACAGCGGAATGTGTTATGAAGATATTAGCATATGGTTTTGTGTTACATAATGGTGCATATCTAAGAAATGGATGGAATTTATTAGATTTTACAATTGTAGTTATAGGGTAAGCATATAAAATATGCCAGTTAAAAGCGTTGAGCACCCAGGCCAAAATATAATCGGCCTAGTTTTAACCATTTTCTATGTTACCTTATATCCAATTCAATCGAAACTGAGACACGTATGAAATTGTCTGTGATAAAACACATTTTTACAGAGCGATAAGTACAGCACTGTCCCATTTGATGAAGGATGCCTTCGATGTGAAAGCGCTACGAGCCTTTCGTGTACTGCGTCCGCTGCGACTTGTATCGGGTGTACCAAGTAAGAGCTTTCTGCACAAAAACGAAAAAAAAAAACCCACACAAATGCGACAAATCAAAATTTATAAAAAAAAATTCCACTTATGTCCTTGTAGAGCAAAAAAAAAAAAAAAAAAAAAAAAAAAAAAAAAAACAATAAACTACGGCCTCTAAACGTAGTTAAAATGCAGCAAAGAGTGAAAGTCGAGTGGGAGCGAGAGTACAATATGAAAGAAAGAGATTTAATGATAGGAGAAAATTTTGAAGGCATACAAATTTTATAAATTAGGCAAAAATAAAATTATTAATATTAAAATAAATCTAAAAATATTTATTATCAATTTTTTCAAAAAGATTTTTAATTCTTTAATTTATAAAAATTGTTGCGATAGTTTTTACAACACATTCATGTATTCAGTGGTCCGTATAAAGACTTATTGTCATTTTCTCTTAGTTTAACATTATGTTAGAAATAAAATTAAAAATTAAACATTTATCCGAAAAATTGCTTTAAAAAATATGTATAATAGAAATATTTTAGATATGATTACCAAAATCTCTTGACCTCCCTCACTATCAATTTCTGTGCAGCATGCTAAGCTTTCTGTTGTGTATTTGTAGTATAAGCCGCACTTGATGTTATTGTAAAACCCCAACCAACCACTCTTTTTACACATATTTAAACATATGTAAATTGTCTATTGGCTATTCATACGCTTTCCGCAGGTCTACAGGTTGTGCTTAATTCAATTTTAAAGGCCATGGTGCCACTGTTTCACATTGCACTTCTGGTCATATTCGTTATCATAATCTATGCCATAATTGGTCTAGAGCTATTCTCTGGTAAATTGCATAAGACGTGTCGAGATGAGGTAACAGGTAAGCGTCAATATCAACAATAAACAAAAAACAAACACCAAAAATCAGTACAATATTTATACGTTGTACGAATATCATTCAATGTCTTGAATGCTACCAGATATGTCGCATTAAAATTCAACGTCCTGTAGCTCTATTACTAGTAGATTAGTGCACGGTTTTGCGGACAAGCACACAGCCCAATTAGACCCACAACAACAAGAACCACAATCAGAACAAACCAGAACACAGTTTCCACACATCCATACAAAGAAAGATATGCAAAAAATTCAAAAACACAAATATATACTATATAAACATATATATATATATCAATTTTTTTATATATATAGTTTATATATATTGTCCAATTTTCGCCGAGCTAATAAGCTAATCTGCTAGTTAATAGAGCTGTTGAAATTTTAAGTAAATGGGACTACTGAGCGGCATATTCCGCAAAACAAAAACCAAATCAGAAACAACCAACAACAAACAACAACACAAAGAATCATAAACATACATTATCATCCGCATATATCATATCATATCTCATCTCACATAGTACAACTCATCAACTAATGCATGAAACCTAACGAAAAACAAACAAACAAAACAAAATCAAAATACGAAAAAAAAACAAAAACAAAAACAATCCCAAAACAAATAAATCGGAATCTAGGTGAATACGAGGAAGAGGTGAGACCCTGCGGCATAGGCCGCATTTGTCCCGAGGGCATGAAATGCTATGGCAATTGGGCCGGACCCAACTCTGGCATTACGAACTTTGACAACTTTGGACTGGCCATGTTGACCGTCTTCCAGTGCGTCACACTCGAGGGCTGGACGGATGTCTTGTATTATGTAAGTATGCTAAATTAAATGAATTTCTATTTCAATTCAAACATCAAATATTCATTCACTCCTTATTCAGATACAAGATGCCATGGGCAGCGATTGGCAGTGGATATACTTCATTTCCATGGTCATATTGGGCGCCTTTTTCGTGATGAACTTGATTCTCGGTGTGTTGTCCGGCGAGTTCTCCAAGGAGCGTAACAAGGCCAAAAATCGTGGCGATTTCCAGAAGCTGCGCGAAAAACAACAAATCGAAGAGGATTTGCGCGGCTATCTCGACTGGATAACCCAGGCCGAGGATATAGAGCCCGATGCAACAGGTGGCCTGATGCCCGATGGCAAGGGCAAGCAGCCCAATGACATGGACTCCACCGAAAATATGGGCGAAGAGATGCCCGAAATGCAGATCACAGAATCACGTTGGCGCAAATTGAAAAAAGACTTCGATCGGGTGAATCGACGCATGCGTCGAGCCTGTCGCAAAGCCGTCAAATCCCAAGCTTTCTACTGGCTCATCATTGTGCTGGTGTTTCTCAACACTGGTGTGCTGGCAACGGAGCATTACGGACAAGTTGATTGGCTGGATGAGTTTCAGGGTGAGTTCTAAATAGAGTGGAGTGGAATAGCAATATTTACGTATGGTTTGCGGATATATTTGAGGCCTTATCAATTTATTATACGGTGTTGAGCAATACTTAAACTCTGTTTCAAATTCTCTTTCAAATTCTGGCTTTAAAGTTTAAAAAAGCAATTATTGTTACTAAGACATCGCCCTGATAAGACTTAATAAGGCTTGTAGAAAGAGACGCATAACTTACTTAGCAATAGGAAGAGCTAAATAACTCTCGGATCTCCTCTCTATCTTTTCATCTATATCAAGGACGCTTAAGTGAGAAGAGACAAGTCCAAGCTTTTCTTTCTCATAACTAAGTGAGGGAGTAGGAGAAAGCGAACCTTAGCTTCGGCTCTTATAAATGGGTCTTGTACTTATGCGTCTCGGATAAGTAATCAGTAGCACCCCTAAGTCATATCTCAATGCCAAAAAAAAGTTTTTTTTTAAATTGAATAATGGTTTTGAAAGCAAAGAGTAACTTTTTTTTAAATAACAAAATATTTCTATAAGATTTAAAGCCGTCAAAGAATCTGCTGTAATAGGGTTGCACAGATTTCAGATTCATATTCATTGCACTTTTTTTTCCATAAGAAAGGAAAGTCTCATTTTTGGTGACTCAATTCTATAGGCCACGCAATAAGAAACAATTTATCTATTTTTTTTATGATAATAATAATAATAGACTATTTCCTATTTATTAAGATTTATTTTAGCAGTCTTTAAATCAATATTCTGATCGCTCTTCTGCTAATCTACAATACAGTCAACGATGTTGAGCTTATTCCTTATTTCATTGCTTTCTTCCAATTTTAACCACTTGTTTTCCAACTTCTTTATAGAGTACACAAATATTGTGTTCATTGGCCTCTTCACCTGCGAAATGTTGCTGAAAATGTACAGTTTAGGCTTTCAGGGCTATTTCGTCTCACTGTTCAATCGCTTCGACTGCTTTGTGGTAATTGGCAGCATCTCTGAGACGCTATTGACCAAAACTGGAATGATGCCGCCCTTGGGCGTTTCGGTGCTGCGTTGTGTGCGCCTGTTGCGTGTCTTCAAGGTCACCAAGTGGGTGATTCAAAATTTACAATGAAAAATGAAATCAACTGAACTCTTCTTTGTGTTTTAGATACTGGCGCTCGCTATCGAATCTAGTTGCTTCCCTATTGAACTCAATACAATCAATTGCTTCGCTATTGTTACTGCTCTTCCTGTTTATTGTGATATTTGCATTGCTGGGCATGCAGGTTTTTGGTGGTAAATTTAATTACAATGAAGATGAGAAATATCGCACGAACTTCGATTGTTTCTGGCAGAGTTTGCTCACGGTGTTTCAGGTATACGATACTAAAGTTAATCACATTTAATTCAATATTTATATATATTGTTATATAGATCATGACTGGCGAGGATTGGAATGCGGTCATGTATGTGGGCATTAATGCGTATGGCGGAGTTTCCTCTTATGGCGCTCTGGCATGCATCTACTTTATCATATTGTTCATTTGCGGTAATTATATATTGCTAAATGTGTTCTTGGCCATTGCTGTAGACAATTTGGCCGATGCCGATTCACTGTCGGAGGTGGAAAAGGACGAGGAGCCGGCAAGTAGTTGAGCAACTGTATAGAATCTCATAGATAACGTGTCTTGCATTTGCTTAGCATGATGAGGGCGCCATGAAGAAGTCCCATAGCCCCACGCCCACCATAGACGGCATGGATGATGAGCATTTGAGCATAGACATGGATATGGATATGGAAAATCATGATATGGACGATGATAAGTTGTGTGAAATATCTTATAGTCAAAGAGCTTTGTTTATAGTGTAATATTCTAGGGATCATGAAACGCTCTCCGATGAGGAGGTGCGGGAAATGTGCGAGGATGAAGAAGAGGGTATGTTAATCTGTATTAAATTCAAAGCTCTAACTAACTAAGCTATAGGTATTAACTAGTATAAGTATCTGAGTACATAGTGGCTAAGTAAGTTAAGCACACATATTATACACGCTGCTTTAGACACTGACTAAACAACCATATTCGAAAAATATATATGTATTTATGATATTCATGCTACTGCTACGCTTTCATTTGCTGCCTTGGAACACAAAAAAAAAACAAAAAACAAAAAAAAAACAACATCAACAAATCAATTTGATATTAATCGAAAGACTCCCATTCTGAAGTATCAGCACGTGTTACTGCACGACCCCGGCGTTTATCTGAAGTCAGCATGAAGACGACTAAAAAGCCCATGCCACGCGACAGTGCATTTTTCATTTTCAGTTATACAAACAGGTAAATCAACAACAACAACAACAACAACAACATGCACAACAACAGCAACAAAAACGATTTATACACACACTAAAAACATTCGTTTGATTCATGTGTGTTAGCATATATATATATTATATATTTATATATCTATTTGATATTTATATATATTTAAATATATATTTTTTAACGTTTTTTTATGCACTCTGGTTCTACTTTTTTCTGCATGCTTGCATTTTTCAATATTTAATTATGTATAAAAAGAATTATGTATTTTTATGAAATTTTTGTTTTTAAATCACTTGATAACTTGCCTATCGAGCTCTAAATTAATTGCATATTGGATTGTATATACATTAATTTTCTATATTCAGCTAAAGAAACTAAGCAAAATATACACTGTTTCTTGAGCTGAAAATCTGTTGTTTAAAAATTAATCACAATTTACAGACATTTACAGCAGAAAGACACAAATTTTTGTTTTTTTTTTTAAATTTAATTTTAATAAAAAAAAAACAACAATTTATTTAGCACTTAAGCAATTGTAATTTTAGCTTAGTTTTTATTTACTTTAAGCTATTTATTTTGAAATATATTTAATTCTTTTGTAAGTTAAGCAACTATGTTTTCTACCATGAATATATATGTGTTTATTATTTTTTCCACATTGGCATATGATAAACAAAAAACAAAAAACAAAAAAAAAACAAAAACGAAAATCAAACAAAATTTAATTACATATAGTGGATGAAGAGGGCATGATAACGGCACGCCCACGCCGTATGTCTGAGGTTAATACGGCCACGAAAATTCTACCCATACCGCCGGGCACATCATTCTTTCTTTTCTCACAAACGAACAGGTTTTTATGTTTTAGTTAACCCATAAAAGATTAAACGGTCTGGTTGAACCAGCATTTTTTTTTTTAATTTTAATTTTAATTAAATTATATTTTTTTACTGTGTGTCTGTGTGCTAAAAACTTTGTTTTATTTATAAATTATAAATTATATTATAATATTGTATTTGTCTTTTGTTTAACAATCTTTGTATACTTCCTAGTCGTATCCATGTGTATGTATGTATTTATGTGTGTGTATGTATGTATGTGTGGCTAGTGAATTAGATTTATATTTGATTTATAATTGCATATACTGAAAAAAAAAACTGTTTTTGTCTGTATTAGACAAACTCTTGCCTAGCAAATGCCTTAACTTTTTTAGTATAATTTTTTTTTTTTTTTCTGACTTTTAACTGCATGTATTTTGTTTGCTGTTTATTCCTATGTTAATTTTTTATCATATTACTGTTCATATATTTTAATAATATTTAATTTCTTCACAGGTTTCGCGTCTTTTGCCATTGGCTCTGCAATCACAGCAATTTTGGCAACATCATCCTCTGTTGCATCATGTTCTCATCAGCCATGTTGGCCGCTGAGAATCCGCTGAGAGCCAACGATGAATTGAACAAAGTAAGTAGCTCCCGATCCGAATCTGAATCGAACGTAAGTCTGGTTTCAGAAACGATTTCGTAGACAGTTTTTAATCACAATTTCTATTCTGTGTATGTTAAACCACTTTTCATGTTGTCATTGAATCAACTATTTTGCAGGTCCTGCTTAAATTTGATTATTTTTTCACGGCAGTTTTCACAATAGAACTGATTCTGAAATTGATTTCATATGGCTTCGTTTTGCACGACGGAGCCTTTTGCAGATCCGCATTTAATCTATTAGATTTAGTTGTGGTCTGCGTCTCATTGATATCTGTTGCATTCAGGTAAAACCCTAACAACAAGTAACAAATATCTAAACGCTACTCTAACCCAGTAGTTGGATAATAATATAATATATTTTTAATGGAATATATAATCATAATCGATTTCAACTGCAGTTCGAATGCGATTTCAGTCGTGAAAATTCTACGTGTCCTTCGAGTTTTGAGGCCCCTGCGTGCCATTAATCGAGCCAAGGGTCTAAAGGTAAGACACATCTGTTCGTTTTGCTTTCACAGTTATCTCGTTATCAAATTTTATTCACCTGCTTCTATTAAAAAAATAATATTTCTTTAATTATTCTTTATTTTATTTGACCAACTTTTGTTCTTATGATTTCACAAAAGTTAAGCTACAAAAAAAGAAATTAATAATATTGGCTTTCTATTAATTTTTTTTTATTGCGAGCTAATAAATCTTGACTCTTTTTTTTGCAATAACCCCATACGAAGTGCAGTTAATATTACAAAATAAAAAAGAATAAAAAAAACCAATTGAAAATAAAACCTTGAAATGCTGGGTGTAGGGTGCACCACGATAAAGCTCTGCAAAAACATAAAACAAAATTATAAATGTATATTTTAGACATATATACTATAATTAAGCTCAACAACAACTGTTCGATTTTGAGTTCAACTTTTCTTTTAACACCTAACGAAAATGGGCGTGGAATAAATGCTATGGACGTGGCGCTTAGGCATAATCAAAACTATGTGCCATACATGTTGATACTAAACCAAAATGCAATTAAAAAAAAAAATACAAAAACAATTTATGCCCTCAATTATATATACATACATATAAATAAACATATTTAGCTAGCGTATGATTTATCGTCTTTTATAACTATGAATATAAATATATACCGTCGTATCACATACAGCATGTTGTTCAATGTGTCATAGTCGCTGTAAAGACTATCGGAAATATTGTGCTCGTCACATGCCTACTGCAATTCATGTTTGCCGTGATAGGAGTCCAATTGTTTAAGGTATGATTTTGTTCTTAAGTGCTTGCTCTACTAAGATAAAAAAGAAAAGCCAAAAAAAAAAAACTTGTATAAAAAAAGAAGCCTATATTATTTCCTAGTTACTTTAAAGTCTTTTGCCTAGCTTACTTCTATTTATTTATTTATTTTTTTTTTTGTAAGAAAAATACTAAGCGAGTTCTTAAGAATTTTCCCATAGAAACTCAATTGTAATTATAAAGCTCTTTCCAAGAACTTTATTTGTACTATAACTGCACAAACATGCAACAATATTTTTTTTCTCTAAAAATTATAAATAACATTTTGCTGTTGTTTTCAATTTGTTAAATGTTCCAATTGCCATACCTAACAATTAATACAAAACAAAAAAAAAAAACCGTATTCCTTAACTCCTCAAAATTATTTTTGTTGTTTTCTAAAACTGATTTCCTTAACTTTTTTTTAATACTAATAGCTCAACAGTTAAATAAAATGTACAAAGGAATTTTATGAGAAATTTATTGTAAATAATACCATATATAAATGCTGCCCAGTATTTGCTTATTAATGCTCAGCATAACTATATATATATAAATACAATTTATTCAATGAGAACTTCGACTAAATAGACTGGGAAACAGAACAGATAACTTAGTTGGGCTGAATCTTATGTTAAATTGGGCTGGTTAAACATAAATATGTTTTTTTTTTACAGTGCACAGGAATTTCTGTAAACCTCTACCTTCCCCCCGTCGAAATGCAGACCACTAACATAACTCACACAATTAAAAAACAAAAATCGTGTAAACTTGTCAACTCTTATATTCCACACCCATTTTCTGCGTCAATCCCAGAGCAACATGTATAAGAAACTATATATAAATGTGATTGTAAGATCATGAGCACAACAAACACACACACACACACACACACACACATAAACACACACACACACGCATACAAAATAATGTCAAAGCACATTGAAGTTATCCAATAGTTATATAATATCTCAAGCTGCGATCAACCTTGCACCCTAGCATCAAGGCAAAACCCAAACAACCAAAGAGTTTTACAAAAAAAAAAAAATATATATATATATATACAATATATATAATTAATCTCGATTAGACGAATTCTGTTGTAGTAACAAACTTGCTCACAAAAGACACATACTTATTCATGCTCTAACATATTTTTTTTTGTTTTCATTTTTCATTTCAATTTATTTTTGGAAATAATTTTCATTTTTATGATTTTTTCACCCCCTGTTCGTCAATGTCATTAACCTCTCATAATAATTGTATAAAGCTGCACAATCACACTCACACTCACACTCAGTCACATACACTCATTTATTTTTAGCATATACAATACAATACAATTTTCCGAATTGAAAAACCCCTTACAAATGAATTTTCCTCTTTTTTCTCTCTTTTATCGTTTCGGTTTTTGCTCAAATTGCATTTGCTTTTGGGCAAAAATGTACAAAAAAAAAAAAAAAAAATTAAAATTGAAAATCAAAAACGAAAAAAAAAACAATTAAATCAACAACTTTTGATTTCAATGAAACTATTCCAAAAATGTGGGCACAATAACAAAAAAAAATCCACTGATTGATGCTGCATAAACACACACACACACACACACACACACACATCCGATAATAATAATAAAAAAACACATACACACTTGAATACAAATCATACACGCCTGTCAATTCGATTGCTCCTAAACAACAAAATATATTTATACACTGCAAAAAACAAAAAAACCAAACCTGTTACAGTACGTGGTCAAGTGCGTAGTAGTCGCAATTAAGACAATTGGTAATATCATGTTGGTTACATATTTATTGCAATTCATGTTCGCGGTTATTGGAGTGCAACTCTTTAAGGTAATTTCTTTACAATTATTTACAAAAAAAAAAAAAAAAAATAAATCAATAAATAAAAACTTTTGGTAAAGGGTAACTAGAATCGGCTTTATGTGTGCGCTTTTATTGACAGAATTTACTCGCTGCTTAATAAGTGTGTGCTTTGAACTCTCTTGATGTATCTTCAGCTAAATTTCTATAAACAAAACAAATCAAAAAGGAACTCTCTCTCTCTCTCTATCTTTCACATTTGGGATATTTGAAGTATGTTAGGTATAAAAGCTTTAACTAGTTCTCGCTCTCTCTCTTCTGATCTTATGATTTAGCAACAACATTGGTAAATTGTATGAAAATATAAATTCTCAAAGCTCATTAATTAAACAAAACAAAAAAAAAGAAAACTTCATTAAATCGTTGCAAAAGCTTTCAGTTGCCTCGCTAGCTTTTACTTAGCCTTCTAACCTCTAACAACTCCTAATGTACGATTTGTAACCCGCCTCCCACCAATGAATTTTCTACTCTAATTAGCTAAGTAATACCCTCACCCACCCACCCCCATCTCAAGCTAGTCAAGCTGCTCGCCAACAATTTGTACTATATATAAATATATATGTATGTATCCATTTAACAACTCGATAACCCATGTAACCCTCTTGTCTGTAAATATTGTGTTGTCTGCGCCGACAAAAAAGAAATCTATATATATATAAACGATATACATATATATATATATATATCTAAACATATTAACCTTTGTGTATGTAAAAAAGTTTGTTTATGAGAGACACCCTGTATATGTACGTGTATATAGACTAGCTTAGTCTATTGTATTGCTGCATACAACATATAATTAGGCTTTAGTCAATACTTCTATCAAGTTGTTTTAGTTAAGTGCGCTTAACTTGTGCTTAAAGACAAGTTAAGCTAACTTCACATAAGTATAAAAATTCCCAATTTCATTTAATAATAATTGTAAAAATCTCTTGTGGCGATCGAAAAATTTATAATAGGGTAAATTTTTCTCCTGCTCCGATGGTTCCAAAATGGTGAGAGAGGAATGCTTGTAAGTATTCAAAAAAAATATATATATTTAAATATATAATTTACTAATATGTATATTAATTTTATAAATTAAAGTGGAACATATTTGGTCTATGAGGGCGGCGATATGAATAAGCCGCGTCTCAAGGAGCGTGAATGGAAAAATAATGGTTTCCACTTTGATGACGTGGCCAAGGGCATGTTAACACTATTTACCGTTTCCACCTTTGAGGGTTGGCCATCGTAAGTACTTAGCATTTACTTCTTAACATATTTACTAAACTAAATTCAATTTTGTTTTCCCATCTAGCCTACTTTACGTCTCTATTGACTCGAACAAGGAAGATGGAGGTCCAATACATAACTTCCGTCCTATCGTCGCTGCCTACTATATAATCTATATCATTATAATTGCCTTCTTCATGGTCAATATCTTCGTCGGTTTCGTTATTGTCACATTTCAAAATGAAGGCGAACAGGAGTATAAGAATTGTGATTTGGATAAGAATCAGCGTAATTGCATAGAGTTTGCATTAAAAGCGAAGCCGGTGCGGCGCTATATACCCAAACATGGCATACAGTATAAGGTTTGGTGGTTTGTGACGTCATCATCGTTTGAATATACCATATTTATATTGATTATGATAAACACGGTCACACTGGCCATGAAATTCTATCAGCAACCAGTCTGGTATACCGAATTGCTGGACGCGCTAAATATGATATTTACAGCCGTCTTTGCCTTGGAATTCGTCTTCAAATTGGCCGCTTTTCGATTTAAGGTAAGTTTATGGATTATATCCATATAGTAAAGTACTGAATATATATTATTTTCAAAGAAAAATATTTAAATAATTTAATGAATTTTGTATATAATTTTATATTTTTGTATAGAACTACTTTGGCGATGCGTGGAACGTTTTCGATTTTATAATTGTGCTGGGCAGCTTTATAGACATTGTCTATTCGGAAATTAAGGTTTGTATGATCTAAAATCTATTATTCCTATATATTATATATTATATATTTTCTATTCTTAACTTTCCTATTATTTTTTCAGAGCAAAAACACTTCGCAGGCCGCTTGTGATATAGTTGAGGGCTGTAAAGCCAAGGTCAAGGAGGTTCGTATTTCGCTAATTTTCTAGGCTAACATTTTTTCTAAAAAATTCCCTGTTTAATTTTCAGGCTGGCTCAAATTTGATTTCCATAAACTTCTTTCGCCTGTTTCGTGTCATGCGTCTCGTCAAGCTGCTGAGCAAGGGCGAGGGTATACGCACACTGCTTTGGACCTTCATTAAATCCTTTCAGGCTCTGCCCTATGTTGCGCTGCTTATTGTGCTGCTCTTCTTCATTTATGCTGTGGTGGGCATGCAGGTGAGTTAAACTCTAACTATTCCGTTTGCATAATGAAATCTAAAATTTTGAATTCGTGAACTTAAAAGCATATTTGAATATAAATTTAATCATATTTTGTATTATCTTAAATTGCCGCTTAAAGATGTTCGGCAAGATCGCTTTAAATGGCGGCACGGCCATAACGCGCAACAACAATTTCCAAACGTTTCAACAGGCTGTCTTGGTGCTCTTTCGTTCAGCCACTGGCGAGGCCTGGCAGGATATTATGATGGCCTGTTCAGCGCAGCCGGAAGTGAGATGTGACGAGCTGTCGGATACGCCAAATGCACAATGCGGCTCATCCATTGCATATCCCTACTTCATATCTTTCTATGTGCTCTGCTCCTTTTTGGTAATAATAATATTATTACACTACATGTATGCATAACTATAGCTTTATGTTTCCTTTCAGATCATCAATCTGTTTGTGGCTGTCATTATGGATAATTTTGATTACTTGACGCGTGATTGGTCTATTTTGGGCCCTCATCATTTGGATGAGTTTATTCGTCTGTGGAGCGAATATGATCCGGATGCCAAGGGACGTATCAAGCATTTGGATGTGGTCACATTGCTGCGTAAAATATCACCGCCTCTGGGCTTTGGCAAACTCTGTCCGCATCGCATGGCCTGCAAGCGTCTCGTCTCCATGAACATGCCTCTCAACTCCGATGGCACGGTGCTCTTCAATGCCACCCTGTTTGCGGTGGTGCGCACCTCGTTGAGCATCAAGACGGAGGGCAATATCGACGATGCCAATTCCGAACTGCGCGCCACAATCAAACAGATATGGAAGCGCACAAATCCCAAGCTGCTGGATCAGGTCGTTCCGCCGCCTGGAAATGATGATGAGGTGACAGTGGGCAAATTCTATGCCACATATTTGATACAGGACTATTTCCGACGCTTCAAGAAGCGTAAGGAGCAGGAGGGCAAGGAGGGTCATCCCGATAGCAATACGGTCACACTGCAAGCAGGTCTGCGCACGCTGCATGAAGTGTCGCCGGCGCTGAAGCGCGCAATCTCCGGCAATCTGGATGAGCTGGCCGAGGAACCGGAGCCCATGCATCGCGTAAGACTAACTGAACATCTATCCATATGAAATGCATGACTATACTCTAACTCTCTCGCATTCTCTTTCTTTAACAGCGCCATCACACGTTGTTCGGCAGCGTTTGGAGCTCCATACGGCGTCATGGCAACGGCACGTTCCGTCGCAGCGCCAAAGCCTCTCATAGTAACGGCGCTCTGACCATTGGTGGCTCTTCGCTCGCCGCTGCTGGCGTTGGCGGCAGCACCATGGTTCTGGGCAGCGCCGATACTGCCGGCACAGATTATCTATACGACAATCTCAATCGCAGTGTGGCCGATGGCGTCAATCACATCACGCGCAACATTATGCAGGCGCGTTTGGCGGCTAGCGGTAAGCTACAAGATGAGCTGCATGCGAGCAGCGGCGGCGAGTTGCGCACCTTTGGCGAAAGCATCTCGATGCGGCCGTTGGCCAAAAATGGAGGCGCTGCAGCATCGACTGTTACTGGCACTTTGCCGCCGGAGGCAAATGCATTATCTTATGAGTGAGTATTAGGGGTGGGAACTGGGCGGTTAATCAAAAACGTAACGGAGGGAGTTCTAGTGGGGCGATAGCAGGGTGGCGTTGCACATGGCTCTAGCTAACTGCTAGCCGCTGTGAGTTGGTCATTTGGTTTTCTTTATCTTCTTTTATATTTTCTTTTTGATAATAATATCTCAAATAGCCGCACATTGAAGCTGTCAAGTTCTTGAGTTATACCATACCATACGATATACTTCCTGTTACTATGGCTTGCTGTTTAGTGAGAATTTTTCTGTTTTTTTTTGTTTTTATCATGATATATATTTTTATAATCATCATTTGGCCACGATTTTAAATGGCATTTTGTTAAACACTTAGTGCGCCTTAAACGTTTTTGTAATGAACAAAAGGAGCCCGGCCCGAACAGGTTCCGCAAATCATTTCATTGTTGCAATTTAGCGAATTAGTCGACCAAAAACCCAATTTAATCTAAGCAAAATAAAATATATATATACATACAATATATATGACTATAAATGATATAGTTTAAACAAAAGTAAAAAGGTTTCCTTAAAATAAAAAATACGAACAACCAACCAACCAACCAACATTCACTGAGAACCGAAAACGTACCGTAAAACAACAACAACAAAAATTTACTCAATTCCCCGAACATTAATTTCAGCAACCGCAATCGTGGTATTTTATTGCATCCATATAACAATGGTAAGCGCAAAAATGCTGCAATTGCAACAATAACTACTGCAACAGCAAACAATTGCAATTGCACAAAAAAAAAAAAAACAAATACAAAATAATAAAAAAAACATTAAACCCAATTAAAACAAGTTTCTTATAATTTTCTTAACTTTCCTAAATAACAAATTTTGTTTGTTTGTTTGTTGTGGCATTTATTTTATTTCTGTTTGGAGTTTTTTTTTCTACCACACACGAATCCTATTTCTCCTTTTCCTCAACAAACTCTAATTGTTTTTTGTTTGATTTGCGCAAACTAATTAACTTTAATTTATGAACATTTTCGGTATATATATATATATACATACATCTAACATTTGTAGCGCAGCATTCAAATTACACATTTTAATTGTACATTTCGTTTTACGTAAAAAGCCACTAAAAACAAAAAACAAAAACCCAAACAAAAACAAAACAAACAATTCTGAGTTGTGAGTTCTGAATTTTGCCTGCGGCATGCCAAAAAAACAAAAAAAAAAAACAATATTAAATTAATTATATAAAAAAAAAACTAACTAATGTGCGCAATTGTATTGAAGCAACAAAATTAAATTTGTTTTCAATGTATTTTTTTGGCTGTTTGTTAAATGCGGCGAAAATCGATTAAACAATTATATAATATAACACTCATCCATATGGTTATCCATATCGATTCGTAGTACACATTAATAGCCATAGTTAACAATGTAATTGTAGTTCATTTTGTAGTTTAGTTTTGGGCTAATCTAGAAACGCTTTTGCTGCCAATTATATATATCTATATATATATATATATATATAGTATACTCTGCCATAGTTTACAGTCACACGAAAACATCATTGAAACACGTTTGCATACACAGAATTTTAATTAATATAGGTAATTTTATGTTAATTATAAAACTTAATAGAGAGCTATTAGAAGAATTTTCAAATTTGAAAGTCAGAAATGAATTTTCAAGCTTCAAAACAAAAGTAATTAAGTTATCATAGCTTTGTTTTAATTAAGAAGTGTTTACCATTTTTACAGCTTAATTACTGTAGTAATTAATGCCATGATACAATTTGTATAGTCATAAATCAATCATTTAATATATTTAACAATCTGATGACTTAAGTGGAATTATATTTTCCAGGCATAATTCTTAAGTATTTCAGTTTTTTATTAACAATTAATGAAGTAATTAATTAATTTCGTAAAATGATTACTTTAGTAATTATAATATACAAAATTATTATCTCAGTAATTATAATAAATAAAATAATTAATGAAGTAATTAATTATTTAAGGCACAATTACTTAGTGCTTATATAATTTCTAAGCTTAATTTAATTACTGAAGTAGCTGTTTTATATATTATAATTACTCCAGTTACTATATTTTTTAGCTATAATTATATATTATAATTAGGTATATTACTTCTCTAACTATTTCAACTTTGCATAATTACTATAGTTATTTTACTAAGGTGATTAAAATATTAAAGCAATCAAGAAAGGCCTCCACAATTACTTCAATAATTCTACTACTTAAGTTTTCCATGCATAACTACTTCAGTAATTATAATTTGCAGCCACAAATATTGAAGTAATTACAGATTCTAAATACAATTTCTTCAGTAATATTAAAAGCGGTTAAGTAATTATTAATTCTATATATAATTACTTTAGTTATTATATTAAACAAATTAATTTTACTAAATAATTTTAAATGTTTGTTTAAAATTCAAAGAGATATAATTACTTTACTTTTTACAAGCCATGCAGTATAGTATAGTTATACAATATTAAGTAGGAATTTTGCTTGAATTTAAACAAGTCTTAATAGTTAAAATGTACGAACATAATCAGTAAAATGTCTGATTATTAAAATACAACACTCAGTTAGAAGCTGCCCATCCCCCCTTTGAGATAGACAATGTCAACCAACCCAACCAACTAACAACTAACTTTTCCAGCTTCAAAGCGTTTGTTTGTTTTTCTAACCAACATGCACATGGCTCCTTTTGTTGATTACAAACTTACAAATTGACAATTGATCGAGTCTAAATTGAAAATTGTTTAATTGCCATACAAATTGACAGTCATTTAAATACTATTATTAATATGATTAATTTGCGAGAAAAGCGAAAAACATTTCAAAATTCTATTCAAATTCTATGCCAATAATTGTGTTGTAAAAGTAATTTGTTTTTGTATAACTCTTTTTTATAAACCATCTTTATTATAGCATAAGTGATTCGAGTTTAAAAACAACCGAGTGCTGAGAGTCGAACACTGGATGAGTCTCAGAGAGTTCGAAGCACCTATTGTAGCTCTCATTCCAAGTGGGCAGAAAATATCATTATTTATTTTTCATTGCTATTTTCTGCGACGTTTTTTTTTTCCTTGTACGAAAAGAGAACCATTTCCTGAGTGTGTATATATATATATAAAACAAAGTGAGCTTTACGTAAGTGCTTAGACCTGCGTGGAATCTAAACATAACACCAACAATCAACAACAACAACAACAACCTACAACAACAAGAACAACAACAACAACAACTGAACAACAATCGTTGAAACACGCAACAAAGAACGAATCGAATGATTGAAAATGAAACTATAAAAGGTTACCATAATCAAAGTATATCCACACAAAAACTTAATCGAAATGATATTGGTGTCTATATATCAAGTAAATATATATATATATATATATATATATATACATATATAAAAATAAATATATATTTATATATGTATATATATATATATAGCCATATAACAGTGTTGTTGTGCCCATATGTACTCATTTATAAGCTGGCCTGGCCGATTGAGCGTACCTATCAAAATGTGTGCCTTGCGTCCATCAAATATATTTTATAATCTTACAATTATAATACCCATGTCAACGATATATATATATATATATATATACATACATATATACTTAATTATTTTTGATATGCCAAATCTTCAAAAACCAAAAAAAATATTGTTTATTAACTGTTGTCTCAATGTTGTCTAAACGTCGCTTTTTATGTTTTTTATATGTCGGGATGTCCCAATAGGGTTATACACAGAGGACCCAAATACAAAACCTATACACTCTGTGCATACCCACATACACACACACACTCACATTCACACACACATACACTGCTTGGTTTTTGATTGAGCTTGAGCTGAGCCGCCTGCTTCATGCCCATCTCGATGCCTTAGATAATGCCTTAGTGTACCGCCTTTGTAGAGCCCAAAGTTGATGAAAAGCATCAAATATTGTATATGCCTCAATATATATAGAGATCGTTGCTTGCTTTATATCGTATACATATATATATACATATATAACTAATCAACTTTTGTTTTCTATAGAACATGCTTTTATATATCATTTACATAAAGCTGTACAATAACATCTAACATATTAATAGCTTGTATTATTGAATGCTTGAACTAACAGTCAAATGTAATTTAAGATATCTTATGTATAGTATATAGGCTTGATGATCAAACTAGACTGAAGTACGATGTTGGAGTAGCATAATAAGCGATAGTTTGTATTAGAATAATTGCAATGTTTAAGAGATTTTGTCATTTTGGGAGCAGTAAAGTAGAGATAGGATTTTCTGAAGGTTTTGTAGATGGCTAAATCTATATATAAATCTTGTGTAGTCTTTTTGTAAGCGATAATTGTTGTAGTGAATGTATTTTTGAGTGATAATTCCCATAGCTAATGTAACATATGATATAGTAATATTTCAGAAAAAGTATGATAAGTGATATTTAAGTACTAGTTTCTGTAATCTATTATTATAAAGTAACTATTCAGCACTAGTTCCTATATCAATTGTGTAATATTCTGAATTTTTATCAATGGTTCGCGTAGCATATATTTTATATAAAAGTTCTTTAACGATAGTTGACATTACAATAATAATTCAGCGATATTTCCAACTATCCTGTCTCTCTCTCTCTCTCTCTGATATAATCATTTAGAAAAAGATATAATCAAGATGAAATTAAAAAGATAGATACAATATAATCATTAGGATGTCATGAGAGCTTACAGACTTAAAAATATATATTTAATTTCTTTAAAATTCAAAAGACAATACAGGTTGAAATGAAACTTCAGCTTGAATCGAAGTAGGTAAATAAATTGAAAAATAATATTACCTATACTCAAAAGAGTATAGAGAAAGTAAATAAATGTTGCATAAGTTAACTATAAAGGTCAGTAGATAATTTTAAATCAATAATTTATGCAAAAAAAACAAAACCAGTTCACCTATTAAAGTTCAGTTTAACTATACAAAAATGTATAGACAAAGTTGAAACGATCATCAAGCGCTGTAAAAAAGAAACAAAAATACTATACTAATAATCCCTATGCAAAAGCATATGCTTTTCATCAATTGCAGCTAATCTATGTTTGTTTTTATATATTTATATTCTATGCAATTCATATATATAGTCTACGCGGCCAATGGTGCTATTCCTGGCCACGAACGCATGATCCAATCGACACCAGCTAGTCCCTACGATCAGCGTCGTTTACCAACTTCATCTGATATGAACGGCCTAGCCGAATCATTGATTGGAGGGGTAAGTGTAATGCAGAACCAATTCAAATGGCCATAACACTAATGCATTTTGATTAGGTACTCGCCGCTGAGGGTCTGGGTAAATATTGTGATTCAGAATTTGTGGGCACAGCTGCACGAGAGATGCGTGAGGCGCTGGATATGACGCCCGAGGAAATGAATTTGGCTGCACATCAAATTTTGTCAAATGAGCATTCGATGAGTCTCATTGGCAGCAGCAATGGCAGCATCTTTGGTGGCGCTGGTGGTGCTGGTGGCGGCGGCGGCGGCGGTGGTGGTGGTGGTAGCAGCAGCATTGCTGGTGCGTTCGGTGGCAGCGCTAGTGGACCATCATCATTCTCGCCAAGAGACGGTTCGGGCACTTTACAATCACCACCGATACCAGATAATCGTCTAAGACGAGTTGCCACAATAACGACCACTAACAATAATACTAAGTCTCAATTTAGCCAAAATAATACGAATAATATAAATAGTAGAACAATGTCACCCACATTACAACAACAACAACAACATCAACAACTATCGCCTCAGCGTAATCTAGGCAGTGGTCAGGGTGATCCTGCCTCCTTCTCATAGCATACAAATTGTAGTCCATATATGCAAAATGTCTTCTTGATGGAATTTTAAATATTAACATTTATGAACATTTTTTTTGTATCATTTTTAGAGCAACCAAAAAAAAATATTGAATAAAAAAACAACACTAGACATAGAATATTCAAATCGAAAAAAAAAAGAAATAAATAAGCCACATTATGTAAAACCTAGGAAAAACGCAAACAAAACAAAAAAACAGAAAAAAAAACACATTTGTAAAACTTGTAAAAAGCATTGTATATGTACTTACTTATATAATTAATGGTTTGCCTTTTTGATAACGTCTATGATGGTTTATCGTCCTTTATGAACAACCAGCGAAAAAAAAAAAATCTGAAAAAAACCAACAACAATAAATATAACACACAAAATATTGTATATGAACAAGAATAAATATATATATTTTTTAAAAATTGATAAATGAAAAAAAAATGTAAAAGAAAACACACACAACCTAATTGATTAGTTCTTATAATCATCAATAATAATTCTAATAATAATAATATAATCATTCATCATAATATGTACATCAGCATGCCATCTACTTACATTTGCTGTACGTATTTCAATTTAGACGCATTTTATTTTTTAAGTATTTAATAATTGCGTAAATAAAGCGATACTAAATATGGAATTGTTTAATATGTAAAAATTGTAAACCAAATGAAATGAAACAAAAACAAAAACAAAAACAAAAACAAAAATCATATAAACTAATTAATTTAATAGCGAATTTTCAATGAATGAACGCCCAAACTGAATAATGAATTGTTACGATTGATTTTATAAAAATAAATGAGCAAATTTAAAAAATTAACATTTCTTTTGCATTTAATTGGGTATGCCGGGTAT
Source organism: Drosophila leonis (assembly GCA_035045365.1). NCBI lineage: Eukaryota > Metazoa > Arthropoda > Insecta > Diptera > Drosophilidae > Drosophila > Drosophila leonis. Next base: position 4,490,746 of record JAWNPC010000389.1, read on the forward strand.
GCTTTGTCCTGAAACCTGCACAGAGCTGATATTCCACTCATTCTACAACAAACATCTCATTCCAACATACACGCAGAACCACGCATAACGACGCGCTCTGCTTACTGCGAAATTTACAGAGCGGCTTCAGTTGGACTGTTGTGAGCGTTTTGCTAGGGCAAATGAATTGTGGACTTTTTGAGAGCGTCATCATTGATATCTCGTGGAGTGAAGTGATCAAAGCAAAAGTCTCTAATAATTGAAATACTTTTGCTTTTCAAGGTGGTAGGAATCATAATATTTCACAAATTAAAACATTCAAAATCTATTCATTCATCGCACAAGCCTAAGCAGCAATTTATAAGTCTCTAGCTTTTGTGGTCTTCGAGCTGCGTTTAAAATATAAAATCAAACTATCGATTTCTTATCGATATTAAAGAAAATGGGTGAAGTTATCGAATAAATAAACTGATATACAGAATTATGCATTTAAAATTTGCCTAGCTTTTGTGGCATACGAAATTGCCGCGTTCATACGCACGGATGGCCAGACGGACATGGCAAGTCGTGTTATTTAAGACTAAATATACTTTATAGCATCTGCAACGCCTCTTTTTGCCTGTTTTATTACTATACCCCAAAAGTATTGACAAATTGCAGTACTCATAAATGGATAAGAAAGCATAAATATTGTTGTTGGAATGTTTGCATAAATATATGAATGTCCGATCAAAATGAAACTTTTGAGAGAATAATCAGAGCACAAAAAAATGTATATTTCAGCCAAAAACTAATGATTTATCTTTAATAATAAGTTTTCTACGATTTTAGGAGATAAAGGAAAATGTAACTAAAAAACTTAATTATCATCTGTGTATACTTTCAAAGAAGTGAGGGAAAACATGCAAGCATCGAATTATTAAGTCGTTATTTGCTAACAAGAGTTGAACCAAAGCGATGATGAACAAACTGAAAAGTGCATGAAGTAGCCAAACAGTCAATTTGCTCAATTTTCGTGTTTTTATACCTTACTATTGTTGTATTAGACATAATCAACTAATACATATAGCTTTTATTTATGTATTATATATGCAGCTCTTTAGATAAATTTCAATTAATTTACTATTATCAATATCACTTAAAATTATATATTTATTTAATCAATAATATAAAATAAAGCACAATTTTAATTAGATTTTCAACTTCATAAAAAAACAAAAACAAAATAAAAAACTATGCACCACATTGCATTTACAACATGTACAAATGTTGCATCAACTCTTTAAACAAAGCCATAAAAAACCAATAGTTTGGCAACAAGCTGCTGCCATGGCAGAGGCAGCCGAACAAACTTAATTAAAAACAAGTAAGCACATTGCAATTGGGCGTCATCAACTGTGTAATACTCGTTCACGGCTTAAAAATAGCAAACAAAATATGCAAATATTGAAATTATTTGATATATGTATGCCATGGGCGGACTATAGAATTTATGAATCGAACTTTAGAGGACGTCAACAGTTATGCGCCTGTAGAACTTGATTATGCTCGCTCTAACTATTAACTATTAACTATTAATTAATAAATTTCCCGACCTGCCACAACTCCTATGGGCGTAGCTATATAAACTTGACATTTTCTATTCAATTTCCTATACCCTACTTTCAAAAGCATCGAAACCTTGAACAAGAACCAATCTAATCCTTTCACTTCTTAGCTTGACTTCTCTTTAATTTTTATTGAAATATTTGTTAAAGTTATTTAAAGTTTATTTATCCAGTATTTATAGCGTTCAAAAAATGAAAAAAGAAACCGAAGAAATTTCTCTTTTATAAATTTGCTCTATTTTATTTATTTACAACTCGAATTTGACCTTCTGTTGCTGGCAGCTGTACGTTTATAGCTTGACCAGGACGTGTTAATCTGCCACACCAAGGATTTAGTAGCACCCGCTACACCCTACCTACCCTATCCGGGCGCACTTAAGGAAAAACTTTGCACAGTCAACCACAAAAACACAACACACAGATCGATTTTCTGTCTTGTGCATTTTCTTAACAACACTTTTCCTTTTTCTATATATATTTTTGTTGTTGTTGTTGTACTTTTCGGTCTCCCTCTCCCTCTCTCTCTCTCTCTTGCCTTTCGTTGTGGACTCTGCACATTGCAATTTGGCTGGGACTTGCCAATGCCATTGTTTGACTTGGGCTAATACGAGCTGAGCTGAAAGCAGCAACTGCCTTTGCCTTTGCCTTTGCTGTTGCCGCTGCTTCTGCCTGTTTCAGCTACTACTGCTTCAGCTGCTGTTCAGTAAGAATACAACTGAGATTTCCAAGACGTCCAGCACGTTCGGATCGAAGGGGGGTCCAAAATGTACCATGATTAAATATTTGCACGGTCAAAATCATCGACAGCTCGGGGAGCTTTGCCAGCACATGGAATATGCAACTAATCATCTGATGTCTACAATGTGCCCCACCATAAATATTTCACATGCTCTCATGTAAAGGCTCTAATGCATTCTGTGCAAATATTCAAGGAGCGTCTGTATATGTGTGTGTGTATGTGCGTACGGGTATGTGCATTTGGTAGCCCTAGAGTATTTGATCAAATATCTAAAGTAGGTACAAGTTGGTCTAATACATTTATACAGTATTTATTTTAGTAGTTCCTGTATTAACACTGTTGAAAATCAATGCCAACTTGTTTAGAAATAAGTGTTCCAAAATGCTACAGAAAAGTAAAAGTAATGCCGAAATGAAAAATGAAATCTCATTGTCGTGTAATAAGCCAACGAATAAACATCTCTCCTCAAAAATTAAAAAAAAAAAATTATTTTAAATTGTGAAAAATTTTAAAGAAAAAAAAAATGTTTTTTGTTTTTGATTGTGATGTGCTATAGAAGAAAAAAACCCAAACTACAAGCGATGCATAACTAAAGCTAAGTGAAATTTCTTTATTTATTGATATACTTATAACCAATTTAACAAATTCTCTACGGAAATTTCTAGAATTTCTCATAACCTATAATAGTTTTTCAATTTATCAACTGAAATCTTTAACGCCCTTCAAGCAACTTTCTGCAATAACCATTCGAGCACTGAGCAGCATTTTAATGTGGGTTTTATTTTTGGGTACTCCATGGCGCTGACAGAACATAAAAAAAACCAAAACTTTTCTCAGTGCAATTGCTTATTGCAGGCACTTAACCAATCGAATGGTGTTATGCCAACTCTAACAAAAAGTCGTCGGCAAGTCTGCATGATTTAATAGTTGATTCACAATCAGTAGATATAATTGCGCTGCTAGCCCAAAAGAAAACAACTATAAACTGGTTAGGGAGAGATAGAGAGAGAGAGAGATGGAGAGAGAGTGAAAAAAGAAGCATAGTCATAGTTAAACGGCCCATTAAACAAGCTGCCTGCACACGGCATTTAGTTTTTGCCGCAGGCCTAATTGGCCTCATTATGTGTACAAAAATTGCGTTGCTCATTTGCGATTAACCGCACGTAGAGCATTACTACAAAAAATAAACAACAAAAAAAACAGGATATATATACATAAGAACAAAGTATTGTTGCACAGCCGAAGAGTTCATACACTAGCTGATATATGGTATCGACGGCACGTGTGGAAATTTAACAAAAAATTTAACACAAAATAATTTTTCATAAATTTGTCAATTTTCGTTTTAATGACAGCTTTTCATGTCATCCAATTGTAGGCCTAATTTTCTATGACAAAATTGTTACACAGCTTTGACAAATGAATCGGAAGTAGAAAAAATATTTAGAGAAATGTACATATATTATATGTCGAAGCCGATTCCCGTGGTGCTGCTGACTTTCACAACAACGTGGTCATCTTCATATATGTATGTATATGTACATACATACATATATATTTCTAGTTGCTTCTACTTATGTTGTCAACTGACAACCATAACGAATGGCCAAAATAGCCAACTCACTCTCACTCAGCAACTTCGGGACAGCTATATTTGTCTCTGTCTCTCTCTCTCTCTCGCGAAGTGGCAACTCTAGAATACAGCTCAGAGCTGACAATCGTGCTGGCAACACGCAAACTCACTTGGATTATATCTCCACGACAACTCTGTACAAGTTCTTAGCCAACACTACTACTGCTACTAACAGTAGCAGACTCTGCTGTTAGACTGCGCTGTTAATTACATCTATTATGCTTTTACCCCATTGAAAATATGAATCCATCTGTCAATCAATAAAAATAATAAATACAAGAAAAATATGTAGCAGATGATACAACCAGGCCTACCTAGTTTTCATGCCAGATTTGTGGTTGCAGAAATTTTATAGAATGGTTTATGGGGAATACTGATGTAGATATGTACACATTATGTCAATGAATTATTCAAGTCGTTATTTATATTTCGAACTCATTAAAAATATGAATTCAAATTATAATTTGATTTATATAATTAATTATTATTATTATAATATTTATTTGCTTATTATAATTTTATTTTAAAATTATTTTCTTTTATTTATATTGTTTAAATTTCTCTATAATTTTCCTATTCTATTTTAACTAAGGCAACTAAATAACTGATTTAATCAAAAAAGAAAAAACTTCTGTCCACTCATTTTACACCACAAATTTGATCAGCTCGATAACATTTACCGCCCCACCACAACCATTTTTAAGAGTATAAAAAGGCAGCTAATTCTTTTTTCCTTTTTTTTTGTTGCTGCAAATCAGGTTGAAATTATGCATGATTTCTCCCATAGACAGTCAGTGCCACTGTTGAATTGGAAGAACAATTTTTGCACACACTGCCGCTGGCATTATCTTTTGTGTGCCTTTATCAGACCAGACATTTAGAGGTATTCAGCGCACGGCATTAACCACATTTGTATTCCGCCAAAGAACCAGCTAATTTCACGTTGAGTAGAATATATAGCCACAGGTAAAACAATGCCAACAAGAGAAAAAAAGAAGCAGAATGAAAATTATCCATGTTATGATGAGTAAGAGGAAACGGTATAGCAAATTGGTACAGCGAAGTATTAATTACCTTTGCCAAAGGCGCATGGAAAGAGTGTTGATAAACGAGTGCAGATGTTGCCAGCAGAAATGAACAGTGTTAATAAATCCTGCCGCATTTCAAGCAACATTTTATTTTCCAATCAGAAAACAAACGTGTATTTTACATAAAGGCCCATGGCTTATTAGATTATTTTCCATTCTCAATAAACATTTTTCCGTTGTCTCATTGTTCAACACAATAAGTAGCACATTAATTTTAATGGCAGCCCTTTAAAAGCAGGCTTCGTTTCCTTAAGACTCGCCTGGCCAACTAGCTTAAGGTGGTCTATTAAATTTGTATATCTTAATATCAGTAACCAAACTCATTTTACATAGCTAAGGCAGCCAACATTTTCTTTTATGCTTGGTAGAAATGTTTGCGTTCTGAGATTATGAATAGCTAAGCTAATCCTCCAGCTGTGCGGCTCTTAAATATAGAATTTTCTTCATCTCTGGCCTGTCGGTATATGCGTTACATAAAAATATTATTTAGTATTTTTTGTATTTTTCAAAACGATTATTTGTCCTTATATTTTATATTCACTTCTGTTTGGTTGATGACAACAAATTTCAGTTTTTCAATTCTTTTAATTTCATATTAAATAATTGCTATTTAGCATTTTCAAACAATTTTATTTTTTATAGTTTTATATATTTTTCTTTCTTTGATGTTGATGGATATCAATTTTCATATTTATTTATATTATATTTTATTTGTAAAGATACATTTTACAATATTATTATTTATTAAATTTATTTCATTCATTTCATTAATTTTTAATTATTTTTTCTCTTTTTTTTAACTTATTTATTTTGATTTCTTTATTTTTTCGGCTAGGGTGAATACTAAGCAGTGTAAATAAAAGTTTTAAGAAATTGTTCATTACTTTTTAAACTTTAAGAAAAAGTTTTAAAATTTGTTCTTCATTTTTCTCGCTCATTTTATTTTTCAGTAATTTATAAAATTTTATTTCTAGTTCTATTTTCCTTTGGGCTATTTTATGCCTGAAAATTGATTTTTTATGATTTTTATCTATTTAGTTACTAGTTTTTCCCTAATAATTTTTACTTTTTATGACGTTCCATCTCTGTTTGTTAAATGAAATACAAATTTATACATATATTCAGAAGGCTCAACCCTAGCTTAACTTTGTACATTTATTAAAATTTTTCAACTAGCATAAATTACAGCTGAGAGAATTTATGCAATCATTTTTGGCATTTAAGAAGCATTTTGTCAACAGCGAAAGGAAAAGGGAACAAAATTATAAGCAAATGCGATTTAACATATTAAAGCCATAAAACGCTTTGGGCCGCGCTTGCGTTGTATACCCCGCCAGGCGGCACATGCAACAAACACCAACAGGAGCCGCGCGAAAAGCAGAGCTCACGCTGACATTGTTTATAAGATTAAAAACAGCAAAACCAACGCAACAGAAAAAAAAAGTATGAAGTAAAATGTCTGGCTGACTGCCTGGCAGACTTTTCACTCAAGTCTGCCTGGGCTGCACGCTCCCCCTGCCCCAAAAAATTCCTATAGAAATATGTCACAGCATGTGAAAGTGAGAGACAGCGACAAAAAAACCGAGGTGTAATATCCTGCTTGACAAACAGAACAACAGCAGCGAAAAAAAGAAATGCAGAACAATGTGTTGTGAGCACAGGATGCCAAAAAAATATATATTGGGGCATGGAAAATGCGAACGCACTGTGGGTGGTCGGTACCCAGGCAGGCAGCTCCTTTGCACTTTCTTTAGTCATTTCGAGTGTTTATTAAAAAAAAAAAGAGAAAGTGAGAGAAAATATATATACGATGATTACTGATGTTCTGCTTGTTGACCAAACTGTCAAATTGGCAGATCACAAGCAGCGCGTTTCCATCAATCTCCAGCATTTGACTAACCAAAGCGAACCGACTTGGCCACAGGACATTTGCTCATCTGTTTAGACGATTTGTGTCTGTCAATATGTCAAGTTGTGTCTGCGCCATAAACAACAGCAACATTGAGGTCCGGGCACTCAAGTTGCAATGCAACTTCTAATCAAGCATAGGCCATAGGGCAACTAAAACGTGAGAATTGAATCAACTTAAGCGACTTCTCTTTATATGCCATCTGTTCATTAGGATTTGCTGCAATTTTCACCTTTTGATTATATTTCATGATGGGGTTTGAATTACTATACTCTGATATACTTTACTATAGCTCTTATGTACTTTAAACGATTCCACACTATCCACTTTTGTTGCATTTATATTTAAAAATTATTGAATTAATAGCAAAACTTTAAACAAATATTTTTTTATTTTTTGTAAGTAGCTAAAATAGGTAGAAAAACAGATTACAAAATCTAAGAATTCAAAATAAATAGAAATACATTTTATACTTTATTGGAAATATGTTATTCTTTTTGTAAAAGCTAAATAAATTAACCTAAAGAGAACATAAGCAAAACTATTTCTACTAACAACTCGCCTTCACACAGCTAATCGAAAATTTCAAGAAGCTTTTTTTTACATATAGCAAATAGTTTATCTACAGAATCAAGCGACACATCATAGCTACAACAACCAACTAACTAAAAAAAAAAAAAAAGAAACGGACAACCCAATAAATAATATAAACTTTTAATGCCAAATGCATCAGTTGAAGGGCATATAAATCCGCTTAAACTAGCAGACAGCTAAGGGAAGGCAAACTGTGAGAGGGTAACAGCCAGTCAATCAGGCAGTGCGAGCGGGTTGCATCAGCAGGAAGTCAGCTAGTCGGCTAACAATTCAAGCAAGCCAGCCAGCCAGCCAGCCATCTAGCCATCCAGTCCATTCACTCATTCATTCAGTCAGGCAGTCAGTCAGTCAGTCAGTCACTCTATGTGCTCGGTCGAAATGAAAAAGAATGATGCAAGTCGTAAGTGACGGTGGGTAAAATTGCAAAAATATGAACGACGCGACGGCAAATGCATTTAAGAGTGATTCGTTCAGCGTTGCTGCCAGTGCTTACTTCTCTTAGCACTGATTCTTCTTCTTCTTGCAACAACAACAACAACGATAACAAGAGCAAACAGCTCGTTGACTGTCATATTAATGCCACGTTGAGGCAAATTTAGCGGCGACTGTTTGTCACTTTTGAAGTGCCTGGCGAATTGCTGTTGCGCTTTGATTGAATTTGCCCTTTGAGGCGCCAATAACTTAATTTGTCGCTTAGCAACATTGAAATTTGATTTTAAAAGAAAAATATGTATTGCTCAACTAGAAGATACTTTCCGCAGCTGAGAAGATTGTCGATATAGTCAAAAAGTATTGAAATCTCAGGTATTTATTATTCTTTATGTACGAAGTATTTAACGTCTACCTAGCCACAACCCTGCAGCCTTAATTAGAGAGACACTTTGGGAAATCTATAGGCACATAGAGATGGAAACATGAAGTTTGAAGTCTTGTATTCTAAGTGGACCTAGCCACAAGTGTAAACTTTTAAGAAAAATACTTAAATACAAATCGACGTGAAAGAAAAACTAGATCTGCAAGTGAAGTTAGCTATCTTGGAGATCTCAAAGGATACCATGTGAAACTTCATTATTATTCTTCTCTGAAGTTTTCACTGATTTACAAATACTTGTAGTTAAGATTGTAGATGCTTATAGAACAAGAAATATAATAAAATAATAGCCAAAGATGATTAGTCTTAATTCAATAGTTCAATTATCTAAATGAATATAGGTTACAGTGCCTCAAAAATATTTATAAGTTAGAATATGCTGACTAGCCAGATCGTTTCTATTCATATTGTGATTCAGCAAGTCAATAGATCTCAATTTAAATATTGCAAATAAATTACTTAAAATATTATTCCCATTTTCCGTACTGCACACAACCATTGACATCCTATTAAAACAACATACTCTAAAGGGTATTCAAATGGATAATCATGTTTATGGCCTTCAGTTTGAGGGTGTATTTTAAAAAGATTTAATGCACATTCAGTTTGTTCAATTGCACAAATTTGCATTCGCATTCGCATTCGCATTCGCATTCGCAATCGCATTGAATTAATCATGCACTCTCACGCCCACTGTCGAACGCCCACTCATTTCCGTTTTGGCAATCGTTAAAACTCACTTATCGACTGCTGGCAGCGCAACTACAACCATTTTTCGCTCAGAGTCCCGTGCACTATTCATTTAGTATGGCTTGGCTTCCGTTTACTTAAGCTGACATTAAAAAGAAGACGGCAAACATTTTTAGTTAATATGCAGAGAGAATCAAAGCGAAAAAGCAAATTAAATTTCTTTCATTTTGTTGTTTTTTATCTCTCTCTCTCTCCCAACACACACGACGACAACATTTTTACCCCTGTGGGTAATGAGATTTAAAGACATCTCTCAAAGGGCACGCATAAATAAATTGCAATGAAAATGTTGCAGTCGCAGGAAGCAGCATAAAATACGTGACATTTATGCACTCAAATATTAAATGAAAATTCTCAATTGAGCACAGTTAAATATACATTACAGTCGAAGGAGCATATGAAGAAGCTAGTCGCAGGCACACCTAAGTAATTGCTAAATTATGGAATTAAATAATTTAAAAGGCTTTTAAAAAATGTTGTGCATTTAAAATTACTATCATATCATAGATAACGATTTCAATAGTCACATGAGTAAATGCTGGAGTTTCAAAACCTATTTGTATTTAACTAAATTAAGATAGAAATCAACTAAACTGAAATTTGAGCAGTGGCTATCGACTGGCGTCGAGCTAACGCAGCACCCATTTCGATAGCAGTTTTCTGATTGACTTGCACTAGTATAAATTTTCGCCAATTAGAATCTTTAAATCGTTTTTTTTTTTCAAGTCTGCCAAGATTTGAACAACACTTCATATATTTTGATAGATAATAAATATAAATAATATCTTATTTGTTTTTTCCTTTTCGATTGGTCCTCAAAATTATCTCTAGTATAGCTCTCCAAGTCTGCTAAGATATGAACGTCTCTATATATATTGAATTGAATAGTTCGTTCACCATTCTGATTGATTTTTTGACACAATACATGTTTCATGTCAAATGCTAAATACATTATCTGCTGATTTCTTGACTCGGTTCGCTTTCTCACAAAACTTGACTTTACATTAATTCAAAATTACTTTTGGGAGTTTTTGGTAATTTTAAGTTTTCGCAGTCATTTTAGAGCGTTTCTGCTTCTGCTAATTAAGCCCATTGAAGCAATTTTTCAAGAAGCAGTGTCCAAAAAATCCATTTCACAGTTTCAACAACAAACATTTCTGCATTGCTTTAAACTTTGTCCAAAAAGCTTTTCTAAAAAAATAAATTTGTTAAAAAATCTATTAAGCGCACATAGAACATCTGTACAAATATCTTACTCCCCGATACTTTACTCATAGGCCCACTCTCGAGCAAACGTTAAACCAAAGCAATTCCTTTCACTCTCGCTGGTTCCTCATGATGCGTTAAGCCCATAATTTCTAACAAAAAGTATAATTCGATGAATTGAAATTGAAATTTACCTAGCTTCTTTCTCTTATAACTACATGTCTTGCTGGTTAATGGCACGTTCCAAGTATTAATACATATGTCAAATTTACCCCTACGTATATTAATACATCAATAAACTGGAAGCTCTGGAGCATATACATGTTTCTATGACAAAAGCAAAACCTTCAGTTGCTATTTACATTTATATAATTTTATAAATTTTAAATTACTATTTACTTAGTTTTTTGTGGCAGAAACTTATTTTCCTTACCTTCTATAATTTCCACAAAACACTACAATGAGAGCCAGCCATTAATCCATTATCTTACATAAATTTCTGTTGCAATTGACCATGCAAAAAACCTTCAGCTGCTAAAACAATTTCTCATCAATTTGATTGCAATTACAGTTTCCATCTGAATTTATGTTTGACGCCGCTCCGCCCCTTTTTCTTATCCAAACTTTACTCTCGAAATATATAAACTAATTTGCCTGTTGGTTTTGTCACGCGTTTGCATCCATCAGCGTGAAAACTGTCATAATTTTGGGCACAAATACTGACATCTCTATATATATATATAGAGAGAGAGAGAGAGGAGGGAGTGTGGAGCATGGAGCATGGTAGCTTGAGCTGCAAAAAGCAGAAAAATATTTTTCCACTGCATTAGAGCCAAAAATAGCAAAATAGCAAAATAGCAAAATAGCGCAGCCGAAGCCAATGTCAGACATGTGAATGTGGCGCGTTGGCCAGCAGCACGCTGATGCACTAATTACAAACATGTCAGCAGTGGCTGCTGCCGGGTCACGGCAATAGGTGGATGTGAGCACATGTGGAGCTGGTCAACGGCAGTTGGTGAGGGAGGGGGAGGGTGCAGTCGTTGGATTCCACTCATCATAATCAACGCGATGCTGCAAACTTGACTTCATTTCGCTAGCAACTTTTGGTCTGATGGCACATCAGCGGCTTTTCCACTGGTCCAGCTGTAATTTGGCAGCACATTTTGCCAACATGAAATTTGATTTTGACACAAACACAGACACACACACACACGTAGGCACAGCAGACAGTGTGTTAGATAATTATGATGCATCTACAGAGAGCTACATACATATGGTTGGTTCGTTGAACCTGCCAGTCTTAGCCAGCAGTACAATAGCAAGCAGCTGCCTTTTGTTTGACAAGCTCGCCAAAAAGGACACAGAACAATTGTAGTTTAGAATTTATTAAGTGCTTCCTGCTGCTAAGGCAGTCAAGAAGATGAGCTGCCAGGATGCACTTACAACTGTTGCCACAGGCTTTTAACTCCATACATATTTGTTGCTACCCTCTCTCTCTCTCTCTTCGCTATATCTATCATGATATGTATGTTTGTACATTTATGCTGCTCATATTTTAGCCAAAGTTTGTCCTTCCTGTCATGTCGCTTAGCTAGCTGTGTCGTATACGTACTACGAAGTGCACTTAATGCAAATGCCTAGTCTTTTAATTGACGATACTCTTGCGTGTTACATATCTGGCTTCACAAGTCCTATCCCACATGAATGCGCTGCTCTCTGTCCACTTATCATCGCCCAAAAACTTCCAAGTTTGCTGCACGGATATAATTTAATTCAGTTTGATATTATATCATCCTTTATTTATTATTTGAAAATTAATATAATTGATAAACTAGTTAAGGCTGCCTGTTATTCGCTTTCAATACTATTGAAAATTTGCAGCAGTTAAAAACTAATTTGTAAAATTTGTAATTACCTTCAAACTGCTTTTAGCTTGATGTTAGCCTGATTCATTTTACTGACAGGTAAATTTGCTTGACTAATTGAATATTTGCTATTGAAATATGAATCACAATATGATTAAACAAATAAAAATACTCTAGCCGGTTGTACACGACTTGGAGATACCCTTAAAGTACTGAGCAGCTGTTTTTCGTTTTTTTTTTTAAAGATTATTGGGTGCAAAAAAGTATAAGGTCTTTGTTTATTACGGTTGATATCTAAATCCCAATTGCATTTATATATATAAATTCTAATATTATTAAAATTTGTAAGCCATACATGAGTTAGCAAAAACTGCGTTAGCTTTCTATATTCTTCATATATTTGAGGAGAAGTTAAGCATGAAAGTACTTACTTTTTGTGTACACTTTCGAGAGTAAAGTCCGCGAAAAAAAAATTTGAAATTAATTTTGGCTTTTAAGCATTTTGTATTTGTCCCAGTTACTTATTTCGTTTGAAAATATTTTGTTTAATTTTTGTATAATATTTTCGAAAGTTATTTTTGGATTTAATTCCGTTGAGTTATATTGATAATTTTATAAAGCTTAAAGACCAATTTACTTTTTTGAAAAATCTTGATCGGCTCAGTTATTATCTTCTTCAACGTACTGTCCCAGTTACTTATTTCGCGCACCTTATATATAGCAAAGTCAGAAGTGGCTAGCTAGAAAATACGCTGAACCTATGTCATTTTTACCATTTTAGAAGTAATGAAGAACAATATCTAAATATATATTTATTTATGGTGCATTTAGTTCTTAAAAGGGCAAATTTAAGCTCAAATACTAGAGCTTAACAATAAATATATTTTTCTATGGCTTAAAATAAATTTTCTTCTCGTCTGAAATTTCTAGCTCTTATAGTTTTTATGCACGACGCAATTGTGAATGCAACAGATAGTCGAATGTACAGACGGACAGACAGATAGGCGGGCAGATGGGCAGATGGGCAGATGGGCAGATGGTCATATGCCCTTATTAAGCACCGTTGGAGATATAGACAGAATCGGGTTCTATCAACTCAGCAACAGCTTGTGATACAAAATATAGTGAACTTTTTCATTGGAACGTTTTTATTGCCTCCTTCCTCCTTATAAATTTAAAAGAAATTCATTGTACTCTTTTTTCCCGTATTCAGTGGACTTGGGCCACAATAAAAAAAGTAATTATTAAATAGAAAAAATTAAATTAAAATTACTTCATCAGACTTTTTTACAACTAAACAATTTGTTTATTCAATAATCGTTTCAAGGCAACTTTAATGAAAGGCAAAAATAATAAAGGATTATTATTCAAATTATAGGCATAATGACAAATTTTTTGAAGGCTTGTGAAAACAAGAGTTTTCAATTAATATACGAAATGGAAATTAATTACAAATTTGTCTATTACAAACGTGTGTAGCTTAATTGTTTCTCATTCAATTTAATTTTTTTTCCCTTGACAATTTGTTAACGTATGAGTGAGAGCATGCAGAGCATAACTACTCAAACACACTAGCCACACTTGTGCATTCTCTCGCCTAATTAGTTGTCATTTTGCACTGGACATTTGCCATTGGAATGGCTGAAAATGTTGCTTCCCTATGCAGAGCAACAGAGAAACAGCAGCAGCAGCAGCAGCAGCCTTTGGGCTCACACAAATTTGCATGACGTTTTGTATTTAAATATTTATGGAAACTATTCATGACAAAAGTTGCAGCCCTCGTTTCCGTCTGGTTTGTTTTCATTTCACAGTTTTGTTTGCCTATTTTGCATATATTTGTGTCGGCTGTGTGTGTGTGTGTGTGTGTGAACCATGTTAAATTAGTTTAGAAATTGTTGCCGCAATAAATATATTTGCATTTTCGTCGGTCCAGCAATCTGTGAATCTATGGCATATGCACACAATATGTTTGCTGACCCAACTCATTGTGTGAAGCTTGTAATTATGTTGAAGCCGTGTTTTAGCCAGTAAAATGTATCTCAACTCCCTAGGGGTCAGCAGACCGAATGCCAAAACGTGAACGAAATCTTCGAAATTAATATATAACTTCAAATCAACTATTTGAAATTTGCATTTTTAGCAGAGAGAAAATGCCAAAATAAATTTATATACACATACAATATATATAAATACAGTTTAAGCCCCATTTGATTTAAGCCTTTAGCATATTTGTTGGCATGTTTTGTTTACAACCTGATAATAGACATTCATCAATATATTTAACAAATAAACAATTGGGAACCTTAAGCCTTAGGTTTAACGACGCATGAGCTTGGTTTTAGTTTAAAGAAAATAGAATTCATATTTTTAAATATTTACTTCAATATGAAGCAAGGAATTATGATGAAATATAACAATTAAAAACAAACAAAAATAAAAGAATAATAAATATTTATATTAATTATAAATTAAAAACTATAATTCAAAGATTTATAAAATCCCAAAAATGTTTATGTAAATAAATAAATTTCCATATTTTCATATGACATTCTCAAGTCAAGACTTGCCCAATGAACTCTAAATTATAAATTCTTTCAAATAATTTTGAGCTTGAAGATTATTTTGCTTTTATTATATTTTCATATTTTTCACTCTTACTACATTACAATTGAACTGCATTTCATTCAACATTTACCAAACTCCAACATTCTCTCTATACAAATTGCCATTTTCACATTCTCAAGTGCACCAGATTGGTGCACAAAGCTCGCCCTCGTAAATACGCTCCATTAAATGCATCATTTCAAAATAGTTGCCACGCAATCACAGCCACAATTGAGTGCGTCCTGCCTCAACGCTTGGCTGCTGTACATGCAACAAGTTCAATTTTTCCTACGCTCCTTATGCAATTATTTTTGCACAGAAGTTTACACGCAACTTTGACTTTTGCCTTCGTGACAAACACTGAAGTGTTTTCTTCACTATTTTTTTTGGGCTTCTTCAAATGCGCGTTTCCATTTCACGTGGTGTTTGCCCGCTGGAAAGCGTTTGCCCAAGGATTTGTCACGTGCCATTTGCGGGATTGTTTTCACGCTGCTTTCTAAATCCAGCACACCTAGCTGAAAGGAGTTAAGCTACGCTAACACTACATATACATATATATGCAATGAGCTGAATAGAATGGAATTTGAGTGGTTATGCGATATACCTCGGCCACAACGTGGTAATACTTTCGTAGAGTGTGCATTCATCAAAGCTACGTGCATTCTAAGCAGGTTTCATATATAAATTAATTAATTTAATTAATTAATTAAGAATTTTAATAATAATATATCATTTAATTACATTAATAAACATTTCAAATAACAAATAATATTTAACGTACAAATTCACTTGCAAATAAAATATCACATTCAATATTTATTTTAAAATATTATGTTGATAAATATTTAATTAATATTATGTTTACAAATATTTATATTTGATTAAAAACTCTGCTTGTATTAAAACTCTTCAATCCAAAGCACTTAAATTTTCGCTTGACATAAAATTCAATTTATTAATTTTTTTTTGGACTTTACATTAAAAACACAACTTATTTTGCTTTTAATATTTAGAAGGCCACAAATTTAACTTAACCCCTTAAACAACTTTCCCATAAACTAGTAAAAACTCACCACAGCACTAACAATTCACCTTTAGCTTGTCGATAAAGCAGTTTACTAAACTTCCCCATCTTAAGACCAAACCTCAAGGCAAAGAGCTCACCACAACAACAGCCCCTGCAGCTCAAAGAACTCACCACAAACTCAACCCCGTCCACTCACGGAACTCACCATAACTCAACCCCTCACAAGACAATCGGCTCTTTGCCGGCAAACACCTGTTGCATGCCTAGAGTACAAATTTCACCTTTGCCGTCATACGAATGAGGTACGTTTATCCGGTCTCCTTCTGCCCCTCGGCTGAGCAAACATGCGCAAAGAGTGTGCATTAAGCCGATTCGCGTAGCATTTTCGGTCAACAAATTTATTTGCACGATGCGTTTGGCAGTGCACAACAAAATGAAATACGAAACTGAATTGAAATGATTCACAGAAGGTGCTTCAAACCAATGCTACAATTATGGGAACCCAAACAAAATAATTGAAATTTATTAAATGAAGGCTTCATATACATTTTATTTACTTTTAAATTTTTCTATTTTTATTTTTATCCCAACTAAAGACATCGTATATGTAATTCTTGATACTTCCGGTTTTTTCTGCTTCCTTTAAGCTGTTCTCTGTTTTTCTTTGCTTTTTATACCCTGAACCCATTGAAAATGGGAAATCAGGGTATAATGGTTTTGTTAAGCTGTCAAATGTATGTAACAGGCAGAAGGGGGCGTGGCAGACCACATAAAGTATATATATTCTTGATCAAGGAGACGAGCTGAGTCGATTTAGCCCTGTCCGTCTGTCTGTCTCTCCGTCTGTCCGTCTGTCCGTATGTATGAACGCGTCGATATCAGAACATATAAGAGCTAGAGACTTGAAATTTTTAGGAAGTCCCTGTATAGCACGCGCATATCGAGTTTGTTTTAAAAAATCGATAACTTTTCCCGTTCTTTTGTTATCGATTAAAAACCTTATCGAAATGAAGTTAATAAATTATATCTCGTACATCTTTGGAGCTAGAATCTCCAAATTTTGCATTTAGTTTCATTTATATTTTATACAATTTCGGTTTTTGTTATATTTTGGATACCAGCCAAAAAAAAAAAAAAATTTTATAATTTTTTAATTTTACAAGCTTAAATTTTTTCTGCGTTAATAAATACATAATTGAGTATATATTAAAACGCAGATCGGGCGGGGTTCAGGGGATCTCCTAGTCGGGCACCACCGACTAGAGTTTTCTTACTTGTTTCACCTGTTTATGCTTTAGCTGTTCGCTGTAAAACTTCAACCGCATTAAAATTCATGTGTTTATTTTTGTTGTATTCAAATGGCTGTGATATGTTATTAATCCCTTTGTTGAGCTATGAAATTGCAGCTTACATTGCATTAAAATGTGTTTGATAACATTAAATATTAAGCAAGTCAGTCGCAGGAGCAATAGATTTGAATCTATTAGCAGATAATTACGCTTCATTTTTCATTTTTTTTTTAAATTATTAATTATTTAATTTAATTACGCAGTAACTTATAATAAATTTACTAACCAAAATGCTAATTGTGAGTGGGCGGGAAATTGCATTGCAGCTGTTCGATAAATTGACACAGATTTTTTAAAAATATAAAAGCTTTTTCTGTTACTATATTCTTAAAAACGGATTTGTCTACTTACAATAATCAATGGCTTTTAGATTAGGTTCAGCCCATGGTCGATATAGCCATGTCCGTCTGTCCGTCCGTCCGTCCGTGTGAACGCAGTGATCTCGCAAACCACAAAAGCTAGAGATCTGAAATTTGAAATGTATACTCGTGTATATCCTACGCAGTACGAGTTTACCCTTTTTTTCGATAAATTTTCCCATATCCTTATTATCGATAAAAATCGATAATTTTTCTTCGTTTTTGAATACCGTTAGAGCTATAGATTTCAAATTTACTGTGTATATCCGTGTAATGGGTACAAACATTTTGCAATTTCTTGGATTTTGGATACCACGCCCCCCTCCCCCCAAATTTGAAAAATACGTATTTCAAATACTAAAGACTTGTGCTTTGGCAAGTACATACATATGAATGTCATTAGTATGCTGTAAAAGTTTGATTACGAAAGTCCATCTGGAAGAAAACTAATTTAACAAATAAGTTTCCATAATATAGCCCATTCTGCAGCCCAAACGCAGCCCGCGCGCAGTCGCTGCGTAAACTGCGCAGTAGCAGAGCAAGTGCTTGTGCGTGCGTGTGCATGTGTGTGTGTGAGTGTATGTGTTGTTTGTATATATGTATAAAAGAAGCGTAAAGGGGTTTCAATATCACATCTTCGCAGGGTTCAGGGTATCTCTTAGTCGAGCAGTCTCGACTAGAGCACTCTTACTTGTTATTTCTAAATATCATATACTTGATGATAAGGATGGACCAGAAATGAGCATAGACTTCAGCTGTACAGATAGTTCAACAAACGATATACGAGTACGAAATAAATATTTATTTTTAAATTTAAAAAAGGTTTATTTCTGATCAAATGTCAGCAAGTCAAGAGTCTGTGATAAATATAGTCCAAGTAAATATTTCATCTAAATATAAAAAAATAAAATTATACTGATTTTTTTTTCAACCTGTTCTACAATATTGTTTACGTAGCTATTCCCATATAATATATATACATATTCATCTATATATACAATATATATTTAAGACAATGATAATGCAATTGTCCTGGCCGAGCATCATTTTGTGAAAAGTTTTCTCTTTCAAATGATTTTCCTTCATTTAATAAAAAGTTTTTTTTTCAATGCAATTTTTGGTTTTTTGCTGCCAACTAATGCAATAACATTCAATGGTCAAATACAGTTATTATTGTGCAAGTTGTTGTTGTTGTTGTTGTGTGTTTTTTGTTTTTAATTTTTTGTTTGGCTCATTCATTGGGTTTCCGTTATTGAGCTGGTTTTTGTGCGTTGCAGCAGCAACGTGCAACGTTGTTTACTTTTGTGACTTGTTTTTCGTAAATTTTTATAGAGTACATAAAAGCTTTTGGCCGGGATTCTCTTGGCCAAATACGACCATTCCCATATATGTTGGGTTTATTTCAATTATTTTTCTTTTTTATAATTCGCATTTAAATACGAAATGGGCTAGCTGCAGCTGCTGCTGCTTTGTTTTTGTCTTTTATCTTCTTGTTTGTCATTGTTTTCATTTGCCAATTAATGGACATATTGTTTGGAATCTACCTTTAAACAAAACCATATCAAATTTAATTTTTGTCAATTACGTTTTTTCTTCTTCTTTTTTTTTGGTGGTTTTGACTTTTTTTTCCATCTTTTATTTTTTGCCCATTACAAAGTTATCGGTTTGTGGCATTTTCAATTAATGTCATTGCGTGTTTTCAATTTGTTTAAATCCAATTTGCAATGTTAAGCAAATGTGTTTGCGGTTTTTATTTAGCTCGATTTTTCTTTTGCGCTTCTCTATTTAAATAGCTTTGGTCGGTAAATGAACAACAACAAAAAATTAATGTAAATTAATATTAATATTCATAGAGTTTATAAAGTTTATTGGCAGGCTCTATTATGAGCTTGTGGCCGCAGCCAAGTGGAATGGTCTTAATCAAGGCAATTAACGGTGTCTATACAAAAAGTTTCTTTACCAAAGTGGCGGCATAAAATAAATTGAATTAATATTTTTTAAGAACCGATGGCGGGCAAATAGGCAATGCAACTGAGCTCATGCTATATTATTGAATAGAATAAACCGAACTGGTATTTTAAGTAGGCATGTTAAAACAAATTGGCTTAGCTTTAACTACTTTCTTAAACATTTTAAACACAATTATGTGTTAATGACCATAAATCTATAAGCAACCTTTACTTTAGCCTTTAACCTTTAGTCTTTCATCATCACCACTTTAACTTCAAACTTTAAAGCAAATGAACTTTGCGCATTAAATACATTTGAAATTACTGTCTTTATAATAAAGTTGGTAAACTATGAAGACAAATGCATTTTCAAGAGTTAACAGACTTTGTTTAAAAAGAAGTTTTTTTCAGAAGCAAAGCTGCTAAGCTTTACGCTGTTTTTAATTAACTTTGATGATTTTTATGACTTTCTGTGAGCTTTTTATCATAAAACTATATTAAAAGTGAATTGGCTTACACTCAAGGTATTATTATTACATATCTTAATTAAAAAGCTTTAGAAAACTTTGTAAGGCTCTTTTTCTCAGTTTTTTTACAACACATTATAAAATTACCTTTATTGCTAAAAAAAAATAGTTGTTGTATAAAGCCAAATGCATAATTTAAGAGCAAAATCAAAATTTCAATTCTTTACAATTTTTACTTTTTTATTAAATGACAATAAGTTAAACTGAGCTTTAAGCTTTATTAATTGCACTTTCTTGCTTGTTTATACTGTAGAGATTAACTTGCTTTCCGTAAGTTTTGTATCATAAAACTAAATTAAAATATATTATAATTATACATCATATACAAATAAGAAGCTTTAACAAGCTTTTAATGCTTTTTTCAAAACATCCCGAAAAGTGGTTTCCATTGTAAAACATTGTTTTGCTATGAAGCCAAATACTTATTTTCCTAATTTAAATTATTCTCTCTTTTATTACTTTTTTACAAAAAGTAAAACTGAGCTTTAAGCTTCCTTTCATGCTTTTCGTAATGTTAAATGTGCAAATAATTATTTAAAACAGCAGATAAAAATGTGATTTTTAGGAAAGAGTTGTACTATAAAGTCATTTTTAAGAAGCTTTCAAGCTAGAAAAAGCTTTAAAAAAATGCTTTTCACTTTTGGCAACTCGATTAGAACTGCAAGGCTCATCGCAACTCTGTTTTATGTAATGAACTTTTGATTGAGCTTCACACTAAAGACCACTCCTTCTACTTGTCATTAGCTTTTCTTTATTGAACTCACGAGCTTACAGTTCTCGTATATTTAAAAATTTATTTATTTCTTCTACATCTATGACCTTTCAATAATTTAAGTTTTGACCTTGCTTGAGCATAACCTAACTATACCAGCTAACCAATATATTTGTGCTGCTCTTGCTACACTAATTAATTAACCTACTAGCCCAAAACCCTTTACCCTTTATCTGCTAATTAAAAACGCAATAAATCATCGAACGTTAAGCAAATTTTAGGTGCACATCGAATTATTCAAGTAAAGCAAAAAGAAGGGGAAAACTATTGAACAACTCGAGAACAGCAGCGAGCGGAGTCATATATATATATATATATATATATGTATATATATAATGGTCGACTCGCTGTTCAGTCTGAAAGGCGCGCCGCCAGTGTTGTAATCGTGATCATAATAATCCTAATAATAATAATGGCCATTAGGGAAACGTTGAACCGGCAAACCATTTTGGCCATTGAATACAAGTCGTGCGGAAATTATTCATTATAAATGTGGAGTACAAGCTGAATGTGGGTGAGCAGGGGTGTGTCAGGTGTGGGAGGAGGGAGAGGTTAGTAAGAGCCAAGTGCTTGGGTGCTTGGGAACCTGCACCCAAAAAGCCAGCAAATCAATTCACAAAAACGTGCGCAACGATTCGCCTTGAATGCATTGCATAAGCGAAAGCGAAGCAACCCAGAAAGACAGGGATAGAGGGA
The DNA here is from genome assembly GCA_035045365.1 of Drosophila leonis. NCBI lineage: Eukaryota > Metazoa > Arthropoda > Insecta > Diptera > Drosophilidae > Drosophila > Drosophila leonis. The sequence continues at coordinate 4,512,270 of JAWNPC010000389.1, forward strand.
GAGTGGGGGCATTCAGGAGTCGAAAGAGGTCGGGTTGCAAATGTGGGCCACGCGGGTGCTGCTTTTTGTTGGTTGCGGCATGCAAAACTATTTGCGGAATTTGAACGGCTGACAATTCGAGTAGCGAAATGCGTGTCTATATCGTATTACATGCAAATACTATATATATTCGAGCTTAATGAATTTAATGCTGTGCGGCCGCTGACAAGCGCAACGAAATAAACCGAATTAAAATGGCTAACAACGTGGAACAGCTTTAAGCTGCCAAGAGCCAAGAGATAGGTTTGGGCAACAGTTTAGCAAATTATACGCAGCACAAGTCAGGATTATCACTTCAGCAGTTACTGCAAACAGGAAGCAGAAGGATGCAGTCAAGTGAGAGCGGCGCGGAAAGCGAACAAGTTAAAGAAATAAAGAAAAGGCAGGCAAAATGGAAAAATGAGAGGCAAAAAAAAAAAAAAATATAATAGAAAATAAAATAAAATTCCACACTAAATCGTTGTAAGCGTGTTAAAAGAGAGAAATGACCAGCGACGCCCACTGTTGTAGTCGAAGGCATGGCTTTTCATCCTTAGTAGTACATGACAACTTGTGTGTGCGTGTGTAGTCGAAGGACATGCTCAGCTCTTCGTTATCATCATCAGCATCATCATTATCGTCCTCATCAGGCAGGCCTCTGCGCGCTGCCTTGGATAGCTGCACTTCATCTAAAGGCCACTTGTCAATGGGAGCCCATTGTGCGAAGCTGTTGCTCAAAGTTATTTTCTTCTTCTTTTGTTCACATTTTTATGTTTCTTTTTTTTTTGTGAGTTTTTGCTTCCCATTTTTATGCGCTTTTGATATTATACTTATTTCTCTTCTATTTGCCTATCATTATCTGTTTAATGCTTAAAATGCTTATTTAATTTCAAGCATACTCCTCTCTACAGCGAATGCTCAACATTTCTCTTTTTCTCTTGCGTTTTAAAGCTTCTTTTTCAATTGCAATTTAAACGGGATAATACAAATAGAATATATTCTGACCTTTTTGGCTTATTTGCTTTAACTATTATTGAAATTTGTCTTTTAATTACATTTTTGTATAAGTTTGTAATATATATACAAGATACGAAATGTCTTTAAAAACGCAGATCGCACACGGGGTTCAGGGCATCTCCTAGTCGGGCACCCCCGACTAGAGTTTTCTTACTTGTTATACCCTGAACCCATTGAAAATGAGAAATCAATGTATAATGTTTTTGTAAGAATGTATGTAACAGGCAGAAGGAGGCATGGCAGACCCCATAAATTATATATATTCTTGATCAGAGAGACAAACTGAGTCGATTTAGCCCTGTCCGTCTGTCTGTCTGCGTGTCCGTATGTATGAACGCGTCGATCTCAGAACATATAAGAGTTTTGTAGGTCCCTGTATAGCACGCACGTATCAAGTTTGTTTTAAAAAATCGTTTATTTAGTTATCGATTAAAACCCTTATCGAAATCAAGTTAATGAATTACTTTATCTCGTATTTACATTCTTTTATATTTTATACAATTTTGTTTTTTCTTATATATGCTGCTCCAAAATTTATTTTTTTATACAAATTATTTGGCCAATAAGTACTCTAGAAATATTTGACTTCTTCCCATTTTCACTATATAGATAAATATGCATTCTGAAACTTGGTTTATTATTAAAGCTTTACAAATTATAAATTGGAGTTTTATACAAAAATATTAAAGTGTTTCAAAAGATTTTGGCCTGATCATCATTTGTTTTTATGATTACGCCAAGATATTTTCCTAATTTGCCTTCCAACATTGTCGGATGTATATTGTCTGTTTAAATTACTGGAACGATCAATGTGGGGCAACTTCAATTCAGTTGCAATCGATTTACCTTGGCAGTTCGATCCTTCTAGCATTTTCAGATCATTTATCTTCTCAGCATTTGCAGCAGTTTTTCCTTCAAGATCCAAAATTCTAAGATCTTTTTCCGTTACCAAAGCTGTTAGTGTTAGTATTTCCTTATCTTTTTTTTCATTTTCAGTCATATTCTTCTTAGCTTTGTAGCCATTGATTAGCTCAGTTTGAAGAACCAATTGCTTATCTTTGGATTCAATTAACTGAAGCTGAGAAGCCAATTGATTATCCTTTGATTCAAGCTCAGAAGCCAATTGCTTATCTTTGGATTCTATTAATTGAAGCTGAAGAGCCAATTGCTTAACCTTTGATTCAAGCTCAGAAGCCAATTGCTTATCTTTAGATTCAATTAACTGAAGCTGAGAAGCTAATTGCTTATCTTTTGATTCAAGCTCAGAAGCCAATTGCTTATCTTTGGATTCTATTAATTCAAGCTGAAGAGCCAATTGCTTATCCTTTGATTCAAGCTCAGAAGCCAATTGCTTGTCTTTAGATTCAATTAACTGAAGCTGAGAAGCTAATTGCTTATCTTTTGATTCAAGCTCAGAAGCCAATTGCTTATCTTTGGATTCTATTAATTCAAGCTGAAGAGCCAATTGCTTAACCTTTGATTCAAGCTCAGAAGCCAATTCAATTAACTGAAGCTGAGAAGCTAATTGCTTATCTTTTGATTCAAGCTCAGAAGCCAATTGCTTATCTTTGGATTCTATTAATTCAAGCTGAAGAGCCAATTGCTTATCCTTTGATTCAAGCTCAGAAGCCAATTGCTTGTCTTTAGATTCAATTAACTGAAGCTGAGAAGCTAATTGCTTATCTTTTGATTCAAGCTCAGAAGCCAATTGCTTATCTTTGGATTCTATTAATTCAAGCTGAAGAGCCAATTGCTTAACCTTTGATTCAAGCTCAGAAGCCAATTCAATTAACTGAAGCTGAGAAGCTAATTGCTTATCTTTTGATTCAAGCTCAGAAGCCAATTGCTTATCTTTGGATTCTATTAATTCAAGCTGAAGAGCCAATTGCTTATCCTTTGATTCAAGCTCAGAAGCCAATTGCTTATCCTTTGATTCAATTATTTCAATCTTTGCGGCCAATTCTTTATCTTTGAACTCAATTGTTTTTTTTAGATCTACAATACTCTGAGTATATTCATCAATTTTGAGTTGTATTTCTGCTAGAGACTTCTCCTTCGAGAACACAGATGAGGCGTGTGCAAGAAGGGGCTTCACAATCGAATAGCAGTGTTTACCACACTGCGCATCTAATTCTCTCTTAGCTTTGCATTCCTAAAATATATAAAAAAATATATAAATATATATATAAACGTTTATACTTATGAGATATATGTAAATACTTACCGAACTTTCCATTGCCACAAAGTTCACATTAACTGATATCAATATTATGAACATGGAAAACACCTTGAGGTATTTTTCCATTTTGAATAAGCTAGACTTTTTAAATGTCTCACAACTGAATTTATTTCGAACTGATCCAAGCTCTACACTCAGATCATTAAAGAAACCTCGTATTTCGCATTTTATAATTTCTTATCACTATTTCAAACGTCAATTGATTTGTATATGTATATGAGAATTTTTTCAAAACAAAATATATACAAGTAACTAAAAGTAGCTACCTGTGCTGTTGTTTGATTTGCCCCGCACAAATAGAGTGATAGCAGAGGTCAGTAGAGGTGATACGGCTGCCAAATGAAAAAATCTAGACTAAAGCTGTGTTGATGCTATGAATATGAATGCTATGATATGAAGTGAAGAGTATATTAGTTTTGTGCAATGTCCATTCGACTGGCTACCTGTTCGAATGGACGCAAAACATTTCACCTCTATTGAAGCTAGAAACCTGACATTTGGCTTCTGTGTTACTGTAAGAATTTCAATGAAATTTGCATATGATCTATATATTTTCTATTGGATATAGTTCAAAAACTTAATTTTTATAAGGTTTTCAATCGGTAACAATAAAACGGAAATATTTATAGACCAATTGTCCAATTGCTTGCACGGGGCAAGCGGCGACAAGCAGCGACAAGTGTACGCAGTTTTCCTATACGTGTGCACACATACACAAGAATCGCAATTGCTATTGAATTGTGTTTGAATTATCAGCTGATACTTTAGTTTAGATCCGCTAGTGTTGGTGTTGGTTGAGGCGATGCGCTTTGCCTAACGGATGAGGGTACGAGCCTCAAGCATGGCGATGTCATTTTTTCCGCCTTTTTTTTGACAAATATTTGTATATGAGTAAGCTATGGGGGGTATATATTCAAAAATAGAAATCAATCGGGGTTTAGGGTATCTTCTAGTCAGGCATTCCGACTAGAGTTTTCTTACTTGTTTTTACTATTTTATATGTATTTTTTTTTCTCCCAAACCCGAATAATTCTATCAAAATCACAAAATGCTAAAAATATAAATAATTGCTTATGGTTAAAAAACATCTCAAGCAGAAGCTTCTCATTTAAAAATTGGATCCCATATAAAAAGCAATCAATCAAAATAATCCAAATTATACTTCAACTTGGAAATAATCAAATTTTATTAATATATCTTATAGTTGTTTCTTCACTGTATTCCAGTAAATAAGTCGTATAAGTTATCTTTGTCATTCAGAGCTGTTATCAACAGTCTTTTTTTTACTTGGCATGCTAAGATTTTAATTGTACATAAAATGCTACCTGCCATGCCCTGATTGATCGCATTTGTGCCGTCTCAACTCCCCACTTGGCCGATAAACATTGCAACTGTATTGCAATTGTAAGTGGCAGGAAACTACTTTGTAGCTGGCTTTTTATGCCCACAATAACCGCAACAAAAAAACTTTTTAGTCCACTTGACTCAAAATGCGCTTTACAGGCGCAACACAGTGGCTCACCTAACTGATTGAATCCGGGCTAGGAGGGTGCTCTGACCCTCGCTGGGCAATATGCAGCACACAATTCAATTGAATTCGAAGTGTTTTTGCACTTAAAAGTTTCAACTTTAATCCTTCAATAATATTATGGCTAAAGTGCAAAGTTTAAGCTGCACGAAGCAGCAGCTGATGACCTCCCGTCCTACCGCTCTACCCATTCACCCTACATGTTAGCCATGCCCTGACATTTCAATGCACAACAGCCAGGCAGGCTGGCAAGCTGGCAGGCTGGCAGGCATTCAGTTTTCAATTATAGGTAAAACGCATCGAATTGTGGCCTGTGGTCATGGAAAAGGCGCGCGCACAAATTGCCGCTTGGCTCATTGGCCAAGTTTAGTGCAGCTTTTAGCATAATTTGCATTATTAAGTCCCTTACATCAGCTCCATGCAGATGTAACTGCACATACTTACATATGTGCATACCACAATTGCCTTGTACAACAAGCCAGATTTCGGCACACAAGACTAAGGCGTTTAAGGCATTTCAATTTACAGCGATTTTCATTGCATTTCCTGCGGCTACCATTATCCAAAAAATTCGTTTAACCAAAAATTGTTCATGTCACGTTGCGATTGCATTCTGTGCCATAATTAGCTAATTGATATCAATTGCTGTATCGCGGTTTCCTCCACGGTCGACCTCAGTGGTTATTCATATGGGCTATATATATATATATATATATATATATATATATATATATATATTGTGTTTGTATATCAAAAAGTGGTTTGCTGTCGGCTGCACGCATTTTGTGTTTGACCTGTGAGCATTTTGACTCTTACAGCTTTCTGCGGCTTTGCTGCTGGAGCTGAGAACAATTCCCACTTTAAAGCTTTAAAACATTTAATTGAAATTAAATAAGTATGCATTGCTCATTTATAATTGAATACAAATTTATATTCAGTTCATTGATAGGGATATGATAGAAAGCTAAAAATTCTAACAAATTCAACATTTTCCTGACTTTAAAAAACTTTGCCGTTTGCAGCTATACTCATCTGTGTCTATCTCACGTATTATTAAACTCTTTTTTTGCCTCAAAAATTACTTTTTGAATAGTCCCAGCAAAAATGGATAAATATCCATTGTTTCACTTTGTAAATGTATAAACAAGATTTTTGATTCTTACTTTTTCGAGGACTTTTGAAACAAGGAAAGCCTGTGTAGAGAAGTAATAGCAATATTTTCAGATAAAACAATTTGTTTTCTTGTTTTAAGAGAAGCTCAAATTTACATGGATTATTAAGTTAGAAATATTTGCAAAGCCCAATGTACTGAAGATGATAAAGATATTTTACTATTATATACAGTTTCAATGCGTAATAGAAGTATAGTCGCTTCAAGTTCTGATTCAGTAAAAAACAACTTAATAAAAAACATTTTCTAGGAATGATGCATATTTCTGTAGTAAGAGAAATGTTTGTATATATATATACTTCCAACCTGTATACATATAGCAGCAGCTCTGAATGAATCCCATCCATCAGCGCTTGAAAGCAAAGTTGGTAGCTTAGCACTTTCATTTCGATTTTCTTTCTTTATTATGTTTATTAAAGAACGAAACTCTTCACAATATTTAAGGAGAAATGTTCTCACTTAGCAATTTTTAGCACTTCTTTCAACTCATTCGCATTTTTAACCAAATTGAAGTCAATTAGTTAAGGACTTTATGAATAAATTGGAGCAATAGACAGGCAGACAGAGGCAGGCAGCAGGCCAGTCGTGTAGTCTCTAGGCAAAGGCAAGCTCAGTTACCACAATTGTGGACTGGCTGATGCAACAACATCATCTAGTTGCACCAAAGTTGCAGCAAAGTTGTTTTCATGCATCCAAGTCTAGATTTTGGCCAAAATAGCAAGCAAATTGACAGCTTTGTTTCAGGCAACTGCCTTGGCCAAGGTGTATTGTTTGTTGTATATGTGTGTGTGTGTGTGTGTGTGTGTGTGTGTGTGTGTGTGTGTCTGTCTGTGTCTGTATGTGTGTTTGTGGGTGTGTGCGTTTGTGTCTGGCTAATCAAATGCTTTGCTTTGAGGCAGTGTTTACGGTTACGGTTACCTCAACTAAACCAAATGTAAGCTGATATTTCGCATGCTAGGGGTCGGCCTAAAAGCTGGCAACAGTCTTTGGCTTTGCTTCTGTTTCCTGCTATTGCTGATGCTTCTTCGATTGCTGCTGCTTCTGCTGCTACTGTCTGGGCTAATCAAAAAGCAAAAATGCTAAAATCGTCTTTGTCATCATATGTCTAACACCCGCCGCCCATCAGCTCGCCAAAGCCTTGTAAATTTGCATAGGCGTTGATTTTGGGCCGTAACACGCACAAGGACGAATGGCACGCACAGCGTTTATATATAGGTGTGTATCAGTGTGTGAGTGTGTGTGTGTCTGTATGTGTATGCCTTGATGCTGAGCGCATCAATCAAAGGATTACATATCGAAAGTTGAAAGGCGCTTTAAAAAAAGAAACAAAAAATCGAAAAAGACCAAAGCCTCAACTGTGAGAAAGAGAGACAGGTAGCTAACTCTCGCATGCCATTTGAATGCAAAATAGAGCAGCGCACGTCTACATATGCTATATAGCTATATAGCACCACGCTCTGATAACATGTCAAAAGTTGCTCATGTACATGAAATTTAAAGCATTCTTTTTGCATATGAAAGCTGCCTCCGCCCCATGTAATACATCAATCACCGAAAGAAAGAAAAAATCCCACTGAGCTAATGAGTGTTGGCAGTTGTCAAGTGGTTGAGCGCGGGGCGGGAGATATTGTTGTTAACATACCGCACGCAAAAAACAGCAATAAAATTGAGCGTTGAAGCATTAATTAAAATGTTGACATGAGATACAAAAAAATAGCACTATATATATATATATATATATATATATATATATATATATATATATATATATATAGCCAAATAACATTTTTATAAAGAAATAACATTTGCTTTTTAAAAACTTCCAAATATAGCCATAAATAAATTGTATAATAAATCGGATTTTTTTCAAAATGTGAGCAACTGCATATGAAATATGCAAATAAAGCTGCGCGCAGTATAAATATGCGATCACAGTAAACTGAAAGCTAAAATACAAATGAAATGATTGAGAAAACCAAAGCAAAAGAAATTAATAAAAAATATTCAGAAAAATTTATATAATTTATAATATATATATCCCATTGTTAAAATACAATGCACTTAAGTACAAGTGTAACATGCGAGTATAAAAGCTGCTCATTTCCTTATTTTCATGTAAGAATTTGACCTTCTGATAAAAGCAAAAAAAGGCTTAATAAAAAGAATTTATAACCCATTGTAAGATACACAGAAGTTATTATGATAACAGATTTACTGTCGAGAATTTTATGAACAAAGACATGACGACAATAAATTTTATATAATTATAAAGAAAACTTAACAATTTAAATAATATTTAAAATTAAGATACCAAGTAGAAACCATGAGGATAAATTTACAATCAGAGAAAGAACCTTTCAATTGAAATTATATTTACAATATATGATATATAAAACAAGTGTAAAATGCAGTGAAGTTATCATTACGATGAATTGAGGAATAGAAAAATGTTGTAAGGATTCATTTAAGAATTAAATGACAGAGCCATATAAAAAATATAGAAAAATATAAATTTAACATGAGGATAAATTTACAATGCAAAGTTACTATGCATAAAAATATTTAGTTAAATTTCTCATAATCTGATTGAAATCCTTGCATTTAATCTACAAGATAAATAGCATTCAAATTTACTATCGAAATACATTTATATTCCCAATTATTGAAAACGTTTTCGACCACAAATCTTTAGTGACAAATTTGTACGGTGTGTATGTGTGCGTGTATGTGAACGTAATTACTTTCAATGTAGAGTCGTATGCATGGCAACGATATTCTAGCGCCACTTCTTCAGCCAGAACACGTCCAAATGTTTGGGGCAGCAGTTGCCAGACGCCGCACATATAGTCGCATTAATCTTGTAATTAATTAAACCAAAGTCCAACCATAAGCACAAAAAGTGACTACTTAAGCCATTTTGTCTCGAAAGCTAACACATGGCCCATGCACACACACATACACAGAGAGAGAGAAGGTCGCATGGCAGTTGGCCAGTCAACTAACTGGCATATGGACAAGCGTGTGGGGCATTAACATTGGCCACACACGCGACGCATTTACTGAGTGACAAGCCGTTGCCCTCACGCCCCACCATAGTCCCTGCTCTTCCCTTTCCCAGCCAAAAGCGAAATGAAACATTTACGAAGCGGAAACGGAAACAGCGGCCTGACTGTGTATGTGTGTGTGTGCGTATATATGTATATGTATGCATATGTGTATTTGTCGTAAAATGTAATGGCAGAAGAGACCCTTCATATCCAGCACATGACAGAGAGTGGGCCATGCCAAGGCAAGCGAGACTGGGCAACTATTGTTTGAGCCTCGAGAGCCACCTGTTGTTATTGTTATTATTATTGTTGTTGTTGTTGCTGTGTAATTGTTGTACACAATTAGAGGTCGTGAATGAGACTTGAGAAGTGAGTGAATAACTAATTAAGGTAAACAAAACTGAAAACAAGTCAATTTATGTAGCCGAAAAGAAATTACATGAGTGCTCTTGGCAATTGAAGCATTCAATTAGGTATAAATTAACACTTGTGTATTTACCTGATGAAAACGAATCATTAAAACAAGTGGAGTAGCTAAGTATATTGACAGATGATATGAGATGGGAACATATTTTGAAATTCAAGCTTAACTTGATCAAATAGTTAATTAGTTTATCCAGCTTAAAAATTGAAGTAATATGCAACATATGACATTCGACTAAAGGCTAAATGAGTTGATGATCCACTACTACTTTGCACTAGGAATAGTTATTAAAAATATAAAATCTTTTCCCTTGCACAGCCATTTTTCGTTGAAGTAGTAAAATTAGATAAGGCTTGCTTCAAAAAGTCAAGACTATAGAAAATGAGCTGCTTAAATTTAAAAAGTAACAATAAATATATATATGTACAGTCGAGTCTCGATAATTTGTACCCCGCTAAATCGAAAATCGCGATAAATCGAAAAAAATTCTATCCCCTTGATGGGGATATCTATATGATAGAAATCTCGATAATTTGAATTTCTGTGTAAGTCGAAAAAAAACTGACCCTTGCCATTTCGAATTATCGGGACTCGACTGTATAACAAAAACCAAAATTTTATAAAATATAAATTAATCTAAATACAAAATTTGGAGACTGTAGCTCAAAAGATGAAAGAGATATAAATTATTAACTTCATTTCGATAAGGTTTTTAATCGATAAAAAAAGAACGGGAAAAGTTATCGATTTTCTAAAACAAACTTGATATGCGCGTGCTATACAGGGACTTCCAAAAAAAATTTCAAGTCTCTAGCTCTTATATGTTCTGAGATCGACGCGTTTATACATACGGACAGACGGACAGACAGACAGACGGACAGGGCTAAATCGACTCAGCTCGTCTCCCTGATCAAGAATATATATACTTTATGGGGTCTGCCACGCCCCCTTCTGCCTGTTACATACATTTGACAGTTTAACAAAACCATTATACCCTGATTTCCCATTTTCAATGGGTTCAGGGTATAAATAGTAGAAGCATAGACTTTTTGCAGAAGTTGTAGTACAAGACATGCCTTAACCATCTATCAGCATTTTCCTTAAAGAGAAAAATATAGACCACATAATGAAAGATAAATTATAAATAAAATTGCATTTTAGATAAACCTTGATTCTAGCTAATATTCCTTTAGTGCTATACAAATTTAAATAAATAAATAATTGATATATTCAAAAACAAAACACATAAAAATACAATTTCCGCTTAAGCAACCACAGTTTAGCTTTATTAAAAACTCTCTTAGTATTGCCAATTGTAAACAGCAATACTCTCCGCTCAATTGAAAACCATTTAAAGATATTACAACTAGCTTTAACTTCTCTTCATATTTTATAGACATATCATTGATCGAATATAGTCAAAACAAAAATAAAAATAAACCATCGCGTCGCATCGCTTTCGTATCGTAATTACAATAACAAAGGCCTCAACAACAACAATAACAAGACTCCACTCCACTCCACTTCACTTCACATGTCCATGTTCAACGCTGAACTGCATTTGCATATGTCTCTTATTTTTGCTCTTATTTTCTGTTGACCATTTTCGTAGTCAGGTTTTTTTCTTTGCGTTTTTTTACTGGCCTACAGCATGGCCGTCACGCCTCTGTTGCTTTTCGCCCTGCTGTATTTTTATTTATCTTTTGTTCCCTGTACTTAAACATGCAACATGTAAAATGCATTCAAGTTGAATACGTTACACCCGCTTGCACTGAAAACTCTTATGACTTTGCATAGCTTAAATGTCGGTAGAGTGAAGCAGAGCACATTAAATTGATCAAATGTGAAAAAAAGTCAAATTTGTGAATTTCTACAGAAAGTAATCAAAAATTTTGAACAATTTAAACAAAAAGTCAATTGATTAGAGTGAAGAAAATAATGTCGATCTCTGTTGATTTTGAACAATAGCCAAAATTGATTTTTGTATACAATTTTAATATGGGAAGACAACGAATTTATTGAGACTTCGAAGTGGATTTTTACTTTATAATTTGGTGATGAGAGGTAGCTGGTTTTTATTTCAAAAATTGCTTTTGCAAACTGTTCGACTATTCCTAGTTTAAAAAAGAAAATTATTTTGGGAAATGAATCAAAAAAACAATAATAATAATTGCTTTATATAGTCAAATTATATGTAATATAAACAAAATATTAAATAACCCATGTATAAATGACTGATTTTTTTCTGAATATAATACTTTTCTGTTTGCTCTTTGCAATTTGAATCAGTATTAAAGAGCATAATTCCGTAACCAAAATCTTTACTTTTTGTTAATAAAATATTAATATATATGTTATATTCCCACTTACTACACGCTCATTTATTTGCTGTCATTTTCAACGCATTTCTTTGTTAAGATCATCCATTGAAATCAATTGCAGTAGCACGTCCATCACGGGCGTTAATATTTTGCTGTCGGAAATTAACACACTTTCCGTTTCCGCTGGGGCACACACACACACACACACACACACACACACACACACACTCACACACACACACACACATACATACACTGGCATAATTTATTCATATCGCCAGCCTTGTCCTTCTTGCCTACAGTTTTTCTTACCTCAGCGCATTTTCTTTGCTTTCTTCTTTTTTTTTGCCGCTGCGAAATGTGCTAAATAAAAATTAATGACTGCCGGAAGCGAATTGTAATCAACGGTCCGAGCGGTCAGTCGACCATGGCAGCAATAAAAACACAACAACAACAGCAACAGTGGCAAACATAAATGCCCAACAACAAAGCCAGCTTGACGTTCATGGCCAAAACTCTGCGAGCATTTTGCTTGATTTTTCTTTTCGTTTTTTTTTTTTTATTTGCGCTCGTTTTCAGCCGCCTTGCTTGATATGTGTGCGTGTCAATCAATTTGCGTCTTTATTTGCCGCAACTTATGAAATTTTAACCCGCTGCTCGAGTCTTATGTTTAACAGCGATTTGCAAATAATCAATCAAATTTAACAAATCGATTTGGAACGTTGGGAGAGATTATGACATCAGCAGCAACAGCAGCTGCTGCTGACAGCCGTTTTGTTGCTGTTGTTATTGTTGGCTCTTGACTACCTGGTTAAGCAATAGATGGAGTATAGCATCAAATCACCTGCTGTGTTGCCGCCCCCCAGAGCCGTCTCATCTCAACTTGCTATTCAGGCATACTCACTCGCCTGCCTCTCCACAGAGATGCTGACGCAAAACTCCATCCATTGTTCTCGAGGTTATTGCAAATTCTTAGGCGACCTGCTCGATAGAAAATTGCATGTGTCCAGCGATTGCTTATCAGAGAATGAGCGCAAAGAGATTTTATGATTGCTTTTGCATTCAAAAAAATTCTCAACTTCTCTGTTAAGTCGAGTGCTTCGTGGGTAACACACACATACACACACACTAATGTATTTATACTCTTGCAAGCGGTATTACAGTTTGTGTACAAAATATCTAGCACGATAGACCTTACTCTTACAATCCACAAACTTCCCTCTCTGTAGCAAATATATTTGCTCCACTCTTGCGATCCACAATTGTCGCCGTATATGCTTAATGCAGACGCACTAATACAATCAAATCATGTAGCACTCACACACTTCACACTTCATTTCACATGTATCTGTATGCTGCTTGTGTGTATATATGTGTATGTGTCTATGCTTGAGCTGCAGTCACACTAGCCCAATAACAACATCTTAGATCATTTCACCGCCCACACTATCTGCACTGCTCGCACTTTGCCAAGTGCTTAACAAAATTCAACAATCAACTACCCATCTCTTTCTTACCTACTCATGATGACTGCCAGTATTCGCTCACTTCAAAAAGCTTCATACAGCTGATCACACACACAAATTATCAAAAAATAAATAAAATAGCTACAGCAACGACTGCTTACACGGGTGTATATACATACATATACATACACTAAGCATTACGCATACATAAGTAATTAACAGAAATTATTTGACAATTAAAACAATAAAATTTAACACACGCACTAAAAATCAACTGTTACACAACGCAAACGCGGATAGACTAAATTGTCGCATTAGAATTGAGCATGTGTTCAGCTCAAGCTCTCAGGCTGCACTGCTCGCACTGCTCGCATTCTTGCTCTTCAACTCTCAACTGAACTGCTCTCCTTGCACTCGTAACACTGCTCGCTTTCCAATCACGCCATTGACGATGTTCGCTCTCTTGAGCTTGTTACATGTTTATTCCTTTCTGCTCGCTCAGCGCCTTGTTCGGCTTACGTTACTTAACTCCTCAGCGCAGCACTTATTTACGATCCAAGTTGTATGCTAGGCATTGTATGCGCTCTTCTGTGGATTATATTACGTTGTTTGCTTTTGTTGCTTTATTTCTCCTTTATGGAAGCATACTTGGAATTAAATAAAGAGAAATGTATAGCAAAAATATGTATATAAAAATAATCGAATTTAACTAACCCAAACAAGAATATAATTCAGATTGACCAAAAACTCATTTACATCTGTAAAATGTAGTTTTTCCTCATTTCAAATATATGTATTTCTAAATGCATTTTGGTTGCTTTCACTTATTTGACTTTGCCTACACTTTGCTTAGATTTTTATACATACATACATACTTATTCGATGTCCGCCCTTCCGTCGCTTTGTATGATTGCGGAAGAGTGTTTTTTTCATTATCATAAGCCGTTGCCAGGTGAGCTGTGCAACACGTGTCTGTTTTTGTTCTAAGCTCTCAACATACAACAACACATTATTATTATGCAGATTCAGATTCAAATGCAAAAATAAACAAGTAAGAGTGCTCTAGTCGAGACTGCTCGACTAAGAGATACCCTGAACTCTGCGGAGCTGCGATATTCAAATCATTTTACGCATCTTTTATATATATATATATATGTATGTATGTATATACAAACAACACATACACACACACACATGCACACGCACGCTCACTTGCTCTGCTACTGCGCAGTTTACGCAGCGACTGCGCGTGGGCTGCGCTTGTGCTGCAGTAGGGGCTATATTATGGAAACTCTTTTGTTGAATAGGTTTGCTTATAGATGGACTTTCGTAGCCAAGCTTCTAAGGCGTACTAATGCCATTCATATGTATGTATTTGCCTAAGCATAAGTCTGTAGTATTTGAAATACGTTTTTTTCTCAGATTTGTGGGGAAGAGGGCGTGGGTATCCAAAATCTAAAAATTACAAAATGTTTGTATTTATTACACGGATACACACGGAAAATCTGAAATATATAGCTGTTACGGTATTCAAGTTAAGCATCAAAAACAAAGCAAAAGTATCGATTTTCATCAATTAATAAGAAAATGGGATGAGTTATTGAAAAAAAATGATAAACTCGTACTGCGTAGAGTATACACGAGTATACATTTCAAATTGCAGATCTCTAGTTGTGGTTTACGAGATCGCTGCGTTCACACGGACAGACGGACAGACGGACGGACGGACGGACGGACGGACGGACAGAGCTAAATCGACTCAGCTCGTCGCCCTGATCAAGAATATATATACTTTATGTGGGGTCTGCCACGCCTCCTTCTGCCTGTTACATACATTTAACAAAACCATTATACCCTGATTTCCCATTTTCAATGGGTTCAGGGTATAAAAAAAAACGTCGTGTGGGATTTACACGTAAAAGGGAAATCAATTCAAGTTGTCTGTCTACAATTTATATATATTTATACAATATATATGAAGTAGTGGGTTCAAATAAAATCAAAGCCGCCAAACTGAGCCTGAAATGTTTTCATTGCATAAAACTATTCGTAATGCTGCATAATGCGCTGAACGGTTTTCAGTGAAAAATATTCCTAACCGAAAAAAAAGAGGTTTTTTTTAGCTTTAAATGCCGGAAGAGAATATTGTGAGCTTTAAGGATTAGAGAATTTATGAAGGGAAGGTTAACAAAATATCATAAAGTGTATTTACGAAATGATGTGAAAATTTATAAATTTTAAAAATATTTTATATTACAAAATTTATTATATTTTCAATACTATTTTACTTAAATATCTTCGATAAATGAAATATTAAAAATTTTTAAATTATATAATATTTTGTATATTTATTTTCCTTTTGATTTCCAAATCAGCTCCTATTTCTGAGCAAGTATAAACCCTGAATGCAGCGTTATATCTTTGTAGATATACAATCTGTAAATCTGAAACCCATTTAATATATATTAATATTATTTCATTTTACAAATCAAACTGACTTTTGAATCACTCTAACCGCTGCACTACTGAAACGAATGCACTTATAGAACAGGAAATCAAACTTGAATATGTCAACACATTTTTGTTTAGTGTGCAATCACTGCCACGCCCACAACGCCTCCAAAATCAGAGCCAGAAAGCAATCAACAAAATATCAACAACTTTTGCTCATTCTCTGCGTTGTCGCTAACAAAAAGCGCAAACCAGCCGAGAAAAATGAAGTCAAGAGGGGCGAGAGTGATGTGGGCAGAGGCGCGAGGAGGGGAACAGCCAGTGCTAGCTCAAAGGGCAGTTTTACACAGTTCTAACTACGCCCCCTGCCGTCTCTCTGCCCACAATCACGCCTCCCACCTCCCGTGTATCCCGCCACCAGCTCGGTAACCCATCTGTGACACTCGACGCAGCAAACCATGAATATTTTAGTAAACGTCGCGCTTTGACTTTGGATCTCAAACAGCTGCCAGAGAGAGAGAGAGAGAGAGAGAGAGAGAGAGAGGGGGGGGGGGGGGGAGGGATTTGATATGGGGGATAGCTCTGTAGAGAAAGGGTTACGCAGCATCCTCGACAATTTACGCCATTTTCGAAAAAAGTTTGGTTTTTATTCGCGCTGCCCAGGCCAGATTTTAGTTTTCAAATTTTCGAAAAATGTGCAAAGTTTTGCGGGTGTCGACAAGGTCTCTCTGCTATGTGGCGTTGGGCGGTAGGTAGGCATTAGGGGCGTGGCGTTTGAATTACGTTATTGCCTAGAAGTATGCTTTGGTGTTTTACGGTTGAAAAAGTTTCAATTGCGTGGGTCGTGCGATGTCGACTGTCCCCATCGTCCACGTCGGTTCTTAGCTGCGTTCGCACATTTTATTAAATAAATTGCAGCGGGAGGACATTCGTTCCTTGTCGTCGTCATTTTATTATGCAAAAAAAAAAAGAAAAGAAAACCAAAAAGGAAAAAAAAAAAGAATAAAAAACATCAAAAAGGGTTCCCCCAACAATTCCCAAGTGCTGAAGTGTAAAATAAACAAAGCGCTGCGCGGCATCGAGTAAACAAATTGAAAAGTTTTATTCATGCATTCAGAGTTTATTATAATATGGAATATTGAATTCCTAGCCAGGAAAATATCTGTAATATATGATTGGCAATAACTAAAAGCTGTTAAGAAATTAAATAAACAATTGTTTATGGAATCGAAGAGTTGGAGCTAGGAATATGCTAAGTTTATGTATCTAGCAAGAACAGAATAGAGTAGAGTTTTGTAGAGGTTTTAAAGCATAGATAGCCTATACAGGCCAACATAACTAAGTAAGCTATTAACTATTAATCAACAGATCGTGATTATATGCCAGCAAAACTGTACTCAGGTAGTAAGCCCAGTTGAGGTGCTGTAACATCATTTTTTCTTACCTTCTTCTCTTCTTTACCCTCTCACTTGACCCTAGCCAGTCTCTCGCTTGATTGGAATGACTGCTTTTTCTAGGGCTGTCTTAATGTATGAATCAGTAAATAATACAATTCGTTGATATTATTAAGTTAATCTTATTTCAGATTCAGGTTCAGCATGGTAGACGAATTCGAATAAAGTCAATTGAACTAGTCACAGCTCATCATAGTTTTTGTGTGTTGAGTTCGAGTTGTGAAGTTGGCATTGTTGATAGATGATAGATGAACTAAAAACTAGAAACAACTTGATACAGTTAGATAACCTATACAAAAATATAGCTTTCAATCCACAATATACTACATCATCTTTGACTGCCTGTCTAAAAAAAACCAAAAACTTGCAACAAATGTTAAAAACATTTCAATAAAATGATTTTTTTTATATACAAAATAAAAATTTGAAAAAATTAGCAATTACAAATTTAACAAAAATAATTATAAAAAATTTAAAATTGATGTTTGAAAAATTTAATAAAATTAAAATAAAGATTTTTAATTTTTTACTATAAGGAGTAAATCTCTTGAGCATTTGCAAATATTTTAATCGCTGTATACCTTAAAAACTCTCAAACGCGATTAGCCTCTTAAGCCAACTCAATAAACTTAATTAGATCAAAAGAAATGCTGAAACAAAAAGGGGTTGAAAAAGACTACTTAATCCTTTTTAATTTCTTAAACTAAAAGTTCACTTCAAATGTTATGTATACGTATACACACACACGTTTTCGATGTTTTCTTCCAAATCTTTTTCTCATATGATTTCATTGTTTTTGTGCAAAACAAATGCAACAGAAGTAAACCAGGGAGCGAGAGAGAAAGAGAGACAAGACAGGCTGTTAAACAATTTAACTAGACAAAAAAAGACGAAAACAAAAATATAAATTGGCAAACAAATAAAACTAAAACGCAGACAGAGTAGCAGATGAAGAGAACTAATTGAAAGTGATCTCTGAGCATTTCGTGTAAATGGATTTTTTATTTTTATAATTTTTATATAGGCCTCTGTGTAGATGCATACCACCAGCCGGCATTTAACTAATTACAATAATTAATAAGGACTAAACTTTGAATGGTTTGAAATTTTAAATGTATACTCGCGTTGACGCTACTTCGGATATAAAACTGTTTTGAGTTTTATGCTATTCATCAGAGTGTATAACGATAATAGTTATCGAATTGAAACAAACTTGATCTGCGCCTGCTATACATGGACTTCCAAAAAAATTTCAAGTCTCTAGCTCTTACATGTTCTGAGACTGACGTGTTCATATATACGGACAGACGGACAGACGGACAGACGGACAGACGGACAGACGGACGGACGGAAGGACGGATAGACGGACAGACGGACAGACGGACAGGGGTAAATAGACTCAGTTCGTCACCCTGATCAAGAGTATATATACTTTATGGGGTCTGCCACGCCTCCTTCTACCTGTTACATGCATTTAACAAAACCATTATACCCTGATTTCCCATTTTCAATGGGTTCAGGGTATAAAAATAAACTGCAATTGTGCAAAATAGAATATTTTCAAGCTATTAATTTTGCCAACTTTGATTGCTCATATTTACCTTATACTTTCATTAAATTTCATAAAATGTTAGATTTTGGCTCTCTGATAAATTCTCTATCTAGCTCATTAATTTATTTTTTCCGATTGCTTCCGTCAAAATTTGAATTTTTGCCACATATTGCGGGAGGGGATCCATTATGCGTCTGTCCCTCCATACGTCGGTTATGAATGATATAAACGAAGTATTTTTACTATTATCAATGGGCGCAGGGTATACAAATATTTATAAAATATTAAAAATATGATTTCTAATTAAAACTATGACATTGATCAAAAGGCAATGTAAATATTATATATTAGGTTCAATATTGCTTATTAGCAAATAATTATTATGGAATATTTATTAGGCATTTTTTTGAGCAAATTGCATAGCTTCAAACTTCAAATTTCAAACTTGAAACTTAAAGCTTTAAGCTTTAAACTATATTCAATGCCAGCGAGGATTTTCACTATTTTTTTTAACAAGCAGAAGACATCAAGGCAATTGCATATAAAATGTAAAGCATAGCGCAGTAGTTGAAAAATAACATAAAACATCAGTAAACAATCTGCATTTCCCAGACGCAGACGCAGACTGCTGAGGACGGACAGAAAGACATAGACAATGAATAAAGCATCGCCAAGAATATGCCAAGGCAAAGTCACGAATGGGTGCGTCTTTGTGTGTGTGCGCCTGAGTGTGTGTGTGTATGAAATTTTATACTAAACACATGAGTGAGCCGCCAGTGAACGAGTCTGAGAATAGCTGCAAAAATCTGCACAGATAAATAATAAATCTACGACATAAACAGCATGTGGAATCTATCGTTGTTGCAATCTGCACATATATATATTTATATATATATTAATACTCGTTTCAAATTGTTCATATAAGAACTTTCAAATGTTTGGTAATGAACTTTATTATTGCCAGACACCAATAAAATATATGCATTATATAAATATAAATAAAAAATAAATAAAAAAACAAATATACATTTAGATTTCGTACATATATCTGACATGTTTGTAATAGCTTTTTTATGTTTGCTTTGTGGTCTGTCGATAAGCAAAAGGCGACAAAACTGAAACAGCAAAACTTTTGCTTCCAGCCATGTCGAATGCATGCCAAAAGTCCTACTGCAGCTTCTTCTGGGTTATCCCAAATGTATGCCAAATAGAGTATGCTGCTGTTTTAGACAACGTATGTAACAGAGGACAGATAAATAGCTTCAATTATTTTCTACTTACATATGTGCTTTAACACTTTTAAAATAAACTAATATCAACATTAAACTTCAATCTTGGTAACAGGAGATATTTTGATTATGGTGACAAGAGCTAGAAGTAATTAATATTGGACAAAGATTTGCGTAAAAACTACTTAAATACTTTCTCTCGAAATCGATATCGATATTAGGTTTCAGGCTTACAAGCATATCTGAGACTCAAAAGGTTATTCAATATAAGCATTTATGTTCTTATGGCATATTAAAATAACTAAGCTGATTAC